>BTPG01000005.1:91343585-91503399 GCA_036245525.1 Semisulcospira habei | reverse complement strand
ATGCCGAACCCATAACTGACAAGAATCTGTAACAGTGGCCACTGCGTTAACAAAGATATATAGTCGAGGCCCTTTAAAATTTCCTAGGCTTGTGCAAGTCGATGATGGGAGTGAATTTAAAGGCACTGTTAATCAATTATTTGTAAAGCATGGAGTGCTAGTGCGGAGAGGCATACCAGGTGTGCACAGATCACAGGCAATTGTTGAAAACTTTAACAAGCAATTATCAGAGAGACTTTTCAGCTATCAGTATTCTAAGGAACTCATGCATGACACCCGGAACACTGAGTGGGTTAAGAGATTACCGTCTGTGATAAAAGCAATGAATAATGAAGGTCACCCTAAACCTGTTGATGCTATTAAATTGAAAACAATACCATCAGGGTCAGAAATAAAAACAGCACCACCCGACACAAGCTTGTTTACAAAACAGGTAAGATATTTGTATCAACCTGGCGAGGCCGAGAATGACGTCAGATGTAGGGCAACTGATCCGATTTGGTCTATGTCCGTTCACAATATAAAAAAATAGTTCCCGGTCCTGATGCAACAATTTATTATCTGTATGAGCCTGCCCCAAAAAGGGCATTTGTCAGAGAAGAATTACAAATTATTCCTCCAGACACTGTTACGCATTTTTAATCATTTCATCAACTAATTCATCGATTAGTTCATCAACCAGTTCATCGGCTATTTCTTCAGATAACTTGAGCCTGTAATGCCCAGGTGCATAAGCCTTTTCCTTAGTGTGTAACACTCGTTTTGTGTCCCCTACTGCAAGTGACTTTTTACTTGTTTGGATCATTTCAAGATTGTGTTTGTTTGATCTCATTGACTTGTTTGGATAATCAGGCATCAGTTCTCCATCTAATACTTGCTTACAATGTTCATGACGGATGTCTTTATTTTTTATCGCTGTTTTCTTGATACCTTTGGCTTTGGACTGACTGCCCTTCTGGTGCAGTATAGAATACATTTTTGATCTCAGTCCAACGTACTCAACTATAGGCACACCATTCAGTTCATCTTTAAACTTACCAGGCACGTTCTTGTTTTGTGTGCTATATAATGGATGGTCTTTAGGGTAGTCAGACGTGTCATACATGTGTAACTCTGTTTTCATGTCTTCGTAAAAGTCTTCAGTAGGCACGTCTATGATCATAGAGTCAGTGTCAGTGTATAGCAGACGACACTCAGGATACTTTGGTTTGAAGTAATCATAATAAATTCAAGCATCAACAGTTTTGACAACTCAAGAATTGCCATACCAATGAATACTGGCTTGTCCAGTTTAACTATCTTTTTTTTGAGTGACACTGCATACAATGATGAATGAAACTCTTTGTACCCTGTGTACTGTGGCTTGCCTGTAAGTTTAATTACACCTGATTCAGTTGTGACCAGTCTCACATCTTTGCGGTGATGAGGATTTTCCATTGTCTTACCAAAACAGGCATTGTTCAAAGAAGTCTTTGTCAAATGCAGTGTTGCCATCTCTCGCACGCAATGTTGTGTTCTTCATTATGTAATCTTTCATGAAAGCACTTTGCTCAAATTGAATGCCTCTGTGAACTTTCTTTAGTACTAACCCGTGTCTGATGTAAAACTGTAACAAGCGATAGTGGCAAACGTAATTGAATTTGTCATTCAGATTTGGCACAAGTTTAGTGTCTTCTTTTTTCCGTCATACTCATTTTCTCAACAGCCAACGGATAATCATTGTGGTAATCATGTAGGTGGTGTGGGTACTCCAGGTCTACTTCAAAGATCCAACCCTTTGCATCATTCCAGTCATGAGTCATAATATAGTTTGTTAACTGTGTTATGTCATACTGTGACAAATCATAGAGACAAAAGTTTTTCAAGGGCAATAATTCACACATCGCGAACCCATACAAATTGTTAGCGTCCAAGTACGTAATGAATGACCTTGACCTTGAGGGGTCAAAGTCAAGGTCGTCCAGATATTTGTTGTTGGCTTTGGCATAGTTGTTCGCTGCAATACTTATCCCACCCCTCAATCCACGTTCCACCATTTCACCCATCGTACGATCAGACAACAGGTCTATAAATATCTTACTGGATTTCAAAAATGCATCCCATGTCATGCCAGGACTAGTTATGTAGCAAGCTGGGTCAAGACTGTAGTGTAACAAACCCTTTTCACGATAACTTTCAAATACATCTGCTAACAAGCAAACATCAGCTTTCAAGTACTGGTCATGGTAGTCACCAATCGTTTCACACCCTAGTTTATCCCACGCATCAAGTGCATGCTTGTAATCAGAGTCAGAAATACCTTTGCCATTTAGTGTAGAATAAAATTTCTCTTTTGGTGGCAGTCTCCTTTCTTCAAAAACAACCCAGTTATCAATGTACTCGTAGGGGTAGACTCCTTTCTTGATTAACTCTGGCTCAAAATATTTACTTGTTATTGGAAACTCAGTCAGTCCTTCTGCGAGACTAGCAAGCCCTAAGGACAAATGTTGCATGGAGTCATAAAATGCTAATTTGTTGTCCAGCCTAAAAGTCAAGTATTTTTCAGTTGTCTGGGCAATACAACTAATTTTTTTGTAAGACTCATCCACAGCCTGCATGATAATATGTGAATCATACCCTTTGAGATTGTGAAAAAAGATAGGCAACTTATATGCCTTGGGATCTATTTTTAATTTCAAGTTACAATCACCATGGGCAGCACCTCTGTAACGCCCAGTTATGTGGTCATGGTCACGAACTTTATCACAACCTCCTAAAGGTTGTTCACAAATCCAACACATCACTGCTGTATCAAAATTCTGTTTGTCTTCTTCTGACATCATCAAAGGGATCTGACACTTTTCCAGATACTGTACTACCTGACTATACAGTTGTCTCATTTCTGTTAAAAACTCAGCTGCTGCATTTTCACCTCTGTAGATAACAGGTTCTGTATGCTGGCCGTCAGACCTAACAAGAATATATCCGAAAGAACACACCACTTGATCACTCAATTTTACGGTCTTTGGTAATGATTCTGGAACAGGACCCTCATACAACCAGTGATTCAAAATCAGCATACACTACAAACGGCAGCTTTTGCTGATTAACATAGTTCTTGAAATAAACCTTGCTACCAGGATCTGGATACCTAAGTATTGTTTGAATATCATCAGCCGACCTACAGTGCAGGGTATGTTTATGTGCCACTTTTATAGAGGAGAACCTTTGTAAGCATCTCTTACACACTTCCTGTTTGCCATTGTGTTTTGATACATGGTTGTGAATTAGTCGTGACATACTCCTAATAGTTGTGTAGTGAAAGTTATCACCTGAGCCAGAGCTTATTAGTAACATATCAACATGCTTATCTTCTGACTGACCGTAGGTTGGGGCAATTGGTGACACTCTAATTGGTTGTAACTTGTTCTCAGACTCATTATCCCATACATACACATTCACAGATATCCCAGGATTTAGTTTTTTAAACACATCTATATCCTCCACCTTAACAGGAAAATCTATGCCACTGAAGTTGAGTTCATTTACAAATTTGGTATAGTTAGATACACGTTCAGGTTTTGTTTTTACAAAATGCAGTTTGGCAAGCACACACCACATGAAACAGAAATTATCTTTGTTCTGAACATTGACGACAGCCTTTTTGTCTGCAACCTCAGTTGGTAGGGGCAGCCACGATTTGCCTAAAATAGGATGATATCTTGACTGCTTCAGTTGCAGTTCATGTACACGGCCTTCATGCCAACCAGACCCTTGCATTTTTGCTCTGTCAATTGCTTCTAGAAAGTCAGGCAACCGTCTTTCTCTAAACACTTTTTCCAATTCCTCTTTTGAATTAACTGTGTGTTGTCTTGTTGAGATATACGAAACAATCACTTCACCATCTAGCCTGGTAAATTCTATTTTCGCAACAATCTGAATCTTTACACTACCTGAAAGAAGGTTATCTTGTATGACCAAAAAAGACCTTTCTATCGATTCATAGACACTGTAAGTGTTGGATATAGGCAAGTCTGTTGTGTGAAACACGTTTCTTAAGCTTGACGAGCTTTGGGAATTGTCCGTCATTTTTATTTGTCCGACAAAATGATAAATAGAAAACATTACACCTTGTGTAATACCACTTTATTGACTGTAACACCTACAATAAACAGATTCAGTTTACATAGTTGTCTGAATATTTGCTCACACACTGACTCAAACCAGTCATCATCAACTTCAAAGGTATGTGTCTTAAGATCAACAGGCATGTACTCTACAAATGGTAACTCCTCAAATATTTCTAAAGTCATTTGATATGACACATAAATCATCTCCTGTGTTGATACTGGTGTTATGTCCGGTTGTTTGAAATCTGTTCTTAACTGATCAAAGTGCTGGATATAACTAAAGCAGTCTGTAACATCAATTGTGTTGAGCGTCATTTTTATTTGTCTGACAAAATAATAATATAAAAATATTACTGCTTGCGCTGTAGGTGTAATACAACTTTATTGACTGTAACGTCTTCAATATAATCATGTAGTTTACATAGTTGTCTGAATATGTGTTCACACAGTGCCTCAAACCAGTCGCAGTTAGCATCATTAACTCTAAAGGTATGTGTCCTAAGATCAACAGTCTCGTACTCATAACATGGAAAAGATTCAGAATACCCCAAAGTCACATTATATGCCATGCTTATCAGTGTCGGTGTTGAGAGTTTTATACCGAGCTCAAACGGCTTTTTAACATGCGTTTTAAAGTCATAAATGCACTCAACATCTTTGAAGCAGTCTGTAATGTCAATGGTTTGTCTGTCTGTCATTTTTATAGACAAACCATAAGGCTAAATTAATTCACTAATCCATACCCTGTGGGCTGATCTGTCTTTAAAATAAGTTTGAGATGCTTACCCAGCCAGCACACCAATATAGGTCCAATATTGGCCCAATATTGGCTCAGATATTGGGCCGATATATGGGTGGCAATATTGGTCCAATATTGGAAGCGCAAAATGGCCCATTGTTGGCCCAATATTGGGTAAATGTTGGCTGCCAAGCTGGATCCATTGTTGGCCCAATATCGGGTGAATGTTGGCTACCAATATAGTGCCAAGCTGGATCCATCCTAGAACCAGTATGGTGAATATTGGCTGCCAATATAGTGCCAAGATGGATCCATCCTAGGGCCAGGATGGTGAATATTGGCTGCCAATATAGTGCCATGCTTAATCCATTCTGGTGCCAACATGTAGCAAATATTCTGCCAACCTTTTTCCAACATGAATAGTAGTGTCCCAGATTTGGATATTGGTAATTTAATCCAGCTTTTTTTCTGAGGAAAAAGACCATCATGCAAACATATATTAATCTGATAGTTATCAAATCAAACGTTCATCAAAATATGTAACTCAAAACACAACTTAAAAAGAAAGACCTGAACTCAGATTCACAGTGATGCACAAGTTTAATCTGATTTTCAGTTTTATGAAAAGAAAACACTAACTATACCGAAATGAAGGACAATGATTATCTCATTTAACCCTTTCCATCCTGATACATTACTGCCTGAAATAATTTGACCATGATATCTCAAGAATAGTACCAGAACAGCTTGGTGCACAGCTCTGTCACCACCCTTGAACTAAAATGGTTGATCTATATATCCTTACCCATAACATACCTTTCACAGGGCAATCTGAAGTTAAAAAAAAAATCACCCTCAGGCAGGATTCAATGGATTAATTACATCCCCCCCCCCCCTCACACAAAAAAGAAACCTGTCTGTAACAATACACAAAATGTAAAAAAAAAAAAAAAAAAAGCCCACAATTATTGAATTAAGAAAACAATTGTTTTGATACATGACATACAAAAACCATCTCTGAATGTACATACACACAGATGTTCAGGTACTGGCAATAGGATCTGTAAACATAACAGATTTTGTACACAGCACATTTTTTACCTGCTCCCATAAATAACTTTCATACAGATTAACAGAATATACTGACATAATTCGATTGGAGACTAAATTTCCTCCTAAACATACAGGATTTGGCACAAACAACATTGGTTATGAAAAGAAAGAAGAGAATCTCATATGAATTGTCCTTATTAACCCTTTTCATCCTAATACACACATGCTTGAAATTAATTTGACTATGATAATTCAAGGGTGGTGCCAGAATAGCTTGGCACCTGAGACACCAAGCTATTCTGGCACTACCCATAAACTAAAATGGTTAATCTGTCGCAAAATTTGTAATGTAGCCTTCAAGCAAATCTGACAAAATCAGCCTCTGGATTGAATGGGTTAAAAATAGTATCAAATAAAACCTTAAATGTAATGGGGAGGAGGGGGGGGGGGGGGGGGGGAGTAAAAGTTCATGCATGCAGCCAGTTAGCATTTTAATAACTTGCAACTAAAAGCAGGTTTGCTCTACATTGCTTGAAAGCCCTAAACTAGCCAGTAGCTGCCATCACTTTTCAAACAAACACTTCTGCAACAGATGGTTACAAAACATGTATGTCTTATTAAAATGTTATGTGCAACAACAAAAAAACATGAGGCAAGCTTAAGTGATCAGGCAAACTATACTTGTAAAAATAAACAATATGTTTACAAGCATCTTGGCCCGACTGACTTAACAGTGTAGCAAACTGAATATTTGAATCAGAATGAAACTTAATATTGCAATCAAAATTAGTTTAATTTTCTTCTGTCATGGACAGTTTAGTTGAAATTAATGTCCAATGTTTGAAGTTGATGTTGCTTTGACCGGAAAAAAAGTTAATTAAAAATTCTAAGATGGTAGACAGAAATGACAGATCTATACCATATATAACCATTACACAACATATATTTTATAACGTTTCATAACAAAAGAAATTGTAGTTTTAACAAAATCACAAAACATGCACTACATTCTAGTTTCTACTTAATATGATAAATCTGATGACAACAGGTATGATTAACCCTTTGGCTGTCTGTATTGCACTATAAGTCGCAATGATTCCTGCAGGAATCATCACAATGTCAGGCAGTACTGATAGTGATAGCCAGAGGGTTAAGCAGCTTGCAAAGAAACTAAAATAAAACTATACTAATCACTGTCAGTCTGTGTCCTGCAGGAATCATCACAATGCCAGGCAGTACTGATAGCCAGAGGGTTTAGCAGCTTGCAGAGAAACTAAAACTATACTAATCACTGTCACTGTCTGTGTCCTGCAGGAATCATCACAATGCCAGGCAGTACTGATAGCCAGAGGGTTTAGCAGCTTGCAGAGAAACTAAAACTATACTAATCACTGTCGGTCTGTGTCCTGCAGGAATCATCACAATGTCAGGCAGTACTGATAGCCAGAGGGTTTAGCAGCTTGCAGAGAAACTAAAACTGTACTAATTCACTGTCAGTCTGTGTGTGCTCGCTTTGCCGCCTCCCACCTCTGCTTATTCCCATCGCGATCAATTGATCCAGTAACTGAGTAAGCCATTTAGTTAAAACGTGGCCTATGTCTGTTGCACTACCATGGCACCTTCTCACACCATCTGAAAATAAAATGCATGTCTGATTACTG
Organism: Semisulcospira habei; assembly: GCA_036245525.1. Taxonomy (NCBI): domain Eukaryota; kingdom Metazoa; phylum Mollusca; class Gastropoda; family Semisulcospiridae; genus Semisulcospira; species Semisulcospira habei. The sequence goes on along the minus strand of BTPG01000005.1, from coordinate 91,495,837 downwards.
AATCCTGTAGAGTTGACTTTAAGAGAGGTCACTGAAATTGGTGTTTATACTGTGGAAAGTACCCTTGGGCCAAGTCTGAACATTTACTGTGGCTTGCTTAGTCTCAGAGAAATACCAATTGATGCATGTTTCATGACGGGCAATGGCTAAAACTAAAAACCATCTGACAGATGACCCAAAACAAAGACTCACTTCGGCCAGTTTTGCAATATCCATGCAGTCACTTGAATGGTTTGATCCCATTTTGGACTTCAGTTTTCTTTAATTTAAGTCTTTTAAGTCCCTTCTATTTATAGAAAGGAGCTTTTAGGAAAGGTCGCAGTGGGGCGAATTTAATAGCATGTCCATGTCAAGGCAAGCAGGCTAAACCTCTAATTGAAGCAACAAGATAAAAATTACGTCATGTCTAGTTACACTAACTTCGCTGCTGAACGTACATTTGGCGTGAAGCGCCGTATGTGCGAATGTATGCGTGCATATGTATGTAAACAAGAGTTCTTATCTTTGATATTTCTGTACACACAAGCTTGAATTTAAAACTTGGTCTTGGTGAAATACTTTCTTAAGTGGGTGGCGGCTAAGATAACCTCCGAGCATATTGTAATGAATGACACATTGAAGACTCATAAACAACCGTTTATAGGAAGTCGGTTGACCCAGATTAGAGACCGTAATTTTTGTCATAATTACTTTGAACCTATAGCTAGTTTGGAGAAAGACATTGGATAAGTTCGTTAGCCAGCTTTTCATCCTTTCAACTTCTTTAGTAAAAATTAATTCTTTTCAGAAAGGCATTAAAACACTAAAAAAAAACTTTACTTCTAGAGAAAGTCAGACCGGCGGTGACGTAAAAGAGGCAACTCCGTCACTACGGAGATACTGACCTAATACTCTAAATATAATAATAATTAAATTTATAAAGTGCTAACTCCCTGCAGTGCAGGCTCCAACATCTGAATGAGCTCTAAAATATGACGGCATTCTCTCTTGCACGAGTGGCCCTCTCTCTCACACAAACATGCGCGCATCTCCAGGAGGAATAGATCCTCATGCGCACTCCAGGCGCCTCTTGGAGATGTTTGGAGCGCGCGTGCATGCATGCACACACACATCGACGCGCTTTAAGAAGTGGATGCAGGTGACCAGTGTACTTAGTATATCATGTAGTTAGGTAAAGTCAACCTGCTTTCACACAAATTATAGCAAGACTGAAATTGTACTATGGAGTTCTAGTTTTGACACAATTTTCTCAAGATTATGAAGTGAAACTCATATCATGTAAAACTAAATGAATACGTAAAAACTAAAACTTGCGTCATGACAAATGGATGTTTGACAAATCAATCACCTCGGCTGTTTGGCCCAGCGCTAGAAGTGGCCACTTAGTTTGTTCCAGGCGCAGTACAGCAGGGAAAATGACTACATTTTGTTTTTCATGAATTTCTTATGTACCGTTCAAGTGTGTGATGCAAAACTTTGTTTGTTTAAAAGCGGACATTCTGCCCCACACACTGACACCAAACACACTATAGTTGTGACAAACCAGTAGCCAGCAGGATAAGGTGGAAATAAAGAGAAAAAAACAGATCTCACAAAGTTTTGCATCACACACTAGAACGGTAAATAAGAAAGTCATGAAAACAAAAGGTAGTCATTTTTCCTGCTGTACTGCGCCTTGCAGGAAGCCCGCTCAGCTAGCCTGACAGCTGAGAGACTCGCTGCCTCAGTGTCAAGACATACGCGCCACGCGGCTGTTTCAGTTTGGCCACTTAGTTTGTTCCAGGCGAGCCGAGAAACTGGGTCACAAGTCATGGTTGGTTGGTTAGTTCGGGTTTAACGTCCACAGCACCGAGGTGATCATGGACGGCCCTGACGGGCGGGTTATGGGGGACAGGGAAATCTATTGCCTATGGAGTACGACCTGAACACTGATCAACTCAGGCGCACTCCAACTGTGCCACTTTGATTTACCAGGACCTTTCAACGGACATGCTATTGAACAAATCCGTTTTTTTCCCTGGATTGTGAGTCCAGCTACCGGGGCCAAGTCATGCTCGCGCACTGAGGCATTATAGAACTCACTGACGCATTGGCAGATCTGTGAGACTTTTTCAATAGATAATTCAACATCAGAATCAGATCAAAGACAAAAGCGAGGACAGCACTCATATAGAAGGGACTTTGTGGGTTATGTTTTATCCCATCTTGTTTTAATAATAAAACAGAGCATTAATTACTTAATTATAATTTACCAATCATTGCGTTGTGCAAGTTACACAGTCTGCTGAAGGCTTCATTCCCCTTTTTTCAGTGAGGTTGTACAATATATCCAGACACTGACTTGTCCTCATCAAAAAGGGCATTGTCCTCCGTACACAATCTTTAAAGTCCAAGCCTCCAATGGGATAAGTACAGAATCTGCAAACACACACAGAAAAAAATAAAACGGTTTTTACAAATAAAATTTGTCCAAAAGAATCACAATCAAAATTTACCTTTCTCTGTAGTTTTCCTGCATAGAGCAGAAAGCATAAAACGAAACACAAAACTGCATGTAAATTATAATAAAATATTAGTTTTTAAACCTCCAGCTACATAACTAAATTCATCAACCCAAGCAGCACACCACAAAACAAGAAAATGCAAACAATATTCAGATTTCATGTATAATTACCATGTTGTTCCTGGTCGCCGCGCGTTGTCTAGGACTGTGTTGAGGTTCTCCAGCTCTGCACGATCTTGTAGTGGGAATTCCTGATTTTTCTCCTCTTCGACCAGTACGACTCATCTTTAAAATCCATATTTTCTCAAGGAGAAGTTTAAAATCGTACTATACACGTACGTATACCTTAATCAGCTAGTGCACGTGGCGTCAGCGAAAGAAATATAGAAGAAAGAAAGCTGGAACTTGGTCTGGCAATGGAATTTGTAGCCTTGATCTGCAGTCAAATTTGGCGGAAATAATCGCAGCAGGTGCTATACCGGCATGCAATATGCAGTGTCTGACAAAACATAGAATGTGGCGAATAAATGTTATATAAAAAAAATTATTTAAACAAAAAAAAAGTCACGGCGTGCCCAAACTATGGTAAAAGATTGCCGTTGTATATTTATTTTCAAGATAAATGTCGGCTAGATTTACAATTTCATCTGTCAATGTTGCGAATTGGGCCAGACTGGCTCGCCTATCGTGTGCCAACATTTGCAGTCGAAGCAGCGCGCGGGCGTGGTACAGCCTCCGGCGGCTCGCGTGATTGTTCCAGCTTGGCACCAAGATTGATTATACCGGCGCGCGCGCGGGCTCACGCGATACCGGCGCGCGTGTTGGTTTCAGCATGGCGCTAAGCTCTCGCATACTGGCCCAATATATCGGCCATTATCCAGCAATGGACCAATATTTGCCCAAGATACTGTGCGTGCTGGGTAGTCAATTTCAGTTTATTTTTCACACAGTCTCGTTCATGTTTATTTGGTATAACATCGTTCTCTCTGAGGCAGTCTTCAAAGCTGTCACGATCTTTACAGTAAAACAAACAGATAAACTTTAACTGCTCACGAAAATCTTTCAGTACAGCATTATATTTTTGAGTAAGAATCCATACACTGATGTTTGCATGTCTGCCACTGAAGGCCAGTTCTGCTAGAGTGTTTCTCTTCTTAACAATATCCTTCTCTGCAGAACAGTCATCAACAATGAACAGGGTTGGCTGTCCTTCAAATTGCTTTGTAAAATATTGTAGGTAATCATTCAGTTTCTTTTCAGGATCAACTAAATAGATATTGCTGTCAGTCCAAATAAATAAACGGTTGTGATATGCTTTATTGTGTTTTATTGTAGGACAGAATATCACAATGTTTTCGAAATGGTGGATGTATCTTGTTTGTAAGAGATTAAGAACAAATTCAGTTTTACCACACCCTGTGGCACCACAAAACAAGCCACACTGTGGGTCTAGTGTCATTAAGTTCATTTTTAAAACTCAATATATAAAATGTGTGTACAAAACACTATGAATGCCTATCTGGTCATGAAAGGGACGCAATCTAATAAACTCACACACACGGCAGGTGTTATATTGACTACACAAAAGCTTGTCTGGCTTGATTCTCTTCCTGCTCTGGTCTAGGTGTTTATCCCTGCCAAGATCCAGTTTCAAACTCAGTACAATACAGGCACCCGATTTTATCGTTATACTGTTCACTGAAAAAGTATCCAACCTTTTTGTAACTGGATTATCGTGTGCCTGTAAATCAAACTACGCATTTGTGCCGTAAAATACGAAACCACTCAGGCATACCCATTCTCCTCGCATGATTTGTTGATCTAAAACACTCGTAAACAGGGTGCGTGTATATTGGCTTTTGAAATCAGGTTCCCTCACTGGGGGTAGAGTGATGGGGTTTGTCTTTCAATTTCAAATGCGTCGTAGGTTGGTCTGTCCGGATGTGCTGATGTGTGGTTGGAATGAAAACAACATTTTCTCCACACTTTGTCAGACACAAAAACAAAATTATTTTTCTCCATTCTACTACTAACGTTGCGTGTCCTAATTATTTAGGAATGGCCTGGTGATCTATATTTGGAGAAAAACCTATATTCAAGATTTGTCCCACATAAAAAGTTTGTACTAGTGACATAGTGACATAAATGTGAAGGGTTGACACGAGAAAATCTGTTCTAGTGCCTTAGTGACATAAATGTGAAGGGTTGACACAGAACGGATTTGTTTGGCCTGACATGTTGTGTGTGCGAGATGGGTGCCTGTGTGGGGGGTGGGGTGGGTGCCTGTGTGAGTGTGTCGGGCTTTGTACGGTGGGGTGGGGTGGGGTGGGGTGTGGGGGTAGGGGGGCTGGGTGAGGTGTATATGTGTGTGTGGGGGTGGGGTATAGGGTAAAGGGTGGGTGGCGTGTACAGGATGTAGGGGAGTGTATAGGGTAAGGGGTGGGTGGTGAGACCGCGTGTACAGGATGTGTGTGGGAGGGGGGGGGGGGGGGCGTGTGTGTTCTAACCGTTTCAAGTCAATGACGCAGTTAAACACGGAAGCTTTTTAGCCGCCAACATATAATATTACCTGTAGTGAATCGGCTACACTCTTCTGTGTAGTCGCAATTTCTCAGGAACGCCAACTGTGATAACGGGAGATTGGAAATTCTGGACCGTAACGTAATTACGTACGTACTTTACCCTGATTTAGAACTATCGATACGGCATTATTGATTTAGAGTCGATGTACTCTCTCTTTTGCTTATCCCCCCACCCGGGTCTGCCCTGGGGGACTTGGGTGGGGTTAGGTACTTTTTAGTTCCCAGGGTCACCCTGGTCAGCCCCTCAGGGTGGGTTTCCTTTCTATTCTGGGGCATGTGTTTCTGTCTACCCTTGGTCCATTCACCTGTATTTGTCTTTTTTAAAACTCTCCCAACTGTCTGCACTGCCTGTAGCTCTTGATGTTGGATGTGTGTTGCTAGACGGTCTTAGCTTTATTTAGGCCCCATGTTGTAGGTTTATTTAACGTATTTGACCGGCTGGCGACATACATTCAATTTTCTGTTTAGTTTTTTTTTTCACAAGCAGTGCAGGCACGTCCTGAGAAAGCCTTGTTGCTGTCGGGACGTTACGCAATGTACAATCAATCAATCAATCTTTTGCTTATCTCTGATGTTTGGGCAGAATGTTACTCGTTATAATTATGTGGTCGTTGCGCACTTATTGGGCTTGCTTTTGTAGCACTCGTTTTAGACAGAAGGTGAATCTTTTCATCCCTTGTCATAAAAATAGCATCGTGTTTATTGTGAAAACGTTACGACCAAAGCTGCAATTCTAGCATGGAGTGTTTTTACACACATGGATTAATCACTGAAATAGTAAAACAAGTTATAATTTTAAATCTGTTTTCTGTCCTGTTGTGTGTGCATGACGTGCTCCCCCCCCCCCCCCCCCACATCTCCCAAAGGAAAAAGAAAAAAAAAAAGAGGAAGATTTGCTGTATTCGACTGTTGTTCATATATTATGTTGTTACAAGCACACACCCGTTTGCGGTAGTACCAGGGGAGTATACTACAAGCTCTATGCATTTCATCTGAAACAGAAGTGTACTTTTGGTGTACTCTCCCAGCGAGTCTATCTGGCGAGTACTCCCGCGAACAGTACGGGACCAAATTTGGTTACTTGTGGATGGGTTGACATGGAATGGAGCAATAATAAAACTTTCAATATAGGAAAATCGTGGCCAGTGGAATGGTGGAGGGTAGAGTGGGCGGTTCCAGCATCAACATTTCAAGCATTTGTCTCTGTGTACATGAACAGCAAAGCTGCCTGTAGTGACCATGGAGATAGTAATTAGTATGCATAGAAGGCGAATTAAAAACATTGGCTTGGTCAGAACAGACCGTTTGTAGTCTGAGTTCATGCATCGGAAACCAGGGGCCAGTTGCATGAATGAGCTTAGTCCTGAGCGAGTCCATGAGTGAGCTTCGTTCTGCGCCAGCCAATTAAGGTGCTCTGATTTAGCAGAGCACCTTGCTTAGTGGCTGGTGCAGGAATAAACTCGCTCATGCAACTGAATCCTGGCCTCTCTCTTGCTGTACGACTGAAGTTGGAGAGCTGTTGAAAGGTGTCAAACTCCGGCAGCAATATCTTTTTCCATTGTTGCAAGTGGCCTTTAATTGCTATATCAACAAACATGACACATACCCACAGACGGGGCATGAGCATGTCTCAAAGCAACCGATAATAAACTTTGAAAGCACTAATCATTATTGTAAATAATGAACTTTATTAAAAATAAACCGGTATGTGAAGTAACATTGCACAAAAAGTGTAAATAATTTAATTTTAACAACAAAATAAAAAATTTGTCATGTGTCATGTGGATTCGTTGCATTGCGCACACTTTATAAATTGTCACCAGATTTCTGTGTGTCAACACAATACAGACAAAACGTATGGATGACTTAGCATCTTTGCAACCATAAAAGTGATATCAAAAACATTAACATAAAAAAAAGGAGTCCGTTCAAATTTCCTTCCCACAAGGAATAGAATCTGTGATTTTCCAGAATGAGTCTTGTTAGAGGTGTAAGCATTATACTGACTGAGCCAACCTGCACAATTGAGACACAGCAATCATAGGGCCTTATGATGGTGCTTTGACTAAATGCAAATCGACCGCTGCGCCACAGTGTGCGTGCTGCCGCATCACTAGCTCAATTCAGTATCTGAATTGAGCTAGTGATGTGGCGACACGCATGCAGTGGTGCAACAAATTTGCATTTAGTCAAAGCACTATTGTCAGGCCCCTATGACAGTAATGGAGATGTGTTGGCCATGGCATTTGGTGCCTTGAAAGGCGCCAAGTTAATCTGGCACTACCCTTGAACTGTCAAGGCAAATACATCAAACAAGACTGACAGTCTTCGGAACTGTCTTCAGCTGTGAATGTTGTTATTAGGCAATAAAAGCTAAATTCAATGAAAACACTGTTAATGACCATTTACTTTAATACGGAAAACTTCTCCTATAACATGGTGGGATATGTAACAATATTCAGACACAATTTTCAGATGTCCTGACTACCCTCTTTCCATTTAAGCACTTCACATACAGCAAACTGGATTATAACAAACAAACTTGGATCCACCAGAGTATTTTATAGTCAAAATTTTCTATACAACTGAGCAACTGAATGCACAATCAAAGAGGTGATGTACACTGCCTGATATTTTACTGACAACCACAGAAATGTCAGATGGTGACAATTTATTCAGTTCACAACCAGTAACTTTCACGGCACAAGTCATATGAGCGACCATTCATGTACGAAAACAAAGGAGATTAAGGCCACTTCTGCACGGTTTTCTCAGACAGGAATTCACCTCTTGGAGATTTTGCATTGGGTGGGATGACTGCCAACATCACAGGAGTTTCAGCACCTGAAACATATGACAAAAAAGTTGTAAATGTCTTTTAAATCATATCCACCATCATGAAAAATGAATCTTATCAAACACTGATTTAATACCAACCATGCACTATCAGTCAAATCAACATTCTGTAACAATCTATTATATAGGGCCACTGTGATGAAGCTCTATGCTTGTGCATAGTGCTCGCACAGTAGGATTAGTACGGTACGGGTTTTGTTAACGGTTTGTTTGTGCCGATATTCCGTGTGGCACTAGACGCACGTGGAAATCTGTAAGACATGGTTAGCACGGGATTTTTAGTGAGTTCTGTTTAGTGAGTTCTAGGCGGAAGCTGTGACTGTCAGAGGTCTAGATCGGTAGTGCGGGCTGTCTTGTCGTATGGAACGGTTGTGTTTGAGTTACCTAGCCCGCATTCCAAGACTCTGAAGCCTAGATTTCAGGTATGTTTCTATAAACGTAGTATTGATAGTTGTTTAGTTAAAGACAGTATGCGTGGTAAGATTAATGTGGTTGTATAGCGGTGTTCCGGTTTGGTTTAGTTATAGTATGTTTAGAATTCGGTGAAGTAACCGGTGTTTTTGTATACAGTTGTTTACCGAGTTAGATGACTAAAGGAATATGAAGTGTGTATGTCTAAGCCGCTATGAAGATAGTACGTGGTTGGGTAAGCATAGTCTTTTCCAGGGTATAGAGTAAGGTATAGCAAGAGTGTCAGTTAGGCTATAGTCTGTTTCAAGATAGTGACAGAGATATGGGGGTGATACAAAAATAGTTTATGAAGCACGTGTGTGTGTGTGAATGAACGTGTGAGTTATTTGTATCAGCCAGGTTACGTGACGTTTCTCATTGATCCAATATGTTGTGTGTTTAGCAAGTGTTACGTTGGGACTTTTGTTGTCTATTCAGAGTTCTTGTAAAGAGTGGAAAAGACGGACGCCGAGACGTCGAGTCACAGGTGGGACCTAGGTGAGGTCATCCCTCCAGCTCTTCTGAGAGTGAGTCTGACTGGGACCAAGACACCCAAGTCAAAACGAGAACTGAGTACCGTACGAGAACGAGGACGTCCGTGCCAAAGAGACAGGACGGCAATAAGCGTACGACGAAGGACTTTCATGCCTAGACTTGAGAAGGACCAACGTAACCAGGCAACAACATCAAACAGGTTGGAGGCAATGTGAGACTAAGACCTAGCCTGGCAAAGATATTGTGATACGTGTGTGTGTGTGATAATAGAACAGTGTACATAGTTGATAACCATTTAAGTCGTTCTTTTTCATTTATAGTGTATAAAGGTTACTTTAGAAAGGGAGCCCATGTGTTGTGTTTTACTGCATGAATGCGCCCGTCTGAGTCAGTGGCGGTGTATGCGTCTGTTGCGTGAGAGTCTGTGCGTACGACTGTGGGCAAGTCTGCGTGCGTTACACCACCGTATGTATTACAGTCATATCAACCATTTCACTGTTATAGAAAGAAATATAAGCCACTGATTAACCCCTTCTCTGCCACAGGATGCAGATCACATACGTTTCTAAAATCCTTGCTAAATTCAACGCCAAAGAGCCCCAGCCGCCCAAGAAATTTGGAATCAAAGTAGTGCAATCAAGAGGCATAGATCCTTATGCACTCCCGCAATTGCGGGGACTCATGAGTATCTATGCCTCTTGTACTGGATTGTGCTCTGTGTATGAGCACTGAAGGGGTTAATTATGACTACATTACAGTTAAAGTGAGAGACAGACCGTGACTGTTCACAAATTCTGCCAGAATAATTTAATTGGCACCTAGATGAATCAAACTGTTCTGGCACCACCCTTGAAGCATAACGATCAGTCTCCTGTTGTGTGCTAAGCGTGTACTGTGTACAATAGGCAACATACCTTGGTCAATTGTCTTGTGGCCTTTAAAGCTTGACATGTCTGTGGCAACATACCCGGGACAGCACTGCAGAAAGAGAACCAGAACACGTGAGGATAAATAGTGCACTGAAGCTTAATGGCACAAAAACTAGTGCTTTTCTTTCAACATACAAACCCTCCAAACCCTGTCCCATTGGATCCAAAATTATCTGACACAAAAATGACATGATTGACAAACTGCATTCACATGTACTATTCAATTGTGCAATAGCAGTCTGTATACTAGCTATTTAACACTAAACAGATGCTGTACACATGATTCCACCCAGTTACCTCAAGGTACGCAAACAAATGAACAAATGCAAATGTACATAAAATTAGCCACCACTAATATATAGCTAGATGCAGAGTGTAAAAACTGATAACATTTATTTTTAAAAAATTGGCCCACAAAAAACAACAAAAACACAAAACCAACCTCAAAAACAACCCCTTAACCCTTTTGGCCTCGGATCCCTACAGCAGGAGATGGCTTGACCATGATAATTCAAGGGTAGTGCCAGATTAGCTTGGCGCCTAAAGGCGCCAAGCTAATCTGGCACTACCCTTGAATTATCATGGTCAAACCATTCCTGCAACTGGTACAGCAAAACCTCCAAAATCTGAGAAATGGCAGCTTGGGGGTAAAAGGATTAACAACAGCAAACAAACGACAATTGACATAGACAAAAGATAAAAGATGATGATTCTCACGGCATTAACAATGATGTCTTCTTTGTCTTGTGCGTCCAACTGTCTCTGCTGAATGAAGGACATGACTGTCACACCAATCTTGCTGGTGCCGTATGCTGTGTTGGGCCACCCTGCCGCTTGGTGCTTGCCTTCTCTGGCCAGGCTGGAAAATGAAAAACAAAACAAAACCCAAAATACAAGCAACTTCTTTTCAACACACTATATAACATGTACACTGTCTACAGTATTCATTTACTGTACACGTGCAGTGCCACAGGAAATCAATGATGGACAAAAAAAATCATTCCTTACTGCACCATCAAGGTGTTGGTAATTTGTCCAGCACTGAGTGATTTCCCTTGGTTTGTGTATAAGTAATACTCTCTGCAGAGGGTCATCCACTCTACCATGAAGAGGAAGAGTATCTATCAGCACACATCACCTTGGTTCGTGATTCAACTATAATGCATTTACTAACCAGATAGGTGAGGCTAGCACTGGTAGAACAGTACACATACCAAGGGGAATTACTCAGCGCTGGAAATACAAACAGTTAGATACCCTGCCCCCTCTAATAGGAGGGCGCAGGATATCTGTATAGGAGGGGGCAAAAGATCTGCTTGTATGTCCAGCGCTGAGTAATTCCCCTTGGTATGTGAACTATAATGCAGCATAGGAAAAAACATTATAACGTTTAGGGTTTAACATCTTTTGTCCATCACGAAGGTGATTTCAAAGATGCAGCACTGAATAGAGGCCTGTACAAATTTTGACCCCAGTTGGGTTTGAACCCACGACCTTTAGGATGAGAGTTGATCACTCTACCACTGAGCCACCCAGCTCCCCAATGCAGCATAGGAGGGAGCTGAAGATCTAACTGTTTCTATGTCCAGTGCCGATTAATTCCCCTTGGTAGGTGAACTATAATGTAGCATAAATTTGGTTTGTCAGCAGTGTTTGTGTACATGCTAACACACTTGAGTCTTAAAGATAATATCAAGATGATTTTTAAGTGCTCACATCATCTGATTTGTCAATAGCAGAAAGGTCCCCATGCAGAGAAACGTCAGGTTGATAAAAAAAGACCCATTCAACAACAGCCGCACCCAAAAACTAACAAACAAAATGTTGCAGAAGGATTATGTTTGGCACCCAAACCTTGCATTGTAATATAATTTGGGGGTCTATAGCTACTTCAAATATAAGCATTTATTTCAATGGTTCAAGTTGTATTCACACAGCTCTAAGATGGCAAACAAGAGACTCACATACAAAATATTAGGCAGACTTAGAAGACAAACGAAGTGCGTTTCGTTTGCCCGTTTCATTAGTGACGTCACCACACTGTACGTACTTCCTTATGACCTCGTACAACTTCGGTTGTAAATCTTTGTCAGATCGCCAGTTTTCACGAAACGACTTTTGCAGGTTGATTATGTGTAAACATCCTTGATGCGACACCAAATTGTGTAAGATACGTATTTTTCTTTAAAATAAGTTTTTTTGAAAAATACTTACCGATGGTATTACTCGAAGGTCCCTCCCACCTGCCCCGCTCGCCGCTGCGCCGCTAAGAAACTGACTGGAGGTTTGAGCACTGAGCACATGCGTGGTTGAACCGGAAGGGAGGCTACCGGGTTTCCGCCTAACCTATGGCGCCCCTCTCCTGCCATCATGGCCATTATCGTACACAACAATTTTTGGGCTAAAATTAGACTAGCTAAGAAACATTTCCTAGTTGTAATACCATCGGTAAGTATTTTTCAAAAAAACTTATTTTAAAGAAAAATACGTTTGTTTTCTCAAAACACATTACCGATGGTATTACAACTAGGAAGAATCCCGAAGAGGAGGTGGGTGCCGCTAACCGCCCCTACCCCTGCCATCGAAGCTACTAGAAAGTCCACCCCAAGCAACCTCCCTCTAATTTTAGTGAAGATACTTACGGCGCCTAGGGCGCCGGGAGGGAGTGTTGCGCCGCCACGATGTCTCCCACCAGCGCTAGGTTCTGCCGCTGGCCGGAGAGGTCCCTCAGGTAGAAGCGAGCGAAGGTGTTCTCTGTTCGCCAGCCCACAGCCGCCACGATGTCCTTGACCGCACAGTTGCGTTCGAATGCGAGGCTCGTGGCCATGGCTCTGATCTCGTGCGCCCTGATCCTCATGCGTTTTGCTGCATCAGGGGCGAGTTCCTGGTAGGCGGATCTTATCACCCACCGAAGCCAGGAGGATATAGTCTGGGCTGAGATGTCCTGTCTACCTGGGGACAGAGGAAGAAAAAGGCGGGTGCGTCCCCTGCGGAGGGGCTTGGTCCGGCGCAGGTACACACGTAACGCTCGAACTGGGTCCTGCTGTCTGGACTCTCGATTGGAGCGTGGTTCTCTGAGTGGTAGTATGGTGACCAATTGTGGTGCCAAGAGTGGCGATCTGGTCTTGGCTAGGAAGGTCGGGTCGGGAAGCAGCTGCACCGAACCGTCCGTCCGGAATTGTAAACAGGTGGGGCGAGTAGAGAGGGCGTGCAGCTCACTGACTCTGGAGGCTGAGGCGAGGGCTAGCAAGAAGCAGGTCTTTCTCGTCACGTCCGGTAGTCTCGCCAGCTGTAAAGGCTCAAAGCGGGCCGAGTTGAGCCAAGTAAGGACCCAAGGTAGGTCCCAACGTGGTAACAGTGTACGTAGAGCGGGACGATGCAGACCAAAATGGCTCATCAGATCGGCGAGGTCCTTGCAGGTGCCAGGGTCGGGACGTCCCAGATGCCTGTAAGTATCAGCGATCATGGCCAGGTAACCTCGAATGGTGATGGGAGCTAAACGCTGGTCGTGAAAAAGCCAGAGGAAGAAATCCGCCAGCTGAGGGACTGTCAACTCGGTGGGGGAGAGGCGTCTATTGTCACACCAGGTGCTGAGAACTCTCCACTTGCCCTCGTAAACTCGTCTGGTCGAGGCTCTGCGGGCTGTAGCGATCGCGTCCACTGCCGCACCTGAGAAGCCTCTAGCGGTGAGGGCTTGCCGGACAACCTCCAGGCGTGGAGGAGGAGACGTTCTGGACAAGGATGGTACAGAGTCTGCCGAGGTTGCTTGAGCATCGTTCGTGGAGTGGGTAGCTGTAGTGGAGGGGCCGTTGCCAGATTCAGGAGGTCGGTCGTCCATGACCTGGTCCAACAAAACGGGGCCACCAGAAACAGGATAGTGTTGCTGCCTCTCAGCTTGAGAAGGACCCTGGGGATGAGGACCGTGGGTGGGTAGGCGTAGGCGACCAGGCCATCCCAGGAGATGGAGAGGGCGTCCACTGCCCAGGCCAAGGGGTCTGGAATCGGCGAGACGAACAGAGGGAGCTGGCGATTCCATCTCGTGGCAAAAAGGTCGATCATGGGTGACTCCCAGGTAGCGCCGATCATCCGAAAGATGTCTGGACGCAGAGACCACTCGGTGTGTAGTAGTTGACCGCGACGGGAGAGGGAGTCGGCCAGCACATTCAAGTGGCCCGGGATATGACGAGCACGGAGAGAAATGTCCCGATCCTCGCACCACCGGAGCACTTGGTAAAGGAGGATGCAGAGAGATGGGGAGCGGGTCCCGCCCTGCTTCTGGATGTAGGCGACGACCGTAGAGTTGTCCGACAACACCAGTAGCTCCCGGTGAAGCAGGCGAGATTCCCACACACGAAGGGCTTGCCAGACAGCTTCCAATTCCAACCAGTTGATGTGTCGGTCCCGGAGATCCAGGTCCCACCGGCCGGAGGCCGTCTTGAAGGAGGGTAGAAGGTGTGCTCCCCAACCAGAGAGGCTCGCGTCTACGCAGATGGAGAGAGAGGGCGGTGGCGAGAACAGCAGCACTCCTGTCGCGAGCCAGAGGGGGTCCGCCCAGCGTAGAAGGTGAGGACGGAGCAATGAAGGAACCGGAACCGGAGATTCTAGGTCAGAAGGTGCAACTGTAGCGGCCGGGAGTAGAGACGCCCTAACGGAATAAGGTCTGCTGCAGCGCTCATCAGTCCCAGCAACTGAAGCCACTGCCTGGCGGGGATCGAAGACTTCTGGGATACCTGCCGAGCTAGGGAGGGTTGAGCGCCGCACGCCAGCATACGCCGTATCTCCTTCGTTCGTTTCGCGCGTTTCGTTGCCTGCCGGCTGCGGCAGCTTCTGAATGCGGGGTTCGGGCAGCCGGACGACATTGCGGTCGGTGTAGAACTCCATGCCTAGGTGAACGAAATGGCGCGACGGAACGAGGTCGGACTTGCCGAAGTTGACTATGAAGCCCAGCGTCTTGAGGAGCTGAAGCAAGGCATCCCGGTCCAACTCCAAGGCGGCAGGGGTCTGATTCTTCAGGAGCAGGTCGTCCAGGTAGTTGGACGTGGGGCTCGTGGAAGTCCGTCGTGCCTTGGCCACCACAGCGTCCATGATGCGTGTGAAGACCCATGGGCTGAGGTTGAGGCCGAAGGGAAGAGCGCGGAACTGGTATACCACACCCTCGAAGGCGAAGCGTAGATAACGTCTGGACGCTGGGTGCATGGGCACGTGAAGGTACGCATCCGCGAGGTCCAGGCTGATTGCAAAGTCGAATGGTAGCACCGAGGCACGCAGGGCCCGCGCTGTCTCCATGCGAAAACGTGGAGCTACTATATAAACTTGTTGAGCGCCGAGAGGTCGATCACAGGACGCCACTTGCCGCCTGGCTTGGGAACTACGAACAGCCGGCTGTAGAAGGCTAGGGAGTCGAGTCGTGTCACTACCTCTGTCGCTGCTTTTCGAAGTAAGGCGGCCACCTCGTTGCGCAGAGCGTCTGCCTTGAGCTGGTCTGTCGGAACCAAGGTCCACGCCGGAGTACGTCGCAGTGGGGGCGGGGAGCGAAACGAGATCCGCAGACCGAGGGAGATGGTTGAAAGAATCCAGGGGTCGTCCGGAAACAGCGCCCGCCAGGCGGCGCTGTGCCGTGCGAGCCTCCCGCCGACCGGAGGTCCCAGCGCGGTCGACGGGGTCCGAAGGTGGAGAACGTCAGTAAGCCCTGCCCCACCCGGGGCGTCGGGCAGGCTTGGGCCAGGTCCTGGAAGCGGGAGCCGAAGAGGATCCTGCAGTAGGACGGGTATGGGGGAAGGCAGGGGGCCTGGGGGGAAGACGTCCACCTCTGGTGTAAGGCCGGGAAACGGGTCTAGTCGCCCGCAGGGGGCAACCCTGGGTCCTGCGGGTAAGCTGAAAGGGAGTAGGAACTGTACGACTTGGCCAGGTGTCCTTATTCGCCTCCTTAACCGCCAACCACGTGGGGCCGAAGAGAAGCTCTCCGCCAAGGGGCGCCTGACGAAGTTGAAGCTTCAGGTCATTGGGGAGAGGGCAGGAGCGGAGGAGGAAATCCCGACGCAAAAGGTCACAGTTGGCCGCTGCAGCCGTAGCGTTGACACAGGTGTGGTAGGATGCACGGTTACCAGAGACAGCTAGAGCGAGCAGATCTCCCAGCAGCGGCGTAAGGGACGGATGCCAAGCCTCCTCTACGCGACGAACCATGGCTTGCTGAAACCCGGAGGTTGAGAAAGCGTCTTAAAGGTCTTGGTATGGAGTTCCGCATCTACATAGGCCGCAGCCTTCTTCTTCGCAGGCGGAGAAGGAGGACAGTCTTCCGGCGGTAGGCACGCCGAGATGATGCGAGCTGCCTCGTCCAGGGCACGCAGAGTCTCCAACCTGTGTCCCACTGCTGACGGATGTTGTTCCTGCTCATCTTGATCCACGTCAGGGGGCGCCGGGATAGAGTGCGCGGGGCTGTCGTCCTGAAGTAAAGCCGAAACTGCGTCCTCGGGAGCAAGGCTGAGCGCGTCATCCTCTCATTGCATAGGTAGGTGGGTGGGGCCGGTTCGAGCTACGAGTGAGGGCCCAGCCTCCGCGACGAGCCGGGATGTGACCGAGGCCTTGGCCGGCGAAAATCTCTCGGAGCGGTGACGCCACGAACGGACCGGGGAGGTTACTTGAGACCGAGACCGAGAACGGTGAGCGTAGCGTCGAGGCGATCTCCTATCCCGTGGGGAGGGCTCACGGCGAGAGCGGGGACTCCTAGAACGGGAGTGGCGGCGGCCACGTCAACTGATTCTTGACGACGACGGCCTAGAGGGTGGAGTAGATGATTGACGCGTTCTCCGAGTAGAATGTCTCATAACTGGGGAATGCGGTCTGGACCGACGAACCACTTGCGGAGACCCGACCCCGGACACCGTCCGCGATGGCCGACTGGTACGGGAAGATCTGGAGGCACGCCTATGCCGCGGTGACCTGTCCCTAGACTGTGAACGTTGGCGAGAAGAGCGGGAGACCATCCGGTGCTTCTGCTCTCTGGAACGAGGTGAGATACGGTCCGTACCTGAACGCCGAACTCTGTCGACGCGTGGAGGCGGAGAATCCTTCTGCTGGGAAGCGGGCCTCTCCTGAGTCGAGACTGCTACCGGAACTGAAGTCTGTAACTGCACTCTCTCTCGCGCCGATAGAATCGGCGGAACCGGACAGCGTGCACTAGTCGGGTCTGTGCCTGCTGCCGGTGTAGTAGAACGAGCTTGCGACCGAAGTCGCGATGGAGAACGTTCTAACGTCTGATAAGCACCACTAGTCGGGTCTGTGGTGATTACCGGCGTGTCTTTATTGTTCAGAGAAGCGGGCCTGACTGAAACTTCAGTTCTAGTCTCTGCTACCGGACAGCGCGCACTAGTCGGGTCTGTGTTCGCTGCCGGCCCAGGAGGACGGGCTCGCGGCAGAAGGCGCGGCGTAGACTGTCCTCTCACCAGGTAATACCCACTAGTCGGGTCTGTGGTTCTTACCGGTGTATGGCCCTGTGTGCGTGCTGGTGTCGGCAGTTCACGACGGTAGAAACCCCATAGCTGAGTCCATTGTTCTTCCCGCCAGGGGGCGCAGACCAGGCACGGTTGGGAAGAGGTACAGGATGAACAGGGCAGGCACACCTCATGTCCATCACTCGGCCACTGGAATTGTCCACATCTGATACAGGTGCGGACTTGCCAACTGCAACACAAAGCAGAACCATCTATTTGAAAGTGATCGAACCTGCCGCAGCCGGCAGGCAACGAAACGCGCGAAACGAACGAAGGAGATACGGCGTATGCTGGCGTGCGGCGCTCAACCCTCCCTGAGCGCCGTACGGAAGCAGTGACCGAGATTTTACCTCGCCATGTCGCGACTAGCGAAGAAACTGACTGGTGGTTTGAGCACTGAGCACATGCGTGGTTGAACCGGAAGGGAGGCTACCGGGTTTCCGCCTAACCTATGGCGCCCCTCTCCTGCCATCATGGCCATTATCGTACACAACAATTTTTGGGCTAAAATTAGACTAGCTAAGAAACATTTCCTAGTTGTAATACCATCGGTAATGTGTTTTGAGAAAACAATTAAGAGTGAGGACCATTTTAGAAGTGGTCTATGTCAACAAGTATCGCTAAAGTACCATTAAAATATGTTTTTATATCAGTTTTCTGAACCCCACTTTCATCAGCTGTCGATGCTAGGCCTAAAAGATGGCGGTCATCGCTTCGACCCGGTTGCCTCGACTCTCTTTGTCTGTCGCTGTTTACACACCCAGCACATCACAAATTTATTTGGAATGGCTGCTAATTCACACTTCTATTGTGTATGCGAAGGCACACATGACTTATTTCTTTATTTTTTTGCACCAATAGGCAGAAATCGATAGTGATACTCGATGTAGTGATACCGCTACAAGTAGAACGCATGTCCGTGAAGCATTACCTTCCTTGCGCCAACGAAACGTCTTTCGTTAGCCATCTAATCTGCATCAGCGGTTTGCGTAGCCAGTTTCGTATCATCGGACCGAAACAAAACAAAGTTGATTGGTCGTTCTAAGTTTCCCTATTAGCCTCTACCCTCCTCCTCATC
The DNA here is from genome assembly GCA_036245525.1 of Semisulcospira habei. NCBI lineage: Eukaryota > Metazoa > Mollusca > Gastropoda > Semisulcospiridae > Semisulcospira > Semisulcospira habei. Next base: position 91,477,454 of record BTPG01000005.1, on the reverse strand, counting down.
CCTACCAACACCATCACCACTGACCCAGCAAGCAGGAGTCATCGAGCTGACATTGTCTGCTGTCGGCCCGCAAATGGCTGTGTGTGGGCCAACAGTGGCCTATGACCCTTCGTGCACTGGGGATGCATGACTGTGTAAAATATAGTTACCTGACAAACTCTTTCATCAACTGTTTTAGGCCATCCATGGTGAGGTTCGGGTCTAGGAACTTGGCCTGGATTTCTGAAGAACATTTCTTCATGGCAAAGTTAGATGCCATGCTGGACACATTTGACACCCTTAAAGAAAAGAAAAGTGAAGCATCATATACACTTCTTGCTTTAACCCAATACATCCTGAGGCTGATTAATCTTAATTTGCTTACTGTACATTACACATTAGGAGATAGATAAACCATTTTAGTTCAAGGGTAGTGCCCAGAAGAGCTTGGCGCCTGAGGCGCCAAGCTATTCTGGCACCACCCTTGAACTATCCTAGTCAAATTAATTTCAAGCAGAAGTGTATCATGATGAAAAGGGTCAATTGCTTGCTTGCTTGCTTACCATAATCCTTTCCATGCCTGAAAAAAGTGCACTGCACAACTGACGAAAAGAACCTCATGATCCCCTGCAAGTGTGCTAGCTCATGAAGATATTGATCTGTTGCTGAGCCCATTTAGGTCACCATCGATGTTCCTTGGTTGGTTTAAATGGGGTTATTTGGTGCTAACTTTGCCATGGTGTCAGATACAAAATTTCTGTCCACTGAAAGTGAAGTGGTCAACACAGAGAAAACCAAAACCAAAAACTATATTAAATGGCAAAGTACCCTACACACAAGTTATACTAAACTCATTTGAGACGTGCTGCATACGGATACGCAAACTTTTAGCTGCATGCATATCCATATGTGGCACATCTTGAATGAGTTAAAGTAATGCAATTGTCTTCATGACAGGCAAAACATAATATGCCATGGACAATAAATGTATGAAAATGCATGGAGAATGTTCTGAAGCTATGGAACTCTATGCGTAACCCATTTACACATGCTGCCACCAGTACTGTAAACACGTACACATGCTGTTGGTAGATGCATGTGCAAGTGAATGAACCTCTTCACTGCCAAGAAAAAGTGAATATGATCCTGTGGGGACTCATGAGTATCTAAGTCTCTTGCTGAGACCAGTTTAATTGTGTCTATGCTTCTTGGCAGATGTGACCTATGTGATCACTGGATGAAAAGATATTTCAGAAACAATCATATGTCCAGTGCCAGGGAAGGGGTTAACTCATAATATAAAGACAGATTTTTAGTGTAATACCTTGCATGTGGGTGCAGAAGTGGGAAAAGTTTGTCACAGACATTCAGCGTGCCCCAGAAGTTGGTCTTCACCGTAACTTCTGCCTGCTCCGCAAACGGAGCTGTTGAGTCCATCTGTAAAACATCGTGACAATGCACATGTCAAAAGAACTGCAGCTACTTGCGACACTAATTTTATTTTTCCATGTATAAATTCTGCTGGGAGAAACTTGTTCTTGGTCTTCATTTTTGTGCACATGGTTGTTGAAAGTATATGGACTGTTAAACTACAAGTACGTAGAATATTTCTCTCACTTTGGGATAACCATATTACCATGATGAAGAGGATAAAGATGAAGTTCCACAATTACTTCCCTTTGCTTTGACACATTTCTTAGACACAGTTGTAATATTACTATCCATTCTTTTGCAACATAATAATAAAATAATAATAATACTAGTAATAATAATAAAAATATTTTCATAGCTGTGTAATATATATATATTAATGTCAATTCTAAAGGCCTATGAAAATACTAAATTACTTACGCCTGTCACCCCTACCCGGGTATAGGCCGTTGACGAGAGACCTCCAGCAACTCCTGTCCTGTGCTTCTCCTTCGATTCTACTCCAGGTAGTTCCCAGTCTCTTGATGTCTGCTTGGAGGTCTCGACGCCAGGAGTTTCTCAGCCTACCTCTTTTCCTCTTTCCCTGGGGGTTCCATGACAATGCCTGCCTAGTGATACTGGAAACTGGCTTTCTCAGACTGTGACCGATCCATCCCCATCTTCTTTGCCCAATTTCATTCTCTGCTGTTATCTGCTCTGTTCTCTCCCAGAGTCTGATGTTGCTGATCTTCTCTGGCCAGTGGATTTTCAAAATTCTTCTAAGGCAACTGTTCATGAAGGTCTGTACTCTGTTGACTGTGGTTTTTGTCAATCTCCAAGTCTCTGCTCCATATAGGAGAAGTGCTTTTACATTGGAGTTGAAAATCCGGACTTTGGTGTGTTGTGACAGCTCTCTGGAACTCCACACTTTTTTTAACTGGAGAAAGGCTGCTCTGGCTTTACCGATTCGTGCTCTGGCATCTGCATCAGTGCCGCTTTTTTTGTCTATGATGCTCCCGAGATAGGTGAAGGACTCCACCTCCTCCAACAGGGTGCCAGCAAGCAAGATTGGTTCTTCCCTGGTTGTGTTCAGCCTCATTGTCTTTGTTTTCTGTTTGTGAATGGTGAGGCCCACTTGGGACGAGATGTCAGCAAGCCTCGTGGTCTTGTCCTGCATTTGTTGATGAGTGTGGGACAGTAATGCCAAGTCGTCTGCAAAATCGAGGTCGTCAAGCTGTGTCCACAGTGTCCACTGTATTCCACTTCGTCTGTGCTCTGTGGTCATCTTCATGACCCAGTCTATGGCCAGTAGGAAGAGGAACGGAGACAGCAGACACCCCTGCCTGACACCAGTTGTGACCTGGAGCTCCCTGGTGAACTGCCCTTCGTGGATCACACGACATGTCATGCCATCATAGCTGCTCTTGATCAGGCGGACGAGCTTTGTGGGTACACCGTAGTGTCGTAGGAGTTTCCACAGAGTCTCTCGGTCCATGCTGTCAAATGCTTTCTCATAATCCACAAAGTTGACGTAAAGCGGGGAGCTCCACTCCAGAGACTGTTCCACGATGATGCGGAGAGTGGCGATCTGGTCTGTACATGATCGGTTCTTCCTGAATCCTGCTTGCTGGTCTCTCAGCTGGGGGTCAACGGAGCTCTTCATTCTCTCTAGGATGATCCTGTTAAAGACCTTTCCTGGTACTGACAGCAAGGTGATTCCTCTGTAGTTGGAACACTTGCTGAGATCGCCTTTCTTGGGAAGCTTGATTAGGTACCCCTCCTTCCAGTCAGCTGGCATCACCTCTTCCCAGATCTTTCCAAACAGTGGGTACAGCATCTCCACTGTTGTCTCTAGGTCTGCTTTCAGAGACTCCGCTGGGATGCCATCTGGCCCTGCTGCTTTGTCATTCTTCAAAAATGCCACTGCTCTTCTGATCTCTTCCCGGCTGGGTCTGTCACAGCTGATGGGTAGGTCGGTCTCTGCCGGCTGGATGTCGGGGGGGGGGGGGGGGGGGGGGGGTGGGGGGGGGGGGGGGGGGGGGGGGGGTGGGCTAGGTCTGTTCAATAACTCTTTAAAATACTCGGCCCATCTGTCGAGTTGGTCTGCTCTGTCTGCAATAGGCTTGCCTTCTTTGTCTTTTACTGGTCTTTCTGTATGGCCATACTTACCCGACAATCTTCTGGTAATGTCGTAGAGCTGTTTCATGTTGCCGCTGCCTGCTGCCTTTTCTGCCTCTGCTGCCAGGCTGTCTGTGTAGGCCCTCTTGTCTGCCTGATACTCCTCTTCACCTCACGGTTGGCTTCCGAGTATTCCTCCTGTGCCCTTACTTTGGCTGCTCTCGTGCGACTGTTGTTGACCGCTGCTTTCTTCTGCTTCCTCGCTTCTATCTTCTTCAAGGTCTGTGCCGACAGCCAGTCCTTGTGGTGGTGTTTCCTGAACCCTACAGTGTCTTTGCAGGTTGAGTTCAGCGCCTCTCTAACTGCCTTCCACTGCTGCTCTGTGGTGACCGCCTCCTCTTTATTTACTAGCTTCTGTAGCGCTTGAAACCGGTTGGACAGCACCAGTTTGAACTCTTCTCTAACTCCAGTTTCTCTCAGGAGGCCTACATTATTACGCTGTCTTCTTCTTGTCTCTGTGCGGCTTTTCTTTAGCTTGAGCTTCATTCTTAAGGTAAGCAGATGGTGGTCTGAGGCGACATCTGCTCCCCTCCTCACTTGAACATCTTGAAGGGATCTTCTAAATTTCTTGCCAATGCAGATATGGTCTATTTGGTTCTCTGTTGTATGGTCAGGTGAGACCCAAGTTGCTTTGTGTATTCTTCTGTGTGGGAAGATGCTGCCTCCAATGACAAGTCGGTTTAGAGCACAAAAGTCTACAAACCTCTCCCCGTTCTCACTCATCTCCGAGCCTAGTCCCTGTCTCCCCATCACCTCTTCGTATCCGGTGGTGTCCTCCCCTATTTTGGCATTAAAATCGCCCATGACGATGGTGATGTCTCGCTCCGCACAATTGTCCACGGCACTCTGGAGTCGGTCGTAGAACTCTTGTTTCTCTTCCTCGTCACTGTCATTGGTGGGCGCATAACACTGGATGACGTTCAGCTTGAGCTTTTTCTTGGTTCTGAAGGCTGCTGTGATAATTCTTGGCCCAAGAGGTTCCCAGCCCATCAGCGCTCTCTGTGCCACTGGTGACAGCATGAATGCTACTCCTTCTGTATGGGGGGCATTCTCCTCTTCATGACCTGAATACAGAATCATCTCCCCACTTAACAGCCTTTTCTGGCCAGACTGCGTCCATCTGGCTTCACTGATACCTAGCAGGGAAAGGTTGTACTTTTGCATTTCCGCTGCTATCTGGGCGGCCTTGCCGCTCTGGTACATGGTCTTGACGTTCCATGTGCCCATGGTTGTGTCCCTGGATAGAGAGAGGCGGCTCGGTTCTGTGGCTTCCGAAGACTTCCGGCTTTCACCACAGGACGTCATAAGTCTTCTGGTAGAAGAACCTTCCTCCTCCAGGAAAGGAATTACTGTTAGTCTTTTCGTCGGCGTTTTTGTCGCTATTTCCTTTTTTGCAGGGTGGGGAAGCTACCCCCACGCCCAACCCCCTTACTAGGAAGACCAGGGGTTTTCTGTCGGGGTCACCTTCCCTTAGACCATGTTGGTTCACGGCACCTTATTTCATTCGGTGCACCCCTCTCACGAGGGACCCCCTATCCACCACCCAGGGGACGCGCCTCAACGCCATATGGTCCCAGTGCGAGGATATATACATACATGTATACATAATTATGTACGTGTCAAACCACTTCGCCAATAAGGACTATATGTGTAAACACAACTTTAACAAGGAGACAAGACATGCTGTTTGTTGCTACTGAAGATTTGTGTGGGTGGGCAGGGGGATATTATTTAAAAAGGTAAATGATTACAAAGATAAACAATATGCTACACTTGATGCAAATCTAATCCCACAAACATTCATCAATGGCATACATATCTTTACAAACAATATTATACCTTGTAGGCAATGCCAGCATTGTTAACGAGAATATCAAGTCCTCCATATGTCTGCTGCAGAAAGTCCCGCAAGCGGTCGATGCTGGGCGGATCGTCGATGTCAAGCTGATGAAATTTGGGACTCAAGCCCTCCTTGGTAAGCTCTTCCACTGCCTTATTTCCTCGGCTCTCATCACGAGCTGTAACAGACACCAGTAATAATCAAAATAATAGTATGATGTCTAACCGGTTCAATGCCAGTAGACAGAACATTATGTCATTGAAAGCTGGGGAAAATTAACACTAATCATCCCATCACAGGATATGAAAATAGGGTCAGCAAGAGACACAGAACCTTGTGAGCCCCCACAGATGCGGGGGCTGATGTGGTTCTTTGCCTCTTGTAGTTGGCTGGTTTTCACATTTTTCCAGTAGCAAAGGAAATGGATCATTGGTATAGCTCTGAACTTTTAGGCATTTTAATGTACAAAATTTTTTAATTCACATACTTTTCAATTCTGAAATGTGTCCACTAAAGACTTGTGGTACATACATGCTCAGGAGATATAGGTACCCACCATGAAAGTTTAAAGGCGGTGTCAGAATAGCTTCATAACATGATAATAGCTTTGACTAATGCAAATCCGCTGCGCCACTGCATGCGCGCCACCGACTACTAAGCTCAAGACAGAATACAACGGTGGAAACGGACTGCACGCGCAAAATTCTAGATGTGGCCGGAAGTATCCTGAATCTCTTTCTCAACATCTAGAGTTGAATGTTAAACCCTTTATTGGAGTGCCGTGAAAGAGGCCTCTATGCACTGCAGTGCATCCATTATTTTCTGCCGTGTTTACTCTAAAGTCGAAGAGAATTACTCGAAAAGATATTGACAACTGAGTAGTGTTTATTAAACCAGACTCCATTTAAAGTAGACCTTTTCGGGCTGGGGGAAATACATACCTATACTCCTCTCCATAAGCCAGTCTTAGCTACCGTGCAACCCTCCCCCCCCCCCCCCCCCCCCCCCCCCACAGTACTCAATAAGATTGGTTTCAAAATGTACCTTAGTATGTCCTGAGATGTTTAATAATAATAATAATAATAATAATAATAATAAATAATGAATGGTTCTTGTATAGCGCAAAATCTTTTTGTGGCAAAAACTCATTGCGCTAACACACACATTCAAACATGACATAGACGATATGAAACATTACAAATAAATACAACAGGGCCACAGATCTACGACGGAGGAAAAGCTGGAAGAAGTGAGTTTTCAACTGAGCCTTAAACTGAGAGAGAGAGTAGGGAGATTTCGCAGACTGGCAGGCAGCGAGTTCCAAACTGAAGGTGCAATGAAGCTGAATGAGCGTTCACCAACAGTTTTCAAGTAACGTTTCGGAGCTTTCAAAAGTTTCTCACTGGAGGACCGCAGAGAACGTGAAGCAGAAAGGTAAGCCGGGAGGGACCCGTCGAAGTGACGATATGCCAGAGTTACCATCATGTACTGGCAACAAAACTTCACCGGCAGCCAGTGGAGTTCTTTAAGCATGGGTGTCACATGGTTGCATTTACGTTTCTTCAGAAGAAGCTGTGCAGTGCTGTTCTGAACCCTTTGCAACTGACATACCTGTTCCATGGGCAGACCTGAATATAGGGAATTACAATAGTCGAGGCGGGAAGTTACCAGCGCAGTGACTAGTCTAGCCGAAGCACTTTCAGTAAGACAGTGTCTGGTCTATCTTGACACCAAGATACCTAACTGATGTTTTGAAGGGAATGTTTAAGCCATGTTTCCCTAGAATCCTTAGTATTAGGAACACACCAGAGATATAGCCGATGGCACAAGGGTACCCACATTCATGCTCTTCGCGGATCCTAAAGTGAGCTTGAGAAACATTTTTCTCCAAATACATCAGAATTTATTACAGGAGCCCAAATCAGGCAATATTATGTTAAGGCATACCTTCTGCATCCTCTGCAAAAACAGAATGAAAAAATATTGAATCTGTTGCTCACAGTGAAGGTATCTGTGCACCCAGTAAATGGCCATTTCCACAAAATCGAAAAAACCAAAATGTTTCCGAAGCCCTCAGAAATTTTGTATACTACTGATAGGTCACATTTTTTAGCTTTTATTGGTTAGGATAGAGTACCACAGTTACTCCTAACCTGATTTTATGATGCTGTGATGCATTTAGGGTCCACAGTGGCTAAATCTGCTGCCCTACCCCCATCTTACCAGTACGCAAAGGAACGCAAAATGATAAAAAAAAATTGCTTACATCATACTCCCCTGTTTAAATATTTTTGTTTCCAGTTTTTTTTTAATAAAGTGTGCATATTGAGTATAAAAATCTGTGATCATTTCATTAATTTCAATGTGACCCATCAATTTAATTGTAACTATTTTTTTTTTATTAAGAACATAAGGGGGGGGGGGGAGGGTGCAGGGGGAGTCTGTAAACGGGGGCTACTGCTAAAGCTTCTACCGTCTGGAGTTGGAGGCATGATGTACCGATGGCTGAAAGACTTCCTCTTCGACAGAATTGCATGATTGAAGTCGACAGCACACTCAGCAGTCTCGTCAAACTCAGGGAAGATGTATCTCAAGGAGGTGTCTTGTTCCGATCCCTTTAATGTCCATAAAATATGTGGTATGTTGGACTGTATTCTGATAAAAATGTGACCAATCAATTTGTTTGCTGTTTGTTTAGTGGAGAAAAAAAAGGCAAAAATGATAGACTGAATGAGTGAAACTAGCTGGTCTTTTAGGATATATTTTACCTAGCATAATGCGGGTCTAGTATGGTCTTTTCTTCTCATTTATTTTTGTCTAGAAAGGTGTAAATATGAATATGCATAATAAAGTTTCATGGTTCCTAACAGCCAAAACAATGTTAAAAAAATACTTAGTTTCCACATGTCCACCATGAGATCACCACTTCCAACCCCATTTTTTGCCTTCTTCTTCTGCAATGTTCAATTTCTTGATGGCCGTCTATAAATCTTATATTGTTCTGGCTGCCAATAAGTGAGCTGTCAAGACCTCAGCAGCAGGTTTTCAGAGTGTGGTGTACAGGGCGTGTCTTCTGGTCAGAAATGCCAGTGGACCGCATCTCTATATGGACAGGTCTGGAGAATGTGCTGAGGAGACTGATTTTCTACGTCACATTCGCATAGGCTGTTTCCACAAGACCCAGTCTCACGAGCTGAGTCCAGAGTGATCATTGCATAGATGGAAGATGGTGGTCTGGCTCTCCCTGTTCAGCTTATTGATGTCGTCTGCCACGGGCTGCAGCCGCCATTCTGCTGTTGCCAATCACTTTATTGCTATAGTGTCTACAGTAGGTTGTGATCTTGAGGTAGTCTGGCGCCTGCTTTGGCCAGGCTGTCAGCCTCTCCATTCCCAGCTACTCCAGAATGCACTATTTTGTGGACAGAGCATCCGGTCTATCTTGAAGCTTCCTGGTGAGGAGATCAGTGGATCAAGCTGCTGCCTTACCCTAGCTAGTGCTCTGCTGTTGTGTTGAGCGCCTGCAGATCTGTACATTAGTTGGAGCTGCTGCTGCCAGCTGGTAAGGAGAGAGAGGTAGTAGTGCGGTACAGATGTACACGCCACTTCCTTCGTTCTGCACTGCATCTTGTGCTGACCCACCTGTATAGATGTGAGCACAGCTGCTGTGAGGGTAGGGCTTGTGCATAATCTCCTGTGAGATGGCTTTGTGCCAGTACCGCGACCTTTGGCAAAGAGTCCTGGAACATCGTTTATGGTGTCTAGAAGGCTCTTTTGAGATGACCAGATATCTGAAGAGAGCTCTTCACACATTTTTGGGCTTGGTTCCAGGACTTCAATTTTAGCCCTTGCAGGACCTTCAGTTGGCGGCTCAGACTTGGGCATTTCTGACGGTTCTTGGTCTGCTCCTGTAGTCTCCAGTACTGTCGGTGTTTAGTGAGTCTCTTCATCTTGTGTGCTGTTCTGCATTCCAGTGGCGCCAATGTCCTCCATTTCCTAACTTGGGGTGCTCCAGATAGCTCTAAGAATGTCACTACATCATGAGAATGACCCATGTTCTGCATCTTGTCAAGCCTGGCATTTTTGGTTTTGCAGGCAGTGTTTCATGTTGTCGAATAATCTTGGTACCCTACTACTGGTCTGACCGAACTGGTGTTTGCTTGCGCCAGGACGTGTAATTTGCGCCAATGTGGTCCCCACCAGTTTCTTCATTAGAGACTTTTTTCCCGCAGCTCTAGCTTTCATGGCTTCGATGCGAGGCCTCCAAGTGAATCCAGTAATTTATTCATTGCCAGTAAAGTTGGCCTGTCTGTCTTTGGTACTGGAAGGTCTCCAGTTTTCAAGGTGACCTCTTCTATCTGATTGAAAGAGATGGTCTAGCTCAGTTTGAGTGGCCATCTTTCAGTCCAGCTGCTGACTCTATTGGCAGCATCCTGGATTCTGCAGGATGCTATTTCAGTATGTTCTGCTGTATCCACACTGCAAAGTCATCCGCATGGAGGATCTTTCAAGACTGACCTTGGTACTGCTGTACTGTACTGATGTCATTAATGACATAGACCAATAACAGCATCAGACACATCACCTCCCTGAGGTACACCTTCCCTGAGTTTGACAAGACTGCTGAATGTGTCGTTTACTTCAATCTTGCTGTTCTATTAAAGAGGAAGTTCTTCAGCGGCAGCCCCTGTTTACAGACGTTTCCCCCTTTTTATGCTTTAACAAAAAAGAATTACAATTAAATTGACGGGTCACATTGAAATTAATGCAATGATCACAAATTGTATGCTCAATGTGCATACTTTGTTCAGAAAACTGGCAACAAAAATATTTAAACAGAGGAGTATGACATAAGCAGTTTTTATGATCATTTTGCGTTCCTTTGCATTCTCTTACAATGGGGGTAGGGCAGCAGATTCAGCCACTGTGGCCCCTAAATGAATCACAGCATCATAAAATCAGGTTGGGAATAACTGTGGTACTCTATCCTAACCATTAAAACCTAAAAAAGACCTATCAGTTGTATACAAAATTTCTGATGGCATCGGAGACATCCTATGTTTCCCAATTTGGCATTTTTAAATGGGAAAAAGCTATCATTCACCAAAAACACAAAGGAAGCTGACTTTCCTCATTTTCTTGCACTTTATGCTCAAATTATTGAAACTTAACAGGTAAAGAGAGGTCAAAATGAAATGGAATAACTTTAGTAATTTTTTCTAATTATTTTGTGTATTTTTACAACTTGGGGGTAGGCATACAAAATCAACCAATGTGGCACTCATAGTGATCACAACATCACCTAGTCAAGTTTATAATAATTGTGACATCCTGTTTTAATGATATAAGCCTGAAAAATGGACTGCCAGGTTGATAGAAAATGTCTGAAGGCATCTGACACATTATTTTTGTCTTTTTCTTGCGATTTTGTGGAAATGGCCATTTACTGGGTGCACAAATACATTCTCTGTGAGCCACAGATTCAATATTTTTTTATTCTGTATTTTTGCAGAGGATGCAGAAGGTGTGCCTTAACATAACATTGCCTGATTTGGGCTCCTGGAATGAATTCAGATTTATTTAGAGGAAAATGTTTCTCAAGCTCATTTTAGCATACGCAAAGAGTGTGAATGGGGGTACCCTTGCGCCATCGGCTATATCTCTGGTGTGTTCCTAAGGATTTTTAGGAAACATGGCTTAAACATCTCAGGACATACTAAGGTACACTTTGAAACCCATCTTATTGAGTACTGGGGGTGGGGGGGGGGGGGGTGCACAGTAGATCGGGCTAGCCCTTGGACTACTAAAGCGACTGCTGCTGCAGCCTGGGTCACAAGTTCATGTCGACAATAAGACACACTCTTGTTTTAATTTCATTGGATATGCTGATTTACCAATGAAAAATGAGAATGCAGCGTATTTCTGGGCCGCATCTAAAACCCTTAATCGACGTCTGCTATGAATGATGCTTGACTGTGCAAAAAGCCTTGATACTAAACTATCAGTTTTGATCGGAGGACAAGGTTGGTATAGATTTGTGGCAAAATATCTACCGAGTCTGTTCAGTTCGAGGTTTTAAGCGGATAGTTGCTTTGAGGGTTTAAAACTACTGCTCTGGAATCACAGAACTTCATCGATTTGTGTGACTGTCGTTTCCTCCCTTGTATTCCGTTTTGAGCTTAGTAGGCGGTGGCGCAGCGGATTTGCATTAGTCAAAGCCACTATCATCGGGCCCCTATGCTTCAGAATATTCTGACACAATCTGTGAATTATCATGGTAGATTTCCCTTCTGAACTCAACAACAGGAGTTTAAATGTGGACACTCGAGGCTCTCACCAGTAACGTACACATCACCGTCAAACTGTTTACAGAGAGCACGGACAATGGCAAATCCAATGCCTTTGTTTGATCCTGTCACCTGAAAAATGCAAACAAAACTGGAGATGGCTGTTTGAATTTCAGGATAAACAACAGGGACACAGTTAAAAAAAAATTAAAATGGGCTGCTGTCAGCTGCGCAAAGCTGTACGTGGGTCGATGTTGGCCCCAAAACATGTATATTTCACATTGGGTACACTGAACCTTTGCTGCCAGTGATCACGGATTTTGTGACTGAAACCACTGCTTCATTGACTGACATTTGAGTGAAGAACACAAATAAGATGCGACACAAAATGGGCCCATTAAAGAACACAGGACTAACAAGAGACATAAATCCTGTGACTGCAGGGGCTCATGCGGATTTTTGTCTCTTTCAGATGGGTAGCGTCCGCCTTGCCCTGACAGTTTCCGTGTTTAAGTGCCCTCCTCATAGTCCATAAGCTAGCCAGGTCTACCGTGCACCCCCCCCCCACCCCCACCCCCAGTACTCAATAAGATGGGTTTCAAAGTGTACCTTACTATGTCCTGAGATGTTTAAGCCATGTTCCCCGAAAATCATTAGGAACACACCAGAGATATAGCCGATGGCGAAAGGGTACCTCCATTCAAGCTCTTCGCAGATGCTAAAATGAGGTTGAGAAACATTTTCCTCTAAATAAATCAGAATTCACTCCAGAAGCCCAAATCAGGCAATATTATGTTAAGACACACCTTCTGCATCCTCTGCAAAAAACAGAAAGAAAAAATATTAAATCTCTGGCTCACAGTGAAGTTATTTGTGCACCCAGTAAACGGAAATTTACGCGAAATCGCAAAAAAAGACAAAAATAATGTGTCAGATGCCTTCAGACATTTTTTATACCACTGGCAGTCCATTTTAAGGCTAACATCATTAAAACAGGATGTCACAATTATTATAAACTTGACTAGGTGATGTTGTGATCACTGTGAGTGCCACAGTGATTGATTTTGTATCCCTACCCCCAAGTTGTAAAAATACACAAAATTAATTAGAAACAATTACTAAAGTTATTTCATTTTTATTTTGACCTCTCTTTACCTATTAAGTTTCAATAATTTGAGCATAAAGTGCAAGAAAATAAGGAAAGTCGGCATCCTTTACGGGTGCGTTCATGGTGAATGATAGCTTTTCCCATTTAAAAATGCCGAATTAGGAAACGTACATTGTTTCTGATGCCCTCAGAAATTTTGTATACAACCGTTAGGTCTTTTTTTTTTATAGGTTTTATTGGTTAGGATAGAGTACCACAGTTACTCCCAACCTGATTTTATGATGCTGTGAAGCATTTAAGGGCCACAGTGGCTAAATCTGCTGCTCTACCCCCATTTTACCACTACGCAAAGGAACGCAAAATGATCATAACAATTGCTTATGTCATACTCCTCTGTTTAAATATTTTTGTTGCCAGTTTTCTTCACAAAATATGCATATTGAGCATAAACAATTTGTGATCATTTCATTAATTTCAATGTGACCCATCAATTTAATTGTAATTCTTTATAGTTAAGGCATGTTTAACAGGGGCTGCCGATGAAGCTTCTACCGTCTGCACATTCAGCAGTCTTGTCAAACTCGGGGAAGGTGTACCTCAGGGAGATGTTGTGTCTGATGCTGTTCTTGGTCTACATTAATGACATCAGTACAACAGTACCAAGGTTCATCTTGAATATCCTCCATGCGGATGACTTTGCAGTGTGGTGCGCAGCAGAACATAAAGAAATAGCAGACTGCAGAATCCAGGATGTTGCAAATAGAGTCAGCAGCTGGACTGAAAGAGGCCACTCAAACTGAGCTAGACCATCTCTTTCAATCTGGAGACCTTCCAGTACCAAAGACAGACAGGCCAACTTTACTGGCAACAAATAAATTACTGGATTCATGTGGAGGTCTCACATTGAAGCCATGGAAGCTAGAGCTGCAAAAAAAAAAAAAAAAAAGGTCTCTGATGAAGAAACTGATGGGGACCACATTGGCGCAAATTACAGCATCCTGGCACAAGCAAACACCTGCTCGGTCAGACCAGTAGTGTGGTACCAAGATACATCGACAACATGAAACACTGCCTGCAAAACCCAAAAAGCCAGGCTTGACAAGATGCAGAACATGGGTCATTCTCAATATGCAGTGACATTCTTAGAGCCATCTGGAGCACCCCAATTTAGGGAATGTAGAACATTCGAGCCACTGGAATGCAGAACAGCACACACGATGCAGAGACTTACTAAATACCGACAGCATGGGAGACTACAGGAGCAGACCAAGTACCGTCAGAAACGCCCAAGTCTGAACCGCCAACTGAAGGTCCTGCAAAGGGCTAACACTGACGTCCTGGAACCAACCAAGCCCAAAGATGTGTGAAGAGCTCCCTTCAGATAGCTGGACATCTCGAAAGAGCCTTCAAGACAACATAAACAATGTTCCAGGACTCTTTGCCAAAGGTCATGGCACTGCACAAAGCCATCTCGCTGGGGATTATGCACAAGCACTACCCTCACAGCAGCTGTGGTACTGCACACGACGCCGTGCGGAATGAAGGAAGGGACGTGTACATCTGTTGTGCAGACCGCACTACTACCTCCCTCTCCTTACCAGCTGGCGGCAGCAGCTCCAACTATCGTACAGATCTGCAGGTGCTCAACACAGCAGCAGAGCACTAGCTAGGGAAAGGCAGCTTGATTCACTGATCTTACCAGGAAGCTTCAAGATAGACTGGATGCCCTGTCCACAAAATAGTGCTGCAGTAGATTCCAGTGCATTCTGGAGTAGTTGGGAATGGAGAGGCTGACCGCCTGGCCAAAGCAGGCGCCAGACTACCTCAAGATCCCAACCTCCTGTAAAGAAACCAAGACACTACAGCAACAAAGTGATTGGCAAAAGCAGAATGGCGGCTGCAGCCCATGGGCAGATGACATAAACAAGCTGAACAGGGAGAGCCAGGCCACCATCTTTCATCTACGCACTGATTACTCTGGAATGGGTCCGTACAGAAAAGCAGGGACGAAGTTCACAAACTTTTCATAAACGTTTGACAAACCCAAACTGAAGCCTGAAGGTTTACACACTTTAATTAGATCACTCTGTATCAGCAGCTCATTTGAAGCTTTCGTGCCTAATGCATGAAGAGATACCAAAATAAAAGAACGCTTAGCGAATGGCGGAGCTCGGTAGATGCGTAAACAACTAATCAGAACTTGTTCGGCAGAAAGGCCATGTAGCCACTTTATGATCAGAGCTAAATATAGATCACTTGCAACAAGCGTCAGCATGATCGTTTGCAATGAAATAGTCACAAATTGGGGGAGAAAATAAAGAAGTAGACAAAAGTTTGCCAGCATTTTGTCAGGGCTCTGGAAAGTCTGTCAATTTCAGTCCTTTTCCTTAAAGTCTGTGAAAGTTTGTAAAAAATGACAACATGCTGGCAAACTTTTGTCTACTTCTTTTTTTTCTCCCCCAATTTGTGACTATTCCATTGCAAACGATCATGCTGACGCTTGCTGCAAGTGATCTATATTTAGCTCTGATCATAAAGTGATTGCATGGCCTTTCTGCTGAACATTCCGATTGGTTGTTTACGCTTCTACCGAAGTCCACCATTCGCTAAGCATTCTTTTATTTTGGTATCTCTTCATGCTATAGGCACGGAAGCTTAAAATAATTGCTGATACAGAATGATCTGATTAAAGTGTCTAAACCTTCAGGCTTCAGTTTGGGTTTGTGAAATGTTCCTGCTTTTCTGTATGGACCCAGTCCAGAGTAATCAGTGCATAGATGAAAGATGGTGGCCTGGCTCTCCCTGTTCAGCTTGTTGATGTCCTCTGCCAACGGGCTGCAGCCGCCATTCTGCTGTTGCCAATCACTTTGTTGTTGTAGTGTCTCCATTCCTAGCTAGTCCAGAATGCACTGGAATCCACTGCAACACTATTTTGTGGACAGGGCATCCAGTCTATCTTGAAGCTTCCTGGTGAGATCAGTGGATCAAGCTGCTGCTGCCGCCAGCTGGTAAGGAGAGGGAGGTAGTAGTGCGGTCTACACAACAGATGTACATGCCACTTCCTTCATTCCGCACGGCATCTTGTGTGGTATCACAGGTGCTGTGAGGGTAGCGCTTGTGCACAACCTCCAGCACGATGGCTTTGTGCAGTGCCGCAACCTTTGGCAAAGAGTCCTGGAACATTGTTTATGTTGTCTTGAAGGCTCTTTCGAGATGTCCAGGTATCTGAAGGGAGCTGTTCACACATCTCTGGGCTTGGTTCCAGGACGTCAGTGTTAGCGCTTTGCAGGACCTTCAGTTGGCGATTCAGACTTGGGTGTTTCTGACGGTTCTTTGTCTGCTCCTGTAGTCTCCCATGCTGTCGGTGTTTAGTAAGTCTCTTCATCGTGTGTGCTGTTCTGCATTCCAGTGGCTCCAATGTCCTCCATTTCCGATATTGGGGTGCTCCAGATGGCTCAAAGAATGTCACTGCATCATGAGAATGACCCATGTTCTGCATCTTGTCAAGCCTGGCTTTTTTGGTTTTGCAGGCAGTGTTTCATGTTGTTGATGTATCTTGGTACCGCAAAACTGGTCTGACCGAGCAGGTGTTTGCTTGTGCCAGGATGCTGAAATTTGCGCCACTGTGGTCCCGGCCAGTTTCTTCATCAGAGACTTTTTTTTTTGCAGCTCTAGCTTCCATGGCTTCGATGCGAGGCCTCCACGTGAATCCAGTAATTTATTTGTTGCCTGTAAAGTTGGCCTGTCTGTTTTTGGTACTGGAAGGTCTCCAGTTTTGAGGTGACCTCTTCCGTCTGATTGAAAGAGATGGTCTAGCTCAGTTTAAGTGGCCTCTTTCAGTCAAGCTGCTGACTCTTTTGGCAGCATCCTGGATTCTGGAGGATGCTATTTTTTGATGTTCTGCTGCGCTCCACACTGCAAAGTCATCCGCATGGAGGATGTTCGAGACGAACCTTGGTACTGTTGTACTGATGTCATTAATGTAGACCGAAAACAGCATCAGACACAACATCTCCCTGAGGTACACCTTCCCCGAGTTTGACAAGAGTGCTGAATGTGCAGATGGTAGAAGCTTCAGCGGCAGCCCTTGTTAAACATGCCTTAAATAAAAAGAATTACAATTAAATTGATGGGTCACATTGAAATTAATGAAATGATCACAAATGTTTATGCTCAATATGCATATTTTGTGAAGAAAACTGGCAACAAAAATATTTAAACAGAGGAGCAATTGTTATGATCATTTTTCATTCCTTTGCATACTGGTAAAATGGGGGTAGGGCAGCAGATTCAGCCACTGTGGCCCCTAAATGCACCACAGCATCATAAAATCAGGTTGGGAGTAACTGTGGTACTCTATCCTAACCAATAAAACCTAACAAAGACCTATCAGTTGTATACAAAATTTCTGAGGGCATCAGAAACAACATACGTTTCCCAATTTGGCAATTTTAAATGGGGAAAAAAGCTATCATTCACCACGAACATGCCGTAAAGGATGCCAATTTTCCTTATTTTCTTGCACTTTATGCTCACATTATTGAAACTTAATAGGTAAAGAGAGGTCAAAATAAAATGGAATAACTTAAGTAATTTTTTTCTAATTAATTTTGTGTATTTTTACAACTTGGGGTAGGGATACAAAATCAATCACTGTGGCACTCACAGTAATCACAGCATCACCTAGTCAAGTTTATAATAATTGTGACATCCTGTTTTAATGATGTAAACCTGAAAATGGACTGTCAGTGCTATAGAAAATGTCTGAAGGCATCTGACACATTATTTTTGTCTTTTTTTGTGATTTCGCAGAAATGGTCGTTTACTGGGTGCACAAATACCTTTACTGTGAGCCAGAGATTCAATATTTTTTCTGTTTTTTGCAGAGGATGCAGAAGGTGTGCCTTGACATAATATTGCCTGATTTGGGCTTCTGGAATGAATTCTGATTTACTCATTTTAGCACCTGCATAGAGCGTGAATGGGGGTACCCTTGCGCCATCGGCTATATCTCTGGTGTGTTCCTAAGGATTTTCGGGGAACATGGCTTAAACATATCAGGACATACTAAGGAGCACTTTGAAACCCATCTTACTGAGTACTGGAGGGGGGTGGGGGGGGGGGGGGGGGTCCACGGTAGACCTTCCTAGCTTATGGACTATAAACGATGCTCTGACGTACAGTAACGGTGAGGTGCGGCTGATCGGAAATTTTCCCATATATCACGCACACAGAACCTTACATCATTAAATATCTCACCAGATTCTACTTCCATTAAGCCACGATAATCCCTTTCTCGTGATTTTAACATAGCTGAGTAAACATATGGCTGTTTTACTATTAGGAAAGAGACCGACAACGTAAACCGGTTTTGACAAACGTATCCGTTTTGAAGGCGGCGGAACACATCAACTGTTACTTATTCCATATAATCAAATACATAAATAGAAGCGCTAAACACTCTAGAATCAAATGTTAAAAGCGGGCATGGTGTCAAACTCGATCACTAAAGTGTCGTCAGTTACAAGTTTTTAACCCCACCCCTAGCTAAAAACAGCACCACAAGCCACAGACGGTAACTATGCGGTGCAGTTAGTCGGTGAACTCACATAATATATCACACACAATGTCCGTTTTATCACTATGACTATCACAAGAACGTTCCATTAACCAGATATTATGGTTTTTGACTAATTATGCCTTATTGAGCCTCAAAAGAGTTCTGCATTTGTCTCAGAAAAGAGGAGCGACCCAAAACGCAAATAGTTCCATAAACTTGTCCATTTTTAATGCCATGCTACATAACACCTATTCATGTTTAATTACAGTCGTACACATGAATAGAAGTCAAACACTCCAGAATCAATCAGTATAAGCTATTTTGTCCGTACCAATCTCCATTGTGTCATCAGTTATCGTTTTAAACACCACCCCCACGGGAAACGGTGATCTGACGTACAGTAACGGTGCAGTGCGGAGCGGCTGATCGCAAATTTCCTCCTATATTACCAAGACAGACCCTTACATCACTAACTATCTCAGCAGATTTACTGCCAGTAAACCATGATAATCATTTTTCGTGATTTGAGAATAACTGGGTAAACAGGTATAGCTGTTTTACAATCAGAGAAGAAGCCCGAAAAAAGTAAACCGGTTTGACAAACGGGGCCGTTTTTAATGCTGCGGAACACATCAACTTTTACTTGTTCCATACAATCAAATGCATAAATAGAAGCGCTAAACACTCAAGAATCAGATGATAAAAGGCATTGTGTCCAAATATATCATTAATGTGTCACACATGAGTTACAAGTTTATAACCACGCCCTTTGAGGAAAACGGGCCCCGAGTCACAGTAACTATGCGGTGCCGTTAGTCGATGAACTGACCATATATCACACACAAAGTCCGTTTTATCACTATACGTATCACCAGAGCGTTCAAATAACCCGATATTATCGTTTCTGACTAGTGATGCCTTATTGAGTCTATAGAGTGCTGCATTTGTCTCAGGAAAGAGGCGCCACCAAATGAATCGATATATCCATAAACGTG
This sequence comes from Semisulcospira habei, assembly GCA_036245525.1. Classification (NCBI taxonomy): domain Eukaryota; kingdom Metazoa; phylum Mollusca; class Gastropoda; family Semisulcospiridae; genus Semisulcospira; species Semisulcospira habei. Next base: position 91,458,100 of record BTPG01000005.1, on the reverse strand, counting down.
TCCACTTTTAACGCCACGCTACATAACACCCACATGATTTTAAAAAAATATAATCGTACACACAGATAGAAGCGCCAAACACTCTAGACTATGATCAAACAGTACAAGCCGTTTTGTACTTATTGACTCTAAAGTGTCATCAGTTACAAGTTTATGACACTACCCCCGCGGTAAATGATCCTCTGACTTACAGTAAAGGCCCCGCCACACGGGTCGGTTGTGCCCCCATTTTGAAGCCGATTCCGATCCGATTGCGATCGGATGACGTCAATTATCCGATCCGGTCCCAATCGGCTGGGAATCGGGTGTCTAGAACCTGCTCTATTCTCCCGATCCGAATCGGTCCCGATCGTAAGCTTCAACCAATCAGAGCGCGTCTCGCAAAGCATGTCGTTTCAGCACGGTTTGCAAATGGCCGAACACGCCTGTTGTGATCAGTACCACCGCCGTTGCCGCTGATGTTTCGCACGCCTCTTCCCGAATATGATGCAAAACTGCTGATAATGCAAGCACATCATCATCACTGTCAAAACTAGCAGTCATTTTGCAGAACAGGTACGACTTTGATCTTCGGTTCAAACCGGTCGGCTAAACTTGACAAGTCGAGAAATGTCAGTGTGGCAGTGCACACGTTTTTTAGTCCGGCCCGATCACCTACCGATTCGAAAACTAATCGGGAATCGGCCTCAAAACCGGGCTCGTGTAGCGGGGCCTTAACGGTGCGGAGCGGGGGATCGGGAATTTTCCCATATATCACGCACGTTGAACCTTACATCACTAACTATCTCACCAATGACTACTGCCAGTAAGCCATGATAATCGCTTATTGCGATTTGAGAATAACTGAGTAAACAGATAACTGTTTTACAACCAGGAAAGAAGCCCGAAAAAGTAAGCCGCTTTGACAAACTTGTCCGTTTTGAAGGCGGTGGAACACATCAACTTTAACTTGTTCTATATTATCAAATGCATAAATAGAAGCGCTAAACACTCTAGAATCGAACAGTACAAGACAATGTGACCACACCGATCACTAAAGTGTCATCAGTTACATGTTTGTAACCCCACCGATAGTATAAAAAAGCGATCAGAGAAAGATTAAATATGCGGTGCCGTTAGGCGACGATTTTAGCCTAAATCATACACGAAGTCCGAGTTAATTTAACCAGAACGTTCAAATAACCCGACATTATCGTTTCTGACTAATTATGTCTTATGGAGTCTATAGAGTGCAACATTTGTCTCAGGAAAAAGGCGCGACCAACTAGGCCAGTAATTCTACAACCTTTAACGGCATGCTAGTTAACATCCGCTTAATGTTTTATTATAATCGTACACATGGATAGAAGCGCCAAACACTCTAAAATCAAACAGCACAAGCTATTGTGTATTATCGACCTCTATAGTGTCATCAGTTACAAGTTTATAACACTACCCACACTGTACACAATGCTCTGACGTACAGTAACGGCGCGGTGCGGCTGATCGGAAATTTTTCCATATCACGCACACAGACCTTTACGTCACTAAATATTTCAAAAGATTCTACTGTCAGTACGCTATGATCATTTTTTTCTCTTCCGATTTCAACATAACTGAGTAAACAGGTAGCTGTTGTCTCAGGAAAGAGGAACAGTCTCTGGAGTGGAGCTCCCCGCTGTACGTCAACTTTGTGGATTACGAGAAAGCATTTGACAGCGTATGAGGCTGAACGCAACCAGGGAAGAACCAGTCTTGCTTGCTGGCACCCCGTTGGAGGAGGTGGAGTCCTTCACCTATCTCGGGAGCATCATAGACAAAAAAGGCGGCACTGATGCAGATGTCAGAGTACGAATCGGTAAAGCCAGAGCAGCCTTTCTCCAGTTGAAAAAAGTGTGGAGTTCAAGAGAGTTGTCACAACACACCAAAGTCCGGATTTTCAACTCCAATGTAAAAGCAGTTCTCCTATATGGAGCAGAGACTTGGAGATTGACAAAAACCACAGTCAACAGAGTACAGACCTTCGTGCCTTAGAAGAATTTTGAAAATCCACTGGCCAGAGAAGATCAGCAACGTCAGACTCTGGGAGAGAACAAAGCAGATAACAGCAGAGAATGAAATTGGGCGAAGAAGATGGGGATGGATCGGTCACAGTCTGAGAAAGCCAGCTTCCAGTATCACTAGGCAGGCATTGTCATGGAACCCCCAGGGAAAGAGGAAAAGAGGTAGGCCGAGAAACTCCTGGCGTCGAGACCTCCAAGCAGACATCAAGAGACTGGGACCACCTGGAGTAGAATCGAAGGAGAAGCACAGGACAGGAGTTGCTGGAGGTCTCTCGTCGACAGCCTATACCCGGGTAGGGGTGACAGGCATAAGTAATTTGACAGCGTGGACCGAGAGACTCTGTGGAAACTCCTACGACACTACGGTGTACCCACAAAGCTCGTCCGCCTGATCCAAGAGCAGCTATGATGGCATGACATGTCGCGTGATCCTCGAAAGGCAGTTAAAGACACAACTCCGCTGGACAGGTCATGTCATACGCATGGATGATTCTCGCATGACGTCTTCGTAGCAGTCCTGCTTTTCTCCACCGACTCGGGCAACATCTCCTTCTACGCTACTCGACCTCTCTGCCGCCTTCGACACTATAGACCACTCTATCCTCCTCCACCGCCTTCACCACTCATTTGGCATCACTGACTCTGCCCACTCCTGGTTTCTCTCCTACCTCTCCGACAGACAGCAGTCCGTCACCATCGACGGTGTCTCCTCCAACCCAGTCACGCTCGCCTGCGGAGTTCCACAGGGGTCCGTCCTGGGCCCGGTCCTTTTCACACTCTACACCTCTCCCCTGTCCAACATCATCCAGTCTCACCACATACACCACCACCTCTACGCTGACGACTCACAACTACTAGACAAAGACAAACTCGACAACACTCAGACACTACTGACTCGCACGGCTGACTGCTACGAAGACGTGAAAAACTGGATGACAGCAGACAAGCTTAAACTGAATGACGACAAAACGGAAGCCATGCTGATAGGCACTCGCCAGAAACTTTCCCAGCTCCCTCCCTCCCTCCACCTTCAACTCGACAGCACCCCCATCTCCCTCTCCGACTCGGCCAAAACCTTGGCGTTATTCTCGATTCCTTTCTTTCCATGACCACCTTCGTCTCCGCCACGGCCCAAGCATGCTACTTCCACCTCCGCCGCATCAGTCAGATAAGAAAATACCTCACTACCGAAGCCGCCACCAAACTTGCTGTCTCTCTCATCCTATCACGCATCGACTACTGCAACTCTCTCCTTTCCGGCCTCCCTCACTTTCACTCTCCAGCGAGTCCAGAACAACGCTGCCCGCCTCGTCCTCAGAAAGAAAAAAAAATCCGACCACATCACTCCCCTGCTCAAACTCCTTCACTGGCTCCCCATCCCCCAACGCATCCAATACAAGAGTCTGTCTCTCTGCTACAAATCCCTGAACAACTGCGCTCCCGCCTATCTCTCAAACTTACTTCACCCCTACAATCCTTCCCGCTCCCTCCGCTCCGCCACCGACCCTCTCCGCCTCCACACCCCCCGCACCAAACTCAGCACTTTCGGCCCCCGCTCCTTCTCAGTATACGGTCCATCCACCTGGAACACTCTCCCACTCTCTCTCCGTCAGAAACACTCTCTCTCCTCCTTCCAGTCCGCCCTCAAAACTCACCTCTTTCAACAGTTCTAGCACTATTCCACCACACTCCCCACCCCAAGCAGATGTCGTATTGTATTTCACTATTTGTTGTACGTGAGTCGTTGTATAAAGCGTGCGCATGCGTGCGCGAGTTGTGAGTGCACGCTTAGAGTTATAATTATTATAAGATAAGTGCATTATAAATACCGTAATTATTATTATTATTAGTAGTAGTTGTGAGTCGTCAGCGTAGAGGTGGTGGTGTATGTGATGAGACTGGATGATGATGGACAGGGGAGAGGTGTAGAGTGTGTAAAGGACAGGGCCCAGGACGGACCCCTGTGGAACTCCGCAGGAGAGCCTGACTGGGTTGGAGGAGACGCCGTCGATGGTGACGGACTGCTGTCTGTCGGAGAGGTAGGAGAGGAACCAAGAGTGAGCAGAGTCAGTGATGCCGAAGGAGTGGTGAAGGCGGTGGAGGGGGATAGAGTTGTCTATAGTGTCGAAGGCGGCAGACAGATCGAGTAGCGTAAGATTGATTGATTGATTGTACATTGCTTAACGTCCCGACAGCAACAAGGCTTTCTCAGGACGTGCCTGCACTGCTTGAGAAAAAATAACATAACAGAATGTATGTCGCTAGCTGGTCCAATACCCTAAATAAACCTACGACATCTGGCCTAAATAAAGCTAAGACCATTTAGCAACACACATCCAATATCAAGAGCGACAGGCAGCGCAGACAGTAGGGAGAGTTTAAAAAAGGCAAATACAGGTGAATGGACCAAGGGTAGACAGAAACACATGCCCCAGAGTAGAAGGGAAACCCACCCTGTGGGGCTGACCAGGGTGACCCTGGGAACTGAGTAGCGTAAGAAGGGAGATGTTGCCAGAATCGGTGGAGAGGAGCAGGTCGTTTAGGATATGTAGAAGGGCTGAATAGACGCGCCAAATACTATAGAATCAAACAGTACAAGCCTCGCGCTGGGACCATATGGCGTTGAGGCACGTCCCCTGGGTGGTGGATAGGGGGTCCCTCGCGAGAGGGGTGCACCGAATGAAATAAGGTGCCGTGAACCAACATGGTCGAAGGGAAGGTGACCCCGACAGAAAACCTCTGGTCCTCCTAGTAAGGGGGTTGGGCGTGGGGGATAGCTTCCCCACCCTGCAAATAAGGAAACAGCTACAAAAACGCCGACGAAAAGACAAACAGCAATTCCTTTCCTGGAGGAAGAAGGTTCTTCTACCAGAAGATTTATGACGTCCTGTGGTGAAAGCCGGAAGTCTTCGGAAGCCACAGGACTGAGCCACCTCTCTCTATCCAGGGACACAACCATGGGCACATGGAATGTCAAGACCATGTACCAGAGCGGCAAGGCCGCCCAGATAGCAGCGGAAATGCAAAAGGTGTTACGCCGCATCGAGTTATATAGTACGGTACAGCAGAGTTCTATAGCAAGTGTCTCAGGGTGCACTGATTTTCGCTGGGAGTCAGGGAGTAGGGTTACAATTTTGTAACTGATGACACTTTAGAGACCAGTAGGCACCAATAGGCCAATAGGCACAAAATGGCTCCTACTATTTGATTTAAGAGTGTTTGGCGCTTCCCATCTGTGAGTATGGGTAGACCATCGAAAACCGATGATGTCGTCATTGTGCATGACTTTTATTTGTGGGTGCGGGTGTGGATGGCCAGGCCAAGCCAATCCTGGAGCCACACCTGCGAGGGGGCACTGGGACGTAGCTGTGGGGAGAGTCGACGCTGTCTTTCTGCGAGCTCTGGCACTGGTGATCCGTTCGCGCCGATTGTGTTCAAAGAGCGTGCAGGCTTTCCTGTGGCGGCACGCCAGCCAGATCTGTCTTGTGCTTGTGCTTCAAGTTCCTTTACCGGGAAGACGCAGTACTTTTTGGCTGTCTTTTATGCAGTCTTTGAAGCGTTTCTTTGGCCGTCCTTGCTTCCTATGGCCTTTTGAGAGTGCACCATACAAGAGTTGGCGTGGCATGCGAGAATCATCCATGCGTATGACACGACCTGTCCAGCGAAGTTGTGTCTTTAAGATCAAGGCTTCAACACTCACTAAGCCAGCATTGTCCAGGACTGCCAGGTTTGTCATTTTGTTTTGCCATTTGATGCCCATGAGTGAGCGCAGGGATCTCATGTGGAAACGTTGAAGCTGCTTGATGTGCTTTCTGTACAGCGTCCATGACTCGCATCCGTAGAGGAGGTTGAGGAGGACTATTGCCTTGTAGACTTTGATCTTGGTGGAGAGCTTGACGTTGTTTTTATTCAACACACGAGTGCACAGACAACCTAGGGCTTTGCTGGCTTTGCTGATGTGAGCTGCGATTTCCTTGTCGATAGTACCGTCAGAAGAGATGATGCTCCCCAGGTACCTGAAATGGTCAACAGTCTTCAGCTCGGTGCCTTCGATATACACTTTGGGTGGGGGTCTCTAGTGCCTGGGGCTGGTTGGTGCAGGACCTCGGTCTTGTTGAGACTGATGGTGAGGCCAAACAGTCGAGAGGCTTCCGAGAACCTGTTGACGATGTTCTGGAGGTCAGACTCTATGTGCGCCATCAGCGCACAGTCATCGGCAAACAGCGCCTCAAGGATCAGTCTCTCGATGGTCTTGGTCCTGGCGTTCAGTCGACGGAGGTCGAAGAGAGAGCCGTCTAGTCTGTACTTCAGGTACACTCCCTTCTCAAGGTCGCGTACTGCATGGGTCAGGACACACGCGAAGAACAGGTTGAACATCACGGGGGCAAGAACACAACATTGTTTCGCACCGTTGGAAATGTCGAAGGGTGCGTATGTGTCCCCGTTTGACTGGACAACTCCTACCATTCCATCATGGAAGAGGCGGATGATGTTGGTGAACTTCCTGGGGCAGCCGAGCTTTGCGAGGATGACCCAAAGCGCTTCCCTGTTCACGGTGTCGAATGCTTTGGTCAGGTCTATGAAGACAGCGTAGAGGTCCATGTGCTGCTCAATGCATTTCTCCTGGACCTGTCTCACAGAGAAGACCATGTCGACTGTGCTGCGGCAGGGTCTGAAGCCACACTGAGCCTCTGGAAGTGCTTCCTCAGATACATAGCTGATCAGGTGGTTGAGGATGACTCTCGCGATGATCTTGCCAGCAATGGACAAGAGTGAGATTCCTCGGTAATTGGCACAGTCTGCTTTGCTGCCCTTGTTTTTGAACAGGGAGACGATTGTAGCATCTCTAAATTCCTGTGGCATGTTCTCCTCTGCCCAGATGCATGTCAGAATGTTGAGGAAGGCGCCAAGGGTCTCAGGTCCAGCTGCTTTGAAGAGCTCTGTGGGGATGCCGTCCATGCCTGCAGCCTTGCCGGAGCTAGTATGGTTGATCGCTTTCTTGACCTCGTCCAGGGTAGGCGGGAGGTCAAGGTCATCCAGTGTCGGCTTCTGGAGAATTGTGTCCAGGGCCGCGGGGTCGACAGTGGAAGGCAGGTTCAGCAGATTTGAGAAGTGTTCTCTCCAGCGCTCAGTGATGCTGCCTTTGTCCTTCAGCAAGGTAAAGCCGTCGAAAGAAAAGAGAGGGGTTGTGCTGGGTCTGGCAGGGCCGTAGACAGCTTTCATAGCACTGAAAAACTCTTTGGAGTTGTTGGATTCAGCAAAGTGTTGAAGTTCTTTTGCATTGCTGTCCCACCAGGTGTGTGTATAATTATATTAAAAATATATAAGTGTTGAACACGGACACGTACACAACTATATGTGTGTGAGAAACATGGTCAATTCACCAACCAGCAGCACCGCATTGTTAATGCGTCTCTTTGGTTACAAACTTGATGGCACTTTTTGATTCTAGATTGTCTGACGCCTCTATTCATATGTATGATTCTAATACAAATTAAGTGGGTGTTACGTAGCGCCGCGTTAAAAATGAACACGTTTTGGGAACTATACGTGTATTTTGGTCGAGACTTTTCCATGAGTTGAGATAAATACGGCACTGTCAAGACACTCCATAAAGCGTAATTAACGATAATCGATAGTACTGGGTTATTAGAAATATTATTCTGGTGAGAGTTATAGCGATGAAAGGGTACCTCAGGGCCGGATCCAGGGGAGGGGGGGGATGCCCCCCCCCTTCCCCCATAAAAACTACAACATAAAACTTTGATACACTTAAGGATGATCTTTGCTCACAATGGTGAAAAAAACAACAAAATAAAGCCATACTCAAAACAGTCAAAACTCTGCTGTTTCAGGTTAATTTCTCCAAATCCCCCCCCCCCCCCCCCCTAATATGTAAGTGATTCGGCCCTGGACCTTTTGTGTGATATATGGTCAATTCGCTGAACAACAGCACCGCATTGTTACTGTGTCTCAGGGCGCGCTTGTTTTTTTGTGGGTTTTTTTTTTCCAAGTTTTTTTTTTCTTTTCTAGGGGTAGGGTTATAAACTTGTAACCAGTGACACTTTGCAGGTCGATAATTACAAAATGGCTGGCAACAAGCCAGACACCGAGTGTTTAGCGCTTCTAATCGTGTATATGATTACAATAAAAATTAAAGTACGTCAGTGCTACTTTTGTCAAACCCCGCAGGTGTATTTGGTCGGGCCTCTTTCCCAGAGCCAATTACGGCATTCCGAACTGTAGACTCAATGAGGCTTAATTAGTCAGAAACGATTATATCGGGTTATTAGACAAACATCATAGTTTTCAGTAGTGAGACTGAGTTTAAGTGTCAGTGTGAGACATGTTCAGCAGTTTTTACTGTATCTGCTTTTTAAAACTTGTAGTCTGGCTGTAGCCAATTTAAAATACGATTGACGATACGAGACAATAAAGTTCTAAGATGACAGAACTTTGAGTGTATATACTACATTGAATTCAACTCGAGTTTAATCCTACGTTTGGTCAAGTCTACTCCAGAGCGAGTTTGTTTTCGGTCGGTGGAGCTTCGCTGCGCGAGTATTGCGTATTATGCGGCCGGAGCGCAGCGAAGATATCGGGGTGCCGGAACGAGGCTAACACCGAGCGAGCGAGCGTCGCTTATTTCACGCTATCGATTTCACAGTAGGCAAGGCAACACAAGTCTGACTGCTCATATGTCACGCTCTTGAGTTCTGACTGCTAGCTTCACAAAGTCAGTTTTCGAGGAAGGCTTTAAAAAACGTCTCGCGCGCTCGCGTTTTACGCCATTAAAACACGTACACTCTTTTGCAACATATTAAGTGGACGCTTCTACTTCGGAATATAACTATGTTCCTTTTAATGTTTTGTGTTTTGCACAAATGTGCCTGAAAAGACTGTTAACTTCGCGTTGGTCTCGCATTGCGGACACGCCACTTTTCTCCTCCTCACTCCCCTCTTTATATCAAATCCGTGAGATGGCCTTAGTTGTCTGCTCGGCGTTAAACTCAAACAACTAACTAACAATTCATATCCACCCCACCCCATCTTTTGTAGTTCATGGGGGGGGGGGGGGGGGATGAGGAGGAGCTGGGACATCGGCCCGCCTACACTAACTGGCAATTTAAATAGTCTATAAATAACTTCATATCATTTCAGCTCATTTTGCCCTGACACACCATAACAAGAAATTTTAACAGCCATGATAGGTGAAGGTTGGTGCTTGGCGCAGAGAAGCGCCCTGGCTATAATATATATATATATATATATATATATATATACAGAGATGACATAGCCCTGGCTATTTTATATATATATATATATATATATATATATATATATATATATATATATATATATATATATATACATACATACATACAGAGAGAGAGAGAGAGAGAGAGAGAGAGAGAGAGAGAGAGAGAGAGAGAGAGAGAGAGAGAGAGAGAGAGAGAGAATCCGTAAGCCGCCTATAACGTCAGTAATGTCCGAGTGGCTCACGCCTAAAACACATGGTTTTTAATTACGACCCCGCATCACTCAAACAAAACCTGCCTCGGACTAACACCGCAATGTATTTGAGTACGTCCGTGCACAGCCTAACACTGCAATGTATTTTGAGAGGTTTCCGGTCTGAACTTGTCAGAGGGGTGGGGTGGGGTGGGGGCGGGGTGTTGGGGGGTAGGTGTGGGGGTGGGGGGAGGAGGTGGGTGGGGGGTGGGTGAGGGTGGGGGGTGGGTGAGGGTGGGGTAAAGCCTATTAGTATCAAATTGCGTTTGTGACTACAAAAATTTCTACGCATAACACAGAGGGTGTGAATAAACCGTCTTGTGTGACTAATGGCGTATCGCCTATCATTGACACCAGTGCAAATGGGGCCACTTTTATTCAAGTCGGTGCAGATAGGGACCATCGTAGATTTTATTACTCTCTAAAGCATTTACTCAGTCATCCGATGCCAGGATGTTTTCTCACAGTGAGATCGAGCGAGTCTATTTAATTTTAATGGGGGAGTTGAAACAAGACCTAATCATGATTCAATGAAGCATTATTTATCAAGGTTGAGGCATTGACATCGTCATAGACATAGCCTGGTTATTTTTCAAACCTGCCGTTGCTACAAAACTACGAGACAATATACACAAAACTAATTATATAGTTACATGTACATGAAACAAAAACATTGCCAGCTTAGAGAAAGAAAGTCCCATGATGATCTCACACTCCTAAACACACACACACACACACACACACACACACACACACACACACACACACACACACACACACACACACACACACCATCATCTCACACACACACACACACACCATCATCTCACACGCACGCACAGAGTTTATAACTGAGTGCAAACATAATCAGATTTACAGGGCAATATATATTTCACAACGTAATGATTACGCCTGCTTCGAAAAGTACTTGAAGAGACTGATTTTGAAACGGGCTAGAGAGGAAGCGGATTTCACATAATCAGGAAGCGTGTTCCAAGTCTGCGTTCCCGAGAATGACTCACAAACTAAATTTGTATATATATCAATTCTTGTTTTGGGGACTAAGAAAAGTTGCCTAATATTACCAAGTGTAGATTCCGACTTAGAGAAAAGAGTTGTGATATATTCTGGTATTTTCTGTTTCCGCAATTTGAACATAAAAATAGCCTTATTGTATCTGAAATGGTCTTGCAGCGGCAGAAATCCTATTTTGGCGAGCTTTTCTTCGGTTGTTGCCCTTCTGTGTAACGAGTTGAGTCTCTTCAAGTAGACTTCACTGCAGCCATCCTCTACCGTTGATGCGTAATCAATATGAGAACGTGTGTGAGCGTATAGAATAGTTTGTGCATGTCTGAGTCAGTGTAATATTTCAGTTTAGATAACATGAAAAGATTTTTGGCTACCGTTCTGCATAAAGTGTCCGTATGAACCTTCCAGTTAAGCTGACTGTTAATTGTAATCCCTAGAAGGCGGTGTTCATTAACATGTTCAATTTGACTGCCCTTTAATAAAATGTTAAGTAACAGGGGTGCTAACTGGTGTTTTTGACTAGTGGCGATTATCATAAATTTGGTTTTAATTGGATGAACAATCATAGAATTCCTGTGACACCATTCTGACACCTCGCCAAGATTATGCTGCAAGTTGGCAGAAATTACTTGTATATCTTTGTTTGTCATATGAAGGGAAGTGTCATCAGCAAAAAGATCACATTGCACGTTCTTGCAAGTTAAATGAAGAGGCAGGTCATTGATGAATAGATAAAATAATAAGGGACCAAGCACGGATCCTTGGGGAACTCCATAATTTATATATTTTAGAAAAGAATAAGATCCATTCACTAGAGCTTTCTGTTTACGATCGGTTAGGTATAATCTAAAAATTTTAACTACTTCTGTACTATTCAAGTATTTCTGAATCGCTGTCATTAGAATGGTATGATCGATTATGTCAAATGCCTTTTAAAAGTCTAAGAAAATGACTCCTGTTATCTGGGATTTGTTCATACCCTGGATCCATGCATCAACGAGGCACGTGAGTGCAGTGTGGCATGAGTGCTGAAAGGGATGGAGGAGCTTGCGGTTTTCTAAGGGCTTTGACAGAACTGATAATAATGAAATCGGCCAATAGTTGTCAGGGTCAGAACGATCTTTAGTTTGTGGAAGTGGAATGACTTTAGCATATTTTAGTTTGTTGGGGAAAGTGTGTTGCTTAATACAAAGGTTATAAATGTACGTAATAGACTCTACTATGTACGGCAGGGATAACTTAAGTATTTGCGGGTTGATGTCATCAGGCCCCGAAAACTTTTTATTTGGTAGTTTACTAATGAGCAAACACACCTCATGAACTGCTAGCAAGGGAATGCTTAAGGGAGCTGTGTCCTCTGTTCTTTGTTTACAGAATTCAGAAAGCAAGTTAGAACATTCATACTTACTGCTATGAGTTGAGGCATTTAGAGTTTCAGCGACTGAAAAAAATTATTATTTAACGTTTCTGCAGTAAGACTGCTCGGAATGGCTGTTGAAGTGCCAGGGGTGCCTTTAGTTAGAGTGTTCAATAGGCGTCAGATAGTGGAAGTATCCTTACTGTCTTTAACTGTGTCATGGACTAACCTTTTCCTTGCATCTCTGATCATGTACTTAACACGGTTAAGTTGTTGCTTGAATTCAGTAAATAGTTTTTAACTACGCAGATCATATCTGAGCGCCATCACTTGCATTATTTCTGGGGTTAACCATGGAGGAAGAGTGTTTGATTTAACCCTTCTCTCACGAAGGGGTGATTGTTTGTTAATACACTTAGAAAAAGAGTGTACCAAATAGAAAGGGCAGTGTCCGGGTCATTGGAGAGAAGTACATCGTTGAATGGAGTATTATTTAAATCAAATAGGAATTTATCTTGGTTAAAGTTCTTGAATGTTTGATATGTTATGGTTGTATGGCCATTCTTTTTTGCTTTCGGAATCTTTGTCGACCATGAACAAACAACTGGATAGTGATCACTAACACTTATTTGAAACCTCAACATTACAGACGGCTTTAGGTTTATTAGTGTATATGTGGTCCATAAGTGAGGACATATGCTGAGTAATTTTGGTGGGCGATTTTACTAACTGTACTAGACCAAACAATGAAGATATTGTATCCCACGCAGTGTAATTCTTAAGGAAGTCTATATTTAAATCTCCCATGAGAAGAAGGTCAGCCTTTCTTTTATAAGCTCTGTCTAGGTTCTGACTAAAATGGTCATACCATTCAAAAGTGTTGGCAGGGTTTCTGTAAAGGAACCCAACTACTATCGGTGTTGATTTAGGGCATTTCACTTCCAGCCACAAACACTCTACATCTGCTGTTTCCAAGTCAAAGCGTCTATGGACTAAATGCTGAATGGCATTGTGAATGTAGACAGTGATGCCTGTTTGACCTGGGGACGAGGGGCCTCTCTTAGTCACGGAAAATGTAGGAATACTAATGGCTTTATCGCTCACACACAAGCTCAGGCACATTTCACTAAGCCCAAATAAATAAAACGGTGTGGGACTGCTAATGTAGACAGATATATCAGTTAGTTTATTGTACAAATGAAAAACATTGAGATGCCCTATTCGTATAACTTTCAAATTTATGTCTGATTATGGAGTAAGGATAAGTACAGAACAAACAACAACAAAAAATGTCAAAAGAAGGAAGTATATGCTGAGATTAATAAATGAAACACACAAATGCCTATGTGTATAAAGCTGGTAAATATAAAACACAATGAAATGATTTAGCAGACTCGACGGCAGGGAAATAATCCAGTTGCTCAACCATTAAAGTCCCGATAGCAAGTTCAGTTATGCCTATCATCCGCACACGAGCACAATACTGGCCAGGGTGTGGTAATCCACTTGCAACTCAATACTGCTCAGCAAAGTACAGTGGAGAGACAGTATTCGCTAGTAAATCGAAACTTGATTCAATTGTCTTGATTCAATCGAGTTTCCTTCACGCTGATACTTACTTACTTACTTACACCTGTCACCCCTCCCCGGGTATAGGCCGTCGACAAGAGACCTCCAGAGACTCCTGTCCTGTGCTTCTCCTTCGATTTTACTCCAGGTGGTTCCCAGTCTCTTGATGTCTGCTTGGAGGTCTCGACGCCAAGTGTTTCTCAGCCTGCCTCTTTTCCTCTTTCCCTGGGGCTTCCATGACAATGCCTGCCTAGTGATACTGGAAGCTGGCTTTCTCAGACTGTGACCAATCCATTCCCATCTTCTTCGCCCAATTTCATTCTCTGCTGTTATCTGCTCTGTTCTCTCCCAGAGACTGATGTTGCTGATCTTCTCTGGCCAGTGGATTTTCAAAATTCTTCTAAGGCAACTGTTTATGAAGATCTGTACTCTGTTGACTGTGGTCTTTGTCAATCTCCAAGTCTCTGCTCCATATAGGAGAACTGCTTTTACATTGGAGTTGAAAATCCGGACTTTGGTGTGTTGCGACAGCTCTCTGGAACTCCACACTTTTTTCAACTGGAGAAAGGCTGCTCTGGCTTTACCGATTCGTGCTCTGACATCTGCATCAGTGCCGCCTTTTTTTTGTCTATGATGCTCCCGAGATAGGTGAAGGACTCCACCTCCTCCAACGGGGTGCCAGCAAGCAAGACTGGTTCTTCCCTGGTTGCGTTCAGCCTCATTGTCTTTGTTTTCTGTTTGTGGATGGTGAGGCCCACTTGGGACGAGATGTCAGCAAGCCTCGTGGTCTTGTCCTGCATTTGTTGATGAATGTGGGACATTAAAGCCAAGTCGTCTGCAAAATCGAGGTCGTCAAGCTGTGTCAACGGTGTCCACTGTATTCCATTTCGTCTGTGCTCTGTGGTCCTCTTCATGACCCAGTCTATGGCCAGTAGGAAGAGGAATGGAGACAGAAAACACCCTTGCCTGACACCGGTTCTGACCTGGAGCTCCCTGGTGAACTGCCCTTCATGGATCACACGACATGTCATGCCATCGTAGCTGCTCTTGATCGGGCGGACGAGCTTTGTGGGTACACCGTAGTGTCGTAGGAGTTTCCACAGAGTCTCTCGGTCCACGCTGTCAAATGCTTTCTTGTAATCCACAAAGGTGACGTACAGCGGGGAGCTCCACTCCAAAGACTGTTCCACGATGATGCGGAGAGTGGCGATCTGGTCTGTACATGATCGGTTTTTCCTGAATCCTGCTTGCTGGTCTCTCAGCTGGGGGTCAACGGAGCTCTTCATTCTCTCCAGGATGATCCTGTTTAAGACCTTTCCTGGTACTGACAGCAAAGTGATTCCTCTGTAGTTGGAACACTTGCTGAGGTCACCTTTCTTGGGAAGCTTGATTAGGTACCCCTCCTTCCAGTCAGCCGGCATCACCTCCTCTTCCCAGATCTTTCCGAACAGTGGGTACAGCATCTCCACTGTTGTCTCTAGGTCTGCTTTCAGAGACTCCACTGGGATGCCATCTGGCCCTGCTGCTTTGCCGTTCTTCAAAAATGACACTGCTCTTCTGATCTCTTCCTGGCTGGGTCTGTCACAGCTGATGGGTAGGTCGGTCTCTGCTGGCTGGATGTCTGGGGTGTCGGGTCTGTTCAGTAACTCTTCAAAATATTCGGCCCATCTGTCGAGTTGGTCTGCTCTGTCTGCAATAGGCTTGCCTTCTTTGTCTTTTACTGGTCTTTCTGTATGGCCATACTTGCCCGACAATCTTCTGGTAATGTCATAGAGCTGTTTCATGTTGCCGCTGCCTGCTGCCTTTTCTGCCTCTGCTGCCAGGCTGTCTGTGTAGGCCCTCTTGTCTGCCCTGATACTCCTCTTCACCTCGTGGTTGGCTTCCGAGTATTCCTCCTGTGCCCTTGCTTTGGCTGCTCTCATGCGACTGTTGTTGACAACTGCTTTCTACTGCTTCCTCACTTCTATCTTCTTCAAGGTCTGTGCCGACAGCCAGTCCTTGTGATGGTGTTTCCTGAACCCTACAGTGTCTTTGCAGGTTGAGTTCAGCGCCTCTCAAACTGCCTTCCACTGCAGCTCTGTGGTGACTGCCTCCAATT
Organism: Semisulcospira habei; assembly: GCA_036245525.1. Taxonomy (NCBI): domain Eukaryota; kingdom Metazoa; phylum Mollusca; class Gastropoda; family Semisulcospiridae; genus Semisulcospira; species Semisulcospira habei. Next base: position 91,442,493 of record BTPG01000005.1, on the reverse strand, counting down.
CATTTACTAGCTCCTGTAGCACTTGAAACCGGTTGGACAGCACCAGTTTGAACTCTTCTCTCACTCCAGTCTCTCTCAGGAGGCCTACATTATAGCGCTGTCTTCTTGTTGTCTCTGTGCGGCTTTTCTTTAACTTGAGCTTTATTCTTAAGGTAAGCAGATGGTGGTCTGAGGTGACATCTGCTCCCCTCCTCACTCGAACATCTTGAAGGGATCTTCTAAATTTCTTGCTAATGCAGATATGGTCTATTTGGTTCTCTGTAGTATGGTCAGGTGAGACCCAAGTTGCTTTGTGTATTCTTCTGTGTGGGAAGATGCTGCCTCCAATGACATGTCTGTTTAGAGCACAAAAGTCTACAAACCTCTCCCCGTTCTCACTCATCTCCCCTAGTCCCTGTCTCCCCATCACCTCTTCGTATCCGGTGTTGTCCTCCCCTATTTTGGCATTAAAATCGCCCATGACGATGGTGATGTCTCGCTCCGCACATTTGTCCACAGCACTCTAGAGTCGGTCGTAAAACTCTTGTTTTTCTTCCTTGTCACCGTCATTAGTGGGCACATACAACTGGATGACGTTCAGCTTGATCTTTTTCTTGGTTCTAAAGGCTGCTGTGATAATTCTTGGCCCAAGAGGTTCCCAGCCCATCAGCGCTCTCTGTGCCACTGGTGACAGCATGAATGCTACTCCTTCTGTATGGGAGGCATTCTCCTCTTCATGACCTGAATACAGAATCATCTCCCCACTTAACAGCCTTTTCTGGCCAGACTGCGTCCATCTGGCTTCACTGATACCTAGCAGGGAAAGGTTGTACTTTTGCATTTCCACTGCTGTCTGGGCGGCCTTGCCGCTCTGGTACATGGTCTTGACATTCCATGTGCCCATGGTTGTGTCCTTGGATAGAGAGAGGCGGCTCGGTCCTGTGGCTTCCGAAGACTTCCGGCTTTCACCACAGGACGTCATAAATCTTCTAGTAGAAGAACCTTCCTCCTCCAGGAAAGGAATTGCTGTTTGGTTTGTCTTTTCGTCTGCGTTTTTGTCGCTATTTCCTTATTAGCAGGGTGGGGAAGCTACCCCCATGCCCAACCCCCTTACTAGGAGGACCAGGGGTTTTCTGTTGGGGTCACCTTCCCTTAGACCATGTTGGTTCACGGCATCTTATTTCATTCGGTGCACCCCTCTCGCGAGGGACCCCCTATCCACCACCCAGGGGACGCGCCTCAACGCCATATGGTCCCAGCCCGAGGTTGACGCTGATAGTCTGATGGTATTGGAACAAGCATGGACTGACCTTGTATAAAAACAGAGCACTCCGTCACAGTAGTAAACTAAAGGATCAATGATATTGATATTCTAGTCTTGGAGAGATTTTAATCATGACAAACGAATGAACGACACAGAAATGATGATCATAACTGTTCTTACTTACTTACTTACGCCTGTCACCCCTACCCGGGTATAGGCCGTCGATGAGAGACCTCCAGCAACTCCTGTCCTGTGCTTCTCCTTCGATTCTACTCCAGGTGGTTCCCAGTCTCTTGATGTCTGCTTGGAGGTCTCGACGCCAGGAGTTTCTTGGCCTACCTCTTTTCCTCTTTCCCTGGGGGTTCCATGACAATGCCTGCCTAGTGATACTGGAAGCTGGCTTTCTCAGACTGTGACCGATCCATCCCCATCTTCTTCGCCCAATTTCATTCTCTGCTGTTATCTGCTCTGTTCTCTCCCAGAGTCTGACGTTGCTGATCTTCTCTGGCCAGTGGATTTTCAAAATTCTTCTAAGGCAACTGTTCATGAAGGTCTGTACTCTGTTGACTGTGGTTTTTGTCAATCTCCAAGTCTCTGCTCCATATAAGAGAACTGCTTTTACATTGGAGTTGAAAATCCGGACTTTGGTGTGTTGTGACAGCTCTCTGGAACTCCACACTTTTTTCAACTGGAGAAAGGCTGCTCTGGCTTTACCGATTCGTGCTCTGACATCTGAATCAGTGCCGCCTTTTTTGTCTATGATGCTCCCGAGATAGGTGAAGGACTCCACCTCCTCCAACGGGGTGCCAGCAAGCAAGACTGGTTCTTCCCTGGTTGCGTTCAGCCTCATTGTCTTTGTTTTCTGTTTGTGAATGGTGAGGCCCACTTGGGACGAGATGTCAGCAACTGTTCTTGGTCACCGCAAAATACATAACAGTGGCACATGGATCACCAAACGTTTTGCTTACTGCGCACTGTTCACAAGCTAACAAGAGTTCTTGAACAGTCAGAAATACACATGTATAAAAAACAGTCCCTAGGCACAGTCCCGAACGAATGCCTACAAGTAAAGTAATAGCGGTGTCAAGTACACACGTTTATCAAAGGAATAGAATCAGAAATGAACTGTCAATCATTAGAATTAATGGCATGACGAGACACCACCGATCGTTTTTTAAAAATAAAAACAATGAACTAAAAAAATGTTTGTTGACCGATATATCCCTGGATAAATGGCTAAGTTTATCAAGCAGGCAAGCTTTGGGGTATTCATGTCATAACATCTGCTGTTGTGTTGGCAAGTCTATTATATTGCACACCTTTCATGTCCAGAAAGGCATGCTTAGTTTTTCTACCATCTACCTTCCGTGTCCAGGAGCTATGTAATTTAAATTTTCAAGCATAAGGAAGACAGTCTTTTATAAAGCAGACCAAACCGGTTTGAAACTGTGCAGTTTACTAAACAGCACGGCGTGCCTGCCAGCTAATTTTTCATTGGAGGTTTATTGTATACGTGCTCCAGATATAGGCAACTCCTTGTCGACAGCACTGTCAGTTTTTTTTGAGAAAACGTGATTAAGTGGAATGATCGGCTATGATTGTGAAACGTGTTTGTGAAATGTGTTTCAATTACAAGGGTAATAGTAAGGACTTATGCCAATCTGAAACAGCTTAACAAGATAAGTACATAAATTTTGTTTCATTTTATTTGTTATTTAATAAAATGAATCAGGATGAATTACTACTTCTAAGTGATATCTGCTCTGTTGAGAATAAACAGAGACAATTAAACAATGTATTCTCTCTGTAGTTGTTTCCGACAAATCAAAAGCTTATCTCGGAAAACAGTATACAACAGAAGATATAGAATCCCTCGCCACAGAGGAGATAATAAAGCTACACTCTAATTATGAAAATCACATTGGTTCACTAATGACTTGTGATTTGAGTCGATCTCTCATGCGCCTATACACAAAAACTGTTAGCCATATCCTACCCATAGACAGTGATAGTCTATCACACGATCTCGAAAGCAACCTCATTGTTTCGAGTTCAATTGGCAAATTAGCATGCTTTATGTTTTACAAGTTTGGCAATTACCTGGCACCTGTGGTAGTCTTACTCGTTACTAGAAGTCATGTTGATTTTTCAACAAAAACAAAATTAAAATAGAAGAAAAATGGAGGGCGATCAGATGACCCCACAACCGATCTTGACTCAAGTTTGGACGGTAACTAAGGTTAAAAGCCTGGGCAGGGTTGAGGCAGGAAAAAGATTAGCTGAATATAACAGACCCCCCCCCCAAAAAAAAAAAAAAAAAAAAAAAAATTGCAACTGCAAGAAAAGGCTCATATAACTGACCCACCACCATCAGGACCGCCGTCAACAGTGTCATCACAACCACCGCCACTACCACCGACATAACAAAGTGAGAGACAAGCAATTGAACCTAAACCTGAAGTAACAAAATACTTAATCGGTGGATTTGTTGTTGGATTTGGTTATGTAGGTTACAAGCTATGGAAAAAATACAAGCCACAAACTCGTACAGTGTCCAAAAAAACAGAAACTCAAAAACCAAAGCATTACGTCTCCATATTATCAGCAGCGCCAAAAGCTTCTGATCCATTTTTCATGCAGTGAATAAATTTATTATTTTTAAAATTTTTGTTGCATTAGAAAATGAGCTACACAAAGAACATAATGAACCTTGTTTAACACTCTGCTGTTCTAAGTGGACTAGCGGTCACTTATACTATGCTAGGGCGAAGTCTTCTCAAAATGCGTTCTGCAGACTAGATTTCGAGGGCATTGCTAAGCTAGTTGCGGTTGTCACAGCGTCGATTGCGAGAAAAGACTTTCTTGTCAAGCAGGGAATTATTTTTGAAAATGTATCTACGTAAATAAAAATATGGCAACATTGGCTGTTATCGTTGGCGGTGCTATTGTTAATGCACTTGCTTTCAGTGGATCAAATTACCTCTTTTCAAAAGTTAGTAAAGAAGAGAGTGCAGACGAAATGAGATGTCACAACAAGGCATCTGAGAAACTGGCCCAGGCAGAACAAAATTATGAGAAGAAAGAATAGAGAAACTTGATTTCATCAATGAAAACCTCAGACTGGAAGGTCACGCACAGCATACATTTTCAAATGTTGATGACACTATCAAAGAATACTACCTTGTTACTGGTGAAGACATGTCCATACAACAACCCAAACTTGGCAACTACTACCAACCCAGCCCACAACAAAGAAATGGAGAAGTAATCTTTGTTTTAGTAGGTATGACATTTTGTTTATTTCACTGGAGTTTTTCTTGCTAGAAGAAATGACAGGTGTTGAAGCTAAGCTATCAAAAATATATTACTTCCCAATTGGCTACTGGAAAGAAAAAACCGCAATAGAGAAATTGTATACCGCTGTAGGCAGTGATGACCCAAAATAGCAGCTGACAGACAAAAGTGGCGCTCCCTTGCCGTCGCCTCAAGCACCAGACGGCGCAGAGAGGACTGAATGAATAATGAATGTAGGCAGTGATGTTACGCTCGAGCAAGTAAAACAGTGGCTACAAAAACAAGCTAATTGGCAGGTATATTTACCCGCTCCAAGAAAAATAATAAGACCACACTTTGAAAACACCACTCCTAATGACACAAACCAAATGGATCTCCTGTTCCTGCCACACGATATGATTAGAAGAAAACGATACAAATATGCACCGACTGTTGTTGACATTGCTTCGAGGTTCAAGGATGCTGAACCTATAACTGACAAAAATGCTAGTACTGTAGCCGCAGCATTATCATTGATTTATAGTCGGGGCCCTCTGAAATACCATAGGCTTGTACAAGTTGATGACAGAAGTGAATTTAAAGGCGCAGTTAATCAATTATTTACGAAGCATGGAGTACTGGTTAGGCGTGGTATACCGGGCATCCACAGATCGTGGGCAATTGTTGAAAACTTTAACAAACAATTATCGGAGAGACTTTTCAGTTATCAGTATTCTAAAGAACTCATGCATGACACACGCAACACTGAGTGGGTTAAGAGATTACCATCTGTGGTAAAAGCAATGAATAACGAGGGTCACCTGAAACCTGCTGATGCTACTATATTAAAAACAATGCCGCCACTGCCAGGGCTGGGGCTAAAAACAACACAAACGCCTGACACAAGTTTGTTTATGAAACAAGTAAGATATCTGTATCAACCTGTTTCAAACCGGTTTGGTCTGCTTTTATAAAAGACTGTCTTTCCTTATACTTGCAAATTTAAATTACATAGCACCCTGGACACAGAAGGCATATGGTAGAAAAACTAATCATGCCTTTCTGGACATGAAAGGTGTGCAATAACAGACTTGCCTACACAACAGCAGGTGTTATGACATGAATACACCAAAGCTTGCCTTGCTTGATAAACTCATGATTAGGTCTTGTTTCAACTCCCCCATTAAAATTAAATAGACTCACCCGAACCCACTGTGAGAAAACATCATGGCATCGGATGACCGAGTAAATGCTTTAGAGGGTTATCAAACCTACGATGGTCCCTATCTGCACTGACTTGACTAAAAGCGGCCCCATTTGCACTGGTGTCAATGATAGGCGATACGCCATTAGTCACACAAGACGGTTTATTCACACCCTCTCTGTTATGCGTAGAAATTTTTGTAGTCACAAACGCAATTTGATGCTAATAGGCTTTACCCCCCACCTGTACCCCACCCTACCTCTCTGACAAGTTCAGACTGCAAACCTCTCAAAATACATTGCAGTGTTTGGCTGTGCACGGACGTACTCAAATACATGCAGTGTTAGTCGAGTTAAGTTTGCCGTGAGTGATGCGGGGTCGTAATTAATAACTCTTGTGTTTTAGGCGCGGGCCGCTCGGACATTACATTACAGGTGGCTTACGGATCTCATTATCTCTCTCTTATGGAGCCACACTTCAACAACTACAAGCATCATCATTATGGTCTGTCTTTCTCCAGGCTGAACTGAAATGCCCCCAAAAAACTGACGGGAATTTGGGGCTAATGGTCAATGTGTTAACCCTTTTAGCTCCAATGTCCCATTTCTCAAATTTTGGAGGTGTTGACTAACGACTATGTACCAGTTGAGATCGAGATGGCTTGACCATGATGGGCTCGGGAAGTTCCCTGCGTTGCCTAGCAGCGTCAGCGCGTCATATGATATCATAATTCATCAGATAGCAGCGAAATAGTGTTTCAACACGTTTTTCTTCATTTTTCTTCCTCTTTGGAAACAAACAAAACAGATTCTGGTCAGCGGTTTCCTACAGTAATGGCAAGATTTGCTGTTATTGCTTATAGTACGTCAGGACTTTCCTGACATTACAAAAAAAGCGATTTCCTTATGAGCGCTTAGTCCCGTACCGTCACAAGATGGCCGCCACGACTGGCGTGATGACGTCAGATTCCCGAGCCCTATTCAAGGGTAGTGCCAGATTAGCATGGCGCCTGAAGGCGCCGATCTAATCTGGCACTACCGTTGAATGATCATGGTAAATCAGTCTCATGCTCTTGGGACTCGGGGCCAAAAGGGTTAAAGCTGCGTTTAATATAATACAAGTATGACGCCACTGTACTAGGCCGACTCTAGACTTTAGTGCACGTCTTGATGACTGTGCATTTTGCTGACGACTGTTTAAAAAAAAGAAGGCGTACGTAACACTAATGTGTTTTATGCAAAAGCACATCTGTACTCACCACTGCAACTTTTTTAGAAGTCATGGTGTGCTGTCAGCAAGATAACAAGTAGCTGACAAAAGTCAAGACGCCGTTCCTTAAAAAGGCCAACAACGAGATAACCTGCTTCGCTGTAACGGAGATTGGTTTGACAGAGTCCCAGAGTAGCTGCCCTTATTAATTTCGCATTGTATTTCATGGATTTCGGTATGCAACTATGCATAGTATGTGTCTCACTATTTGGGTCGGCCGGCTATTCACTGGGACGAAAAATAAACGTACCTGTTCGTACAGGTAAACGGGTACCGTAAAGGTGACCTGCTACCGGTTCAGTGCGAAAACAAAAGAAACGATAAGGGACTACAGCGCTTTTGTGTGTCGTTGGTATACATTTGACTGTACTGCGTTGGCAAACAAAAACATTTTTTTGAGACATGAGCTGGGTAAAAAAGCAAAAACTCTCTCTCTCTCTCTCTCTCTCTCTCTCTCTCTCTCTGAAGCTTCTATCATTACTGGAAAGCACGTCATTCAGTCATTCAATCAAGAAATGTTAGGTGCACATGTTGAATTTGAAACCAGCAGAATATTAAGTGTACAACTTTTGATTGATTTCTGTAGCACTGATAAATACAACTCCATTTTTTTTCACAAATCAAAAACAATTCAATAATCATATACAAATTATTAAATTTTGGTGTAATTATAGCAATCTGCTCTACGGCAGGCTGCTTTGATTGCTAAACTTTGCCAATACAGTGCAGTTATCAATGTTGTCTTTTGCCTCTGATAAGACTTTTCTACCCTTATTTTCACAATTCATGTGAGCAGGAATGAGTCAGCTTAAAGGTTTCCACTGCTGAACTTTTGAGCGTAACAGAAGAAACTCTCATGTGTACAAAGGAGAAGAAAAGTAGAGAAGTCTTTCATTTTATGACATTCAGACTTCATAATTCAAGTGAGCCGTTTTGTCTATCTTTATTTTAAGACATACTAAGAATATTTATAAAGGAGATATTGTGAACTGTTAATTGTTACTGTCTGGAGTAGGTCGACAGAGTTTTTTTGTGATTGAATGCATGTAGCAATTGTTTATAGCTTACTTCATTCCTTCACAGTTTCACAGAATCCATCCACAATGGGGATGAGTCAGTCAATAAAGAAACTGCACAAGCTGCAGGAGGCTATTGAGGATGGAGAGACATCACTGCCCATGATCGCCACTATCCTGGACTCAGGACTGTCGGTGCGTACCAGCGTTGTATGATATTCTGGTTTAAACAAAGCATAATTGTTCTGCCAGCTAGTTCCAAATGTGAGAGGCATAGATTCTCTTGAATCTCTGCAGCTGCAGAGGCTCATGAGAATTTATGTATCTTGCTTGTATGGATCGGCCACAATTTTTTTATTTTTATTGCATGGATATTGGGATCAAATAAAAAGCTAGATGAAATGAGTATTTTGTTTCCTGTGCATAAGTATTGCGAAGTTTTACACAATGTGCCCTAGTGCTATGGTCAAGGGGGAAATTGCATCACAGTTTAGTCCTGCGCCAGCCACTAAGCAAGGTGTTCCACTATAACGGAGCACCTTGCTTAGTGGCTGACACAGGACTAAGCTCTCTCGTGCAACTGATTAAAAATTCCTACATTTTGGAGTTGTTTTTCCAAGATTTGTAGTATGCAAGACAATTAAACTACGGTTAGGTCGACTGTGATGGTTGAAAGGTGTCCTTGGGCTGACCAGTCTTTGCTGATGAGCGCACATCTGTGCCGGGGCCAGACAAGGCTGATGTTGGCCAGAGGACCTTTTGCTTACCGAGTGATTTTTCTGCACAGGTCTGTGTAAATTCAGCACTCCATAATGTGATTGAGAATAACATGGTCTGACTTTATGGCTGCTCATGGGTACCTCAATGTAATGAGGCTGCCCTGTATGTGAGGCCAGTGACTTCAAATCACCTTTGCCTCAGCTTTCATCTGTGATTCAAAATGATCAGCAAACTATGCTGTCTGCTGCGTGCGGAATCTGTTATTGTGTGACCTGGTTTGTTACCTCTCTTGATGTGCTCAGCAAGCAGGATAGACCATGGGAGGTAACTAGTGTGTGTGGACATGATCTTGCTTCCTGCGTTGATGCGCAATTGTTTTCATAACAGAAGTTGGTTCTGCAACAATCCAAGTGTTATTAGCAGGATCTGAGTGAACCCTTTTCATTCTGATACAGCCATTGCTTGAAATAAAGTTGACTATGATAGTTCAAGTATGGTGCCAGAATAGCTTGGCACCTTAGGTGCCAAGCTTTTCTGGCACCATCCTTGAACTAAGACAGTTGATTTATCTCCCAATCTGTAATGTAGCCTTCATACGACAATAAGCGGATTAAAAATAAAAAATTAAAAAAAAATTAGCCTCAGGATGTAATGGGGTATTTTTTTTCTCCATTTGTCAGGTGAACTCAAAGATTGGCCATGCCTCCGCACTACACTATGCCATTTCAAAAAAGCAGACAACAGTTGCTGAGTTCTTACTGGAGCAGGGAGCCAGTGTCACTTCAGGTTACTTTACAGGTAACATAGGAAGTATCTTTATTGTTTTCTCAAAACACATTACCGATGGTATTACACTTAGGAAATGGCTCTTAGCTAGCCTAATTTTAGCCAAATTTTGGTTGTGTCCGTATAAGTGGGGGTGTTGGCAGGAGTGGGGCGCCATAGACCATGCCAAACCCGAATAGCCTCCCCTTACTCACATCCGGTACAAGGTTACCCAGCATACCCCAGTTTTCGTTCTTAGCTGGCAGAAGTAGGTTGTGTCTGTTCGAGCTCCGCTTGGTTCTTGACTGTTAGTTCTTGGAACTTGAACTGTGGAGATTGTGGCGTGACTGGGGTTGGTAGTGCTCACGCCTGTGATACCTCGGCGACCTGTGGGTTCTAAGGGCCGACGGGTTGTTCCATGGGGACTGTGACTTGCGGCTTCCGGACGCTGCTTCAGCCTGCGTTCCTACCCGGTCGTGCCTTGCGGCGTGCTGTTACGATATGGTGATACGTGGGTTTGCTCCTTTTTCCGCCATGGCCAGGTAATATCTCGGTGAATGCCCTCGACCGGCGCCCTTGGGTGGGAAGGAGCGCCGAGCGTCGGCACGCGCTGTACACTCGTTTGATTCGACTACATATTCAATTATGTCCGATTCTCCAGTGCGCGCGCGTTGTTATTGCGTGACCTTAGAGGCCACGCTCGCTCTTTCATCTTGTACCCTCTTGTTGCAGTAACTAGGTTCGTATCTGCACGATGTGTGGCGCCTTTCAGGGCCCCTCGGACGAGCATGCGGAGGGCCTTCCCTGAGCAGGATGCGAGTCGACCCGCACTGGTGATGTGTCCGCCACATGACTGGAAGAGAGATGGTTAAAGCTGGGGGGCTTTACCGCCGTTTGCGTCCAACTCTATCAGAGGTTGTCCGACAGAGAGGCCCAAGATTAACGAGGAGGGACCCAAGTCAGAAGCAGGGACTTCGTTGTCCCACAGAGAGCGTACGACAGGGACTTCGTTGTCCCGCAGAGAGCGTACGACACCTATCAGAGAGCGCCGGGCATTGATGTCCGAGATTAACAAGGTGGGACCCAAGTCAGAAGCAGGGACTTCGTTGTCCCACAGAGAGCGTACGACAGGGACTTCGTTGTCCCGCAGAGAGCGTACGACGCCTATCAGAGAGCGCCGGGCATTGATGTCCGAGATTAACAAGGTGGGACCCAAGTCAGAAGCAGAGACTTTGTTGTCCCACAGAGAGCGTACGACAGGGACTTCGTTGTCCCGCAGAGAGCGTACGACGCCTATCAGAGATCGCTGGGCATTGATGTCCGAGATTAACAAGGTGGGACCCAAGTCACAAGCAGGGACTTCGTTGTCCCACAGAGAGCGTACGACGCCTATCAGAGATCGCCGGGCACTGATGTCCGAGATTAACAAGGTGAACCCAAGTCAAAAGCGGGGACTTCGTTGTCCCACACAGAGCGTACGACGGCTATCAGAGATCGCCGGGCACTGATGTCCGAGCTAACAAGGTGGGACCCAAGTCAGAAGCAGGGACTTCGTTGTCCCACAGAGAGCGTACCACGCCTATCAGACCGCCGGGCAGTGACACCTGGCAGTGACAAGGTGGGCCCCAAGTCAGAGCAGTGGCTTGTTGCCCCACAGAGAGCGTTACACGCCTATCAGATACCGGGCAGGGACGCCTGACAGTTACAAGGTGGGACCCAAGGCACAAGCAGTGGCCTTGCTGTCCCACAGAGAGCGTGCGACGCCTTTCGGGGATCGTGGACACGGAAGCAGTGGCTTGGTTGCCACATCCCTTCTACAAAAGAGATAAGTAGTGGCTGATTCTCTGTTGTTTGTCTATTGACAAGGGGTATTTACCTAAAATATTACTAAATTGGGTTGCTACCTTAGTGGCTTGGTTGTTCAGACCTGTTTACCATACACATTCGGCGTATTGAAGTACACAATTTTGCTTTGGGGTACACATACATGTACACGTTTATACACAAAATGCACATTTTGGAGAAACTGACAACTCACTGGCTTGTGCATAAATACACATGTGAGTCCAAAGTACACAATTAGTCAGTTCAAATACACTGACTGCACCCAGGGGGTAAACAGGTCGGCAAGTTGTCACTCAGAGAGCGTTCGGCGTCTATCAGAGCTCGCCTGACAGAACATAGGGGACCCAAGTCAGAAGCAGTGACTTGCTGTCCCACAGAGAGAGTATGACGTCTATCAGAGATCGCCGGACAGAGACGCCCAAGAGTAATAAGGTGGGACCCAAGTCAGTTCAGTGACTTTGTCCCGGACCAGTAAAGCACAAGATACCTTGTTCTGGGCTCTTGTCAGCAGGAGAGGTAACTGACAACCTCTACTTGAATGGCTAAACCAATGATTCTTCCGCCGGCACTGTACCCGTACTCTCACGGGACCTGGCCTCGAGAGTTGCCCGCTCCACTGTCCTTCCGCAGGCCAGAGTGGACAAGCAACAGGTGGACAGAGCAACAAGGTGGGACCCATGTCAACGACAGTGACCTAGGCATCCCGGCCCAGTAAGCTTGTAGTCGCTGACTGTGGAGGGCTGGCGTCGGCTACCGAACCTACGACGCTTCCAGTCCCGGGCCAGACGACAGTTCATAAACAGGACATGCAGAAGCAACTGCTCGGCTTCTCAGGACAGTGACTAGTGTCTGTGAGAGCATGTTGGTGTGGTAGCGAACACGTATGAGTATGTACGTTTATCGTGGTGCGACACAGGGGTTAAAAGGCTGCTTCCCAGCGGCTCAGCGGTTCGCCAGGCCGCTGGGACGCAACACCTCTTATCCTTAGAAGGTTAGATTCCTGGAACCTCTCAACCGATTACTTTAGTTCGGAAATGGAGACGAGAAAACAGAGGGGTATTCTGTCTCTCATATTTTAATTTAATTAAATAACTTGATTATCCCTTAAGGGCAATTACAATCAAATAGTACTCATGCATTAAGCATTGATTAATTTATTTTTTGTTATTATTAGGTTGGGCGCCCTCGCCCGGGCTATTCTCCGGCTTTCTATGGCTTGTGGCGACCGCAAGGGCTACAGGACCGCTACACTTCGCACTACAAGATCCCGGTTCAGTGATGTTGGGCCACGCCTCGCCCCAACCATGCAGACGAGAGCCGCTCTAGATGCAGTGCAGAAGAGACGACCTCACGATGGGATCCGTTTTCCGGCATTCGCTCACGATCTTCAGTTCCCCTTCGGAAGCAGGTGCTCACCTCACAGAAACCAGGGGTACGAGAGGAACAGGAGACGCCGTCCCAGTTCCTTGGCGCGCTACGCGAGGGAAAGACAGGCGCTCCGAATTATCACCACCGTTCGGGGGAGCGGCCCCCTGAGACTACGTTGTTCCTTCCAAGTGCGGGGTCCGCCTTTGTTGGATCGCCGCCGGCCGGAGTTCCCCGGACTTCGGAGGGGTTGGACTTCCCTTCTCCTGCGTGCGGGACAGACGGTTCCCGCTGGACGCCAGAGGACGTCTTCGCTGTGGCTGGACGAGGATAGCTTCTCTACGTCGCTACGCTCGCAGTTCCGAGAGGGCTTGCGATCGCCGTCTACTGCGAGGATTACAGGAGAGTCTACTCGGGCCTGGGACGAAGCAGGTCCCCTCATCGTGTCCAAGCATTTCAAGTCCCTTCCCCTCCTGGTCGGCTTCTGTCTCCACTTCAGGGCGCCGGGGGAGGCGCTGGTGGCTTCAGCTTGATCCTACTTTTCTTCCGCTGCCGACGGTTGCTGCGGCCGTCATAAACGATTACGCGCGACCGAGTGGGAGAGTCGGCCACGCAGGGCACCGCGCAGTGGAGAACTTCTTGGCCCCCTGGGCAGACCGACAAGGAGGCTTTCAAGGACTGTTGCTCAGCTGATTCACGCTGCTTACACCGCCGGAGGTAGCAGTCTTCTTAGAACACTGTGGACCGTCAGACGGGATTGGCAGGGACCCCTCTTCCACGGAGGCGCGGTTCGTCTGCTGCACCGGATTGGGTGACTTACATCCGAGAGACGGAGGCGACGTTGTGACGCCAACGGCACAGTACTGTGAACGTCAGTGGCAGCATACTCCAGGCGAGCGAGCGATAGAGGTCAGCACGGGTGGAGGACTGGTCCGACAGACTTCACGGCGGGCGCCGTCTTCATCGGGGGTATGCACGCAGTTCAGATTTAGCTCCGGCTGAGATGAGTTGCAGCTAGTCGCATCATTCTCACGACGGGGTGCTACTCTTCGCTTGGGCCTGGCCGTAGTCAGCGGTGACCATGCACTCTTCTCGCCTCCTTAGACGACAGCTTTGGGACTTAGCGGAAGCGTTCGCTTCCCTGGGTGGAGGCGACTTGGAGTTCCGGCAGGCGGCGGCGCCGGACCGGAGCGGATGGACTTGCCCTCGGTAGTGCCTTTGTGAAGTTACCCATTCGGCGCTGTGGATCCTGCGGCCGGGGGCACAAGTACCGGGAGTTAGACGGGACAATTTGGCAGGAATTAGTTCCTGAGAGGTCGTTGCGCTCGGGCCTGTGGCAGTATGGTCGACGCAGCTCTTACACTAGACGGTGGATTGGGGCACGATCTTCGTCCTTCGACTCTACACAAGTGCCTCGTCATCTTGGCAGATGCCAGACAAAGACCCGAGAGCAGCGGTGCGTCTCCAGGACCTGGGACAACTCGAGTTTTCGAAGTCGTAACCAGTTGGCAAGCCGGGCGGTAGGCTGGGATCATGCCCACTTCGCTGTCGACTAGAGGGCCTACGCTACGGGACAGGTTCTACGTGTTTTCTTCGCGGGGATTCCGTCGAGGATGTAGTGCGTGGTCGTTCTGTTCGAGTGGGACTCCCAGTAGACGGGAGCAGGGCAGTGTAGGAGTGACTCTCAGTACCTTCTTCAGCTCTCTTAGGACGGATGACTTGCTAGGGGATCACCGTTCAACCTGACACCTCTTCTACTTGGAGAAGGAGGGCATAATTGGGAGAGGCTAGTGCGCGGGAGGCCTGCCGCGCGGGGAGGCGTCGCTGTGGCCAGATCTTCCAACTTCACTGCTCGCCATCGAGATTGAATGCCGAGTTATACGCTTGGTTGTCCGCCATTACTTGTGATGCAGGTTGGTGGATGTAGGGCGCACCCGGAGATTGGGCAGCAAGCCCTCTTCCACAGAGGCCTCCTACGGCGGCCATGGGTGCTACCGAGACAACCCGCAGACCCTCAACCAGTCGAGTTGCGAGGGTAGATGACGAGCGCTGTGTGACGGGAATGACGTCAGCCTTCTTGCTTCCGAACTTGACGAAGCCCCAGCTGGCAGGGTGCGTCCTCGGGGTTTTTCATCTCCTAAGGACGGCCCCCCTTTCACCGTTCAGGACTATCTAACCACGATCGCCGACTCCTACAGGCGATTCGCTCATCAGACCCGGGTAGCTGCAAAACCTCACTTTCAGAGGCCCCCTTCACTTTGGAATGCCCAGCTGTGCTGCGCAGGGACCAAGCTCTACCTTGGGGGCTTACGGGATCTCAACCTCGTCCGTTGGAACCCAGCACATGACGCGCCTGACGGATGTTTCAAGGAGGAGAGCTTCAGGGCAGTCCTTGACTCAACCTCCAGGCTCAGTACTATGCGCGCTGTCCACACACCCGGGTGGCTGGCAGTGCCAGTCGACCGGTTCATGCTACAGCTACCTGAAACATCGGCCTGGACGAGACGCGGCCTACATGACGGCGACAGTGTTTCGCCCTGCGCGTGTTGGGATGCCACCCGGGAGAACAGACTTCAAAACCCGGTGACGGCCTTACCTCTTCCAGGGTCAGTATCCGTACGCGCTGTTGTCACACACGCACAGATGGCTGGCAGTTACGGCCGGAAGGCGCCGTGCAACTACTACCGGTACCAGCCTTCAGGGCCAAGTCGTGGTCGCGTTGGCTGCCCTACAGTCGATGACTGTCCGCCCGTACGAGTGTCAGATTCCACTCAGTAGACCAGACAATAGGAACCGGTGAGAGTCTTACGTGTGTACCTGCGCTGGACCAAGCTGGCGCTGGGGACGCACACACCTGTTTTCTCCCTCTGTCCACAGGTACATGTGATATCTCAGCCCAGACCTGCTCCTCCTGGTTCCGGGGAGTTATCCACCCGGCCTTCCAGGACGTTGACCTGTTGATGCCACATGTTGAACATCGAGGCGCACGAGGTCAGAGCCAGGGCCGCAAGTCTCGCTGCGACAGCACCGGTGCAGTCAAAGACTTGGGGCGGCTATGAGATGGCGAGCGGAGTCCACTTTCGCCCGCTTCTACCTGAGGGACCTCTCCTCCCAGCGACAGATCCTCTCGCTGGTGGGAGACACCGCAGCAGCGCAACACTCCCTCCCGGCGCCCTAGGCGCCGCAGGTATCTTAGCTAAAATTATCGGGAGTGTGCTGCAGGAGGGCGAGTTTGTGGGCAATGTTGTTGGCAGTAGGGGCGCTATAGCGGCACCCACCTCCTCTTTGGGATTCTTCCTAAGTGTAATACCATCGGTAATGTGTTTTGAGAAAACAAATGAATTTATTTCCTCAAAAACATTACCGATGACATGACTGATAGGGAAGTGTCTACTTACTCTCAATTTTAGCCTAGGAACCCGTTGTGCCCCTGCACCAACCGGGAGGCACTCGGGGAACCCACAGAGGGGCCGAGAGTGATCTCCCGTGACTGCCCATCCGGTTCCGAGTCATGTGATGCTTACTCAGTTTAGTCTACTTAGCTCGTCTAGTGCAGACGTGTTTTGCTAGCCTCCGGCCTCGCTTACTTTCGACCGGTTTGGAACCCGTCTTTGTCCTGTGTTGGGACTTGCTTCGCTTGCGGACTCTTGCCGTGTGCTGCTACCTTCAGCTGCTTCTTCTTCTGCCTCTGCTGCCTTCTCGCCTCTTCGGTTGGCCTCCTTTCCCACCTTCGGCGCTGTTGTGGTATGGAGGTGTCGTCCCCCGCCCCTGTTGCTGCGGAGAGGTAAGGTAGTTGATTGGCCTTCGGCCGGCCTCCAAGCGGGTCGCCGGTCGTGAGCTCTTCTCAGCCTTTGTTTGTTTAACCTGGCGCCGTGCTTTGTTTCTCGGCTTGGCCCTTGGGGCCTACGCCGTGTCGCTTAATACCGAGCGCGGGCGCATAAACTGTCTTTGTTTTTCATGCAGAGATTGACCAATGCAACATGTGTGGTGCAAGACGGCTTTCCGTCTTTTGTTGCGGTTACGTTGGGTAGCCGGGTGCTGGCGGAGCGTTGCTGCGCTCCGGACTCTTAGCTTGCCGGCCTCGTGCCTCGGCGCTCGCACCTTGGGGGGAGGGGGGGGGGGGGGGTGAATTGTGTGTTCACTTTGGGTATGCCTTAGTTTCCCCTTTCCCCTTGTTGGGCGCCGCCACGTGCTCTCGCTTGTACGCTTGTTTGTTTGTGTGTTGCAGTTGCCAAGTGCGAACCTGCACCCTCTGCGTTTTAAAACTCTCCCTACTGTCTGCACTGCCTGTAGCTCTTGATATTGGATGTGTGTTGCTAAATGGTCTTAGCTTTATTTAGGCCCCATGTGTTAGGTTTATTTAATGTATTTGACCGGCTGGCGACATACATTCAATGTTCTGTTTAGTTTTTTTTTTCACAAGCAGTGCAGGCACGTCCTGAGAAAGCCTTGTTGCTGTCGGGACGTTAAGCAATGTACAATCAATCAATCAATGCACCCTCTGCGGCGACTTCCAGTGGCCAACGGACAACCACGCTGTATGCCTCCCTTGCTCTGGCTGTGCCTCGGGCCGCTCTTGTGACCTCTGCTCCACGTGGCCAGAACTGAAGTGGTCGCAGCTTTGGAGATTTTACAGGCGGGACCGGCCGTTACCTGTGAGTAACCCTCCCGTCCGAGCGTCCCCCAGTGTGTCAGGAGCAGGGACCAAGCTTGTCCGTTCGGACCCCATGGATAGGACGCCGCTTAGGACGCGTACACCCAGCACTGTTCGGACAACTGACCCTACCTTGCAGACCCCAAGTGCCGTCCTCCCTGAGCTCGGCCCAAGGGGACGTGACCCTCGCCGCCCCTTGTTTGCGGTCAGTTCTCGCTCGTCTCTCACGCCCGCGCACTCCTACGAGGAGTCAAGTTACCGGCAGGGAGCCCGCCTTCTAGCGCCCGGCTCTCAGAGACGAAGTGCTACGCGACCAAGGACTCACGACTCTAGGGCTTCTCCCTATTCGCCGCGATCTCGCTCGCCGTGGGACTCTCGTCGTCGGCATCCTCATTCTCGTCGGACGCCCTCCAGCCCCCCTCGCCTGGTTGCGGCTTTGCCGCGGTCTTCTTTGCGCTACTGGCGGTCTTCGCCCCATCGCTCTTCGCGTCGGCCGTCTTTATTTCATCAAAAACATTACCGATGACATGACAAATGGGAGTGTCTACTACGTGCTCAAATTCTAGCCTACGAACCCGTTGTGTGCACACACAACCCGGGAGGCACTCGGGGAACCCTCCAGAGGGGCCAAGAGTTGTCTCCCGGACCTGCCTATCCGGTTCCGAGTCACCTGACTCGCCAGTCAGCTACGTAGGCTCACGACCTTCGGACGTGTTCTAGCCTCGCGCTCCCTTCGACCGGTCGGTCTTGGTGCTCGAGTTCGCCGTGACTTTGGCTTCGCCGGTTGCTTCGCTTCTGCTTCGCTTCTTGCTTCGCTGCAGCTTCGCTTGCGCTTCTTCGCTTGGCGTCCTCCTTGGTTGGCTTCGCTTGGCGGACCTGCTGGTTCCCGCCATTTCGCCGGTGGCGTCATGGACGTCTCTTCTCCCGCTACCGCTTCGGCAGAGAGGTAGGATAGTTAGTTGGGCCCGAACCCGGTCCCCGGGCGGGGTACCGGCCTGTGCCTTTGGACTCTACCTTGTTCGTGTTGTTAGGTTTCGTTGAGCGGGGACTCTTAGCTCGGCGGGGCCCTGGTGCCCTCGCCTTTCCCCTTTGGGGTGAAATTACTGGCTTCCCCTGGTAGCCTTCGGGGAGCATTGTTTAAACCAGCTGCGGCACGTGGCTCATGTTGCATCTCCGGCCTGGCTGGGGTATGCTTGTTTCGAGAGCGCACTCTTAGCTTAGAGCGCTACAGCATTATTGCCTGGGGGCACGGCCTTTCGTCCCTATTGTCGTTTGGCCCGCCGTGTGATGGCCTTAGTCGCCTGCGCGGCGTTAAACCCAAATAACTAAACTAAACTAAACCTATTGTTGTTTGGCGCACATTCCTCTCCAGCCTGGCTGGGGTAGGCTTTGTTCTAAAGACGCAAGCTTAGCTTCGGGCGCTATAACAGTATAGCCTGGGGGCACAGCCCGTTTGTCCATATCGTTCGGTACGGTTCCCCTTGGTAGGACGAGCCCTGTTGGTCTCGACCACGTACCGGCACGTTGTTTGTTTGGTGTGTTGCAGTGCCCTCCTGATGACCTGCACGCAGTGTGGAGGTTTCCAGTGGCCCTCGGATTCGCACAAGGTCTGCCTGCCGTGTGTCGGCTGTACATCTGAGCGTTCTTGTGACGTTTGCGCCGTCTGGCCGGAGCTCCGCTGGGCCCAACTTTGGAGCTTCTACCGACGTGAACGCCCGACACCTGTGCCTGTTGCAAGAACTGCGGAAGTGCCGGCTGTCATCTCAGACACACCGACCGCTCTTGCCCCCGATGGCCCCAGTCTGGAAAGATCTCCACAGCGGACACAGCAAGGTAGTGTGCGGAGTCGGGAGTTCGAGGCGCGAATTCCCAGGAGGGAACGCGCTTGGACCAAGCCTTACGACAGGCAGAGAACCCATCTCGAGACAGAGGTCAGTTCGGAGAGACGTGCCTCGCGCCGTCCATGGTCAACCGGTCCCCACTCGTCTCCTAGGAAGGCCTTGGATCCCCCTCGGCCGCTGCGAGCCCGCCTCGCCACAGAGTCCAGCTCGCGGAGACATTCGCGCACACTCACCACACCACTACCTGTGTCCAGTTCCTCCTTGCGATCGAAGTCGGACCACCACTCTCGCCCTCCTTCGTGTGAGCGTCGTGAAGTTCGGGATTCTTCTCGTCATCTGGACCATGGACCTTCGCGCTCTACCTCTTCGCGGCGTTCGTCCCACGTTCCCCGCCGTCTGCCTCGTCCCGCCCGTTCCCCTTCCCCTCGCCCAGCCTCCTTCCTTCCTCCTCGTTCCCGAGGATCACGGTCTCCAGCTCGTAGTCGCTCGTCTGGTCGCCGCCGCCATTCCCGCTCCTCTAGTGCGTCGCGTCGCCGTCGCGGACGTCGCTCTCCCCTGCGTGCTTCGGCGCCTTATGGCTCCCCTCGTCCTCGTCGAGCTGCTCGCTCTCGGAGTCACGGTCGCCGTCCCTCTTCGACGGCTCTCGGCGGAGTGGACGACGATTCGTTGAGTCTTCTCCCGGATGATTCCATCTCAGTTCTCCTCGGAGGTCTCAGCCGCTCTCCTTCGCCGCTCTCTCCTTCGGATGCGTCGACAGCCCACGGGTTTCCGGCCTCCTCCCGCACAGAGGTTCTTCTGGCCCTCGACGAGGTCGCTCGCCTCATCTCCGCCACGCTTCCGGCAGCGGACTGCCCTCCATCCCCCCCCCTGAAGAGGAAGCCTTCTGCCTTCGTCGACGCGGGTAGACAGGTAAAGAAGTTCAAGACTCTCCCTCAGCCCCCCTCCTTTCGTGAGCTTCGGGATGTGTTCTCAGCCCACCTGTTGTCTGACTCAAGAGACAGTAATTTCTTCTCGGACCACAGATGGCCTCCGGACCTCGATATGTACTTCCGCCAGCAGTGGTACGCCGGCCATTCCCAGGCCTTCCTCTGCCCTCTCCCTCCGGTGGATCCAGCCGCCGTGGTTCAGGCGGGTGGGGCCTCTGCACTCAGACGCGCGCTCCCCGCGGGTTTGGACAAGACGGCTTCGCTTGTCAGGAATTCTTTGGCCTGCGCCGGCTTCATGGAGCTCCTTACGCAAGCCTTCCTCCGGCGCGTGGAAGATTCGTGGCACCCGTCCCTGACCCCTCTTCTTGGCGACCTCCTCGTCCTCGCTGAAGCGGCCAGCCGCGCCGCGTATCACTCTTCGGTCAACGCTATGGCTGCAGCCGCCAATTGTGATTTACTCCGCCGCGACGCTGTCCTGCAGGCCTGCCGGGGAATGCCTGCCGACCTGAAGACCCAGCTGCGTCGGGCCCCCCTCGGGGGACCCCTTCTCTTTGGTGACACCTGGCAAGCCGTCAAGGATTCCAATGCGGACAGGTGGCCTCCCAAGTCTGTTCCTCGGCGCTTTCAGGCAGCCCGCAAGGCCGTGGGTCGCCCCCTGCGGATCTCCAGACCCGTCGCCCCGACGTCAACAACCCAGCTGCAGTCCCTGCGTCGCCGTCGCCCCGCCTTCGGTCGCCCCGGCCAAGCTAACGCCCCCGCCCCCGCTTGGCCCCGTCCCGCCCGTCGCCCTGGGCGCGGGCGGGCTCAGTGACTCCTCCCCTCCTCCGCCTCCGCCGGCCGTCTCGGGTCCTCCAGTCGGCGGCAGGCTCGCCCTCTTCAGCGACGAGTGGCGATTACTGATTCCAGAAGACCCGTGGATTTTAGACACTGTTTCCAGCGGCCTACGGATCTCCTTTCGTTCCCCTCCTCCTCTGCGTACGACTCCGCTGTGGACCGAGATCCCCGCAGACCCGCTCAAGGAGTGCGCCCTACGGGGGGAAGTCGACTCTCTCTTGAGGAAGGATGCCACAGAGGTTGTGCGCCGCGCAGACTCGCTGGGATTTTACAGCAGACTTTTCGTCGTCCCCAAGCCTGGCGGCAAGTGGCGCCCAGTGATCGACCTCTCAGCCCTAAATCGCTTCATCGTGGCTCCTTCCTTCCACATGGAGACGGCCCGAGCCCTGCGTACCGCGGTGCGACCCATGGATTACGCCGTCAGCCTGGATCTCTCCGACGCTTACCTACACGTACCCATACATCCGGCCGCCCAGAGGTATCTGCGCTTCGCGTTCGATGGAACCGTTTACCAGTTTCGAGCCCTACCCTTCGGCCTCAACCTCAGCCCCTGGGTCTTCACCCGCTTGATGGATGCAGTTATGGCCAAGGCATGGCAGTCGTCTCTCAGCCCTATGTCCAACTACCTCGACGATCTCTTCCTGAGGAACCACGTCGAGTCCGTCTTGGAAGAGGACAGGGATACACTGATGCGTCTGCTGTCGTGACTGGGGTTCCTCCTCAACGTCGGGAAGTCAGATCTCACGCCCTCGCGCCGCTTCATTCATCTCGGAATGGATTTTGCCACCGATCTCAACGTTGTTCGCCTCCCGGATCCCCGGATTCGGAAGTTGGCCACCTTCGCCAACCAGCTAGCTCAGCAGGAAGCAGCTCCTGCCCGAGTTTGGCTTCAACTCCTCGGACTGATCAACGCAGCGGCGGACCTTCTCCCCCTGGGTCGCCTCTACGCCCGCCCCCTTCAGCTGCACCTCCTGCTTCTCTGGAGACCCTCTTCTGGCGACCTTACCCACCTGGTCCCGGTTTCCCCCCTGGTTCGCCCTCACCTTCTACGCTGGACCGACACGGCTTGGTTGGCTTCGGGAGTCCCTTTGTCCTCCCCTCCCCCGCACCTCTCCCTGTGTGTCGACGCGAGCCTCTCGGGGTGGGGAGCCCACCTGCTTCCTCAATTCTCCTCGGCTTCCGGCCTCTGGCCCCCGGAGTTTGCGGACAAGCACAGCAATTGGTTAGAGCTGCAGGCAGTCTGGCAAGCCCTCTTCGTTTGGGAGAACCAGCTCAGGAACCAGCGGCTTCTCGTCCTCTCCGACAACTCGACGGTGGTGGCCTACATCCAGAGACAGGGGGGCACCCGATCTCCCGACCTCTGTATGCTCCTCTTCCGTTTGATGCGCTGGGCCGAGGAACGCGACATTACACTCCTCGCACGACACATTCCTGGCCACTTGAATGTGTTGGCGGACTCGCTCTCTCGCCGCGGCCAGTTGCTCCACACAGAATGGACGTTGCGCCCGGATATCTTCCGGATGATCTGCGCCCGTTGGGAGACTCCCTTAATCGACCTCTTTGCTACGAGGTGGAACCGCCAGCTTCCCCTCTTCGTCTCCCCGATTCCAGACCCGCTGGCCTGGGCAGTCGATGCCCTCTCGATTCCTTGGGACGGCCTCATCGCTTACGCGTACCCCCCAACAGTCCTCATTCCCAAGGTCCTCCACAAACTTCGAGGGAGCAACGCAGTCCTGCTTCTGGTCGCCCCGCTGGCTTGGGCCCGGTCCTGGACCACCGACCTACTCAACCTCGCCACCTCTCCTCCCCTGCGCCTTCCCACGCCCCGTTCCATGCTCAAGCAGCCCAGGCAGGCTCTCTTCCACCCTTGTCCCGAACGCCTGTCTCTTCACGCCTGGAGGTTGTGCAGCGCGCCCTCACCGCTCGAGGCTTCTCTGGTGCAGCAGTGGAGGCAATCGCTGCAGCCCGCAAGCCTTCCACCCGGCGTGTTTACGAAGGGAAGTGGCGCGTCTTGTGTGCCTGGTGCGACGCCCGTCGCCTCCTACCCACCGGACTGACTAACCCACAGCTAGCGGACTTTCTCCTATGGCTCTTCGAGGTCCAAGGTTTGGCGCCCATCACCATCAGGGGATACTTATCCATGGTCGCAGACACGTACCGTCATCTCGGCCTTCCAGACCCCGGCGCCTGTAAGGACCTCTCCGACCTCATGTCCAGCTTCAGCCTCCAACGTCCGACTCAGCGTTCTCTCGTTCCTCGCTGGGACCTACCTTGGGTCCTGACGTGGCTGAATTCTTCCCAGTTCGAGCCACTCGCTCTAGCCCCTCTGGCAAATGTGACACGCAAGACCTGCTTCCTGCTAGCCTTGGCCACCGCGTCCAGAGTTAGCGAGCTACACGCTCTTTCTACCCGCCCAGACTGCCTCCAGTTCAGGGCAGATCGCTCCGTGCAGCTCTTAACGGACCCCAGCTTTATTGCCAAAACAAGGTCGCCCCTAACTGCTCCACAGATCATCACCTTGCGGCCCCTGGGAGGGCCTGCCTGCTCTCCGGAGACTCGGCGACAGGATCCCGTGCGTGCCCTACGCATCTACCTGCGCCGTACCAAAGTTACCCGTAGAGGGCGCTCCCGCCTCTTCCTGCCCATACGCCAGGGCAAGACTGATATCACAGCCCAGACGATCTCCTCCTGGCTGCGCTGGGTAATACGATCGGCATACATGGATCTCTCCCCACGCGTAGCGCAGAGACTGAAGATCCGCGCACACGAAGTACGCGCCATGGCCACGAGCGTCGCATTCGATCGGAACTGCGCTGTCAAGGACATCGTGGCCGCGGTGGGCTGGCGAGCAGAATCTACCTTCGCTCGTTTCTACCTTCGGGATCTGGCGGGACAGCGAGACAACCTCGCCTTGTTGGGGGACCTCACGGTGGCACAGCACTCCCTCCCGGCGCTGCAGGCGCCGTAGGTACGCACCTAGCTCGTTACCTGGGAATTAGCAATGGGAGGACGGTCTTGGTCTCCGGTAGTACCGGGGCGGCACCCTCCTCCTATTCGTGATTCTCCCATTTGTCATGTCATCGGTAATGTTTTTGATGAAATAAATGCATTTTTCTTTAAAAGGTATTTTTTCGAAAAATACTTACCGATGACATGACACGGAGGACCCTCCCACCTGCCCCGCTTGCCGCTGGTGAGCCTAGTATCTGACTGGCGAGTCAGGTGACTCGGAACCGGATAGGCAGGTCCGGGAGACAACTCTTGGCCCCTCTGGAGGGTTCCCCGAGTGCCTCCCGGGTTGTGTGTGCACACAACGGGTTCGTAGGCTAGAATTTGAGCACGTAGTAGACACTCCCATTTGTCATGTCATCGGTAAGTATTTTTCGAAAAAATACCTTTTAAAGAAAAATGCATTTTTCCCCTAGGCGTCGCTCCGCGCGGAGCCCTCGCCGGGAGGGTCCCCCTCATTCCCGTCCTCGTAGTCGCTCTCCCTTCTCCTCCCGGCTGGACGCCTCTCGGGGACCTCTCCGTTCTCGCCGCGGCAGTCCGCTTGCCGCTCCCCCTCCTCCCCGGGACGAGGACGCCTTGAGTTTGCTGGCTGAGGATTCTGCTTCTGCCCTGCTAGGCCCAGGTAGCCGTTCCCCCGCCTCCCGCTCGTCCCTTTCGGACATCTCGGACTCTTCTCCGCTGCCTTCTTCTTCTCGCGCGGCTACGTTGCTCGCCTTGGATGAGGCCGCCCGCATCGTTTCCGCCTCCCTCCCAGCCGACGCTTGGCCTCCGTCTCCCCCCCTCAAGCGCAAGGTATCGGCCTTCGTCAATGCTGGTCGGCAGACGAAGAAGTTTAAGTCTCTTCCTCAGCCTCCTGGTTTCAGCGACATGCGGGACGCCTTCTCCGCGCACCTCCTCGCTGCCCCTAGGGAACATCAGTTTTTCGGCGACCGCAGATGGCCCCCCCGGCCTCGACATCGCCTTCCGGCAGGAGTGGTACTCTGGACATTCCCAGTCCTTTGTCTGCGCTCTTCCTCCAGTGGATCCGGCGGCTGTTTTTCAGGCTGGCGGCTCTTCGCTTCTGAAACGCGCCATTCCTCGAGGTTTGGATGCTACAGCGGCCCTGGTTCGTAACACCCTTGCTTGTTCGGGCTTCCTCGAGCTTGTCACCCGAGCGGCGGTACAGCGGATAGAGGAAGCTTGGCATCCTTCCATCACTCCCCTGTTAGGAGATCTTCTCGCCCTCGCGGAGGTAGCTAATCGTGCGGCGTATCACTCATCTGTCAACGCCATGGCGGCTTCCTCCAATTGTGACCTCATGCGTCGAGATGCTGTCCTGCGGGCTTGCCGGGGTTTGCCTTCGGACCTGCAGAACCAGTTGCGTCGTGCCCCCCTAGGTGGATCACTTCTGTTTGGCGATACCTGGTCTTCGGTTAAGATCGCGAACTCGGATCGGTGGCCTTCCAAATCTGCGCCTTCTCGCTTTCGCTCCTCCCGCAAGGCCGCGGGTCGCGCCCTGCGGGGCTCCGGACTTCCTGCGTCCTCAGACCCCCTCCCTTCTCGTAACCCCCGCCGCCGCCCTGCCTTTGGTCGACCCGGTCAGGTTAGCTCCTTTGCCCCCGCCCGGTCTCGACCTGCCCGTCGCCCTGGGCGCGGGCGGGCTCACTGACTCCCTAGCTCCGCCCCCGCCGACCGTCTTGGGTCCTCCAGTCGGCGGGAGGCTTGCCCGGTTCAGCGAAGAGTGGTTTTCGCTGTTCCCAGACGACCCCTGGATCAGGACCACCGTCTCCGACGGCCTTCGGATTTCGTTTCGCTCTCCTCCTCCGCTGCGACGGGCCCCTCTGTGGACCGCCATGCCCTCCGACCCGTTAAAGTCCAGCGCTCTGCGTTCCGAGGTCTCCGCTCTTCTGCAGAAGTGTGCCACAGAGGTGGTTGTGCGTCACGGCTCCCCGGCCTTCTACAGTCGCCTCTTCCTGGTGCCCAAGCCGGGCGGCAGGTGGCGCCCGATCATCGATCTTTCCAAGCTGAACTCCTTCATTTGTTTCCTCAAAACACATTACCGATGACATGACTAACTGGAAATAGTCTACTTGCTTACCAATTTTAGCCTAAGACCCAAAGGGTCCCCCCCAGGAGGCTCTCGGGGATCCCTGACAGGGACGAGAGAGCTTTCGGGGATCCCTAACAGGGACGAGAGTAGCCTCCCCTGCCCATCCGGTCAGGCGCCAGGTGGTGTCTCCTTTAGCCAGTTGTCTACTTCGCTGCTAGCGTTCGGACGCTTTTACCTGAGCCTCTGACCCTTGGAAAGACTGTGTACGGTTCGACCGTCCCTTACCGGCCTGCCTTCGCCTAGCCTCTCGGCTTCTGCTTCTGGCGTGGCCTCCGTCTTCTCTGCTAGCCCTCGTCTGGGCCTCGTGCTCTTGGCTGGCCCTGGAACCTTCTAGGCTCCCGTCGCGCGGTGGTTGTGCTTCGTCTTCCTGCCGTTCCGCCATGGACAGGTAAAGTCTCGGCCGTTTCCGACGTCTCGCCTGGCTGGGTCGGACGTCGGGCTTCGCTCGAGCTACTGTTGTTTTCTCTCCGCATTTCACGGTGAGTTTCGAGTGTTTCTTGCTTTCGAAGCTTTAAATGGCGCCCCCGGTCGCCTTCATGTTTGGGTATGGGCTGCAGTTACCTAGTGCGCCTCTCCCCAGTACGCCGACCTCCCGTGACCTATTGTCCGGTACTTTGTGCTTCGTCACTCTGCCGTTCCGCCATGGAAAGGTGGAGTCTCGGCCGCTTCCTACGTCTCGCCTGGCTGGGCCGGACGTCGGGCTTCGCTCGAGCTACTGTTGTTTGTCTTTGCATTTCCTGTCAGTTTCGCGTGTCTCTTAATTTTCGAAGCTTTAAATGGCGGGGTTTGTTACCCGCCGCCGGTCGCCTTTCATGTTTGGGTTTGGGTTGCAGTTACCAAGTGCGCCTCTCCCCAGTTCGGCGACTTCCAGTGACCTAGTGTCCGGTGCTTTGTGCTGCGTCACGCTGCAATTCCGCCATGAAAAGGTAAAGTCTTGGCCACTGCCTACGTCTCCCCCGGCGGGGCCGGACGTCGTGCTTGGCTCGGACTTCTGTTTGTTTTCTCTCCGCATTTCACGGTGAGTTTCGCTCATTACTTACTTCGGAGCTTTACCTGGCGGCCTTAGTTGCCCGCCGCCCATCACCTTTCATGTATGGGTATGTGTTGCAGTACCAAGTGCGTTTCTGCCCAGGACGGCGGCTTCCAGTGGCCTGGTGTCCGCCACACTGTAGACTGGGTGCCACCTGCTCCTCTGTCATCGGCTGCGCTGGCTGCCCTGCTTGACTGGAGGTTCTTGGTCTCTACTCCGGTGTTCCACCGCCGAGCGACCCGCGACTTCCGCCTTCCTTGGGACCTTCCGCGGCACGGTGGGATTGTTCAAGCGGCCCTCCGACATGGGATAGCCACTCCTATCGTCCCTGGTAAGTTTGTAGCTCTTTCGTAGACGCGTTAAGCCCGCTGACTCCTCCGGCGAGTCGCCAAGCTGGCTACGTGCCCCCCTCCCGTAAAAAGGAGCCCCGGGCACCGCGACCACGTCGCCTTAGTTCACGCGTCGGCCCTCGGCCAAACCTCAAGCCCGCTGACTCCTCCGGCGAGTCGCCAAGCCGGCTACGTGCCCCCCTCCTTGAGCCCCGGGCACCGCGACCTTGGTCGCTAATTAAGCGTCGGCCTTCGGCCCTTCTTCTAAGCCCGCTGACTCCTCCGGCGAGTCGCCCAGCCGGCTATGTGCCCCCCTCCTTGAGCCCCGGGCACGGCGACCTTGTCGCCTGTTACATGCAAAAAAAAAAAAAAAAAAAAAAAAAAAAAAAGAAGAAGTTGACGCTCGGCCTCAGCCTAAGCCCGCTGACTCCTCCGGCGAGTCGCCAAGCCGGCTACGTGCCCCTCTCCTTGAGCCCCGGGCACCGCGACCTTGTCGCTAATTAGTTAAGCACCGGCCTTCGGCCCTCCTAAGCCCGCTGACTCCTCCGGCGAGTCGCCTAGCCGGCTCCGTGCCCCCCTCCTTGAGCCCCGGGCACCGCGACCTTGTCGCTAATTAGTTAAGCACCGGCCTTCGGCCCTCCTAAGCCCGCTGACTCCTCCGGCGAGTCGCCTAGCCGGCTCCGTGCCCCCCTCCTTGAGCCCCGGGCACCGCGACCTTGTCGCTAACTAGTCTACGCGTCGGCCTTCGGTCCTGCTCAGCCCGCTGACTCCTCCGGCGAGTCGCCAAGCCGGCTACATGCCCCCCTCCTTGAGCCCGGGCACTGCAACCTTGTCGCCTATTGTGGACGCGTTGGCCTCCTACGCCTGCGGACTCCTCCGGCGAGCCGCTGTGCCCCCGCCTTGAACCCTGGGCACCGCGGCCTTGTCGCCAATTAGTTCACGCTTGGCCTTCGGCCCCAGCTTAAGTCCGCTGACTCCTACGGCGAGTCGTTTACCCGACTATGTGCCCCCCTCCTTGAGCCGGGCACCGCGACCTTGTCGCCTTGTTCTTACTTCGGCCTCGGTCCTGGGCCCGCTGACTCCTTTGGCGAGTCGCCTATCTGCTTGTGCCCCCTCCTTGAGCCCCGGGCACCGCGACCCTTATCGCCGGTTGGTGCCCTAGTCGGCCCTATGGCCTTCCTTCCTACCCTCTGACTCCTTCGTCGAGTCTCCCAGCCAGCTACGGTGCCCCCTCCTTGAGCTTCGGGCACTGCGTCTGGATCGTCTTTCATATACTTCGGGACTTCGGGCCGTTTTCCCCTGGCGCCTACGGCCTTTCCACGTGTTCACCGATTCTCGTCTGTTCACCGAAGTGAAGCTACTTCGCGCTCGGTTCGCGTGGATGGGTGCCCCTTGGGTACACCCAGTGCAAGTGGGGATCGACGTCTTCGCCCTCGTCACCTGGATAGTTGCGGCGCCCGACGTTCGTCGCCCGCCCGCTTGACGCCCTCCTGTGTCCCTGCCGACCTTCGCCTTCTGCTCGGCCCTGTCATTCTCCGCGGGACACCCTCTTCCCCTCTCTCTGCACCGTTCGCCTCCAGCGTCTCCCCGACCCTCTTCGGTGGATGACTCGGCGTCCTGCGTTCGCCGCTGGCCTGCTGGCGTTTTAGCCTTCGGCTCCCCGGTTCGCTGGCCACTTGCTCCTCTTCGTGCGCGCTGCCTCTGGTGGTTCTGCCGGCGCCCGTCCTTGCGGTTACACCTCCCAGCTCTAGTGGATGGCTCCTTCCCTGACCATCTCCCCTGATGCGACGTCGCAGCTGTACCGTGCTCCTGTGGCTTCCCACGCTCTTCGGCCCTGCCTGGTAGTCTCCTTAGGACCCCTTCTAGGCCTGTGGGCCCAGCGCCACCCGTGTGGTTGAGTTCCCGCCCGCTCCGACCAAGGCCCTCGCCCTTCGCGCGCAGGTCTCCGCTCTGCCTTGAGATGTTGCGTTGGTGCTCGTCGCTCGGCGCGGCTCCCCCCGCCTCGGACCCTTCGCTTCGCCTTCGGCCCTTGGTCGTCGCCGCCAGCCGGGATCTGCCCCTCGCTTCCACGCGTCCCCATGCCTCCCGCCCCCGCTGTGGTCTTCGCTTGCCGTCGACGGGTCCGTTTCCAGCCCGGCCTCTCCGGTGTGGTCTCTCCCTCAGCCCTGGGTCCTTGCGTGGATCGTGGATGCCTTGGTTGCCCGAGACCTTGTTCTTCCGGCAGCCGTTCTCCTCCTGGGTCGACCTGCGTCTGCGGTATCAGTCAGCGGTCCCACTTCGTAGGGCAGCGATGTTCTCCTCCTCCGGTTGCTCGCCTGGGCGCCCTGGTCAGCGCCTACAGTCCGACCTCTCGCCACTCGTTCACCTGGGTATGGATTCGGTGACTGACCGCGCCTTGGTGCGTCTTCACGAGCCTCGGATCCAGTCCTTGCCGTTCTAGCCCGAGGGTAGCTGCGGCGCTCCCCACCTAACTGCGGCTCCAGCTCCTCCTCCTGGTGAGTGCGGCGGCTGATCTCCTTCCCTCGGTCTTCTGTACTCCGCCTCTGGAGGCCGTCCGCCGGCGATCTCTCTACCCTGGTGCCGATCTCTCCTGTGCTGCGCCACATCGGCTTCGCTGGACGGACATTCTTGGCTCGGCTCCCGGATTCCCCCTGACCTCGCCGCTGCCCGTCTCTCTCTGCGTCGTTGCCGGTCTCGACCGTTGGGGCGCTCTCCTTCTCCCGAATTCCGCTCGTCCGCCGGCCGCTGGCCCGAGAACCGGACTTCGCGGCACGTCAACCCGCTGGGACTGGTTGCAGTTGGCAGGCCCTCTGCGCTTGGCGATACGATCTTCGGACACAGGACCTCCTCGTCCTTCCGACAACCCCTCTTCGTGGCTTGCCTTCAGACGCAGGAGGAACCCGCTCTCCCGACCTCTGCTTCCTCCTCTATCGCCCCCTTCGCTGGTGCGAGGACAGCGTCTTCTCCCTCCCAGCCCGCCACAGTCCACGTCGCCTGTTCGTCCTGACAGTCTACCTCTTGCGACGGTGGCAGCTTCTTCACACGGATTGCGCCCTTCGCTGGGACATCCTTCGCTGGTTCTGCGCCCGTCGGGAGACTCCCCCCTTGTTCTCTTCGCCACGAAGTGGAGCCTCCGGCTTCCCCGCTTCATCTCCCTGTTCCCGACCTCTGGCCTGGTCAGTCGATGCCCTTCGATCCCTTGGGGCGGACTGGTCGTTTACACCTACCCTCCGGCGGTCCTGGTCCTCAAGTCCTGCTCAGCCTCCGGGGATGCAACGCAGTCCTTCTCCTGGTGGCCGGTCGCCCGGACCGGTTCGCGGACTTCCGACCTTCTCAGTCTCGCCACAGGTTCACCCTCCCTTTTCCCACCTCCCGCCGATGCTCTTACAGCGCCGATAGCCGCTCTTCCACCCCAGCCCCGAGTGACTTCTCCTGCACGCCTGGCGATTGTGTGGCAAGCTCTCTCTGCTGGAGGCTTCTCGAGTGCAACAGCGGATGCTATCGCTTCTGCCCGCAGACCTACCAGACGTGTCTACGAGGGAAAGTGGCGTGCTTCGTGCCTGGTGCTCTGACCGCCGCCTCTCCACTGTCGGCCTGACGACTCCTCAGCTCACGGACTTCTTCTCTGGCTCGTCCAAGACCTAGGTTGGCTCCCCTCTGGTGCAGCAGCTCTTGAGGGGTCTCTTGATCGCCGACGCCTACCGTCACCTCGGCCGTCCTGACCCAGCGCCTGCAAGGGCCTGCCCGACCTTATGGCGCGTTTCGGCGTGCAGCGTCCGGTCTCCCGCCCACTTGGCCCGCGCTGGGACCTCCCTGGTCCTCCCCTGACTGACTTCGGACCGTTGAGCCGCTCCTTCTGGCCCGCTTTGCTGACGTGACTCGGAGGCCTGCTTCCTGATGACCCTCGCCACGGCGCCCCGCGTCACCGAGCTCCACGCTCTCGTCTCGCCCCGCCGGCCTGCAGTTCCGAGTGGATGGCTCCGTTCAGCTACTCCCGGATCCTTCCTTCTCGCTCAGCCTAGGTCTCCCTTGACAGCGCCTCCGGTCCTCGCCGCTCGGCCGCTTACACGACCCGGTTCCTCGGGGCACTCCGCAGCAAGATCCGGGGCAGGCACTTCGTATCTACCTGCGGCACTCCAAGTCCGTGCGGAGGGGACGGTCTCGTCCCTTGCCGCCGACCGCTGGCAGAACCGGCTTCTCAGCCCAAACGTTCTCCTCTTCGCTCCGTTGGGTATTCTGGTCCGCCTATCGCGACCTCTCCCCACAGGGAGCCGAGGCACTGAGGATCCGCGCCCATGCAATGCACGCTAGGGCCGCACGTCTCGCCTTCGCCGCGCCGGTGTGGTTAAGGACACTGTGGCGGCGGTGGGGTGGCGGGAATCTACCTTTGCCGCTTCTGCTCTGCGCCCTTACAGTCCAGCGCGACAACCTTACGCTGGTGGGCAACTTCTGCGGCGCGACACTCCCTCCAGGCGCCCTCGGCGCTTAGGCGGCACTTCGCTAAAATTGTCGGGAGTGGGTGATCAGGAGTGACGGGCCGTCTTCGTCCCTGAAGAGGTTTCTAAAAGGGGATTGTGCGGCACCCTCCTCCTCTTTGCCATTCTTCCAGTTAGTCATGTCATCGGTAATGTGTTTTGAGGAAACAAATTAATTTTTCTCTAAAATGTATTTTTTCGAAAAATACTTACCGATGACATGACTCGGAGGTCCCTCCCTCCTCCCCGCTTGCCGCTGGTAACTCCGTAGACAACTGGCTAAAGGAGACACCACCTGGCGCCTGACCGGATGGGCAGGGGAGGCTACTCTCGTCCCTGTTAGGGATCCCCGAAAGCTCTCTCGTCCCTGTCAGGGATCCCCGAGAGCCTCCTGGGGGGGACCCTTTGGGTCTTAGGCTAAAATTGGTAAGCAAGTAGACTATTTCCAGTTAGTCATGTCATCGGTAAGTATTTTTCGAAAAAATACATTTTAGAGAAAAATTAATTTCGGCTCCTCACTTCCGCATGGAAACCGCTCGGTCCCTCAGGGCCTCGGTGCAGCCAAGGGACTTCGCCGTGAGCTTGGATCTGTCAGATGCGTATTTACATGTTCCCATTCACCCTGCCTCCAGGAAGTCCTGCGCTTCGCCTTCGACGAAGCAGTCTACCAGTTCCGGGCCCTTCCGTTTGGTCTCAACCTCAGCCCTTGGGTATTCTCTCGCCTGATGGACGCGGTAGTGGCCAAGGCTCGTCAGTCATCGTCCAGCCCTACTTCCAATTACCTCGACGACCTCCTCCTACGCAACCAATCGGCGACCGTTCTTTCAGCGGACAGAGACGCCTTGATCCGGCTGTTAGCGCGACTCGGTTTTCTCCTCAACAGAGGGAAATCGGATCTCTTGCCCAGTCGCCGATTCGTCCACCTAGGCATGGACTTCGCTACCGATCTGAACTTGGTTCGTCTTTCGGAACAGCGGATTCAGAGGTTAGCCTCCTTGACCGCCGATCTTTGCCGGCTAGACGCAGCACCTGCCAGGACTTGGCTACAGCTTCTAGGAACGATGAACGCCGCTGCAGATCTCCTGCCCCTGGGGCGTCTCTACTATCGGCCCATACAGCTGCACCTCCTCCTTCACTGGCGCCCGTCCTCCGCCGACTTGGCAGCCTTGGTACCGGTCACTGCGCTTCTTCGTCCCCATCTGCTGCGCTGGATGGATCCGGCGTGGCTGGCTTCGGGAGTTCCCCTCGCGTCTCCCCCTCCTCGCCTATCCCTGTGTGTCGACGCGAGCCTCTCAGGGTGGGGTGCCCACCTGTTTCCGGACTTCCGAACGACGTCGGGAGCCTGGCCGCCAGAGATGTCTGCCCGTCACATCAACTGGTTGGAGCTTCAGGCTGTTTGGCAAGCCCTCATCACTTGGGAATCGAGTCTGCTGCACCAGGAGCTCTTGGTCCTTTCCGACAACGCGACGGTGGTGGCGTACCTTCAGAAGCAAGGTGGCACACACTCTCCCGACTTGTGCATGCTCACCTACCGGCTGATGCTTTGGTGCCAGACCCGCGGCATCTTCCTTCGAGCGAGACACATTCCGGGCCACCTGAACGTCCTCGCCGACTCGCTCTCGCGTCGTGGTCAGATGTTACACACGGAATGGACTCTTCGCCAGGACATTTTCCAGATGATCTGCGCCCACTGGGAGACTCCTCAGATCGATCTGTTTGCCACGAGGTGGAACCATCAGCTTCCCCTCTTTGTCTCCCCGGTCCCGGATCCCCTGGCCTGGGCTGTCGACGCTCTCTCCATCCCCTGGGACGGTTTGATCGCCTACGCCTTTCCCCCGACGGTCCTTGTCCCCAAAGTCCTCCTCAAACTCCGGGGATCCAACGCCATTGTTCTCCTGGTCGCCCCGTTTTCCTGGAACCGCTCTTGGACCACAGACCTCCTCAGCCTCGCCACGGGCCCTCCTTTGCCCTTACCGACGCCCCGGACGATGCTCAAACAGCCTCGACAGGCCCTTTTCCACCCGTGCCCGGAGCGTCTCCTCCTTCACGCCTGGAGGTTGTGCGGCGTGCCCTCACCGCTAGAGGCTTCTCGAGTGCAGCAGTGGAGGCGATCTCTTCGGCCCGCAGACCCTCAACGCGACGCGTCTACGAGGGAAAGTGGCGAGTGCTGTGCGCCTGGTGTGAGGACCTCCGTCTCGACCCCACTGGTTTGACTCACCCCCAGCTCGCGGACTTCTTCCTCTGGCTCTTTGGAGACCAGGGTCTCGCCCCTATCACCATCAGAGGATACCTTTCCATGATTGCCGACACTTATCGACACCTTGGACGTCCGGACCCCGGCGCCTGTAAGGACATCGCCGACCTTGTGTCGCACTTCGGCTTGCGACGTCCGGTACTCCGCTCTCTCGTCCCGCGCTGGGACCTTCCCTGGGTCCTGACGTGGCTGAACTCATCCAAATTCGAACCACTGCCCTTGGCCCGCCTTCAGGACGTGACTCGTAAGACCTGCTTCCTTTTGGCCCTTGCCACAGCGGCCCAAGTCAGCGAGCTGCACGCGCTCTCGGCGCGCCCTACCTGCCTGCAATTTCGTGCGGATGGCTCCGTGCACCTTCTCCCAGATCCCTCCTTCCTTGCCAAGACCAGGTCTCCACTGACGGCGCCACAAATGATCACACTGCGACCGCTGCGGGGAATGGACTTCCCTCGAGAGACCAGGCAACAAGACCCTGTGCGCGCCTTACGCGTCTATCTACGCAGAACCAAAGCCGTCCGTCGAGGACGCTCACGCCTCTTCCTGCCTCTTAGGCCCGGCAGACATGACATTTCGGCCCAGACGATCTCTTCCTGGCTACGCTGGGTCATTTGGTCCGCCTACCAGGACCTCTCCCCACAGGGAGCAAAGAGGCTTAAGATACGCGCGCACGAGGTACGTGCCATGGCCACGAGTCTTGCCTTTGACCGGAACTGTGCTGTTAAAGACATTGTGGCGGCAGTAGGCTGGCGAGCGGAATCTACCTTCGCCCGCTTCTACCTCCGGGATCTGGCAGGCCAGCGAGACAACCTCGCTCTGGTGGGGGACATCACGGCAGCGCAACACTCCCTCCCGGCGCCACAGGCGCCGTAGGTACGCTACTTAGCTAAAATTGTCGGGAGTTTGCGACTGGGAGGATGGCTCTGCAGGCCCCCTGGGTTATTTTGCGGACAGCGGCACCCTCCTCCTGCTCGTAATTCTCCCTATCAGTCATGTCATCGGTAATGTTTTTGAGGAAATAAATGCATTTTTCTCTAAAAGGTATTTTTTCGAAAAATACTTACCGATGACATGACTCGGAGGACCCTCCCTCCTGCCCCGCTTGCCGCTGGGAAGCTAAGTAGCCTAAACTGAGTAAGCATCACATGACTCGGAACCGGATGGGCAGTCACGGGAGATCACTTTCGGCCCCTCTGTGGGTTCCCCGAGTGCCTCCCGGTTGGTGCAGGGGCACAACGGGTTCCTAGGCTAAAATTGAGAGTAAGTAGACACTTCCCTATCAGTCATGTCATCGGTAAGTATTTTTCGAAAAAATACCTTTTAGAGAAAAATGCATTTTTCAATTAAAATGTATTTTTTTGAAAAATACTTACCGATGGTATTACTCCCTCCGGCCCCGCTTGCCGCAGTTCGCTAAGAACTAAACTGGGGTATGCTGGGTAACCTTGTACCGGATGTGAGTAAGGGGAGGCTATTCGGGTTTGGCATGGTCTATGGCGCCCCACTCCTGCCAACACCCCCCTTATACGGACACAACCAAAATTTGGCTAAAATTAGGCTAGCTAAGAGCCATTTCCTAAGTGTAATACCATCGGTAAGTATTTTTCAAAAAAATACATTTTAATTGAAAAATTCATTTTTCATGTTCACAGTGTCAGTTTTGTGGCTGAAAACATCAGAGGCTCGCATTTGCAGGTGGAACAGTGCTGGAAGCATCAGTAAATGTTCAGAGGGTCCCACAAGGTTTCCAAGGTAGCTAAGTTGATACTTTTTCACAAGCAGAGCTATTTGTTGTCAGCAACTTGCCAGCAGCTGATTTTAAGTTATGTGGTGAGCAGACAATCGAAGAATTTCACCCGTCACAGTTATGCCAAATGAAAGGACATCATCTTGGTGAAATTGCAGTGTGTCTAGCACAAAAGTAGTGCATCCTTCTAAAATCTCTTGCTTGCCTGGATCACATTAGCTGTAATTTCAGTTCGTCAGGAAGGCATATATCAGTGTTAAATTTGATGTGCTGAAAGACCCCTGCTCTGCATGAATAGTGCTCTTGGCTTGACTTCACGAACGAAGATTCTATAGGGCTTGCCCACGTCGTCTGCAGGCATTTTCGTGGCTGCGGAGGCCAATCCGGGACAGGCAGGTTCGACCACAGTGGCTGCAGGGGAAGGTCTGGTCAGGGTTCTGAGTTACAAAAACTCTGTTTTTTCTTCTGAGCCGCTTGTCCTTAAGGTTAGCTCTGCGAGAGTCCTCAAAGGAGACGGCTGCCTTGTGAATAGTGGAGCGCCAGGTGTCACGGTCCGCAGCAAGCGAGGACCACTGGCGGTGGTCGATTTGGCAGGCACTAAGTGACTTCTTGAGACCGTCTTTGTATCTCTTCTTTGGTGCCCCTCTGTCTCGGTGTCCAGTGGCGAGCTCGCCGAACAGAGTGATCTTGGGTGGGCGATGATCCTCCATCCTGGAGATGTGCCCCGCCCAGCGAAGCTGTGTCCGCAGCAGCAAAGCTTCGATGCTCACAGTTTCTGCCTGTTCAAGGACTCGACGTTGGTGACATAGTCACTCCAGTGAATGCTGAGGATGGTACGCAGGCAGCGCTGGTGAAAGCGTTCGAGGAGTCGTAGTTGGCTGTGGTAGAGGGCCCAGGACTCGGAACCGTACAGCAGGGTGGTGAGGACGACAGCTCTGTACACGCTGATCTTGGTGCCTTTTTTCAGCTGTTGATTGTGCCACACCCGCTTGAATAGTCGCCCGAAAGCACTGTTCGCTTTTGCCAGCCTGTTGTCCAGCTCCTTGTCCAGCTTGGCGTCTGACGTGATGATGCAGCCAAGGTAGGTAAACTGGTGTACAGACTTCAGTTCGGACTCGCCGATGGTGATGTGGGGAGGGCGATGCTCTTCCTTGGGTGCCGGCTGATGAAGGACCTCTGTCTTTTTCAGACTGACCTCAAGTCCAAAGAGCTGGGCGGCATCTGCGAAGCAGGACGTAATGCGCTGCAAGGCTCTCTCTGTGTGTGCAACGAGGGCAGCGTCATCAGCAAAGAGCAGTTCATGAATCAGTTGGTCTAGCGTTTTCGTGTGGGCCTGCAGTCATCTGAGGTTGAACAGGCTGCCATCGAGACGATACCTGACGTACACTGCGTCGTCATCGTCGAGGTGCACTGTGGCCTGCTTCAACATCATGCTGAAGAAGATGGTGAAGAGTGTCGGTGCCAGCACGCAGCCTTGCTTCATGCCGTTGCGAATGGGGAATGGTTCTGAGAGGTCACTGTTTAGTCTGACCTGGCCTTGCTGGTCCTCGTGGAGCTGGACGATCATGTTGAGGAACTTTGGGGGACAACCTAGTCGCTCCAGGATCTGCCACATACCTTGCCTGCTCACAGTGTCAAATGCTTTTGTTAGGTCGACAAACGTAACATACAGCCCTTTGTTCTGCTCGCGGCACTTCTCCTGAAGCTGTCTCAGCACAAAGACCATGTCGGTGGTACTCCTGTTGGCTCTGAAGCCACACTGGCCCTCTGGGAGGTGGTCTTCAGCGATGGCAGGTACCAGCCAATTCAGGAGCAACCTTGCGGGAATTTTCCCGGCAATGGACAGCAGGGTAATTCCACGATAATTAGAGCAGGCAGACTTCTCTCCTTTGTTCTTGTACAGGGTGATGATGATTGCATCACGGAGATCCTTTGGTAGTGTTCCTTTTTCCCAGCAGCAGAGAAAGAGGTCGTGGAGCTTGTTGTGCAGTGCTGGGCCTCCATGTTTCCAGATCTCTGGCGGGATTCCGTCAATGCCTGCTGCTTTGCCACTCTTGAGTGGTGGATGGCTGTGAGGGTCTCTTCGGCGGTGGGCGGTTCGTCCAATTCAACCTTTAGTGGAAGGTGTGGGATTTGGAAGATGACTGTTTCTTGAACAGTGCGCTCAGCGCCGAAGAGGTCCTGAAAGTATTCTGACCAGCGGTTCAAGATGGAGGTATTATCTGTGAGGAGTGCCTGTCCATCAGCGCTTCGCAGGGGACTTTGTACCAGGTGCCTAGGGCCATACACTGCTTTCAGTGCTTCGTAGAAGCCCCTGTAGTCACCGTTGTCAGCGCAGAGCTTGGTCCTCTGTGCGAGTCTGGACCACCACTCGTTCTGGAGCTCTCTAAGCTTGAGCTGGAGACTGCTGCAGATGAGGCGGAACGCAGACTTCTTCACAGGGCAGGAAGGCTGGGCTAGGTGGGCCTGGTGGGTGGCTCTTTTTTTTGCTAGAAGTTCCTGGATCTCTACGTCGTTTTCGTCAAACCAGTCTTTGTTCCTCTTTCTAGCAAAGCCCAAGACTTCCACAGAGGATTTTACAATAGCAGTTTTCAGTTGTTCCCAGAGTGTTTCAGGGGAGGAGTCTGATGGATCAACTGTGTCTTTGAGCATGCGCTGTAAATCGGCCTGAAGGGCAGCTTTCTTGTCGTCATGCTGAAGGCTGGCAACATCAAGCGTTTTCTTGGGGGGGCCCCCTTTCTTGGGTTTCAGCTTGAGGCGGAGCCTGAGTTTGCAGCGAACAAGGCGGTGGTCAGTGTGGCACTCTGCGCTGGGCATCACTCTGGTGAGGAGGACGTCACTGCGGTCCCTCTGACGCACTTGGACATAGTCAATAAGGTGCCAGTGCTTGGAGCAAGGATGCATCCAGGTGGTCTTTCGACTGTCCTTTTGCTGGAAAGTAGTGTTGGTGATGACAAGTTGCTGCTCTGCACAGAGCTCCAACAGTAGGCGACCATTGTCATTGCAGTTCCCAACGCCATGCTTGCCGAGGACTCCTTTCCAGGCTTCAGAGTCTTGGCCCACTCTGGCGTTGAAGTCGCTAAGGATGATGACTTTGTCGTCTGCAGGGGTGCTCTGCAGGAGGCTGCGCAGGTCAGAGTAGAACTTGTCTTTTTGTGCAGGCTCTGCCAGGAGGGTTGGGGAGTACACACCGAGAAGGGTGACGTATTGCTGGTGTCTCAGTGGGAGGCGCATGGACATGATGCGGTCGGAGTGACCCGTTGGTAGGTTTTCCAGCTTAGTCGCAATGGGGGTCTTAACCATGAAGCCCACGCCTGAGAGCCGTCTTTCTGATGCAGGCCTGCCTAACCAGTAGAGGGTGTAGCAAGTGCCAAGTTCTTGGAGGCTGCCTTCCTCCGGAAGGCGTACTTCGCTGAGCGCGGCGATGTCGATGTTTAACCTCCGCAATTCATGGGCAATGAGGGTGGAGCGACGTTCAGGGCGTCCGCTGTCTGCTGTGTCGAGCATGGTTCGGATGTTCCAGCATGCTACGTTGAGTCCGGTCGTGGTCGTCCATTGTTTTTTCTTGTTTTCTGACCGCATGAGAAGATGCCCGTTGACCGCGGCTAGCCAACTGGGGTTACGAGGGGATGAGCTTTGGTTAGGCCACCTTTTCTAGGCATGAATAGTGCACATTGCAGTTAACCTCCTTGTGCATGTAACTACCAGTACTGTTGACAGTACTAGTGGCTGCTTGCATAAAGAGATTAACCCTTTGGCTGTTGGTAGAGCATTTTGTTGCGATGATTCCTGCAGGAATCATGACAGAAGTTCTACCAACGGACAAAGGGTTAATATTACATGTATAACATAATATCAGTACAGTGAAAGGGTTAGTAATGTCAGCCAGAGGTATGGATACAAAGTAAACACATGTCTGGCTTCCAAGTTGATGTGCTGTGTCAGCCTTTCAGTCTTCAGGCCTATGCAGGTTTCAGTCATCCAATGCTTAGCCACATGCAGGACAGCTGAGGCCGACATGGGACCAAGGACTTGTTGATTATTTGTCATGAGCCTATTTCAGAACCACTATAACATGCTTGCAAATAACACGGCCTGACTTTATGGCTTCAAAAGGCAGGCTTCAGCTGCCCCACGCTTAGCCGCGGCTAGAACAGCTAAGGCCGTTGCTGGACCAAGGACTTGTTGAATGCTTGTCACGAGCCTATTTAACTTCAAAACCACTATAACATGCTTGCAAAGAACAGGGTCTGACTGTATGGCTTCAAGGCACTGCATAATACTGAGAGCTGAAGTATGTTAGATTTTTTGTTTGTTTCAGAGACCCCATTACACCAGGCAGCGGCAATGGGAGACATCCAGATTATGATGTCACTGCTGGCCAAAGGAGCAGAGGTTAATGCTAGGAACCACAATGGTTACACACCGCTGTGGTATGCAGTGAAAGAGGGACACCTCAGCGCGGTGCAATACCTTCTGGAGCAGCGGGAAGTAGATGTGGACTGCCCATGTGATGACACCTTTCTCAGGAGGTAATACTATAGAGGTTATCAGAAGTTCACACATTCATAGGGCTGAGCCAGCCTACTCTATTTGCAAGAGGCATATATATTTTTAAGAGCCCCTGTATGCACAGAGTCTCATGAGAATGTATGCCTCTCGCCAGGAAGATGTGGCTGCATTTATATAGATCTCTGGTTTGAGGTACTCATTGAGGATTTACTGTACAGATGTTATTAGGATGATTGTCACAGTGATTAGGGTGATCAAGATAAATGTTTCCTTAATTTTTACTTCTTGGAATGTCAAGGAACCATGAGTGTCCTTGATCTGATTCTGATTGGTGGGTAATTTGTATTGTATGCGGATATGTAAATTATACCTGACTTCCCTTTGTTCAGTGCGTGAGTGCTCAGGTTGACAGATAAAACGTGAGTTTTAATGAGGATTCTGTGGGGCAGTCTAAGCACTAGTGAATTATTTTCTGCATATTCAGGCATAATTTGCTTTACTCATTACATCCTGAGGATGACATTATCAGTTTTGTTACTGGTAGATATCTTTTGTGGTCTGCGCCACAGTTCTAGAAACAGATTGACCATGATAGTTCAAAGGTGGTGTCGGAATAGCTTGGCGCCTGTAGGCACCAAGCTATTCCGACACCACCTTTGAACTATCATGGTTCGATCCACATCCTGTTGTGGCATGTCAGCGCTTTACTGGTTAAATTTCACTATCAGTTGGTATTCTAGGACCTATAGTCCTCAGAGCTGCTCATATGATGGGACTCTTAGTCTTATATTTACATATTTGTGTTGACTTCCAACCAACAGAATGTGTTTGAGGCGTTTTAAAAAAAACCCAATAAAAATCTTTTTTTTGGTTCCAAACTGTGATACTCTCTTTGATTCACCAAATGCTGTGGCGTGAAAGTTAAAATTAT
The DNA here is from genome assembly GCA_036245525.1 of Semisulcospira habei. NCBI lineage: Eukaryota > Metazoa > Mollusca > Gastropoda > Semisulcospiridae > Semisulcospira > Semisulcospira habei. The sequence goes on along the minus strand of BTPG01000005.1, from coordinate 91,401,165 downwards.
GTTAGCTACTGTTGTGATTGTTTAGTTAACCCTTTGCGTTTTGGCAGCGGTTTTTGTCGTGACGATTCCTACTGGAATCATCACAATAAAAACCGCTACGGACATGCAAATGGTTAAGTGTCCAACTCCCCCTCTGTTTTAAATCATGTGGTTCAAACACTGAAAGGTTATCTTCCATGGTGGAAATCTGTATCAAATCACATATAATGTTATGACTTACAGTAACACAATTGCGATTTATTACGTACTAAAGCTGGGTGTCTCTGAAGAGGAAGGGAGTTTATGAATGAATTATGCGATATATGTATTCTTTCATGTGCAGCACAGCTGGAATGTTCACAGCTGGCATGTTATGACTTGCAGTAACCCTCTTGTGATTTATAATGTACAAAAACTGGGTGTCTGCGTGAGCCCACTGCGGCCATCATGGGCCCGACGACCTCTGCTTACTGGAACGTGTGTATTGTTTCATGTGTGCAGCCCTGCACGCACGACATCCCTGAGTCTAGCTGTACAGAATCAGCGCACAGACATTGTCTGCACGCTGCTGTCTAAAGGGGCCAGTCTAGATGTTGCCGATGTATCAGGGTAACATTTGTTTTCATGATGTTGGCAATGCATTATACCGCATGAACATATCAAGAAGTGGAAACTGAAAATTGATGTGTACATGAATATGGCATAATGTTCTTATGGCTTTTACTCTCATTTCACTAGTAATTAACCCTCCACTGGTACAGTAAATAGCACAGGTGGCTGTAGGCATAAAGAGGTTAATGAAACTTCCCATTGTTAATAACTTCTCTGAGGTTTAACGCTTTACATCCTGATAAACTTCTGTTTGAAATAAATTTGACTATGACGGTTCAAGGATGGAGCCTGAATAGCTTGGTGCCAGAGGCGCCAAGCTATTCTGGCACTGGCGCTTGAGGCGCCAAACTATTCTGGCACCACCCTTAAACGAACAGTTGATCTATCTTCCAACCTGTATTTGAAAAATGAAAAGAAAAAATTGTAAAAAATCAGCTTCAGGAAGTAATGGGTTAACTCATTGTGTCCCAGGTACAAAATACCCACATTTTGGAGTTGTCCTCTGAGGACTGCATTACCATTTAGGAGACAGATTGACCATGATAGTTCAAGGGTAGTGCCAGAATAGCTTGGCGCCTATAGGTGCAAAGCTATTCTGGCACCACCCTTGAACTATCACCGTGGTGTGTTGGGCTGAATGAGTTAAGAAATGGGTACAATTTTTTAACCACTTTTAATCTGTTCCTGGATACCCATACCATGTGTGGGTGTACTCCCATGACAGCCCCTTTTGGAGAGCACTGGCTACACTAACAGTACACTTCTAGTGCTGCTCTGTGCTCACATGAGATGCGACGCAAATTCAGCATGCAAAACAGTTGTAATGCTGACACAGCCATGCACTGGCCAACTGCAGCTGATGTCAGCTGCAGACCGTTTGCTTACTCAGCATTCATTTCATTTTGTTTGAATGTTGTAGTCGCACCCCTCTCCACCACGCGTGCCAGCTGAAGCACCTTACCCTGGCACAGATGCTAGTGGGGCACGGCTGTTCACTGAATGTGACAGACAGTAATGGCTACACCCCTGTCCACACAGCTGTGTGTCAAGATGCTGCCAGTGTTGTCAGGCTGCTGGTGAACGCAGGTACAGTGAAAAAAACTGCAGGGGACCCACCTTTTGATTGTTGTTATATCTGTAGCCTGTTAACCCATTCAGCCCTGATGCACTACAGCAGGAGATGGATCGACCATGATAATTCAAGGGTAGTGCCAGATTAGCGAATCTGGCACTACCCTTGAATTATCATGGTCGATCCTTCTCCTGCAACAGGTGCATAGTCGTTAGATGATGCCTCCAAAATTTGGGAAATACGTGCGCCCTGCTGAATGAGTTATAAGTGAAGTAATGCTATAAACAAAGTGTTGACAGGACCTCATCTTCATCTTTTGCTTTCCGCCTCAGTCATCGGGCCCACAACAGCCGCAGTGAGTCTGCGTACAGCCTTGCACTGCGGCCGTCGTGGATCCAAGGACCTTGGCTTACTGGGCGGCTGTCCGCGCTATGAGTGTATCCTTAGTTTGATGGTTTTCCAGCAGAAAGTCGTCCACTTTCCCCAAGAGTTTGGTGTGGAGTCTTGCCTTGCCCTTTCTGGCCAGACTTCCTAATCCTTAGCCAGCAACTCTAAAAAGGGTTGATACAGCCTGTGTTTGTTGCATAGATCTGACATTTGTGCTATCGCCAACTCCCATTTTTGTGTTGGTTTGTGATTTTTGACGATACAGACAAGAGCCATAATGTCCAAAACCACAGCAGCACACAAGAGTAGGTCTATGTACTCAGTCATCCCTTGTTCTTTCGTTGTCTGTCCTTTACATGTTATCTGCTGTAAACTTTATATGGGCATTTAAAAAAAGAATGTTCAAACCTTTGACTCCAACTTGGCGCTAGGATACCTTGTACCCAGAGTTTTCTAAACATTGCAGATTTGAGTGACCCTATATGAGCCCTGACATGCTTCAGTTAAATATTGATCAGTGATAGTTGAGGGCACAGTTGACCCATTCAGCCCTGACGCACTACATCAGGAGATGGGTCGACCATGATAATTCAAGGGTAGTGCCAGGGTATTTTGGCGTCGACAGGCGCCAAAGCTAATCTGGCACTACCCTTGAATTATCATGGTCGATCCATCTCCTGCAACAGGTGCATAATCATTAGATGATGCCTCCAAAATTTGGGAAATATGTGCGTCAGGCTGAATGCGTTAAGGGTGGTTGCAGAATATCTAAATCTCTAAATAAGTGACTCATAATCTGTCTTGTGAGTTGTAATGTCCTCTGAAATGTAATATGTATTATATACATAGTCTGCAGAGGACATCTCCCAGCCCAGTGTGCAAAAAGCTTATTAGGCTGACATTGGCCACCATTGGCCCACGCATGGCCATGCCTGGGCGAATGGCGGCCAGTGTCGGCCTGATAACATTGTCGCATTGGTTGGTAGTTTCTTGTGTGTTTTCGTTTAGTATTTATTTCCTCAAAAACATTACCGATGACATGACTACATGGGAATATCTACTTCTAGGCTCAATTTTAGCCTACTTGCCCGTTGTGTGCCCACACAACCCGAGAGGCACTCGGGGAACCCCCCAGAGGGGCCGAGAGTTATCTCCCCATACCTGCCTTACCAGATCCGGTCACGAGACCATTCAGTCTTTCTACTTCGCTCGTGGAGAGAAGACGTGTCTGGCCCGCGCTCTCGCTGCCTCGACCGGTCTTCTGCCTACTGACGCTCGTTGCCGACTCTGTGTGCTCTGCGCCCGCTTCTACCCTGCCTTCTACCTGGCCTTCTCTTCCTGCTTCGTTGGGCTCCTTGCGGGGATTCTTCTGCGTCTGTGGACGGCGGTTTGACTGCCCTTTCCCCCCCTTCCCTTCGTTGCAGAGGTAAGGTAGCGGTAGTTCCCTCGGCCGTCCCTCGGGCTGAGGGCCGGCTGTCTATGGGTGTTTCCCTGCTTTTTGCTGGTGGTTTGGTTTCAGTGCGTAGTGCCTGATTAGCTCACGGTCGGCTGTTGCCGTGTCGCGCCCGTTTGCACGTGGGCCTTGGGCTCCGTGTGTGTTAGCCCGTTTAAAGCCCTGTTAGCCCTCCAAGAGTGCCCCATTACGCTTTCACCGGGAGCCCGCCTACGCTTCGATAATGTTGTGCTCCCGGTGCGATGACTTTAGGTGGCCGACGGACACTCACTCGGTCTCCCTACCGCGTTCGGTGGTTCCTCGGACCACAGGTTTAATAATAATAATAATAATAATAATAAGCACATTAAATAGGCGCTTTATCCCAATGGAAAATCGGCTCAAAGCGCCGCCCCGAACTGGGCCCAACAAGCGCGCTCACGTGAGTCACGCGCATTCACTCACACACGGAACGTAAACACAGAACTTTCACGTGGTGCTAAGGGCAAGCTCAAGCGAGCTGCTGTAGTTTGGAAGTTCAAAATCGTTTGTATTTGAAATTGGTTGGGTGGACTGAATCTGATACCAGAGTTAAGCGGTGTGCGGCCTGGCCTGAGGTTATGTGGGCGGACCTTGGTCCTTTTACCGCCGAGAGCGGGCCCGCCCGGCTTACGAGCGTTCAGCGCCCTTTGACACGTTGGCCGCCCTGGCTGTTTCCTTGGCCACTCCCGCACGGAACGGTCCCCTCGTCGGGGTTCGCGGTTTTTGTCTGACCACAGGACCGCCACTGCTGCCACGCCCGCTGACCCTTCCGGAGGGTCTGTTTGCCGGCTTAGCGCACGTCTCACTGAGAGTGACCAGCAGCAGTCGGCCTTGAGCCGTCCGTCGTTGACGAGCCGTCCTCACCACTCTCCCCGCACCAGGCCCGCTGATCCTTCCGGAGGATCGCCTTGCTGGCATAGTGGCCTACTTCCGGAGTAGGGCCCGGAGAGACGTCAGCACTGCCCGTCGCGACGCAGCCGCGACTCTGATCCGCACCGTTCCTCCTCCAGACGCCTGCAGGACGATGCGCTCAGCCTGCTACCAGAAGTCTGTCTCGGCTCTGTTGGACGAGGAGGATCGCTCGACCTCGCACGCGGCCCTCGAGGATGTTTCCCCCTCGGCGCTCCCGTCTTCTTCCCAGTCAGAGACGCTTCTAGCTCCGGTGGAAGCCGCCAGGATCGTGGCCGTGACGCTGCCGGCGGACGCCTGCCCAGCTTCCCCACCGCTGAAGAGGAAGGTCGCCGCCTTTGTTGACGCGGAGAGGCAGGTCAAGAGGTTTAAGTCGCTTCCCCAACCGCCCGGCTTTAAGGGTCTTCGAGACGTCTTTTCGTCGCACCTACAGCTCGCCACGTCAAGCAGGAGCCGGTCTTCTTCTCCGACCGTCGCTGGCCCGCGGATTAGACATCTTGTTTCGGCGGGACTGGTGTGTTGGACTCTCCTAGCCTTCTCCATCCCTCTGCCTACGCTGGACCCTTCGGCGGTGTCGCTAGCCGGCGGTCTGACTCTGCTGCGGCGGTCCCCGCCGCGGGGCCTGGACAAGACAGCGACCTTGGTCCGAAACACCTTATCCTGCTCGGGTGTTATGGAGCTCCTCACTCAAGCCTTGGGTCGTCGGGTGGAGGTATCCTGGCATCTTTCCATCTCTCCCCTCCTAGGAGACCTGCTGGTCCTCGCGGAGACCGCCAACTGCGCCGCCTACCATTCCTCGGTCAACGCGATGGTGGCTTCGGCCAATTGCGACCTCATGCGTCGAGATGCCCTGCTCCGCCCCTGCAGTACGTTGCCGCCGGACCTGCGAGCGCAACTTCACCGTGCCCCCTTGGGTGGACCCTTGCTGTTCGGCGACTCAGTCTCTACGGGTCGGCGGTTCGTTCCTCGTGATGTCTGTGCGACTTGGCCGGAGACGTTTGGTCGGACCTCTGGAGTTTTATCGGCGAGAGCGACCTCCGTCTACTATCTCTCGTCCGGCTCCTGTGGACACTTCCGCCGCCCCTTCGGTAACGACCGCCCTTCCTCGCATCGGCCCCTCGGAACGGTCTGCTCGTCGGGACCCGGCGTTGCGCGCTGACCAGAGGATCGCCACTGCTGCCACGCCCGCTGACCCTTCCGGAGGGTCTGTTTGCCGGCACAGCGCCCGCCTCACTGAGCCTGGCCTGCAGCAGTCCGCCATGAGCCGTCCCACGTTGACTGGCCTTCATCCTCTCTCTCTCCCCGAGAAGCCCGCTGATCCTTTCGGAGGATCTAAACGCCGGCATAGAGCCCTTCTCACTGAGTCCGGCCAGGAGAGACGTCAGCCTAAACCTGCGCGACACGGTCGCGCCCCCGACTCATCCCGTTCCACCGTCAGTTCTAGACACTCACGCTCGCCCCTCGAGCGCCGCTGGAGGGATCATTCGCCTCGCCGGGATCGTCGCCGCTCCCCCCGGAGGATCTGAACGCCGGCGTAGCGCCATGCTCTCGGAGTCTGGCCAAGAGAGGCTTCAGCCTTAGCTTGCGCGACACGGTCGCGCCCCGACTCCCGCCGTTCCACTTTCAGGTCACTTGATGGCTGATCAGAGGACTGCCACTGCTGCCACGCCCGCTGACCCTTCCGGAGGGTCTGTTTGCCGGCACAGCGCCCGCCTCACTGAGCCCGGCCTGCAGCAGTCCGCCATGTGCCGTCCCACGTGACTGGCCTTCCTCTCCCGTCTCTCCCCGTTAAGCCCGCTGATCCTTCCGGAGGATCTGTACGCCGGCGTAGCGCCCTACTCACTGAGTCTGGCCAGGAGAGACGTCAGCCCTAGCTTGCGCGACTCGGTCGCGCCCCCGACTCCTTCCGTTCCACTTTCTGTTCAGGACACTAGTGCGCACCGCTCGAGCGCCTTCGGTAGGATTGCCGTTCGGACTCAACCTCCGCCCCTGGGTCTTCACTTGGCGGATGGACGCCTTAGTCGCCTTAGCCCGACAGTCCTCCTCCAGTCCACATCGAACTACCTGGACGGCCTCCGTTGTGCAACCAATCGGAGACCGCGCTAGCCACGGACAGAGAATGCTCTCTTGCACCTCCTGGCACACCTGGGCTTCCTAGTAGACGACGGCAAGTCAGATCTCTCCCTCCCGCCGGGTTGTGCATCTGGGTATGGAACTCCCTACCAACCTCAACACGGTACGCCTTCCGGTGCCCCGGATCAAGAGGATTGCTGATCTAGCCGACCAGTTAGCTCGGGAGGATGCAGGCCCCGCCAGAGTCTGGCTTCAGTTGCTGGGTTTGATGAACGCCGCAGCGGATCTTATCCCACTAGGGCGTCTCTACTCCCGGCCAATTCTACTGCATCTTCTCCATTGGCTCACGTCTTCCAGAGACTTGACGGCCGCGGTCCCAGTGCCCCAGATGCTTCGTCCGCACCTTCGTCGGTGGACCGGCCCTACGTGGCTAGCGTCGGGAGTTCCCTTAGCCTCTCCCCCTCCAGGCGTGCCCCTGGCCCTCCCACTGGGCGCACACCCACACCCACTGTCTGGAGATGCAGGCCGTATGGCGAGCCCTTCACGCCGGGGAGTACCTCCTCCGACACCAGGAGCTTCTCGTGCTTTCGGACGACACGATCGTGGTCGCTTACATCCAGAAGTTAGGTGGCACACGCTCCCCTGACCTGTGTATGCTCCTCTACAGGAAGATGCGTTGGTGCGAGGACCGGAGCATTATCCTTCAAGCCCCGCACGTTCCCGGATGCCTAAATGTCTTGGCCGACTCTCGGTCTCGCCGCGACCAACTCCTACACACGGAATGGACCCTGCGACAGGACATCTTTCAGATGATCTGCGCCCGCTGGGAGACTCCCCAGGCCGAGTCGTTCGCCCCGAGGTGGAACCACCAGCTTCCCCTCTTCGTCTCCCCGATTCCCGACCACCTTGCCTGGGCTGTCAATGCGCTCTCCTTTCCCTGGGACGGACTTGTGGCCTATACCGGTCCCCCTACCGTCCTCGTGCCCTAAGTCCTCCTCTAACTGCGGGGCTCTTCGGCGTTCCTCCTGTCGGTCGCACCGCTCGTCTGGAACCGCTCCTGGACCACCGACCTGCTCAGCCTCGCCACAGACCCGCCCCTGCTGCTGCCCACCCCGCGGACCATGCTCAAGCAACCGCGCCAGCCGCTGTTCCACCCCTGCCTGGAGTGGCTCCTCCTTACGCCTGGAGGTTGGGCGGCAAACCCCCGGAGCTAGAGTATACTCTGATGCAGCTATGGAGGCGATCGCTGCGCCCCGGAGACTGTCGACCCTTCGAGCCTACGAGGGAACTGGCGAGTCCTCTGTTCCTGGTGTACCGATCTTGGCCTTACGCCCACGGATCTGACTCATCCTCCGCTGGCGGACTTCTCTCTCTGGCTCTTCGAGACCAAAGCCTAACCCTCATCACGGTACGCGGTTACCTGTCCATGATGGCGGACACCTATCGTCACCTGGGACGACCCGATCCGGGCGCCGGCAAGGACCTAGCCGACCTTATGGGACACTTCGGCACCCAGCGCCTTACACTCCGCTCGCTCCTTCCTCGCTGGGACCTACCCTGGGTGCTCACGTGGTTGAACTCCGCCCGCTTCGTACCATTACCTTTGGCCCAGCTCGCGGACTTGGCACGCGAGACTTGTTTCCTGCTGGCACTGGCTACCGCTTCGCGCGGGAGCGAGCTACATGCGCCTTCAGCACGCCCTGCCGGTCTGCAGTTCCGAACAGATGGCTCCGTCCAGCTGCGCACGGACCCGGCCTTTCTGGCAAATAACAGGTCTCCTTTAACTCCGCCTTAGGTGATCACCATTAGGCCGCTGAGAGACCGACCCCGGTCCCAGGAGACCAGGCTACAGGATCCCGTGCGCGCCCTTAAAAATCTATCTGCGGCGATCTAAGCCCGTCCGCAGGGGACGGTCGCGCCTCTTCCTACCCCTAAGACCCAACCGGCGTGACATTATAGCCCAGACGATCTCTTCCTGGCTCCGCTGGGTCATACGCTCCGCTTATCAGGAGATCTCCCCTGAGGGAGCGAAGAGGCTGCACATTCACGCACACGAGGTACGAGCTATGGCCACGAACGTCGCGTTTGATCGAAACCGCGCTGTCAAGGACATCGTGGCAGCCGTGGGCTAGAAAACCGAATCGGTCTTTGCCCCTTTCTACCTCCGGGACCTGGCTAGCCAGCGAGAGAATCTCGCACTGGTGGGGGGACATCGCCGCCGCGCAACACTCCCTCCCGGTGCCATTGGCACCGTAGATGCACTTCGCTAAAATTGTCGGGAGTGTGCGACGGGGAGAACGGCGCTGTTCTGCTGGGGGAGTTTTGGGCGGCACCCGCCTCCTCATCGCAATTCTCCCATGTAGTCATGTCATCGGTAATGTTTTTGAGGAAATAAATTCATTTTTCTCTAAAAGGTATTTTTTCGAAAAATACTTACCGATGACATGACTCGGATGTCCCTCCCTCCTGCCCCGCTTGCCGCTTTCGAGCGAAGTATCAGACTGAATGGTCTCGTGACCGGATCTGGTAAGGCAGGTATGGGGAGATAACTCTCGGCCCCTCTGGGGGGTTCCCCGAGTGCCTCTCGGGTTGTGTGGGCACACAACGGGCAAGTAGGCTAAAATTGAGCCTAGAAGTAGATATTCCCATGTAGTCATGTCATCGGTAAGTATTTTTCGAAAAAATACCTTTTAGAGAAAAATGAATTTTTCCATTCATACATGTACATTCTTTTTCAGGATGTGATGTAAATTTCAGAAAAAGTAGAAAGAACTGCCACCCTCTGCATACTGCCTGTGAACATAGATGCCCAGAAATAGTGGCCATTCTCTGCATGGCCAAAAACATTGACGTCAACTGCAGAGACCGACACATGAGGACCCCACTAATTGTGGCCTGTAAGTCTGGAGATGTTGATTGTGTCCAACATCTCCTGGAGTCGGGGGCAGACATCAATGTGATGGATGGTAATGGTCTGACTGTTCTCTCTCTTGCTCTTTGTCTGGAAGAGGAGCCTAGCTTTCTATTGCGTCTCAGTGACCTGCAGAAAAAGAGTAATGAGTACCTAAGTGATGGTTGCCGGGTTGATGGTAGCCATGAGGTCATTGGAAATGGTTATCAAAATGTAGGTCATGTTGAAGGTGACCTGGGAAGTTGTAACTGCGGTGCCAAACACATTATTAGTGACCATGCTGCTTGGAAATTCAATGTTGAGGCTGAGACACATAACCCCTGTGTGCTTACAGCCACAAATGCTGTTTGCAGCACTGGTGTCAGTATGCACAAGGGGGTTAATTTGGAGAGCAGTCCGAGTCCAGACACAAAAGTGGAAGACATAGCTAGCATTCCCAACATTAACAATAATGTGGCTAGAGAACCATCACAGCTGTCCACAAAGGCCTCTTCTCTTGACATTCTGCATGTGCTCATTCAGGCTGGTGCTAATCTCAACTTAAGAGATCAGTATGGAAAAACGGCACTGGACTATGCCTTTCAAGTCCTCAAGCTGCAATCTGCGTGCCTTCTTTTGTGCCATGGAGCTTCTGTGAACCGACAGACCTTGGTTTCAGTCGTGCATGCCAGCAAAATCAAACTCCCCCCAAGAAAGTTCATCCGTCCTGCAGTCGTGGCCTTGACTTTGACCTGTTTTGAGTTTTGGAACTGCCTGCATCACTTTTTTTACCGAGCAGAGTTTTTTGACGATGACTGTGCCTTGACGGAGATAATGATAAAACTGCAGCAGCCCATGACCCTTGCCAGACAGAGTCGGTCAATCATTCGACGCAGGCTGATGGAAAACACAACTACGTCGATCGCGCCTCTCGTGAGAAAACTGCCGCTGCCCAACCCACAGAAACAATTTCTGCTTCTCTCAGATGTTGCAGAAATTGTGAGCTGTTTTAAGTATCGATGACTCCCTCGACCTCAACACCCCTGATACTGCTCAGCTGTCATTGTTGATCCATCTCCTGCATAGTGAGATGGATCAACAATGATAGTTTAGTGGTAGAGACCGTCTGCAACTGTGATACCAGTAGTTGATGGGTAGTTCCTGATTAACTTGGTGCCACTATATACTCCAAGAGGAGATGTATCAACAATCATAGTTCATTGGTAGGAGAGGAATCAGCCATAATACTAATAGTTCAAGAGTAGTGCCCAGTTAGCTGGGTGCCTTTCAAGGTTTCAGGCTGATTAAGCACTACCCTTGAACCATCAGTTTTGATCCATGTATCCCCATGTAACAGATATTAACCCCTTCACTGCCAAGAAAAATTGAACACCACCCAACCACAAGAGGTGTAAATCCTCATAAGCCCCCTTTAGCATCTTGTTGAAACCACTTTGTGTCCATGTTCCTCTGATGGCATAGGATCTTTCTGTAGAATGGAAGTTATTTAGTTCTGTGAGTTTGAGTTAACAGTGATTTCAAAAATACAGTCTGCATCAGCTGACAATGAAAGGCGTGACTGTCTAGAGGATGGCACACAAGTTTGGATACCTTGGTGATAGGGTTCATAGTGCTAAATCTATTATCCCATATCATACTGATGCTGAAAGCTTCAAATTTGTACAATGCCATATGCAAGCAACATTATAGTACTTACAGATAAGGATATAGACCAATGACTTTAGCTCAAGGGTGTTGTCAGAATAGCTTGGCACCTAGAGGCGTCGAGCTATTCTGGCACTACCCTGAACTATTTTAGTCAAACTTATTTCACACACTGGTGTATTCAGAATGATAAGGGTTATGCTGCATAACACGTGCCTATGATCCAGGAAAGGGCCTGAGTACCTCAGGTGGCAGTGTTGAACTCTCTTCCAAAAGGTCACAGGTTCGAACCCAATTGGGTTAAAATTTGTGCCCACTCATTTGGGTGCCCGTCTTGTGGCATAAGATTTTACAGTAAAGCGACCACCTTTGCCAAAAAAAAAAAGAGTGGTCTTAACCCCTTCCTTGCATTTGTTTCTTCAAAAACATTACCGATGACATGACTTTATGGAAGTGTCTACTACTTACTCAATTCTAGCCTAAGAGCCCGTTGTGTTACCACACAACCCGGGAGGCACTCGGGGAACCTGAGGGGGGGCCGAGAGTTGTCTCCCGTTACTGCCCATCCGGTTCCGAGTCACAGTGTGACTAATCAGTCAGTCTACTTAGGCTCACGCTGTTCAGACGTGTTGCTCTAGCCTACGGACTTTGGGTATTCGACCGGTTCGCCGGTCTTCCGGACTTGGCTTCTTCACTTGGCTTCTACATCGTCGGCCCTGCCTGTGCCACTGCGTGGCTCTGTTGTCCCCTCACTGTTGGCTGCTGCCCTCTTCGACCGCTTGAGTGCCTGGGCTGCGCGGTGAGCGTCGCCGGGACTTAGCCCGGTCGTACCATGGGTGTTTTGGACATTTCTCCCCCCGTTCCCACTCCGGCAGAAAGGTAAGGTAGCTGGGTTGGCCCTCGGCCGGTTCCCGGGCTGGGCACTGGTTTGAGCAGGCACGAAGGCAGTCTTCTTCTTCACTGTTGCTTGCGCGCCAAAATTCTTAACTCTTAGCTTGGCGGGGCCCCTCGTGCCCGCGCCCACTCACCTTTCGGTTGATTGGTGTGGCATTATTGCCGCTTACCTACTCACTTGTACCTTGTGTGATTTGGGGAATTTGTTATGCCAGCCCATGCCTTGACCCCATTACATTGGTGGTTAGGGCGGGGTCAGACGCTTACTTCGTTCTGAATCTGTCATGAATTGCTTGTTTTTTGTTGTGCATTATGCGTCGTATGCTCGCCTTAGCTTGGCGGGGCCCCACGTGCCCGCGCCCTGTCGCCATTACGTGGTAAGGTTTCTGTGCCAGATGCTGGTTTCATGCCTTTTCTTGTCGTCGCATGTTTGAGTTGTTCTACATCATGCGTCCGATGCTCACCTTGGCTGGGCAGGGCCTCATGTGCCCACACCCTGTTGCCATTATGTTGATAATGTTACTGTACCTGACGCTTGCTGCATGCCCATACTTGTTATGACATGCTTGAGTTTGTTGTACATGATGTGTCGTAGGCTCACGTAAGCGTCGCGGGCACTATGCCCTCCAGACAAAGGGTGACTGCCACGCGGGTGGAGAGGTACCCAGTGCAGGAAGGACCACGCTGGGAAGACGGGTACAGCACTTTTTGATGTTTGAGGAGTTGCCCTTGGCAAGATGAACAAAGAGAGAGGTTAGCCGCGACTTCGCTTATTCGCAGACGGTAGGTCGCAAAGGTAGGGAGTTTACCTTAGCTTCGCCGGGCCCTGCATGCCCCCGCTCACTAGCTTACGGGGATCGATTGTAGGCCCGGGGCTCTTGCTGACAGGTTTGTTCCTCGCTGTTTGTGCCTTTTGTGTTGTGAAGGCTAGCCTTACCAGGACGGGGTCCCTCAGGCCCTCGCCCGCGTGCCTTCGGTTGTGTTGTGTGTTGCAGTGACCTGTTGCTGTCCCGTTCGCGAGGCAGAGGGTTCCAGTGGCCGTCACTTACCAGAGGTCTGTCTCCCCGCACCGGATGCGCCCCCGACCACGCTTGCGGCACCTACTCCACCTGACCTGAGCTGCACATTTAGCAGTTATGGAGTGTACAGACGCGAGCGACCGGCACCCGTGTGTGATCCGAATCCATTCGAGGCGCCATTTCCCGGGCACTGCGTACTATCGCACGAGAGCGCAACCACCGCTCGAGACCGCGACGACCTTGGCAGAGGACGCCACGCCGGACGCAGGAACCTAGTGCGCAGTATTGATCGAAGCGGCTGCTTCCAGGAGGGGGCACGCCCGGACGAAGCCTTCTGACAGGCAGAGAACCCACCTCACTGAGCCCGGTTCGGAGAGACGTGCCTCGCGCCGTCCCATGTCCACTTCCGATCCCCACTCGTCTCCATGGACGCCTGCTGGCTCCTACGTGGAGTCACCTCGCCGGCAGAGAGCCCACCTCTTTGAGCCCGGCTCGGAGAGACCCTTATGCACGCGTCCGAGACCTTCGCGCAGTACGGAACCCTCGCACCGCTCAAGGTCTGCTCGGAAGCCCGCCCAGGCGGCTGACGACTTAGTGCAGGAGCCTCCCGCTCGGAGCAGGGCTGCTGTCACCACGATCGCTTCCTGGAGGGAGCCCCACCAGGACGATGCCGACCACGCTTGTGACGTCTGCTCCACCTGGCCTGAGCTGCGTTGGTCACAACTATGGAGCTTTTACAGGCATGAGCGCCCTGCTCCTGTGAGTGTTTCCAGACCTGCCGACGTTCCTGCTGTCGTGCCCAGTACACCGACCGCTCGAGTCCTTGACGACCTTGTGGAGAGATCGCCACGCCAGACGCTGCAGGCTAGTGCGCGGAGTGGGTTGATCGTTGCGGCCGCGCCCAGGAGGGAGCGTGCCTGGACAAGCCTGTTGACAGGCAGAGAACCTACCTCACTGAGCCTGGTTCGGAGAGACGTACTTCGCGCCGTCCCTGGTCCGTTTCCGATCCCCACTTGTCTCCATGGAAGCCCGCTGGCTCCTACGTGGAGTCACCTCGCCAGCAGCGAGCCTACCTCTTTGAGCCTGGCTCGCGGAGACACTCTCGCATGCGTACTCCATCCCGGCGCAACACAAAAACCGTCCTCCGCTCAGGATCGGACCGCCGCTCTCGCTCCCCTGCTCGCGAGCACGAGAAGAGGGACCACGCTTTGCATCACTCCAGGGACCCTGAGACATTACGCACGCGTCCGAGGACGTCAGGCAGTACGGAACCCTCACACAAGCCGCCCTCTTCGTCGCATATGGACTCCTTCCTTGCCCTGAACGAAGTGCCCTGCACTTCGCCTCCACGCTTCCCGCAGACTGCTCGCCGTCTCCCCCCCCCCCCCCCCCCCCACACACACACTCACGAGAAGGTCTTCACTGGTGGACGCTGGAAGACTGCTAGGAGTTCCTGTCCCGGATGCGGCTTCCAGCCTTCGTGACCTGCGCTACGCTGCTCAGCGCTCCTCCTGTCGGGTTCCCGGGACTCCATTTGCTTGCCGTCCGCCCGGTTTCGGCTTGCCTTCATCAGGACTGGTTCTCGGGACTCTCCCAGGCGTGCCTCTGCCCCCTGCCTGCTGTTGACCTGCACCCGGCGCTGCGTTGGGATAGGTGACCTCGCTTGTCCGTATCTTCCTTCCCTGCGTGGGACTCTGGAGCTCCTGACTCAAGCCTTCGCCTGTCGCTTCGAGGACTCCTGGCTCCCCTGCTTGACAACCGGTCGCGGTTTGCCCCCCGGTGATGAGGACTCTCCCGCGCCTTGCTTCCCTGGACAGCCCTGCTCTTCGGTGCGTTCGAGCAGACTGGAGGAGACATCTAGGACCTTGGGCTTCGCAAGACACCTCCTCTTCGCTCCCACCGCCGTTAGGCCATGGTTCTCGCCGTGTGGTCTTCGACTCCACCTGCAGCTTGGACTACGCGTTCAGCCTGGACTTCCGACCTTATCTCCAGGTCCCCATGCGCTCGGCCTCCAGGGAGTTTCTCCGATGCACCTGCGACGGAGTAGTTACCAGTTTGGGCCTTGCCGTTCGTCTCCTCTTCTACCATTGGGTCCTCACCACTTCTTGGATGCAGTGGTACCTAGGCGCAGCCCCTGTCTCCCTGGCGTCTACCTACCTCGAAGACTTCCTCCTGCGCATCTTGGAAGCGACCGGGCTGCGGACAGGGATGCCCCGATTCGGCTGGGCTCGCGGTTGGGGTACTGGTCTCCACAGGTGCGTCGGACCTCTCCCCCTCTCGTCGATTCATCCAACTCGGCTTGGAGTTCTCCTTTGGCCTCGACAGTGTGCGTTGCTGGGACCGGATCCTAGTTCGCCGGCTAGCCTGCCGGCTAGCCTGCCGGCTAGCCCAGCAGGATGCAGCCTCCACCAGAGTCGGGCTTCAGCTCCTTGGTTGAACTATGAGGCGCCGGATCTACTCCCCCTCGGTCGTCTCTACGCTGGCCGCTACAGCTGCACCTCCGGCTTCTCTGGCGTCCCTCCTCATCGTACCCGTGCCCCCGTTCGTCCCCACCTCCGGCTTGGACGGACACGTCGTGGCTTGCTTCGGGAGTCCCCCTAACTGCTCCGCCTCCTCTACTCTCCCTGTGTGTCGATGCAAGTCTTACTGGGTGGGGAGCCTACCTGCTTCCGCGGTTCCTCACGACGACTGGCCCTGGCCGCCGGAGTACGCTGGAACACACATCCACGGGTTGGAGCTGCTGCCGTCTGGCAAGCCCGCCTCGTGGGGGAGGAACAACTCAGTCACCAGGAACTGCTCGTTCTCTCCGACAACGCGACAGTGGTGGCATACATCCAGTAACATGGCGGGACGTGCTCACCCGACCCATGCATGCTCCTCTACCGTCTTTGCGCTGGTGCGAGGACCGCAACATTTCCCTCCTCCTCGACACTTCCCCGGCCGACAGTATGTCTTGACCGACTCACTCCTGACGCGGCGAGTTGCTACACACGGAGTGGACCTTACGCCAGGACGTCTTCGGAGGATCTCCGCGTGATGGGAGACGCCTTTGGTCGACCTGTTCGCCACGAGGTGGAATCACCGGCTTCCCCCTACTTGTCTCCCGATCCCAGACCCTCTGGCCTGGGCAGTCTTCGCTCTGTCCTTCCGTGGCACCGACTCATCGCATACGCGTGCCCCCCCGACAGTCCTCCTGGACCACCGACTTCCTCCGCCTCGCCACGGACCCCCGCTGCTGCTTCCCGCATCCCGCTCGGTGCTCACGCTACCGCGACTATCGTTGTTCCACCCGTGCCCGGAGCGCCTACCCATTCACGCTTAGAGGTTGTGCGGCAGGCTCCGCCGCCACAGTCTTCTCGAGTGCAGCAGTGGAAGCTGTCGCTACAGCCTGCAACCCTCATCATGACGCATCTACGAGGGAAGATGGCGAGTACTGTGCTCCTGGGCGGCGTCCGTCGCCGCATCCCCATCGACCTAACCCCCAGCTCGTGGACTTCTGCCTCTGGCTCTTCAGAGACCGCGGATGGCCTGTTGCGGACATGACTCTTCCGACATGCTTACGGGTGGCGCTCGCCCCGGTGTCCCGAGTTAGCGACCTACACGCGCTTCAGCGCGCCCTGCCTGCCTGCAGCTTCGAGCAGACCTTCCTACAGCTCTTTACGGACCCTGCCTTCATTGCCATGGCTACGTCTCCTTGGACCGCGCCACAGGTGATCACCTTACGGCCGCTGTGAGGGACGTACCTTCCCCAGGAGACCAGGCAACAAGATCCTGTGCAAGCCCTACGTGTGTACCTACGCCGACTCAAGCCGTCCAGGTGGACGCGCACGCCTCTTCTGCCATTAACCCGGCAGGACTGACGCTACAGCCCAGACGATCTCTTCCTGGATACGCTCAGTCATATGGTCCGCCTACCAGGATCCCTCCCTAAGGGGGCGACAGGACAAGATACGTGCGCACTAGGTACGCACCATGGCCACGAACGTCGCGTTCGACCGGAACTGTGCTGTCATACACATCGTGGCTGCTGTGGGCTGGCAGGCAGATTCTAACTTCGCCTGCTTCTATCTCAGGGATCTGGCAGGTCAGCGAGACTTCTTGCGCTGGTGGGGGACATCACTGTGGCGCAACACTCTCCCTCCTGGCGCCTTGGTGCCGTAGATATACACCTACCTAGGGTCGTTGGGAGTTTGCGGCAGGGAGGACGGCTCTTGGGCCCTAAAGGTGTGCTGGGGTGCGGCACCCTCCACCTGTTCGCAATTCTTCCATAAAGTCATGTCATCGGTAATGTTTTTGAAGAAACAAATTCATTTTTCTCTCAAAGGTATTTTTTCGAAAAATACTTACCGATGACATGACTCAGACGACCCTCCCACCTGCCCCGCTCGCCGCTGGTGAGCTAAGTATCCTGACTGATTAGTCGCACCGTGACTCGGAACCGGATGGGCAGTAACGGGAGACAACTCTCGGCCCCCCCCCCTCGGGGTTCCCTGAGTACCTCCCGGGTTGTGTGGTAACACAATGGGCTCTTAGGTAGAATTGAGTAAGTAGTAGACACTTCCATAAAGTCATGTCATCGGTAAGTATTTTTCGAAAAAATACCTTTTAGAGAAAAATTAATTTTTGTTTCTGAAATCTGTGTTCATTCAACACCAGAAGCCAAAGAAACATAGATACAAATTGGTCTCAGCAAGAGACATAGATTCTCACTAGCCCCTGCAGTCGCAGGGGCTAATGAGGATCTATGTCTTTTGCAGTTGAATTGTGTTCACTTTTTCTTTGCAGTGAAGGGGTGAAAAGATGGGCGCTCTTTCAAGAGAAGTCTTGAAGTGTCGCCCGTCACTTAAGATTATCATTTAGATGGTTACACGTCTAGGACAACATTGATATAGTGGACCTGAGGATGCCATTTTGAGCTTCCACACTGGTCAACAAAACATTCCTTGATGGTGTCTTGTGACCACTAACATATGCCTTTTTCAGAGTATATTTTCAGTAAAGATACTGATTGGTTATTAGTTAATCCTTTGCGTATCGGTAGCTGGTTTTAGTTGTGATGATTCCTACAGGAGTCATCGTGGCAAAAACCACTACTGACACGCAAAGGGTTAAACAGATTTGTTCTTTCATTCAGGAAATCAAGTTGTTTTTTTTTACTTTGTTTTTTCTGTCCAGTACCTATGTTTTGGGGGGAAATAGGAAATGGATCCTGCTACCCTTCTGAATAGCAGGTCATGCGCCCACAATTTCTTATATTATTGGATCCAACGTCTTCATTTTTGGCTCACGTGTGAAGCAAAAGTGAGTCTATCTTTTGTGCTAGTGGTCGTCGTCCCTCGTCTGTCGTCCATCCACCGTCGTTGGTCGTCTGTGGTAAACTTTAACATTGGCATTTTCTCGGAGACTATTCAAGCCACATTCTTCAAACTTGGCCCAATGATACTTTGTGGTGAGACCTTTCTAAATATACCAATTTGAGTGACCTCTCACAAAGGTCAAGGTCACAGGGGATCAGGAAATAGGTAAAAAATAGCTATATTTTGACATAATTTATTTTTTCTCAAATACTATTCACAACTTCAAACCCAAACTTGGCACAAAGATACCCGATGGTAAGACCTTTCTATACGTACTAATTTGGTTGATCCCTTGGAAAGGGCAAGGGTCACAAGAACTCAGGAAATAGGTGAAAAATAGCCATATTTTGACAAAAGTTGTTTTTTTCTCAAATTCAAATACTATTCACAACCTAAAATCCAAATTTGGTACAGAGATACCTGATGGTAAGACCTATCTATGCATACTAATTTGGATGACCCCTTGGAAAGGTCAAGGGTCACAAGAGGCTGGCAAATGTGTGTAAAATGCTGATTTTTGATAAAATTGTAGGTATTGCCAAAGTTTTGCAAATTTTTCAACCAAATTTGGTACAAAGATAGCTGATGATAAGACCTTCCTATGCATACTAATTTAGTCGACTCATCACAAATGTCAAGCATCACAGGGGGTTGACAGATGTGTGAAAAATGCTTACATTTCAGAAAACATGGATTTTGCTGGTGCGGAAGCCAGCCCTTGTCAGAAAGGTCACACATATGTAAATCGGTCATACACGTGTGCCATAATGGCTTTGCCATTCTTGTTAAGATGTGAATCTGGTCAGTTTTGGTTGTTGTGTTTGGTTACATACAGAATTACTTCATGTGTCACGTATTCTTTCATTTTTAGGGGAAATTTCTTTTAAGAAAATACACATTTTTTATTTGTGATTTTAATATGTTTTTCTGGTCTGCTCTCTGTGAGCAAACCTGTGTCAATATATTTTTTTAAAACCTGTTGTGACTGCACGCATAAGTGGGGTGCGTAGAGGGCTCATGTATTTTCTGTGACTATAGTCATTTGTGCCTGTAAAACGTTAATTTTTTCATGCTCATTACAAATATTCGTCTTTTCCTGCAGCAACATTGATTACTCAGGTAATATGCAAATTATTTTAGCTTGAGCTTACATACATATACTGAAATTTGCATTGTATTCATTTATATACTTTGGCAGTGATGATTCGTTCACGTGTACTTGCAACATAACTGTGTTTCCTGTGGTGACTTGACCATGCGTCTGTATGTGAGACAGTAAAATATGAATCTAAACTTAAATAATTTTATAATGTACATGTATTCATATATGATTCCAGTACATTTTTTATATGAACATTCTGTATTCTGCGCTGTGATTTGTTCATGTGCACTCTCGCTGTATCAATCTTTCTCCTATGGTGACTTGTCCATGCATATCTATGCAAACAGTAAATATTATGAGTTTATGGAATAACATCACCAGAGAGACACAGAGAGAGATTTGCTACAGAGTCTAAACTCCCTACCTGCCAGATTTTATTTCTTTGCGAATTCAAAACCAAATCCATTAAAAGAGCATGGATAAAAAGTGGTACCAGTAAGCGGCATAGATCCATATGAGCCCCCGCACCTGTGGGGGCGAATAAGGATCTATGCCTCTTGCACTCTGATGTATGTAATCTGCAGGCAGGGGTTCATTGTATAATAAAGTTAGGAAAGCTGGTTTCAGTAGATAATTTTATTAACCACCAAACGTTTACCACTAATAATCTCTTGTGTTGAAATACTAGGTTATTGCTGTGCGCTGACAACGTGGCCAAGACAAAAATATCAATAACGTCTGTTTGCCCGAGCAATTTCACAGGCATTTGATGATGAATTGATGCAGCAAGTCCAAGATGATTATATATGTAACGCATGCTGGTCTGTGATATTGGACCTTATGGCTGCAGGCGGCAAGATCCAGTATCATAGACCAGCACACAAGTAAAGCCCAATATCTCAGACCAGCACGCAAATTCATGTGAAAACAATGAACGCTCATGAATTAACCCTTTTAGCCCCAATGTCCTACAGCAGGAGAAAGTTCGACAAGGATAATTCAAGGGTAATGCCAGATTATCTTGGCGCCATCATGTGCTGAGCTAATCTGGCACTACCCTTGAATTGTGAATGGTCTGTCTGCTGCAACTGGTACATAGGCGTCAGTTAACACATCCAAAGGACCATGGGATTGACTGGATGAAGCACAAACAACGCATGTAAAAACTCAGATGATGTTTTAACCGCATAATTTACATTAAGGATTGATACGAAGAAACCAAACAACCGTACAAGACAACAGGCTGTAAAAACCGCACAAAAAAAAGAAAAAGAAAAAAGAACGAGCTGGTCTGTGATTTTGGACTTACGACCAAGAGCCATAAGGTCTGAAATCACAGACTAATACATGTACACAAATGATAATACTGTACTGGCATTGTTTAAACTACTTCAATTTATGCGGCATAACACATGCAAACAAAAATGGAATCAAATGTATTTTCAGATTAGATGTGCAAGTTCAATACACACACACACACGCACACGCACGCACACACACACACACACAGTGACGCACACATAGTCTGCATTCATAAATATACGCAGTCTCCACCCACATTCAACTGCAAGACACTGTTGACTGTTCTACTCGTATTGCTTTCACAAATACAAAAAAAAAAAAAAAAAAAAAAAAAAAACCGCTTGTATCACAGATGCAGCATAAAGTATTAACTCATTTCAGACGTGCCGCATCCTGATGTGCAACTTTATGCCGCGTATCAGGGTGCTGCACGTCTCAAATGTGTTAACAAGATCCAGTTAAATGACCATTTGTCCATCTGTCCTCAAAGTGTGCACACCCTGTGCCTTATTTTTTCACTCAAAAATTTCTTTCATTCGCACCCAAGGATTCATCTCAACGTTCGGATAAATCTATGACGATTAGTAAGGTTTCGTTTGCAACGAACGACTCCCAACAACGAACGAGAACAAAGTCGCACCGAAGTCAAGCTTATGCCATAAGCATAGACGCCACTCCACACATCTCCAAGAGGCACAGATCCTCATGAGCCCCGAGGGCTCATGAGGATCCATGCCTCTTGGAGATGTTTGGAGTGTTGTCTATAGTTATGGTGGACGCTATTTCGCTCTCCTTCGCTTAGTTCCCAGGGTCACCCTGGTCAGCCCCACAGGGTGGGTTTTGCCTTCTATTCTGGGGCATGTGTTTCTGTCTACTCTTGGTCCATTCACCTCTATTTTCCTTTTTTAAACTCTCCCTACTGTCCGCGCTGCCTGTAGCTCTTGATATTGGATGTGTTGCTAAATGGTCTTAGGTTTATTTAGCGTATTAGACCGGCTGGCGACATGCATTCCATATTCTGAAATATTTGAAATCACCTTCGTAGTGGAAAAAAAGACGTTAATCTCTAAACGTGTTTTTCCTTCGCTGTTGGGAGTCGCCGGGTCGTGCGTTGCAAAGGACACCTCACTATTGTATCCTCTTGCTAGCCGTGGGAGATGAATCGGCCTTGAAAGTTCAAGGGTACTGCCTTCTTGGCCATAAATGATTGGTGTTTGATCATGGCCGGCGAATCGCGAAGAGTAGAGAGCTAACCTGGACTACTGTGTTCGGGTACGGTGTCACCTCTTGGCGCGGGACTCCCTGAGGAAGTCGTGCAGCGTTTGCTGCTTGTACTCCTCCCACTGCATGTTGATGTCCAGGCGGTCTATCAGGTCCTCCTCACTGGGGAAAGGCTTGTTCTGAAACACGCCATGACATATGTGCAGGTTGGATCTGATTTTTATTTTTTAACCATGTCCCTGTAAATTTGGATCTTCGGCCGTAAGCAAAAGTCCTCGGGCCCACGACAGCCGCAGTGGGCCAGCGCACTGCCGTGCACGGGCCCACTGCGGCTGGCATGGGCCCGAAGACGTTTTGTTACTGGCTTTTCGCTGCGTTGAAAAACAAAATCGCTGACTAGCTTTCATCTGCCCCGTGAAGGCAATCGACAGTAAATCCCTTGTAGTTACACTGAAAATCTTGCTTTTCACAAAATTGCAATTAAAGTCTTTTGCTTTCGTAGGGAAGACGTAACTGTGTTCAAAAGTCCTACAGTTGATTTCGTCTATGACAAGTTTGCATACGAGAATAACAAGTAAATAAACACGCTTTTTTTTTCTTTCTCGACCGCACTGTTTAATATACTATGTAAATTAATTGATCGCTTAGTTATAACAATCTTTGTAGAAAGCAACAACAAGAAAACAAAAAGCAAAGCAACAACAACAAAACAACAACAAAAAAACCACATCAAAACCCAATAACAAAAAAAAAACACAACTAAAAACAAACAAAACCCCAGCAAAACAAATACCCCCCCCAAAAAAAAAAAAAACAAAAAAAAAAAACAAAAAAAAAACAAAACAAAACAAAACAAAAAAACCCATCAAACAACAAAACAAAACAACAACAAAATAAATGTCAAACCAAACAACCCCCCCCCCCCAACAAAACAAAACAAAACAACAAACAAAAACAAAAAAACAACCCAACAAAAAAAAAAAAACAACAACAAAAAACTAACAACACCCTCTTCCAAAGAAAACCCCACAACAACAACAAACAAAAAACCCGAAATCGAACAAAAAGACCCAGACAACAACAAAACAAATAGGATAAAAAAAAAAAAAACAATAAAAAAAACCCCGTCCTTCTCCAAAAACAAAACAATCCAGAAAACACATACACAAGCAACAAAGAAACAAACAACAACAACAACA
This sequence comes from Semisulcospira habei, assembly GCA_036245525.1. NCBI lineage: Eukaryota > Metazoa > Mollusca > Gastropoda > Semisulcospiridae > Semisulcospira > Semisulcospira habei. Next base: position 91,378,010 of record BTPG01000005.1, on the reverse strand, counting down.
CCAAAACGACCACTGACTCCTCCGGGACATTTCGACTGATCTGAGGTTTGCTGGGTAGCACTGTGATGAAGCTCTATGCTTGTGCATAGTGCTCGCACAATAGGATTAGTACGGTACGGTTTTTGTTAACGGTTTGTTTGTGCCGAAAGTCCGTGGGGCCTGCTACCCACGTGGAATATGTAAGACATGGTTAGCACGGGATTTTTTAGTGAGTTCTGTTTATTGAGTTCTAGGCGGAAGCTGTGACTGTCAGAGGTCTAGATCGGGAGTGCGGGCTGTTTTGTCGTATGGAACGGTTGTGTTTGAGTTACCTAGCCCGCATTCCAAGACTCTGAAGCCTAGATTTCAGGTATGTTTCTATAAACGTAGTATTGATAGTTGTTTAGTTAAAGACAGTATGCGTGGTAAGATTAATGTGGTTGTATAGCGGTGTTCAGGTTTGGTTTAGTTATAGTATGTTTAGAATTCGGTGAAGTAACCGGTGTTTTTGTATACAGTTGTTTACCGAGTTAGATGACTAAAGGAATATGAAGTGTGTATGTCTAAGCCGCTATGAAGATAGTACGTGGTTGGGTAAGCATAGTCTTTTCCAGGGTATAGAGTAAGGTATAGCAAGAGTGTCAGTTAGGCTATAGTCTGTTTCAAGATAGTGACAGAGATGGGGTGATAGTTTATGAAGCACGTGTGTGTGTGTGAATGAACGTGTGGGTTATTTGTATCAGCCAGGTTACGTGACGTTTCTCATTGATCCAATATGTTGTGTGTTTAGCAAGTGTTACGTTGGGACGTTTGTCTATTCAGAGTTCTTGTAACGAGAGTGGAAAGACGGACGCCGAGACGTCGAGTCGCAGGTGGGACCTACGTGAGGTCATCCCTCCAGCTCTTCTGAGAGTGAGTCTGACTGGGGACTAAGACACCCAAGTCCAAGTGAGAACTGAGTACCGTACGAGAACGAGGACGTCCGTGCCCAAAGAGAGACAGGACGGCAACAAGCGTATGACGAAGGACTTTCACGCCTAGACGTGAGAAGGACCAACGTAACCAGGCAGCAACATCAAACAGGTTGGAGGCAATGTGAGACTAAGACCTAACCTGGCAAAGATATTGTGATACGTGTGTGGTGTGATAATAGAACAGTGTATATAGTTGATAATCATTTAAGTCGTTCTTTTCATTTATAGTGTATAAAGGTTACTTTAGAAAGGGAGCCCGTGTGTTGTGTTTTACAGCATGAATGCGCCCGTCTGAGTCAGTGGCGGTGTATGCGTCTGTTGCGTGAGACCCCACCCGGGTCTGCCCTGGGGGACTTGGGTGGGGTTAGGTATTTTTTAGTTCCCAGGGTCACCCTGGTCAGCCCCACAGGGTGGGTTTTTCTCTCTATTCTGGGGCATGTGTTTCTGTCTACCCGAGGTCCATTCACCTGTATTTGCCTTTTTTAAACTCTCCCTACTGTCTGCACTGCCTGTAGCTCTTGATATTGGATGTGTGTTGCTAAATGGTCTTAGCTTTATTTAGGCCCCATGTGTTAGGTTTATTTAATGTGTTTGACCTGCTGGCGACATACATTCAATGTTCTGTTTAGTTGGTTGTGTTTTTTTTTTCACAAGCAGTGCAGGCACGTCCCGAGAAAGCCTTGTTGCTGTCGGGACGTTAAGCAATGTACAATGTAAAAAATGTTGCGTGAGAGTCTGTGCGTACGACTGTGGGCAAGTCTGCGTGCGTTACAAGCACAGAGATAGGCCTACATAAATATATTCTACTAATGTACCTTGAGTCTGATGAGGCTGTAGATGGCGTCGTCGCAATGCCGCATGAAGAACTTTTTGTTGATCTGCAGCACCTCGCACTCCCCGCTCACCAGACTCACAGAAGGCCCGCGCTCCTCCTCGTCCAAACACGCTCGTAGGCCCTGACGAACACAGACAGCACGCGTTACCTACCCACAAGTCGCACGCAATCAGCTCATGGACAGTAGCCCAGTGCGCAAAGTCCTTCGGCCCGATCGGCGGCCGCAGCTGGCCCGCGCACGGCTGTGCCGCGCGGGCCAACTGCGACCGACATCGGCCCGAAGACCTTTTGCTCCTGGAGAAGTTTCCGTTGTAGTCAAAGAGAGTAGTTTGCGCTTATGTGCAGCAGGGACCACTTCGGTGGATCCATGGTCGGAAACAGTTTTCTAAAACAATGATGATGCGTAAATCTTCAAGACAGATCTTTACCATCTTTTGTGGTCCGTCCTTACTTGGCACGAGTCCTCAGTGCGCATAAGGCCATCGGGCCGACGTCGGCCCGATGGTCTTTTGTGCATTGGGTTGATCAGTACTGATGCTTATGTCCATTTTTGTAAAAAGCGAGATTTTCCATTTTAGCTGGCCGGTCCGTTTTAGAACAGACCTGTACCATCTTCCGTTAGCTGTCCTTATTTGGCAACTGTCAGAATGTCCATTTTTTTTTTAATAAAAGAAAAAAGGTGAGAGTTTCAACGCATGACACTTTAAAATCTCGCTTTTCACACAAAATAGACTTACTGGCTTTTGTCAGATAAGGCCAGAACAAGCACAGGTACTTAAAAAGACCTACACGGGGTGAAAAAACCCGGGATTTTCCATTTTTTCCTAATTTAGAACAGATCAGTGCCATCTTTAATGATCTCTCCTTAATTGGCAACAGTCAGTATTTCCATATTTGTGAAAAAGCGAGATTTCAATGTATTACATTAAAAATCTCGCTCGCAAAAAATGGACACATCCAATGTGCAAAAGGTCACGACTGTGCGCGGGCCAACGGCGGCCGAAGTTGGCCCTATGCCCTTTGTGCACTGGGTATCTGCTTTTGCCCAATCAGGCCGGCCAGTCCAAGCACGGGTACTTACAAAGACCTGCCCGGGGTGTAGCGTCTCGATCTGCACGAAAGCGGGAAGCGTGTGGTTGCCCACTTGGATTACCTGAAGCTTTGACTCTCGCCGACTGTTTGGGGAGGTCGATCTGGCGGTGCTCGGCTGCGGAGTCTTGAGGAAACTGCCCGATCTGCTTCGAGCCCCGCCGGTGTCTCCCGGCCTAACCTCCACTGGGGGGATCAGGATGGATGTTCTACTTTCGGACCCTTTAGGTCTGCCTACACGCGACATAAAGTGATAATGTGCAGGATGAATGATGCAGTGAAACTGGATCTGGCCGTTTTCAGTTGATCGAATTGTGTGAGGTGCCTCACGATAGATATAGTTGTGTGTGTGTGTGTGTGCATGCGTGCGTGCGCGCGTGTGTGTGTGTGTATGTGTGCGTGCGTGCGTGTGTGTGTGCGCGCGCGCGCGCGTGCGTGCGTGCGTGTGTGCGTGCGTATACCGGCCTACCTTACCGAACTCGAGGTCCCGCCCTATCCTCTCCTTCCCTCCCCCCCCCCCCCCTTCCCGAAAAAAAAATCCCAAACACTTTATCGTTATTCGTGCAACTGAACGTCTTTTTATTTAAAAAAGTGATATGCACCTCTACCCACAGATTGGAGTAGAGAGATGAGTTTTCAGGATGTGTATCAATCCAGGGTACTTATTTCTTTTAGTCACTGACGAAGTCTTGTATTAGAGTGACTAGAAGAAATAAATATTGTTAGTTAATTAGCTGTGTTTAACTCTGAGCAGGCAGCTAAGGCATTTTCACGAAGGAATACATACCGTTGGAACTATGTACATTGACATATATATCGTAAAATCTCATTTTCCCCACCCACCTTCAACAGGCACGAGAATGGACTGGCGTCTCTGTCCAGGCAGCCGTGGTTTATCGAACAGCCCGCCAGTCATGTCTCTGGACATTCTCCTCTCTGTCAGCCGCTTGCCCTCCACCTCGGCGGACTCCGCGTTCAGGAGGTTACCGTCGATGGACATAATGCTTCCTCGTCTGCCTGCGCGGTCCCCAACACCCTCCACGCACAAGATGCTGCCCCGTCGTCCCCTGCCGCCCTCGACGGACAGAACACTTCCCTTTCTACTTCTGTAACCGGGGGCAGAGTCTGCCAGAATCCCGTCACTTCCATCGTGTTTTGGGGTGGTGAGGTGGCCTGTCTCGTCTTCTTTGTGCTGCGTCGGTAGGTCGTCCTGGAAACTCGTCCTGCGGGGCGGTCGAAAAACTATCGGGCGATCTGACGTCAGATCGCCTGAGGGGCGATCGGACGTCAGCTCGCCCGAGAGTTCTTCCGCCGTCTCGACGATCACCACTGGCTCGCCCAAAATCGGGGTGACGCGGCGGTGCTCTGCTGTGTCCTCCTCTCGTTTGCTGTCGTAACCATATTTGTTGTCGTTGTTGTTGGTCGTCGGAGGATCGCTGGCGGAGTCTTTGTTCGGGTCGCCGTTTTCGAGGACGAGCCTTGGGATTTCGATTTCACGTCTAGTTATATTGGTGTCGGAAGAGATGCGGTGTTTGAGAAGACTCGCCGATGACGAATGGCGCTGAGGAGTAGATCTTGACCCTAAAAAAAAACCAACAAGGTGAAAATCAGCTCTCTCTCTTAGAGGTTTGCGATCCTATTGCCTCTTCAGACGTCACCTCCCAACTATAAGCGGGTGCTGATGTAATAAATTATTAACCCCTCGGGTATCGGTAGCGGTTTTTGTCGCAATGATTCCTGCAGTAATCATCGCGACAAAATCCGCTACCGACAGCCAAAAGGTTAACCACCTTGTGCGTGCACATTATAATAGTACCGGTGGCTGCATGCAAATGGGGTTAAAACTGCCTTATGCAGAGCGCGCTTTGATAGCTAAAATTCGCTTATAGAACGGGTTCTCAGTGTTGCCTTGTTCAACTAAGACGCTTCTACCCTTATTTTCACTGACTGTTCTTGTGACCTTCGAAGTCTGTAGAGATGTCCGATTGACCTGTGTGACTTTTTAGCTAAGTACTTCTAAACTGTATTTACATCAAGTTCTAAGACCTTTCTCTTAACCCCTTTAGCGCCAACACCCTACAGCAGGAGATTTATTGACCATGATAATTCAAGGGTAGTGCAAGATTAGCTTGGCGCCTTCAGGCGCCAAGCTAATCTGGCACTACCCTTGAATTATCATGGCCAATCCACCTCCTGCAAGTGGTACATAGTCGTTAAGTAGCACTTCCAAATATTCGGGAAAGTCGCCCATGGCGCTAAAAGGGTTAATTTGGCTGACCGGACTTTTACTCTGCCCGCCGTGAGATGGCTTTAGTCGCCTGCTCGGCGTTAAACCCCAATAACTAACACATACCATGTGAGCAGGCACACCAAAGACAGTATAATATAATGTCTTTGGGCCACATTTAACAGAAATCCAGACCCAAAAGGTGACTGCCAAGCGTGTAATATGCAAAGAAGTACCCAACGGAGAAAGAAACACGCTTAGAAAAGACGGGTACAACACAATTTATTAATATTTCGGGTAAATACCCTTTGTCAAAATAGACAAACAAACAGTTTGTTTGTTTGTCTATTTTGACAAAGGGTATTTACCCGAAATATTAACAAATGTTGTTGTAAACAAACAAACAGTTTGTTTGTTTGTCTATTTTGACAAAGGGTATTTACCAGAAATATTAATAAATTGTGTTGTACCCGTCTTTTCTAAGCGTGTTTCTTTCTCCGTTGGGTACTTCTTCACATATAACAGAGATTTTCTACTGCCCTTGTGCGCAAAGGGGAAACTCTCCTACGTACACAGGAGAATAATGAGCCGCAGGGCAGAAAATCAATCAGTCTTACATTTTACTACACTCAAACTTTATAGGTTAAGTTAAAGGCCCACTACCGCCGTAACTGTTCAGATATACACTTCTGTAACATACGGTTACGAAACGCTACACACAGGTCTCGTTACGGTTCAATTAGGCACAGGACAAGCCAGTTCAGCACAAGCCGTCTAAATATCATGTAACCTGACAATGACTCCAATCCGTTCTACAAATACAACGGTATCAGTACGAGAAACAGCTCAAAATAGATTGATACGCTAACGACTGCGCAGAATAAAATAATAAGTGCGATTACGCGTGTGTGTTTGCTGCATGTCCAGACCGCCGTTAAAGTGCATTAGCTGTGTCGGCAAGGCATAATGAACTGAACATAAATGGAGCTGAAATAAATGTTCAGATTTACGAGTAATGGTACTTTAACCCTTTTGTCTAGTATTATTTCAAGTCACACTATGTGACACTAAGAACATTTATAACATTTTGTATTATTACATATGGCAATAAAGTTCTATCATTATCATCATCAAAGGAGATATTGCTGAACATTATCCCGTTATTGCCAAAGCGTATCGCGTACTCAACCCTTATCATTCGGAATACACCAGTGTGTGAAATAAGTTTGACTAAAATAGTTCAAGGGTAGTGCCAGAATAGCTTGGCGCCTCTAGGCGCCAAGCTATTCTGGCACTACCCTTGAACTAAAGCCATTGGTCTATATCCTTATCTGAAAGTACTATACAGTAGCGTGCGTATGACAGTGTACAGATTTGAAACTTTTAGCCTCAGTGTGATATGGATTATGTTACTCGTCAGTCTTGCCTTGCCGTGTGACGGGTAGACTGGCGCACGCTCTGTGCGGCAGCAGGGACGGTGTTTTCAGTCGCCTGCTAGAGGAGGGGGGAGCCGACTTGACACTTGCCCTCTCTCTAACAGCGGGGTGGTAGTTGGCCGGTCGGTAGGCAGATTTGACTGTAAAGGAAGGCACGTTAGAATCAAATTAATGTTAATAAAATTCAATAAACTTTATTTCACACTTATTTACAAATCCCTACGAATGTTGTCATCTGAGAGAAAAAATTATCTATTTTGATCTTGTTTGAATCTATTTTGTCTTCGTAGTATAGTAAATAGATATTTTAAGAGGGCACTGACCAGCTGTTATTCCGCTGAATACTTGATAACAGTTTTCAGTAAATTCAAGGATTATTTCAAGTTTAGTTTCTTTGTAGTTGCAAGCAATAAATCGATCCAGATGAAGTAACTATTGAATTAACCCTTATCATTCGGAATACACCAGTGTGTGAAATACGTTTGACTAAAATAGTTCAAGGGTAGTGCCAGAATAGCTTAGCGCCTCTAGGCGCCAAGCTATTCTGGCACCACCCTTGAACTAAAGCCATTTAGTGGTCTATATCTTATCTGTAAGTTATATAATGTAGCTTGCATATGGCAGTGTACAAATTTGAAGCTTTTAGCGGCCTCAGTATGATATGGGTTAAACATGTTAGGCCGAGATAGGCGCTAGCAAAGTAGAGAAATGTGCCTTATCTTTTCCTTAACCCATTTAGCCACAACTGAGGCCACATTTCCTAAACTTTGTAGGTGTCACTTAACGATTATGTACCAGTTGCAGGAGAATGATAGACCGATAATTCAAGGGTAGTGACAGATAAACTTGGCACCTTCAGGCGTCAAGCTAATCTGGCACTACCCTTGAATTATTATGGTCCATCCATCTCCTGGCGTAGGGCGGCGTTGGGGCTAAATGGATTAAACCACGTGATTGCGGCCTAGAACACAGGGGGAGGGAATCGACGTTCTGACCTGAGAATAGGATATTCTATTAATGCTCCGAGTCAGGGGCGCGAAACTCTTGCTACAACTCCGATTACCTCGCCCTGTCCCTAGACTGCAACTGACGATACAGTTCGGCGGAAAAGACGCGTAACTACGCGTCTTTTCTGCCGAACTGTATCGTCAGTAATAGTCAGGGTTTAACAGAGGGATGGTTCTGCTAACAACAGACATAGCCCCCCCCCTCCCCTCCCCCCCCCCCCTCCGTGAATCCTCACTCCTTTCAATTATTATTACTGTCGACCGTCAACAAGTGAGAAATGAAAGACATCGACTCACATGAAAACAAAGCGCAAAATACACACTGCAAAGAGGAACGGACAAACTGTGATGTACCAAACAAACAAACAGTTCATACACAAAAGCAAACCAACCAAGCAACCAACCATCCGACCAGATGAGTAATCAATCCAGACCCAAAAGGTGACTGCCAAGCGTGTAAAATGCAAAGAAGTACCCAACGGAGAAAGAAACACGCTTAGAAAAGACTACGGTGTTTTCAGTCGCCTGCTAGAGGAGGGGGGGGGGGGGGGGAGCTGATTTGACACTTGCCCTCTCTCTAACACCGGGGTTGTTCATACCTATCAATAATTAAATTAAATTAAATTAATTGTGTTGTACCCGTCTTTTCTAAGCGTGTTTCTTTCTCCGTTGGGTACTTCTTTGACCAGATGAATGAATAAATGAATGAATGAGTGAATGAATGAATAAATAAATAAATAAATAAATAAATAACTAAATAAATAAATAAATAAAATATTTATAAATATTATTATTTAAAAATAACATAAATAAAATAAAAGAATTCAGATATCACGGAGTATTGATAGCACCATGTACCACTCTAAAGCTGTATCCGTGACATGGTCTTACTGTATTCTCTCTCCTGCACAAAGTTGAGGATCTTCTTCTTCCTGTAGAAAGGCGACTGGTTGTTGATCATGGCCTGCACTTTACGTCGCCTGGCCTTCACGTCAATCTTGCCAGGCTGCAGGTATTTCAGCACGCGCGCCTCGCCCTGTCATGCACGTGAGACACGGAAGCTCATTAACTCATTCTACCCCAGACACACCACAGCAAGATATGAATCGACCATGATAGTTTAAGGGTGATGCCAGAATAGCTTGGCGCCTATGGGCGCCAAGCTATTCTGGCAACACCCTTGAACTGTCATGGTCGATCTGTGTCCTGCACTAGAGAGCAGTCTTCAGAGGACAACGGCAAAATTTGGGGATTTCGGTGTTGGGGTAGAATGAGTTAAACTAGTGCACTTAGCTGCCGAAAAAAAAGTGAACACAGTCCAGCTGCAAGAGACATAGATCGTCATGAGGATCAACAGACATAGATCGTCACGAGGATCAACAGACATAGATCGTCATGAGGATCAACAGACATAGATCGTCACGAGGATCAACAGACATAGATCGTCATGAGGATCAACAGACATAGATCGTCATGAGGATCAACAGACATAGATCGTCATGAGGATCAACAGACATAGATCGTCACGAGGATCAACAGACATAGATCGTCATGAGGATCAACAGACATAGATCGTCATGAGGATCAACAGACATAGATCGTCACAAGGATCAACAGACATAGATCGTCACGAGGATCAACAGACATAGATCGTCATGAGGATCAACAGACATAGATCGTCACGAGGATCAACAGACATAGATCGTCATGAGGATCAACAGACATAGATCGTCATGAGGATCAACAGACATAGATCGTCATGAGGATCAACAGACATAGATCGTCACGAGGATCAACAGACATAGATCGTCATGAGGATCAACAGACATAGATCGTCATGAGGATCAACAGACATAGATCGTCATGAGTATCAACAGACATAGATCGTCATGAGGATCAACAGACATAGATCGTCATGAGGATCAACAGACATAGATCGTCATGAGGATCAATGCCTCTTGTTGACACCACTTTGTATCTTTACTGACGAGCAAAAGAAATGCGACATTTTTGGGATCATTGGAAAGACATTAGTGTTTCCGATTATTCCAAAAATGTCGCATTTCTTTTGCTCGTCAGTATACATTTACTGGACCGCTGGGCTCTTTGGCGTTGAATTAACAAAGATTTCAGAAACAAAGTGTGCGGCCGCTAACAGTGAAAGGGTTAAATAAAATTCACAGATTCAAATAAGTACATGACTGAGTCTTTGGGGTGGGGGTGGGGGTGTGGGGTGGGGATGGGGGGTGGGGTGGGGGGCGATCCTGGGGTTTCGCCCCCCCCCTCTCCAGACCCAAAATTCTTTAAAATGCTATAACAAAGTCCCTTTTTGGGGTTTTTGGAACCCCCCCCCCCTTCCCCAGTTGATATATTGGCGAACTTTGACACACACACACACACACACACACACACACACACACACACACACACACACGCTCCAACCCCCCCCCCCACCCCACCCCCTGGTTGTTTGATAATTTGGCGACCGGTGAGAGTCTTCCCCCTCCCCCCCGCCCCCCGAGGTAACTCAGTGATCCGCCCTGTTATTTATATTTAAAATGTAATTTAAACAAAGTGCGCGTGCGTACGTAAATGATATAATATGTAACTTACGTACCTACACTATTCCAAAGATTGAGGTAAAATATATGTCTGTTACGTCGACATTTGCTTGATGAGGACGCTTTTGGCCGGGACATAGAAATAAATAGTCGTATAAGTCGATATAATTCCATTGTCACACTACTGTCATGTTCACGGTGGGTCAACAATACAAAACAAACAAAAAGACAGGCGAGACTTTCAAAAGGGCGTGTTTGAGTTTCGGTCGAAGTTTAAACAAAATCATCATCGATTTCGGACACCCATATTTAAAAAGTGTTGAACATAATAGCCTCTTGATACCACCCAAATACGGTCACTTAGCAACATCACAGGCACAAAATACTTCTAAAATGTCTCAGCTCAGCCACATGGGGTTTGGCCATGATATATATATAATGCATCATTTTGGGAATCATCGGAAACACACAATTCCCAAAATGTCGCATTTGTTTTGCTCGTCAGTATATATTCAGAAAAAAAAAAAAAAAACAACCGATGCCAAGAAACCAAGAACATAACCAACCAACGAAACAAACAAATATGCTGCTATTACAATTTGGCCGCTACTGACGATGCCGCTCTGCCGAAATGACGCGTAGTTACGTCATTACCGTCGAACGGTATCGTCAATAGCGGTTATGGAGTGGAAAAAAAAAAAAACCCTCACCGATTTGATGACGTAGATCCAGTCAATCGTGTGCAGATCCAGGGCTATCAGCTGTCCGTACCTGAAACAAATAAAAGAAGTAAGGTTTCAGTTTTCAGTCCGTCACGAAAAATGGTGCGTCAGAACAGCTCCTGGGTAGTGCCTGATTAGTCTGGCACCGTTAGGCGCCAAGTTAATCTATTAGGCCATCATTCGATTCGCCTGCCACATTCGGACGTTGAAAGACGGAGGTGAGTGCATTACCTCATGCTTCACAACACGGACTGCCTCAACCTGTCCACTGCCGAGACAACGTAAACACGATCTAACTGCAAAAGACATAGATCCTCATGAGCCCCCGCATTTGCGGGGGCTCATGAGGATCTATGTCTCTTGCTGACATTGCTGTGTGTTTATGTTGGAAAGATACGACTCTTTGGCGCAAAATTAATTTAAGAAAATATTCCAAACGCAGTTTGCGACCACTGGTCGTGAAGCACAAAATGTGCAGAGAATTATACATTTCTGAAACGCCGGCCCAACGTCCTGGAGAAGGCGCCAAGCTAATCAGGCACTACCACTCTGCTATCAGAGTCGATTAATTGGCCACATTTGGCGCTGGGAAGGCAGAATTGTGTGCAATACTTCATAATACCTAAAGTAACACAACACGCGCCGAATTTATGCGCGGAAAGTTATTGATCCATTTCTGTCACAACAAGAGTCGTCGAACATCAATTTAACCTCCTCGTGCGGGCAATCACCGGTACTATGAACAGGACAGGTAGCTGCATGCCCAAGGGGGTTAAGGTAATTACAGCTCATTAATCTTTGTTGAGCTATTCTGGGTAATCGAAGCTGTTGCATTTGTGTGCTGCGGCTCTATTATCAAGCGTGAACATATCGCTAAGGTCGTTATTGCTTCATCAGCGTAAAATTACAGGAAAAAGTCGTTATATGCTGTCAACAAGCTCTTCACTCGGTCGTTAGTAGATGATGTATCAGCCGGAGAAGGGAAACTTTCGTGAACGTTACTTTGGCTTCTGTGAGAAATACACGTTTTGGTGCTCCCTGTCATTACCGTCAGACGAGAAAAAAAGAAAAAGAAAAAAAAAAAAAAAAAAAAAGAAAAGAAAAGTATTAAAAAAAACGCAACAACAACAACAAACCATAACAACAAGATAAACAAGCAATTAAACAAGAAAGGAAAGAAAGAGAGAAAGAAAACCAACCAACCAAACAACCAACCAACCAACCCCCCCAAAAACAATGACAACAAAACCCAAACAACAACAAAACAACAACCTCCCCCCCCCCCTAAACAACCAACAATAAAACAACCCCAACACAAAAACCCAAAACCCCAACAACAACAAAAAACAAACAGAAAACAAAAACCAAGCAACCAAAACGCAACCAACCAACCAAACGAAACTGAAAACTGAGCGTGTTACATACTTGTAGTTGATGACACTCCACACACCAGGGTTCTCTACCAGTCGTTGCATCGGGAAGTGTTGGAACACGATGTGCTGCCTAAAAATAATGATCATAATTTTATTTTATGTGTGTGACGTGTTAAACAGAGTCAAATACAAACCAGTCTATCTTATGAAATGCCAATGGCACTGCACACAATAATTCTATCAAGCCAAAACACAAGGAAATCAATAGGCCAGCAAGAGGCATAGAACTTTATCAGCCCCCGCAGATGAAGTTCTTTGCCTCTTGCAGCTGGGTGGCGCTCGCATATTTTCCCGGTAGTAAACGGGTTGAGAAGTCATTTTTGTTCTCTCTTTATTATGCGTTGCATTTCACTGAAAAACAGTCACCGTCTTTTGTGTGATGCGAGAAGTGGACAGCCACCCCAGTTTTCTTTTGCTAAAAAGAAGAAATTTACTCATTCATCTCGATGCACGTATTTCCCACACTTTGGAGGCGTCATCTAACGACTATAAACCTGTTGCAGGAGATGGATCGACCATGATAATTCAAGGGTTTTGCCAGATTAGCTTGGCGCCGACAGGCACTGCCCTTGAATTATCATGGTCGACCCATCTCCTGCTGTAGTGCGTCAGGGCTGAATGGGTTAAAAAGGAATAGCTGAATTCTATACTGATCTGGTTGAAAGACTTACTTGCATATTTCGAGGTTTTTAGGGTTCAGCGCGTCGTCCGACATGGTAAATATCACTCTGTAGTCCTGCAAAAGACAACCCAAAACATGGTAAATATCACTCTGTAGTCCTGCAAAAGACAACCCAAAACATGGTAAATATCACTCTGTAGTCCTGCAAAAGACAACCCAAAACATGGTAAATATCACTCTGTAGTCCAGCAAAAGACAACCCAAAACATGGTAAATATCACTCTGTAGTCCTGCAAAAGACAACCCAAAACAGACACGGATAAAGCGGGGCCACACTTCAAGACCAAATCAAGACTAAACGAGTGAGAAGGAAAATGCCAATACATAACATACGAAGAAAGAAACACACGTGGGAAAATACTGACAAATAGTTTACGGACTTTTGCTTTAACTGGCACAAGGCAGTACGTCCATTTCTGTTAAAAAAACAGTTAGTCCATTTTCGTGCAATAGACAGTAAGTTCATTTTTGTGCACAAGACAGGAAGTCCATTATTCACAAAAATAGACTAACACTGCAATTTGGCAAAAGACATGTCCAGTTGTTGTTGTTGTTGTTGTGAAAATAAACTTCTTTTGTCAATCTGAGGACAGAATTGGTTTATCTTTGTTTTGTTTTCTTGTCTGGTTCAGAATTTCCTTACAATGTACAGTTCTTTAAAATACACACTGTTAAACTGACAAAATGCCAGATCACAGAATTGCAACTTGATATCACACAAAACACAAATGTAAAAACTGGAGAAATCAAACAAGGACATGCGGGCAACAAAGATAAAGCTTGTGTTTCCTTGCAATGTCTAGTCTAGCCTACCCAGTAAGCAAAGATCCTCGGGCTGACGACGGCCGCAGTGGGCCCGCGCACGGCTGTGCGCGGGCCCACTGCGGCCGTCGTCAGCCCGAAGATGTTTTGCGACTGGGATGTGTTGTTGGTCCGCATCTGTCTGGTTGCAGAAAACTGGGCGGAGTCCTCAGTCCGTCTGAACAACACTGACCTTAAACAGATATTCCCAATCTAGTAAGACACATTAATCTGTATAGACCGCTACACCGCCAGGAGCCCGTGAAGAAATGTTTCTTACAGTATAAAGAGGGCTTGACATAGAGCAAATCGGTTAGAGCACAGTTTCTGTTAACCCCTTAACTGCCGGGGCAATGCGAACGTTACCCATCTGCAAGAGACATAAACCCTCATGAGCCCCCGCAGTTGCGGGGCTCATGAGGATTCATATCTCTTGTTAGCTCTATATTGCTTATGCCTAGTTAAAGTGAAAGAAGTACCCAACAGAGAAAGTAACACGTTTAGAAAAGACAGTTACAATACAATTTATTAACATTTCGGGTAAATACCCTTTTTCAAAATGGACAAACAAACAAATAGAAAGATCAGTCGCTACTTATCTTCATTTATCGCAGAAGGAATGTGGCAACTGAAGGATGTGACGTAAAAGAAAATCTGCGATAAATGAAGATAAGTAGCAATTGATCTCTCTATTTGTTTGTTTGTCTAGTTTGAAAAAAGGTTTTTACCCGAAATATTAATAAACTGTGCTGTAACTATCTTTCTAAGCGTGTTTCTTTCTCCGTTGGGTACTTTCTTTTGCATTTTACGCGCTTGGCAGCCACCTTTTTGGTCTGGATTTAGTTAAAGTCACACTCACATCTCTGTTCTTCATGTTTATGTCGCTCAGTGTAGGGCAGTCTGGCTTTTCAGACGCGAAAATCGTGATCACTGGCAGCAAAGGGGTTAGTCGAGGTCTGCCTCCATACTTCGCACAATGTTTGAGTACGACTAATTTGGCGCAAGCGCAGACCCAGAGTAGAACTGTGTTATAAGCCTATGGTGTAAAAAGCCACACCCGAGTCTTGCGTCTAAACTGACTTTCACTCGCGAAATGGCCTCACACGTGTAAGTCTCTTTTCTTTCCAAATCTGCTTTTCCTCCATATAAGCTGTTTATCCACATTACAACAGCGGGGTAGGTCTCTGTGCCTGGCATAAGTACAGTCGGTGCGGAAACTTCTTAACAAAAGGTTTGCCTGCCACCCCGGAGTTTAGTTTTCTTGTTTGACATACGCGTTTAAGGCAACCACTACTGGCTGTTCAAGGCGATAATTGCTAGGGTGTATACGTAATCATATACAGCAACTGCATTTTCGGGAACGTCTTCAGGACTATGTAGAATGCTTTTTATTCTCATGCTTTCAGTAAGCCGGTCGCTTGCAATATCGTCAAACCTTGGTCAATCAAGCACTTGTGTGGTTGTCTGTGATACATGCATCTTACGGCTTCGAGACTTATCTTATTCCCTCGGGCTTCTTTTATATAGGGCGGGGAGGGGAGGGTGCGGGGGGGGGGGGTGGGGGTAAGGGGTGGGGGGTGGGGTGGGGTGGGGTGGTGCGGGCGGGGGGGGGGGGGGGGCGGGGGTGGTTCGGGGGTTGGGAGTCGTGGTGGTGGTGCCTATTATATACTAGAGGCCGGTCCACGTAACAGAGTTCATGCCCCGACATGGACAGAGTCATAGAGGTTCCCCAGATGCAAAACGTCTTCGGCCCCAAGACGGCCGAAGGGGGCCCGCGCACGACCGTGCCGCGGGCCCACAGCGGCCGTCGTGGGGCCGAAGACGTTTTGCTTACTGGGTTATTGTCAAGAGGTGCTACTGACTAGGCAGGCGCCTAAGTGTCATTCAACATACTTCATGTCCCACCCAGTAAGCAAATGACCCTGGTGCCGACGTGGGCCGCAGTGGGCCGTGCGAGGGCCCACGACGGGCCCGAGGACATTTTGCGGATTACTGGCATGTGAGTTAACTGGTCTGCGATGTTGGACCTTACCGCCCCAGGTCATAAGGTCCAAAATTACACAAAATTACAGACCGGCACATTCTATGGAGGCCATTTTCTCGTTTATGCGACATATTAAGGCCATTAATTTTACTACAAGGGACAGTGACATTATCTGACGTTACCCATATCATACTGAGGCTAAAAGCTTCAAATTTGTACGCTGCCATATGCAAGCTACATTATAGTACTTACAGATAAGGATATAGACCAATGACTTTAGTTCAAGGGTGGTGCCAGAATAGCTTGGCGCCTAGAGGCGCCAAGCTATTCTGGCACTACCCTTGAACCATTTTAGTTAAACTCGAGTCATTTCACACACTGGTGTATTCCGAATGATAAGGGTTAACCAAGCTATATAGGCTCTATCCGATTAAGGCCAATATGGATAATTTTTTGGTTTGGCATCCTGTCTCGGAAGACAATGGAGTATATGCGCTTGCTGGGTCAGTCACTGGAGTGACCTCTCCAGGGCGCAAGCCTGGGCGAAGTGTATGGAGATCCTGGGGTGCCCAGTCGTCAAGATCCCCCTCTCGGCCTCGCTGATGTATCCAAAGGAATGCAAAGCAGTACGTTTGGCACCAGTTTGGCTGCAGGAGCTGCCAGAACAGTGCGTGAATACAGGCAGCTGTCTGCCTTCGGGGCTCCACTCCTGATTTGAAGGGTTTACTCCCCCACATTTGGCCGTTGGATCCAACCTGATCTCCTCCGTCCTCTAGCCGTTGGCTGTCAGAAACAACTCATCCGCCTAGTGGTGCAATGTGAACACCACCCCCTCACGTGGTTTAGCCCACCAGCTGAGGTGGTTTGCCAGGGTGTGGCGCTTGGAGCCAGCACGTGAGAGATTAAGGAGATGGATGAGGACCAGTGATGCCCGTCCGTCCTATGTAGGACGCAGCTGCCGAACAGCAAAGGTGCTACCTCTATCCAGAGCCCCCTACACCCCTATACGGACCTACCGATACTCATAATTACGATACTCATAATAATGCCAAAATCTGAACACGAATTCAATACCATACAATTCACTGCTAGTGGACAAAGATTGTGTTTTTGAAATCATTGTGTAAAGCCGAGCGTCAAAGATTCCCAGCCGTTGAAAGGAACATGGATACAGAGTGGTTTCTGCAAGAGGTATAGATCCTCATGACGAGCCCCCTGCAGCTGCAGATGCCGCGGTGGTAAGCAGTGATTTTGGACCTAATTAGGGCTTACTTGCAATAATACCAAAACTGAGGGTATGTAATGTGCGCAGTTGGTCTGTGGTTTTGCAACGTCATGCACTTGAAGCAAGGAACGCACAGGCTATTATTATTATTATTATTATTATTATTATTATTATTATTATTTTGTTTGTTCTTGAATTTAAAATGTATAACCCACACAGTGTATATTCCTTGCCCCCCGTTAGGTCAGCGGATGACACTATTAGTGAGGTCTCGTTAGCAACTTCTCGCAACAACGAACGAGAGGGAGATTACGGAGGATAACCAGCTTTTACCACAAGAATATACAACACTCCGAACATTTCCAAGAGACATTAGATCCTGCCAGAGACAACACTCCAAATATCACCAAGAGGCATAGATGCTCATGAGCCCGGAGGGCTCATGAGCATCTATGCCTCTTGGTGATATTTGGAGTGTTGTCTATGCCGCTATGGTACCCGCCGTGAATTTGCTCTCGTTCGTTGTTGCGAGTCGTTCAGTGTTGCAAACGAAATCTCATTATTGTAGAAGGTCGCTGAAACGTCTAGGGTCTGTATAGCGTGTTGTTGTTGGGTGGTTTTGCAATGTCGGGCAGTTGGGGCAAGAAACGTGCATAACTGTAGTGCTTTTTTTTTTTTCTTTTCCAAATTTAAAATTCATAAGCCACACCATGTATTCATATTCATTCCTTTGCCCCGATTAGGTCAGCAGGTATTGTCGCAAAAGGCCGCTGTTATTGTGACCTCAAGGCTACTACCTTTGTAACGCAACCTCGTTATTACACACGCGGGAGGCACAAAGGAGAGAATATACAGAGAAACATTGTGTAAGTTTTTAGCATAGCCTGAGGCATTGCAACGTCGTTCGGACCTTGTCGCCAAAAACAAATTCTGACCAACACATTCCAAAAGTAGCATTAACCCCATCAGTGCCAAAGGACGCAGATTGTGTTCATTCTGATATTGTGAATTCAGCCGCGTCAATCATCCCCGTCCCTCAAATGAATATCGGTATAGCGTGGTTTCAGCAAGAGGCATAGATCCTCATGAGCCCCCGCAACTGCGGGGACTCATGAGGAACTATACCTCTTGCATTTGGGCAATGGTTCAATTTTCTCGGCAGTGAAAGGGTTAATTTCATTTTACAGTTATGTGTTAATCAAAGTGTACGGAGACAGACCGACTGTGTTCCAAGGGCTGTGCCGTCTCTGCTATATTTCAATGGTTGTTCATGTCCGGCTCCCACTTTCCAGTAATGCACTAAACAAAGCGTGTAGAGATAGATCGACCGTGGCAGCTCAAGGGCTGTGCTCGATTAGCTTGCGCCTCAGAGGCGCCAAGCTAATCGGGCACAACCCTTGAGCTCGCATAGTCGACTGTCACCCATCATCGCCAACAGTTGGTCTTCGAAAGTGACACAGTTGCTGCCAATATATCAGCTCAGAGATCAGAGATCAGCCACAGTCGTCGTGAGCAGCAGTGAAAACAAACGTGTCTTGTTTTCGTCACAGTTAACCCTTTGGCTGTCGGTAGCGCTTTTTGTCGGGAGGTCGGGGTCGGGTCGGGGGTGGGGGGTGGGGTCGGGGGTTGGGGGGGGGGATGGTCGGGTCGGGGGGGGGGGGGGTCGAGAGACGAGTGTAAGAGTATTGGTCTCTTTGAGTAATAATACAATTTAATGAAGAGACCGACACTCTACACACGTCTCTCGGCCCCAGCCTGTGCTGCGCTCTTTGAGAGCTACAGTATATGTTTTGTATTTGAAAAACGGCACGACGTCATTTCCGTTCAAGTTTTCATATGTATGTGCTTTGCTATTCCGTTTCGA
Organism: Semisulcospira habei; assembly: GCA_036245525.1. Classification (NCBI taxonomy): domain Eukaryota; kingdom Metazoa; phylum Mollusca; class Gastropoda; family Semisulcospiridae; genus Semisulcospira; species Semisulcospira habei. The sequence goes on along the minus strand of BTPG01000005.1, from coordinate 91,359,191 downwards.
AACTCAACCGAAAGGTCGCGTGTTCGAACCCAGCCGGGAGAAAAATTTGTTCAGTCACCCTTTCACCCCATCTTTGAAGTCACTTTCGCGGTGGACAAAAGACGGTAACCCCTAAACGTCTAACGCAGTAACGTTTTGCTAGTTTGTGGTTTACAGAAACAGCCCGATGTATTTTTCTAGACATTGGAACTTTCTTTGGGTTTTTGTGCTGCGGTGGAGTCACACTGGCTTTGTTGTAGACAATACCCGCTCCGAACCAACTGAATTACGTTTAAAAGAAAAACTGATTTTAAGGATGTCAATAACAAAAAAAAAAAAAAAGAAGAAGAAGAAAAAAAAAAAAGCAAAGCAACAAAACAAAAACAAGAAAAGAAAAGAAAAGAAAAAAAAAGCAAGCACTTACCAAAGACGTATACATAAACTAACTTCCTAATGGTGGGTCACGTGTACACAAATTTCACACTTCGTAAAAGTCTATGTGATAGTCCCCCCTGCACCATACATTTTGATTCTAGACAACAAGCATATATAATATAAGGTCACATCACCCCAGTCGGCTATACTGCGTTTGCACACATCATCATACACTGCCTATTCACGCACTCTCGGTCTGAATGTTCTTAACCACAGTCACAATGCTTGAAGTAACGCTTTGCGCCCTACACCGCCTGATGCGCTGAGAAATAAATTTGACCGATGCCTTCCGCCAAGAGACTATGCCTTTCTGCAAGAGGCAGAGATTTTCATGAGCTCCTGCGATACCTCATGATAATCTATGCCTCATGCCCACAGAAGGGTATGGCGGAGGGACTATCTGGGTATGGTTAGTTCTAAGACTACTGCGCAGTAGTGCCGGCAAGCGGCCCCGCGCGTGTGTACATTGCTGAACAAAATCCAAGAAAAACACTCGAGAAAAAGGACAGCGCTCCTAATTTCACTCCAGGTGACCCGCATATTAATGCATGCATTTTCGTTTGTACGAAGAGTACTCGATCAGCGGGTAAAGGGGTTGGGTAAATAGGCGTGACGGTGGCGGGTGGGTGGGGTGGTAGGGGTGTTCACTTGGAAGCCTATAGAAGAAGCCTGATCAAAACTGGTCGTAGGTCTCATTTCATAGACAGAAATGAAAGCTATTAACCTTTCGGCTGTCGGTAGCGGTTTTTGTCGCGATGATTCCTGCGGGAATCATCGCGACAAAAAGCGCTACCGACAGCCAAAGGGTTAAAAAAATCTATCAAAGATTGTCTAACTGATACATTACACTTTACACACACTTACTTTCAAATGTAATTCAAGGTGAATACATACATAATGAATAGAATTTCACCTCACTACCATAAAGTCTTAATTTTTATGCCAAAACTGAAAACTCCGCTATTTTTATTCATAAATTCCAATTTGAGCTAGTCCGCTGTGTTTTTTGGTGTCCTAACAACACAACACAAAATCGAAAATAGAGCACTGATCGAAATTTCTCATGGAAAACATTAGAGAAACAATTAACTAATTAATAATTAAGACATTACTCACAAAACTCAAACCGTTGAAAACGTACCTGCTGAAAAGTGTCCAACCACAAAAATATTAAAGACTCTGGCCACTTCAAAGGACCGTACTCCCAAGCTTCGAAGTGAAGGACGAAAACAGCATTAGACAGGACGCGTACGAGTCCACCTCTCCAGTACGAAGAAAAAGAAAGAAAGAAAGCCTGGATCAACGGCCCAACCCTTGCGGCAGATATGCAATGGCATCCGAGGTGGTAACTACTCCAGTTTTTATCGCTGCGCGTATTCTATTTCAGCGCACGGCAGTGGAGCTTTAGAAAGGCTCAAGCCCCTCACAATTTCACATTAGAAACTGCCCAGCAACCAATATGGGCCGAACATCTATAGGATTTTCCAGCTACATTATGCCAGTGTTGATTACAGGACGCATAATCTTCACGGCTGCAGATCGAGGGTACGCCGTCTGCAAGAGACAAAGATTCTCATGAGCCCCGGTTTCGCAGGGGCTCATGAGAATCTATGCCTCTTGCTGGGCATAAACTCCTTTTTATATCTACTTCTCAAATGCAGGAAACCATTAGGGAGTTAAGCGGGTGTCTGGCCCAGTGACAATAGCCCGGCGGCTGGTGGTTTAAAAAAAGAGGGATGTCTGACACGCCGGTTCCTTTGTTGTCGTCTGCTCGGCTCGTGATCGAACGATCGATTAGAATACAGCCGAGACCGAGATATAGACGCTTGAGAATGAAACGGTAAAAATGTCGTGGGCAAACGGCACGTAATTCAACGATCGATCAGAATAATGTGACGAAAAAACAGACTGAAACACAGGCGCTTGAGAATGAAACAATAACAAGGTCGTGGGCAAACGGCTCGTGATCGAACGATCGATTAGAATAATCATGAACAAGCATGCTTTCCGCAAGGTTTTAAACTTGTCCGTCATCGGGACGGACAGCATGACAAAAAGTCCGTCCCATGCGCTCAACAGTCCGTCGCGCTCTTGAAACACGGTGGGGATAAGTTCTTTTTTTTTTTCTATCAAGATTTGTCCGTCCAGGAAAATTTTGACAGCGACGGAAAAAGTGGAAGGCACTCCGGTGACGGACGGCCTTCCATTTTTTTTTTTCCGTTCCTGTCAAAATTTGTCCGTGAGATACGGAGAGTTTTCCGTTAACGGAAAGCCTGATAAAGAATAGATTGAAACACAGGCTCTTGATAATAAAAAAGTAAACAAAACAAACAAAAAAAAAAGCCGTGGGCAAACTTTTCCAACCAAAACTTCTTGACGAAATCTTGAAAGCGGTCTAGATATGGCACCTTATTTTGTCCGTCCGTACGACTGGTGTTCGAGCGGTTGATTCCTTATCACCTTGACCGGAAGGGGCAGAGGAGCGGGCTTTCGAACTCCCGAATAACGGACTTTGGTATAGCAGTTTTGAAGTATTTGGGTTCCAGAACCCCTGTAGCCCCCCCTCCCCCAGATCCGCCACTGTGAATAAAACAGTTTGAAGCACAGAGTGTTTAAACTTACATCAATAACAAGAGAGTGAGGAAATATTGCCGGACATAGAAATGGTCGAACAATCGAATGAAATAATGTATATATGGGCATACACTATAGGCCTCTATACGATATAGGGTATAGGGCCTATTTCCATGACTGTTTATGCCGGAGCGACTGTCTTAACACCGGCGCTGTACTATGGCGGTGACGGGCCCCCAGGTGCTGTTTGACCGTTGTTCAGTTTTATGTTGCCTAGATCGGAGATCATCTCCGTATCGATGCGGGTATTTTGTTTCTGTTGTTAACTTGTTTTATGTACTAGTTTTAGCCAAGTAGGAACTTAATAAAGAACATTATAATAGTGTGTTCAGGGGACATAGGGTTGTCTTAGTTTTTCTGTTTTTGTCAGGGAGGTTCGGGTAGGGATGAGGCCACTGGCGCTGGCCATTAGATGCCTTGGCGACGGGCTTCACCCGTCCCGAGTCATTGTCCATTGTGTAGCTCTGTTATTGTAATTTGTGGAATGAGCGAGTGAGTGAATGTAAGCAGCACCTAAGGTGGCAAAAATGTGAATTTCCCCATGAGGGATTAATAAAGTATTATTGTATTGTATTGTATTGTATTGTATTGTATTGTATTGCATTGTATTGTATTGTATTGTATTGTATTGTATTGTATATAGACAGACCGGCACTAGACGATAATAGTATACTGACGAGCAAAGGAAAGGCGACATTTTTTTAAATGTTTCCGATGGTTACAAAAAATATCGCATTTCCTTTGCTCATCAGTGTAGTGTTTCCGATGGTTCCAAAAATGCCGCGTTTCGTTTGCTCGCCAGTATATGCTATAATATACTATAAAATTTGCATTTGAAATATTGTGGCGGATCACTTCTAGGATTCTTTCCTTCTCTAAACTACCGCTAGGCTTAACCTATTTAACCTTAAGGCCGCCTTTCCAAATTTAAAGGTGTCACCTAACAACTATGTACCAGTTGCAGGAGATGGATCGACCATTATAATTCAAGGATTAGCTTGGCACATGATGGCGCCAGTCTGATTTGGCACTAACCTTGAATTATCATGGTCGGTCCGTCTCCTGCTGTAGTGAAGCGGGACTGAATGGGTTAAAGGAAATTGTTTCAAAACGGTTGCTTAATTAAAAAAAAACACTTTACGGTTAATTTCGAGGGTAATTATGCTCTAAGCAAATTACATATCTTTGCCTCTTATACGATGCTTAACCCATATCATACTGAGGCTAAAAGCTTCAAATTTGTATACTGCCATATGCAAGCTACATTATAGTACTTACAGATAAGCATATAGACCAATGACTTTAGTTCAAGGGTGGTGCCAGAATAGCTTGGCGCCTAGAGGCGCCAAGCTATTCTGGCATCACCCTTGAACTATATTATTATATTAATGGTCAAAACTTAAGGGCCACCCCACTTTTTGTGTCATTGTTTATCGTCGCAAGTACACTAATAAAATACAATGTTCTTTCGATCCAAATGGGTTAAAAGTTGACCTTAGACAGTCCACTGTACAGGGAACAATAGACAACAATTTATCAATTTCCACGAACGTGTCAAATGCACGTGAAACATCGTAAGTTTTTGTGAAAAGCTGTGCGATATTGGCAAGCGTACCAAAGGCAGACAGGTGGAACAACTCGGTAAAGTCGTGATGCACGTGCTAAAAGGGTCAGACATGAACACTGAGCACTTCTGTTTCGCTACAAATACCGGTACAGTAGGGGCATAATTGTCACTTTCCTAACCATGCCACCACGACGAAGCCTAACGCCAGTAGATCAAGGTCGGGCGCTAGCCGGCATGGCTGCAGGATGGAATTTCCGGACGAGAAGTTGAGAGACGTCTTGAGGTGTCCCATTCAGTGATCCAGAGGCTGCTGGCACGATTCCAAGAAACTGGAAGAGCAGAACGACGACCCTGCTCAGGACGCCCGCGCTGCACCAGCAAAAGGGAGAACATATACCTCTGTGTGGCGGCTCTGCGCGACCGAACTGTCACGTCAACCACTCTGCGACGTCAACTGATGCAAGCTGCAAACGTTAACGTCAGCAGAAGCGCAGTCTGCCGACGTCTGCGCAAAATTGGCCTGGCTTCATGCAGAGCAGCAGTGAGAATACCCCTCACTCCAGCTCATCGCAGAGCCCGGGTTGCCCTGGTGTTGTCAACCTGTGAGGTGAAACAGACTCCAGTGGACTGTGAGGTGGAACAGACTCCAGTGGACTCAGGTTCTGTTTACTGATGAGTCACGGTTCACTGTATCCTTCAAAGGCGCCGGCAGGGTGAGGGTCAGGGCGAGCGATTCACGGATGCATGCGTCCAAGAGGTGGATCGCTACGGAGGAGGCTCAGTCATGGTCTGGGCAGGCTTCAGTAGGGAAGGCAGGACCCCTCCACGTCATCCGAAGCACCCTGACTGGACTGCGCTTTCGGGACGAGATTGTGCAGCCCCTCACTCAGCCAGCTCTCCAAGCCATAGGCCACGATGCTGTTCTGCCGGACGACAACGCTCGACCTCATCGCACCCGTGTGGCGGATGAGTACCTTGAGCAACGGCGCATCATGAGGATGGAGTGGCCAGCTCGTTCACCTGATCTGGCTCCCATCGAGCACCTCTGGGACGTGCTGGGCCAACGTGTAGTCAGCAACCACCCCAGCTGACTCAGTTCGTGCATCAAGAGCGGGAAGCGATCCCACAACATGTTCTCCGAACCCTGGTGAACTCCATGCGTCAACGCTGCATTGAATGCTTGGCTGCAAAAGGTGGGTACACTCGCTACTGACTGGACCAGTCTTGTGTGACTTTTCAAAAGAAGGGTGGGTGAACATTTTAACGTACTGCTGTTGTTACAATGGCTTGATTTACTCAAAACCTAAATGAAATTGTTACTGAATAAATTAGCAAAGTACTGACTCCAAGTATTGTTACATTATTTGTGTGGTGGTGTTGTCGGTGCGTCTGCGATAAAAAGTGGCCCTTAGTTTTGACCATTAGTATATTTTAGTCACAGTTATTTCACACACTGGTGTATTCCGAATGGCAAGGGTTAATCACTGACGGGTGTAATCTATGTTCTTGTTGCGTGACGCGGCCACGACTGCGAGCAACTAAACAAGGGTTGCGCGTCGAACCAACACCCAAACGACAATTACCCCCTAGCACGCAAAACTATAATCTTGTGGCTTCTCATTGCATGGGGGCAGGCCAAACAGACGTGTTATTGGTCGGTAATGACCAGTCATCATCATACAGGTCAACCTCAGTACATCGCGGCACCCTGGAGCCGCGCATAAAGCCAGATCGTATTTCAGTCGCGATCGCGTTAGTGTAGTGCTGAAGTTACATGGACTTTGAATGACAAAAGACCGCTTTGGTAGGTAAAAAGGTCCTCGGGCCAACGTCAGCCTTAGCTAGCACCGCGCACGGCCGTGCGCGGTGCCAGCTAAGGCTGACGTCGGCCCGAGGACCTTTTGCTGACCAGGTATCCGGCGCGTGGGAGCAAGAGAGATATGCGCGTTACAGGTCCGTAAGATACCGAGGTATACTGAGAACGCGTAATACTGATGCTGACGTGTACTTACGGAGACCAGGGTCGAGTTGCACGTAATTTTTTTACAGCCAGTACCTGCCTGTCATAGTCCTAAAGGCTTTGTTCTGAGCTAGTTTTAGCCCCACGTAAAAATCTCGTTGCAGTGCAAAGGGACAGTTGATTGGCAGATGCTGGCTTGGAAAAGTTTCCGTCAACTGGGGACCGGAGCTCAGTTTTGTGTTGATCGCTGGCTATGCGGTCCAGAAAATCAGGCAATACTGTTGAGCTAGCTATCACAAACAATATAACTGCCATGGTTTTTTTTTTAACCCTTATCATTCGGAATACATCACTAAAATAGTTCAAGGGTAGTGCCAGAATAGCTTGGCGCCTAGAGGCGCCAAGCTATTCTGGCACCACCCTTGAACTAAAGCCATTGGTCTATATCATTATCTGTATGTGCCATAATGTAGCTTGCATACGACAGTGTACAAATTTGAAGATTTTAGCCTGAGTATGATAATTGAAAATGTATAACCGTCTTGGTAGAAGCCACTTTTAACCCTTTGGCTGACGTCGGTAGGACTTTTTATTGAATTGATCCCTGCGGAAAATCACTTTGACAAAAAGCGCTATACAGACAGCTAAGTGGTTAGAATGAGCCGTTCATGTTCTGTCTGTGGTTTTGGAAGTTACGGCCTAAGGCCTAAATCAATGAGCAGCACGCATTTGAACCTTGACGAGGGGAGGGGGGTGGAGGGGAAAAGGGGGTGGGGGTGGGGGTGGGGGCACAACAGTATGTCTTGTGTCAGTGACTGAATTATCGGTTCGCTGCATTGCCAAGGTTGCCTTTGACAGTTTTCTTTTAAAAAAAAAATTCGTGATCGATCGATCGACTGAATGGCAGGGGTACATTAAATGTCAAATGCTCCACTTCCTGTCGCGATGTGATTTTGAACCTTACGGCTTTGAATGTGTGCTGGTCTGTGGTTTGGACCTTGCGGCTTTGATCCGTAAGGTACAAAATCACAGACCATCACACACGCCCATGGAAGCTTATCATTATTGCAAGTGGATTTGCCTAGAACTTGCAAAACTTAAAAAGGTAAGCATACCATTTTAATTAAATTGGATATCAGACAAGCAAGGGCACATACAGACAAACATGCTGTCAAACAGTTTGCCTATTAAAAAAAACCCCCAGATAGATAGACAAACGGACGTACGGACACACAGACTAACAACGAACCAACCAAGCATCCAGAAAGCTAAAAAAGAAAGACAGAAGCGTGAAAGAAGGAAAGAAAGATAAAGGAATGCGAACTCAGCCAACCAACCAACCAACCAAGAAAATAAGAAACGAACGAACGAACTAACTAACGAACTAACAAACAAACTAACTAATTAACCTGTCTGTGTAGATAGAAAAGTTCCGTCTCCGTCCTGGTCAGCACAGTGTGACACCGCTTGTTCCCGCAGAGCAAGTCATTCTCCTGAAACCAGACAAGCAAATACACATTACAAATACAAATATACACTGTTACAAATACAAATACACTTTATTGTCCCAATATATTCTTTACTTTTAAACAAAGGCGTCGCCCAAAGCAAAAAAAATGCACTCAAACAGATTAGCTCCAAGGGACTTAATTTTTCATTTCAATTCTGAGAATGCTCTGCTGTACTAATGCCATGGAATTCCAGGCTGGTAAGCTTGCATTGTGTCACCAGCTGCCCTTTTTGTGAAAGCATCGCTCACTAGATCTAGAAAGAGAGGGTAGTGACCTATCATTTTGAGCCTTCCACTGAACACCTACTGCATAAAGCAATAGGGACAACCCCCAGGCGCCCCGCAATCCGCTGGAGAATATAGGTGGAAATTGCACGTGTTTGGTTGAAAACAGTGGATTAAAAGCCCGGGCTGGGCTTTTTAATTCACTATTTTCGGCGAGAGACGTGAAATTTTGACCTACTTCTGTTTTCCGGAAGTCGTCTATAATAATAAATAATAATAATAATAATAATAATAATAATAATAATAATAATAATAATATGATTATCAGTGTTCATGTATTTAGCCATTTTCTGTTCTTTTGTGTAATTGTACATGTGGTTTTGGTTTTGTCACTTTTTGTGTAATAGTTTCTTGTTCATATGTACGGCGCCTAGAGGATCTTACCATTTATAGGCGCCTTATAAATCATCTTTTAAAAATTATTATTATTATTATTATTATTATTATTATTATTATTATTATTATTATTATTATTATTATTAATATATAACTCTTCTATAGCGCAATATCAACACAAAGAAAGGCTCAGAGCGCTTTACATCTAGATAATCTAACTAACTGAAATTAACTAAGGTACCGACAACATACAAAAACACAATTATTCATAGGTTCAAATGAACATTTACACAATACTATTAAATAATAAATAGAAAACATTTTAAGAACCTGATCAGATACATACATCGGGTTTACATGTGCCGGGTACTGGTCTGTGACTTTTCACCCTTTATGTGCGCTGGTTAGTGGTTTTGGACCTGAAGGCTCTAGGTCGCAAGGTCCAAGATCACAGACCAGCACATACATATTTTATTTGTGGGTCAAGGTTTCGGCGAAGAAGCTAATTAAACACTTACGTGATCTTTCGAATGTATTAGAAGTGACAAGCTAGAGAAAATGGCACGGAACGTTTGCATCAACCCACTGCGACCCAGGAACAAAAATACTCACTTTTTGGAGTTGTCCGCTGAAAACTGCATGACAATACAGGAGACAGATCGACCATGATAGTTTAAGGGTGGTGCCAGAAGAGCTTGGCGCCTATGGGCGCGAAGCTCTTCTGGCACCACCCTTGAACTATCATGGCCGAGCCATATCTTGCTGTGGTGTGTCGGGGCTGAATGATTTAATGGTGTATGCATTAAATAATGCTCCTACTGGCCTTGATGGCAAATCTCGTTTCCTCTAATATAGTAGAGAGAGCTAGTATTTATTATATATCTTATTGTGGCACTTTAAAGTTGTGATATTGTTTCTCTCCTGTACATTTTCATCTATCTATTTACAATGACCACCACGCAACACTTTCTCAAGTTTTTTTTTTTAATGGATAATAAAGTTGTCTGAATCTGAATCTAAATTCCCAACAAAGAAAGAAACACTTAGAAAGGTCAGTTACAACAAAATAATAATAATAATACCGTTATTATATAGGCGCTTTTTCTCAATTTTGGGGAAATCGACTCAAAGCGCCGCGCCTGAAACCCAACACACACACTCACGAAACAGACACGGATTTACGCCATTTAAGACAAACACAGTACAAGACAAACGAAGGGCCAGTCAGCTACTGAAGTTACAGAGATTTTTGATCGCTTGTATTTGAAATTTGTAAAGTGGCCTGAGACCGGTACCAAAGTGGGGGGGGGGGGGGGGGTGGAAGAACCGGAGTACCCGGAGAAAGAACCCCCGACGGTCCGCCCGAATTAACGGTGACACTTACCAGAGGAGAAAAGTCCAACGCCGGAACCCGGTATCGAACCGCGCACCTTTGGCATTGGTGGCAGGCGCCTTAACCACTGCGCCACGGACCGCCCCCAAAACGATGTGTGTTGTAATCTTGCTTTCTAAGCGCTTTTCTTTCTTTCTTGGTGTATTCCTTGACATTCTACACGCTTCATCTTCTAGTTTCTACTGTAAACAAAGGTTCTCGAGCCCAAGACAGCCGCAGTGCGCCCGCGCACGACTGTGAACGGGCCCACTGCGGCCGGTCTATCCCCGAAGACGTTTTGCTACTGGTGTCTGGGCTTTCTCTGAAGTCTCAAAGTGAGGTGTATTATTTTATCTTGATAGAGCATTAAAGTAGAACTGAACTTAGTCAACGACCAGTACGCTTTCATTAAAAAAAATAAAAAATCATGGATTGACTTCTAGATTGTGAGCTCAGACCTTTGAGTTGAACCTGTTTGAGTCGAGCCTATTTCAGCCCTAACAAATTCAGCTCTGTCTCACACTACAGCGGGTGCTCTGTGATAGGCCATGACAGCTCAAGGGTGGCCGAAGAACGGACCATCGATCCCTCTCTTGATATGTAGTGTGTCAAGGCTGGATGAGTATTACCGGCAATATTGATTGATTATTTTAATATAACACCGTGCAAGCCACAAGCATCACCATATGGGAGCAGGAAAAAAATCGTTTCGTTCAGTGCCGCGAACGATTCAACCGTTTCACTGCCGAAAAAGACGAACAACAACCAACTGCAAGAGGCAAGGAACCTCATCAGCCCCAGCTGATTGCGGGGGCTCATGAGGTTCTTTGCCGCTTGCTGACCTTATTTATATCCATGATCCTTGGATTGATGCGATTATTCGGCATCGAATTTCCCCTGTTTTCAAAGAAAGAATTTTGCGTCCACTGGCATTGAAGGGGTTTAGATAATAAAAAGGGATCGAAGCGTGCACACAAAAAAAGAAATTTTCGCAGAAAAATGCCGAGAGACACACAGAGCACAGAGAAATAAACCTTATTGCCTGACTGAAGAGTGTGTTTGCACGCTACTTTGCCAACAAAATTAATCAGCGTCTGTCCTGATAACAGCTGGTGTTAATATTTTGGGGGCATGTCAACTGACTCAATTTAAGGACTCTTTTGAACTCTGTAAATCCGCTTTAATCAGAAGGGCTGGTAATAACTGAATTAAAGTTTGCGACATACAAGTGACATAAACACCGAAGAATACCTGCCGGCTATTGAAACCAATTGGTGGTTCAAACTACAAAACGCATGTGTACAGTAAACTTTCGACTTGAAGTTCTGGCAAACGAGCCACGTACTCTGTTTTATAAACTTTAACCCTTTCGCTGTCCGTAGCGCTTTTTTGTCGTGATGATTCCTGCAGGAAGTTCTGACAAGCAAACCACGTAGTATGTTTAAGAAAACTTTAACCCTCTGGCTGTCGGTAGCGCTTTTTGTCGCGAGGATTCCGGCAGGAATCATCGTGACAAAAAGCGCTACCGACAGCCGAAGGGTTAAGGGCTTATACCTATCTAGAGCAGATCCCAGCTCACGGAAAACATTAGAATCTATAATCTCGAATAAGTGTGAACGCCCTAACTACCGACTTCAGAGGGGCCATGCTAAGAAACATCAAGGGGCCTACCTTTAAAAGCTATAGCAGACCACAGCTCAGAAAGCACGTTATAATTTGCAGTCTTGTATCAGTGTCAGCCGGCCCAAACATCTGATCTCACCGTGGTCCGAAAACACCCTTATATATTATTGCCGAAAGAAATAAATTGCATGACTTGGCGCTCTAACGCAGAGACAGCCAAAGAGCTAACTGAAAGGCACAGAGCAAAATCGGCCTCAGGGTACTAGCTTGATGATCCGGCTCTTTTGATACAGAATCTGGTGCAACTCTGTGATTTATGTTCATGCCCTATAGAGATGTGTGCTGGTCTGTGATTTTGGACCTTACGGCCAAGGGCCATGAGGTCCAAAATCACAGACCAGCAATCGCAAGCTCGATGCTCGGCCGACTGCCTATAGACCATTGGGAGTGTTTTTGAGTCATACGTAATTACGTCCGACATATTTTTAGCTTTTTTTAAAAAAAATATTTCGCCTCCCCCCTTCCTCCCCTCCCCCCTTTCCCAAAGGTGTAAAATTACAGGCTATTCAGCCCTCGCGTCATATTGTAAGCATGCGTTTGTTGGACCGCCTGGCAATACAGACTAAATAATATGAAGTTTCTATGGCTGAACAGTCATACTCATACGTAATTATACGCCTCATGCATACCGATTTATTTGTCAATTATACTCCCCGAACTCTTGGTCCCCCCCCCCCCCCCCGCCATCCCACTCCTCCCCCCGCCACACCGCCTCAAATCTCGGCCTCACACCCACCTCCGGGGATTGAACCAGTATGACTGTATGACTTTGGAAGTTCTGTTTAATGAACCCGTTCAATGGGGGACGTGCAAATGTCCGTTTCAATATAATGCCGCTATCTTTGTAACGCTAGGTCTTTGTGGGAGTAAACTTATGTCACGCACACACGCCTTCAACGATCGACGCCCTACCTCCAAGAGGTACAGATCCCCAAGAGCCCCCGCAGATCATGAGGATCTATGCCTCTTGCTGATCTCATTTACGTCTGTGCAGCTCAGACAATGTCGGAGTTCAACGGACACTGCGTAGAGAGCAATAATAGTAAAACGCTGGCAAACAGTTAAAGAACTGCACTTAATACGCTGGGGTTCATGTCTTGTGATTAACTCGCTCACCGCCGAGGAAAAAAAAAATGAACACCATCCAGCTGCAAGAGCTATAGATCCTCATGAGCCCCCGCGACTGCGGGGGCTCATGAGGATCTATGCCTCTTGCAAAAAACGATGTGCATTTATTTTCCTTAAGCGTCTTTGGCGTTGAATGAACGAAGCTTTGATAAACACAGTCTGCGTCCGCTGGCACTGAAGGGGTTACAGAAAAATATATGGACTGTTAAACGGAGCAGTTACTGTTATATGGGTTAAAATGTGTGCCGGTCTGTGATTTTAATCTGGCACTGCCCTTGAATTATCATGGTCAATCCATCTCCTGCAAATGATGCATAGTCATTAGATGACTCCTCCAAAATTTGAGAAATACGGCCGTCGGGCTGAATGAGTTACTTTGCTTAGCTTATTATGAACTTAGCAATGTAGCAAGAAAGAAGTTTGGGTCCTCATGCACTTTGTATATTCCAAGTTTTCTGCAGTAATGATACTTTGCAAAATGATAATATTGTTATTCCCTAACCAGCAATTTTAAACATCACATTGATAATATTATTATCGGGACAGACCGAACCACTATCAAAAGCCAAATTCGAAACAGGGTCTATTAATAATATGAAAAACGATAATATTGTTATCCCTTTCAAACCACTATCATAAGCCACATTTAAAGCTGTTGTGCTGTGGACAGTTCTCTTCAATTACTCAATTTTACGAGACACGCATTCACCCTCTCCACTGCCGAAAAAAATAGTGAACACAATCCAACCACAAGAGGGATAGATCCTCATGAGCCCCCGCAGTTGCGGGGGCTCATGAGGATCTATGCCTCCTGCCGACACCATTTTGCATCCACGTACCTTGTACGGCTGGATCTCTTCGGCGTTGAATTAACAAAGATTTATAATTCAGAAACACAATCTTCGTCCACTGGCAGTGAAAAATAGACCAGAAGGGATGGAAAGTCGAAAGCCATTGCTGTCTTCCAAAGGGCAGCCAGATAAGGTTATATTCGCAAGTCCGGCTCTTCCATGGCGCTGTGTGTTGTATTGAAAGGACCTGTTAGTCGAGATAACAGGTGTGCTGGTATGTGATTTTAGACCTTATGGCTGAAAGCCGTAAGGTCCAAAATCACAGACCAGCACATTAACCCTAGGTCCAAAGTTACAGACCAACGCACGCAGATTAGAACGTGACCGTTTCACTTTCAAAGTCGAAATGACTTCTTCTTCCAGTAATGAACAGTTCTCTAGGAGTATCACGTGCTGTGAGCAGCGTTCAAATTTTTAGCAACCCCCCCAAAAACAAAACCAAAACCAAAATCAAACAAACAAAAACAAAACAAAGAAACCCCACAAAACAATCACAAATAACAACAATACCCCCCCCCCCCCCTACAAAACAACAAGGGAAAGAACCAAACTAACAGGACAAAAAACTAAAAAAAAATCAACAATACTAAAACCCAATTACAAAATATAAAAAAGAAGTAAACGCACGCACGCACGCACGCACGAACTAACGAACGAACAAATAAACAAAGAAAGCTAGATGCCAAGAGCCAGTGGATGCAGACGCAGACTCACATACGTGATCGTGTGCTCGGCGTGATTGAACTCGCACGTCGCGAGGGATGGATCGAACCACACTGCTCAACGGGAGTGGTTCAGCGACACATTACACTGCGCGTCTTGAAACAAGATTTGTGAGCAGGTCTCTGGTTTCAGACATGAAGGCTGGAAACTTCCAATAAACAGTAACAGATCAGCAAGCATAATTATACGGCCCAGCCAGGGTACAGGATGCTGAGCTTTGACTTGCATTTGCCGACGAGAAGTTAACTTTTAAGAGTGCCGAGAAAAAGTTTTTCTAAAACGTTAACTGCAAGATGCATAGATCCTCATGAGCCCCCGCAGTTGCGGGGGCTCATGAGGATCTATGCCTCTTGGTGACATCGCTTCAACTGTATTCACGATTCCGGGACGTCTGACGCTCTGTGGCATATTATTAACCCCATAACCCCACGGCCGCATTTCCCAGATTTTGGGGTGTTATCTAACAACTATGTACCAGTCGCAGGAGATGGATCGATCATGATAATTCAAGGGTAGTGCCAGGTGAGCTTGGCGCCTGAATGCGCCAAGCTCACCTGGCACTACCCTTGAATTATCATGATCGATCCATCTCCTGCTGTAGGGCTTTGGGGCTAAATGGATAACGAACATGGTCGAAACACAACCCGCGTCTACTGGCGGTGAGGGGGGTAATCAGCCCGCCATCTTATCGCTCTTAGCTGATTGACTATCTTCTCTGCTCCGGAAATGAAATGGGTTAAGAGTGTAAGTGTGGTTGGAACCTGACATCTTGGGTTCAATGATTAATGGCGGCTTTTTAAAAATTCAGTCTCAAGAGATAACGGTTAAATCAGCAGCGGTTACCGTGCACTTTACCGATACAGTTTATCCTTGTAACCAATGTTTGTTGTAGAGGTCGAAGTCAGAGGTTCACTTGGTACGTGTCTCACGCATACGTATGGCGTGCCAAAAGAGAGAGATGGTTGGTTAGTTCGGGGTTCAACGTCCACGGCACCGAAGTGATAATGGACGGCCCTGACGGGCGGGTTTTGGGGGACAGGGAAACCTACTACCTATGGAGTACGACCTGAACACTGATCAATTCAGGCGCACTGCAATTGTGCCACTTTGATTTACCAGGACCTTTCAACGGCCATGCTATGG
>BTPG01000005.1:91298585-91341085 GCA_036245525.1 Semisulcospira habei | reverse complement strand
TCAATCACTGGAAAGAAGCAAAACAAACTTGCGTTACGATATCTGCTAAACAGACAAGAAACCATCCCCCCTTCCCCCCTCCCCCCCTTTCCCCCCAAACAAATTCCAGTAACTGAGCAGAAGGCCCTCGAGCTGACGCTGAGGACCAACTTCGGTTGACTTTGGCCCGATTTTCTTTGTTTACTGGGATAATCAAGCAACTCTTTCCTTCTATTCTGTTTCACATTTTGTACTTTCACCCCCGAAGTCAGGTCAGTATAACGGACGCTTGCGAACGACTGAAGAAGTTTTACGGTCGTCTGTTATGTTCGTTTCAGTTAAAGGGGCACGACCGACCTTTTTTAATGCTTCAGTTCGCAAAAAAACTTTTATTGGGCTTCAGTATACATACCCACTTAGACAGTGACCACCCTATTGTCCCACCAAATGCTTTCTTTCGTCCGTTCAAAGCGAAAGAGGCCACCGGAATCTTGTGACTATACCTAGTCAAAAGATTGCTTTCGATAGACGATCAGGTAGCTGACGTCATAACTATTCTATACGACCTTAGGTCATCTGCATAATTATAACCAATCAGAGACAAGATGGCGGATGAACCAGCGAGGAAAAAAAAGAAAGTATCAGTCGACTCGCGCCGGCCGACAATGTTCAGTCCTCTCTGCGCCGTCTGGTGCTTGAGGCGACGGCAAGGGAGCGCCACTTTTGTCTGTCAGCTGCTATTTTGGGTGCTGTTTGCAGAGTAAGGCCTCTGTTCTTGAGCTCTCGCTCCACGGTTCGGCGCCACGTCTCCTTTGGTCGCCCACGGTTTCTCTTCCCCTGTGGTGTCCATCTCAGTGCCACCCTTGGTAATGAGTCGAGTGACATTCTGCAAACGTGGCCTAGCCATCTCCATCTCCGTGTGGCGATGGTTTCAGCGATGCTGTCTGCGCCTGCTCTCTTCCGTAGTTCCTCGTTTGTAATCATGTTTGGCCAGAAGACCTTCATGATCCGTCGCAGGCACTTGTTCTGGAAGACTTCCAGCTTGCGTTCCGTAGCGGTAGTGGATTTCCAGCACTCTGACCCATATAGAAGGACACTCAGCACGTTGCTCTTAAAAATACGGAGCTTGGTGTGGATGCTCAGGCTTGTGGTCCTCCAGATGGGTTTCAGCATTGCGAAGGCTTGGTTGGCTTTGCTGATTCTTGTGGTGATCTCCCTTGTGCAGTCTCCATCTGTGGTAACCTTGCTGCCCAGGTACGTGAACTCGTCCACCTCTTGCAGAGGTTGGTCATTGATGGTGATTGGGTCGCCCACTATGGTGTTCTTCCTCATGACTTGAGTCTTCCTAATGTTGACCCCGAGACCTATGGAGCTTGCTGACTGTGTCAACTGTTGTGTCTTCTGTTGCAGCCGGCCGACAATGACAGACTCGGAATTGAAGAGAAGAAAGAGAAAGAGAGACAAGATACCCCTAAGTAGAATTGACATCGGTCAAGGGAATATAGAGCTTGGCTTGACCGCCCATCCGGAATTTGTCACTTTCTTGCTATGTGAATCAGTAAGTAATCCGGCTACCGTCTTTGTCGATCTTCCTATAGTTCCGCGAGCGCTAGTGACTGATTTTCAGAATTCATGAATTTCAGTAGAACTGATTATCTCTTACTGATTTTGCAAGATTTTAAATCTGTTTTATCATAAAGTTACGAGCTAGTTCATCAGATTTTATGCTGCAAGGATCTGAAAACTACGGTGTGTGTCAAAATTGCGGCACTGACATCGCTGGTCATGACACGTTTTTGTCACCGAGTCGAACAAGCCACGCCCCCAGCACGATCGTTACTCAGGGTCAGGGTAGCAGGTCAAGCGAAACCGGCATTGATTGTGACAGCATAGTGAGTATGGAAGGGTTATTTTACATTCTCGTGAAAAATTATGACAAAGGGATGCCGGAGAACATCAGTACATGAGTGTACACTGACATGTGTGTACCCACACCGATGACCTCGTCTGCAGTATTGATAGGGTTCTGCCTTGTGACGTAGGCTAGTAAATATGCACAAATTCAAAACGAGGCCGAAGAACAAACGATAATTTGCGCTCTCGGGTACAAAAACAACACACCCACCAAACGATGAATTTCGACATTTGGCATTGTATTTCCATCATAAAGCTCTAAGTTAGTACACAAAGGACCCATACATAATACTGTCAGCAGTATCTGTTGCAGACAGTTTTTTGACTGTGTTGAGATGCTTGATCGTGGGGAGAATAACTTTAATTTTTTCCCCTTTGGCATGTATGCTATGAGTATTACCATACGTGCTCCAACCCGTCTGCTAGTGCCGAGCCAGAAGGCTCTGGACTTTTAATCTTTTTAACCCATAAAGCCCTGACAAGCTACGACCGGGTTGTGGATCGACCATAATTGTTCAACGGTGTCAGAATAGCTAGGCGCCTGTAGGCGCCGAGCTATTCCGACACCACCCTTGAACAATCATGGTGGATCCCTATCCAGAACCGTGACGTAAACCTCAGCGTGTATCTAAAAAAAGAAGATGATGTAATGAGGTAATTTAACTCGATGTAACTTCATTACAACACGCTTCAGTCTTGCTGCTGTGCAAAAGGGTTTTAAAAAACTGCTTGATAGGAGAGATTACGTCCCGTGTGTCAAACCAAGATACGACCTACGACTGAGTACAGTACTTCACGCCCTGAAAACCTAACCAATGTTTTTGTGTATGCTTTTCAGCCTGAGGCCACGCCTGCCTGGTATGATCGCCTTGTGTATGCTGGTCTGTGATTTAAGACCTTACGGACGAGAGCCCGGTAAGGTCTAAATCACGGACCAGAACACATTTGAAAAATAGTTATAAGGTGAATAATTACGACTGCCTCAAAGCACAAAAATAGATGCCTCGATACCTCAGGGTATCTATTACAATACAAGAGGAAGTGTTCTTCATTCTCCACAGTCCCAATACAAAATGGACAGTCCTTCACATGTGTATTTAAATACCTATTATTCACATTCAGTTCTACTGTTCCCAGTCTGAAACGTATAAGGCTGTCCCTGAATTTCTTTGGTTCGAATACCGTTTTGAACTGCTTGTAGGTTGCAAACCTGTCGCTTGACTGAACCTTCGTTTCCCTTGGCTGTACAAATGACTCTTTCAGTCTTTGCCTGTACAACAACAAAAAAGCCCTTTCATCACCCACACCACCGTTTTGCCAAACGTTGCCAAAGCCATACTTGTGTAGGGTGCTTTCAGTTTGGTTCGCCCAAAAACAACTTGCTACGGTACAGTTCAACTGCATCTTGTACGCCTGCTTAGGAAGTCTTGTATCAGATATTTTAATCAGTTTCATCCAATACTTTGTAGCTCTTATTATGCTATTAATGTGCAGTGGATGCCTACCCGTTTCACCATAAGCAGTCTGATTTGGGGTTCTGACATCCACACTCAGTAGTCTCTTGCAGGCGAAAGTGTGCACCTTTTCTATTGTTTCGAACTGCTTCAGCCCCCATACTTCAGACGAGTATAGGAGCATCGGCGCCACCTGGGTATCAAAAAGCTTAAAGAAAATACATGGGTTAAGGTTGCCCAGTTTCCACATAGTCCTCAATAGAAACTCGCCAGAAACTTTCCCAGCTCCCTCCCTCTCTCCACCTTCAACTCGACAGCACCCCTATCTCCCTCTCTGACTCGGTCAAGAACCTTGGCGTTATCCTCGATTCCTCGCTTTCCCGGCATGACCAGCTTCGTCTCCGCCACGGCCCAGGCATGTTATTTCCACCTCCGCCGCATCAGTCAGATCAGAAAATACCTCACTACCGAAGCTGCCACCAAACTCGCTGTCTCTCTCATCTTATCTCGCATCGACTACTGCAACTCTCTCCTTTCCGGCCTTCCTCACTCCACCACTCTCACTCTCCAGCGCGTCCAGAACAATGCTGCCCGCCTCGTCCTCAGAAAGAAAAAATCCGACCACATCACTCCCTTGCTCAAGCTCCTTCACTGGCTCCCCATCCCCCAACGCATCCAATACAAGATTCTGTCTCTTTGCTACAAATCCCTTAACAACTACGCTCCTGCCTATCTCTCCAACTTACTTCACCCCTACACTCCTCCCCGCTCCCTCCGCTCCGCCTCCGACCCCCTCCGCCTCCTCATCTCCCGCACCAAACTCAGCACTTTCGGCCCCCGCTCCTTCTCAGTATACGGTCCATCTACCTGGAACACTCTCCCACTCTGTCTCCGTCAGAAACACTCGCTCTCCTCCTTCCAGTCCGCCCTCAAAACTCACCTCTTTCAACAGTTCTAGCACTATATCACCACACTCCCCACCCCAAGCTGACCGTCGTAAGGTATCTTCACTATTTGTGTTACATGAGTCATTGTCTAAAGCGTGCGCATGCGTGTGCGAGTTGTGAGTGCGCGCTTAGAGTTATAATTATTATAAGATAAGCGCATTATAAATACCGTAATTATTATTATTATTATTATTAATAACTGAGAAACTTTCGCCTTCGCCTTTACAGCATAGTCGGAGAGGGCCACAGTAAACGATATTTTTGTGGTCAGTGTGAAACCAAGGTATTTATAGCTGTTAACCACTTCCATTTCGGTTGCACCACTATACCATTTGTCTTTCGCTGGCAGTCGCCCGCCTTTTCTAAAAACCATTACCTTGGTTTTCTCGAGACTAACCTCCAAACCAAGCCTAACAAAAGAGCGCTTGAGGTTAGTTATCTGGTTCTGCAGCCCCACAGCGCTTGTGGACAATAAAGCTACATCGTCCGCAAAAAGTAAGTGAAAAAAGTTCTCTCAGACCAGGCAGTAGTTGTACTCCGTGTCGACCGTTTTCATTTACGTAGTTTGCAACTTCATTAATTAACAAAGAGAAAATTACAGGGCTTGCTAAACAACCCTGCCTGACCCCGACGGGGCAGTCGAAGAAATCCGAGTATTGGAAGCCCGCTCTGTATTGGGACTGTGGAGAATGAAGAACACTTCCTCTTGTATTGTAATAGATACTCAGCACTGAGGAAAAAGAACTTGGCTAGCCTTTTGTTGCTTGCAAACCTGGACTGTGACTCTATCAGAAAAGTTGCAATGTTCATATTCAATGCACTTAAATTACGCAATGAACAACTATCTGTGTAATAGGACATTAACTATGGGCCGATGGCCGCGAAACATCTGTTCAGTCTGCCCCATAGTGGGGTAGACCCCTTGATGCAGCGCGTCAGTGCGCGCTGCGGTGCGGCGTGTGTGTGTGTGTGTGTGTGTGTGTGTGTGTGTGTGTGTGTGTGTGTGTGTGTGTGTGTGTGTGTGTGTGATCATTATATTATGAGTACCAATTCTAAGAAGAATTTTTTTTAAAAACTCAAATCTTGTCTGTTTCCTTTCTCGTATTGTCATTGGTTTTTTCCAGTTATGTAATCTCACCCCAATTTGAATGGGTCGTTGACCTACCGAATAAAGTGTTCTGAGTTCTGAGTTCTGAGATACCTCAGGGAAAACCATAAAGACCAACGCCATGCACAGTCTTGTTTTGGTTCGTGATTTTGATCATACAGGTTAGTATTCCAAGCAAGATAAGCAAGATAAGCAAGATCCAAAATCACAGACCAGTACACAATCGTCGAATCATCGCGACAAAAAGCGCTACTGACAGCTACAAAGTGTAGTTGTTGATATGCTTACGGCTGCCTGAGGCTGATTAAAAAAAAAAAATGCTTTCTGGCCTATGAAGGCTACATTACAGATTACAAGATAGATGGACTATGATAGTTCGAGGGTGGTGCTAGAATAGCTACAATAGTGTATCAGGATGAAAAGAGTTAAGGAGATGCTTACGGCTGCCTGAGAGGACGAAGTAAATGCCATCAGCTGCCTGTCCTTTCTTCAGTATCACTCGGTTGAAGCGGTATCTGAAACCGACAGAGAATTTAAAAAAAAAAATCACCTTAAATTGTGTTGGTGTGTGATTTTTCAAATTACGACCACAGGCCTCACTGAGTTGCATTGTGAGGTTAAAGTACCATTACGCGTTTAAAGACACATTTCAGCACCATTTGCGTTTGTTATGCCTTGTCGACACATCTAATGCACTTTAACAGTAGTTGGGACATGCAGCAAAAGCACACTCGTAAACGCACTTATTCATTCTGCCCAGCCGTTAGCGTGTCAATCTATTTTTAGCTGTTTCTCGTACTGAAAGCGTTGTATTTATAGAACTGAGTAAAGTCATTATCAAATTACTTGATATTAAAATGACGTGTGCTGAACTGGAATCTCCTGTGTCTAAATGAACCATAATCTAGACCTGTGTGTAGCGTTTCTGTTACAGAAGTGTATCTTTGAACAGTTACGGCGGTAGTGGGCCTTTAAATCTTGCGCCAGCCGCTACGCAAGGTACTCCGATATAGCAATAAGTGGCTGGCGCAGAGGTCAGTTTCGGAGAGTGAACGGAAGTCCTGCACAAGCCACTAAGCAAAGTGCTCCGCTCTACCTGGTTAGTAGCTTGTGCAGGATTTACTATGATGCGGGCTCATCCGTGCAACTGGCCCCAGTGTGATTTAAGCTCATACGTGCAACTGAACCCAGGTCCAACGTCACAGAATAGCAAGCAAAATGAAGCGGTGTTTGTAAGACAGAGATACTTTTATACCGGAAAGCTGTGCGCCGCGAACACACAAACAACCCGCACAGATAAAAAAGAGAGAAGTATCATACATGCCTGGGAATGACTGAATAAAACAACAACAACAACAACAACAACAAACAAAAAAACCCCCACCCCAGTGACGCAAAGACTTTTCTACTCCACTTGAAATCTGCACATTTCTTCCTAGGATATAAATCTGTGGTGATAAGAAAATACATTAAAGGAATACACGACGCATTGACTCGCTCACCAAGTTAGCAAAACATATTCGCTCTCGGATTAACTCCTTCTCGGTTAGCCGCATCCGCCGGATACGTGGCATAAAGCAGCGTATCCGGATGCAGCTAGTCTTGAATGAGTTAATTTACATTAGTGTTTACAGTACGAACGTTCAGGCAGAGGGCTGTATTTTTAAAGTACCGATTATATCAAGGTTTGAACATCGCGTTACAGCTGAATACGTTTGAGCAACCACCATTTTGCCCCACCCCCCCACCCCCACCCCCACCCCGCAATAAAATAAAATAAAATAAAATTAAAATAAATAAATAAATAAATAAATAAATAAATGGGGCCGTAAAAGATGTGTTCTCTCTCAAGAGAAGTCTTCAAGGGAAGGGCAAACAAGTATCACTGTCACTGACCCCTTAATTGCCGAGGCAAGGCAAACGCTACCCAGCTGCAAGAGACATAAACCGACATGAGCCCCCGCGACTGCGGGGGCTCATGAGGATTTATGTCTCTTGTCAGTGCTATGTTATTTTGGCCTAATTTTGTATCATTCAAGTCTGTGTCAGTTCTTCGCGCGAATCTCCGTCAGCGTGCAGTCTTTTCAGACGCGATATTCGTGAACACCGACAGCGAAGGGGTCAGGTTAAAGATCATTATCTACGTGGCCACAACCACTTAAATGATGGCTCTTAATGAAAGGTGATCTCAGGATGGCAGCTCAAAAGAGGTTGTGCATGCATGGGCTTACTTGTCGTAGAAAGCGTGTTGACAGATCTTTTTCTGCGTGGCCAGGCTGTAGTTGGCGAAGTCCTTGCTGAGCGCTTTCAGACAACGCAGAATCTACAAAGGAAACGACAGAAGAATTGAAGCAACCAAAGCACATCTTCCCACAAAATATACGCATTTAATAATAATAATAATAATACCGTTATTATATAGGCGTTTTTTCTCAATTTTTGGGCAAATCGACTCAAAGCGCCGCGAACTGAAACCCAACACGCACACTCACGTAACAGACACGGATTTACGCCATTTGAGACAAACACTGACAGTACAAGACAGACGAAGGGCCAGTTCAGCTACTGAAGTTACAGAGATTTTTGATCGCTTGTATTTGAAATTTGTAAAGTGGCCTGAAACCGGTACCAAAGTGTGGGGGGTGGGGGGGGGTGGGGGGGGGGGGCAGGGTGGGTGGGGGGTGGAAGAACCGGAGTACCCGGAGAAAGAACCCCCGACGGTCCGCCCGAATTAACGGTGACACTTACCAGAGGAGAAAAGATCGACGCCGGAACCCGGCGTCGAACCTCGCACCTTTGGCATTGGTGGCAGGCGCCTTAACCACTGCGCCACGGACCGCCCCAACGTTAACCCATTCAGCCCTGACGCACTACAGCAGGAGATGGGTCGACCATGATAATTCAAGGGTAGTGCCAGATTAGCTTGGCGCCTGTCGGCGCCAAGCTAATCTGGCACTGCCCTTGAATTATCATGGTCGATCCATCTCCTGCAACAGGTGCATAGTCGTTAGATGACGCCTCCACAATTTGGGAAATACGTGCTCCGGGCTGAATGAGTTAAGAACGGGAAAAGTGGCAAACAGTTATCTTCTTCACTGCTGAGAAAAGGTAAGCACGATGCAACTGCAAGAGACATAGGTCCTCATGAGCCGCCTCTGTTGCGGGGCTGCTAAAGTTCTTGGACTGCTTAAATTCGCAGATACAATGGGTTATCAATGTTGTCTTTGCATAAACTAAGACTTTACTACCCTTCTTTTCACAATCAGTGTCAGTAATCACACGCAGCAGCGGTTAAAATAAAAAATAAAATAATAATAATAATATAATAATAATAATAATAATAATAATAATAATAATAATAATAATAATAATAATAATAATAATAATAAAAAGTACCTCTTGTGAACTACGTACAAACGAGAAGAACAAAAACGTTTTTTGTTTACGACATTCAAACTATATATGTTCGCCCTTTTTTCAACCTTACTGTAAGACAAAGGTCTATATATTGCAAACTATCAACCCTTCATTGACTAGAGCTGGTCGCTTGTAGGGCAAACGTGTCAAAGTGATGGACTCCTTCTGTATGTGAAAGGCAACACAACAATGATAGACTGATACTCACTTCAACGATCTGGTCTGGCCGCCGGTATCCAGGCATAACTTTCATCATCTCCCGGATCTCGTCTGTCAGCAAGAACTGGGATGGAAAACCCCCCATAAAAACAGATAATTAACCCTTAATCTGGCGAGATCAATTGCCCACCACCCGATTGCAAGAGGCATATATCCTCATAAGCCGCCTCAGTTGCGGGGAGGAGGATCTATGCCTCTTGCTGAAACCACTTTGTATCCTTAGACAGATGACTGAGGAGGATCTTGGACGTTGAAATCAAGTTTCAATGATTTCATCAACACAATCTACGTCTACTGGCGGGAATGGTTAAAATGCAACGCTGAACCTCAGTTATCGATTACGTGAAATAACGGTAAAATAAAATAAAAGTAAATACAGACCTAACAGCCAAACAATGCTGACGCATAATCGTTCAAAAATTCTTGAATTTATGAAAAGATAAAAAAAAAAAATCCTCTCGTACTTCTTTGGGTTGGTTGGTTATTTCTGGGTCTAACGCCCAAGGCACAAAAGTGATAATGGACGGCCCCTACGGGCGGGTTATGGGGGAACAGGTAAAATTAATCTATTGCCTATGGAGTACGACCTGAACACTGATCACTTTAGACGAATTGCAACTGTGCCATTTTGATTTACCAGGACCTTTCAACGGACATGCTATTGAGCAAGCCCGTCGCTTTCCCATGGATTGTGAGTCCATCTACCGTGGCCGGGTCGGGGACTCCTTCGCTCTTTTTCGCTCCGACGCTTAGCCGCCTCAGCTATTTCGGACTTTTTTGTTGTTGTGATATGTCAGTGGCGTTTATATTTCACTATTTGAAGTCGAACGTGCATGAAACTGTTTGTTTAGGCGAAATACACTATAATACAAAATGATAATCTTTTTCTGGTCACTTATTTACCACCCCAATCTCTCCCATTCTTGTCATTTTTTTCCCCCTGTGCTTGGACGTTAAATCTTTCATCTTTGGTCCATGACACACGTGACCACACAGTTTACCGCTCACTAGCGCCTATTCTGTCGAAGAAAAGCAAAACGATACAACTATCACACAGCGTGCAGTCCAGGTGGGGTGTTGATGCTTCGACAAACGGGAACGAAGCGGACCAAGCGTGTCAGGTGTGTGACGTCATGTCACGTGACTTTTCCGAAGATTGCCTAAGATTTTTTTTTCGGAGGCCAGGTTTTATTTTTGCTAATATCAAAGTATCTACGCAAAGGCAAAATAAACCGTACACATATTTCCATTCCTCGTGTTTTTTTCAGTTGGATACTACACTTTAAGTCCATTTTTGTGAAAAGCGAGATTTTCATTGGGTTAGGGTGAAACCCCGAATAGATTTATTTAAATCCACTTTGTCATTTGCGGGTTCCACACTGTGAAACTCACTCCCACGTGACGTTAAGGCCACTCCGACATTATCTCGTTTCATGACAAGTCATTATAGATACCTGACATCACTCAAATAATAATATCTAGTTAAACGTAGACACACGAGTGTACGTGTATATTATAATTATTATGTGTATGTGCGCGTGAATGTATGTGTGTGTGTGTGTATGCATGCGTGTGTGTGTGTTTGTGCGTGCATGCGTGTGTTTGTATTTAGTGGACTGTATATTTTGTATCACTGTGCTTTGATGTCCCTGTTTTATGTATATGTTTTACTTAGTTAGTCGTAGTTTTAGTAACGGCAGGTACGAAAAATGATATAGTCACAGACTGTGTTAATATCTTTACCGTTGTAAAATAAAGATTCATTGATTCTCTCTCTCTCTCTCTCTCTCTCTCTCTCTCTCTCTCTCTCTCTCTCTCTCTCTCTCTCTCTCTCTCTCTCTCTCTCTCTCTCTCTCTCTCTCTCTCTCTCTCTCTCTCTCTCTCTCTCTCTCTCTCTCTCTCTCTCTCTCTCTCTCTCTCTCTCTCTCTCTCTCTCGTAAGACCATTGCTAAAACACTTTCTTATTGTCCCAGCTTAGACACGTAACGGATACAAATACCCGTAAATTGTTTTTTCATGGCTCATATAAAGTCTCACGTTGATTATGTCTCCACAGTGTGCGACGGCTGTAGTGATGTCCACATGAAGAGGCACTTAAACATTCTCGGTCTGCGTCAGCAACTTACTTTAAATAAATGCGTCTTTATGCATAAGATACTGAATAATATGACACCCCTGTATCTAATCGCTAAATTTATATCTCCCCAAGAACGTGAACGGACCTCAAGAAACAATACGTTACCCCCTACCACTGCCAAGAATCGACCTTTCTAAAACTAGTATGTCATTCTCTGGTCCGTTTGCTTGGAATTCTATCCCTGCACACTTGAAAACTATAACCTCACGAGACATTTTTAAAAGAAAACTTTATGATTACTTGATGAGTCAAACTTAGTACTTCTCAGGTACTGCAATATCTCCTGTACCTCATGCATTTCATGCACATGGCTGATATGTGTGTTCGCGCGCGCGTGTGTGTGTGCTCGTGTTTGTGTGTGTGGGTGTATGTGTATGTGGCGCGCGCGCGCGTGTGCCTGTGTGTGTGATGCGTGTTATTATTTTCCTGTATATAATGATGCTATTGGGTTTTGTATGTAAATATATATTTAAAAAAAAAAAGTTTCCTCTTTTTATGCTGCAGATGTTAGCAACGGCAAGTTTGTAAAATAACGATTTGTTTTCTGTCAACACTTTTTACCGTTGAAAAATAAAGTTTCATTATCATCATCATCATCATCATCATCATCATCATCATCATCATCATCATCATCATCTCTCTCTCTCTCTCTCTCTCTCTCTCTCTCTCTCTCTCTCTCTCTCTCTCTCTCTCTCTCTCTAACAGTTTGATTTAGGAAGACCGCTTATAGAAAGTCGGTTGATCCACATTTGAGTTGAGTCCGTAATTTTCGTTCTATTCACTTGGAATTTCGGATATCTAGTTTTCTAACTTTGAAATAGACATTGGATGAGTTCGAGAGGCTGTAGAACAAAACAGTCAGCCCTGGAAGAGGCTGCGTGCCTTTCAGATGAGTGATGTGAAACATCAAATGCGTCACTGTGTACCCAGCGTCGTGAGACTAGCGATGCCATGACGTCAAGATTATTGTGACGTCATTTTGCTGTTCGTGCTATTATTCTTCAGAATTATTGTCGCTACACAAACCCGCAGAGCGTACTAATGGCGGGAAGCGCCGTGTGTCCGTCTTCAAGTCATTTGTGTGCGCCGGCATGTGTATTGATCAGAGACTAGCTTAGAGAGGAATGGATCAGAAGGATAAGCTTAAAAATATTAACAACTCAGTCTGACTGTTCCTAAAAGAAAAACGCATGTGATACGGTAGATTTTGGGATGAAAACCTCATCTTGTTCCGTATTAGGGCAGTATTCCTGTCTACCTTTTGCTTTTAACGCATTCGCGGTCAGCTTCATCCGGATACACGGCCTTATGCGGCCTTATGAGCATCGAATGAGTTAAATAAGCTGACTTTGGAGTAGGTCCGTTTTTATTCCAGTTTTCTGTGTTTCTGTATTCCTTAGTTATTAGTGAGGTTTCGCTTACAAAGAACGACCCCCAGCAACGAACAAGAGCGAAATCACAGAATAGCCACTAACCAGCGTGAACCATAAGCATAAACAACACTCCAAACATCTCTAAGTGCTGCAGAGGACCGGCCGGTCCTGTGTATCACGTATCATCCTCACAACATCCCCATCAAGAACATTCTCCTCAGGAACTTCCACATCATTCAGAATGACACAGTATTGAAAGACATATTTCCTGAGCCTCCGCTGGTCGCTTACAAACGTGACACTAACCTACGCGATCATCTTGTTCACAGTTCACTTCGCACATCTAACACCTTACCACCTGGCACACACCCTTGTCAGCAACCACACTGCAAAGCATGTCCATACATCAACACATCCCCCGTCATCACCGGACCCCTGTCATCTTTTCATGTCCACCGATCATTCACATGCCAGTCATCGGATATTGTCTATGTCATCTCATGTTCTCACTGCCCAAAGATGTTGTATGTGGGGGAGACATACCGTACACTCCCTGAACGCTGCGAGGAGCATGTTCGTTCGATCCGCCTCGGATACAACAACCAGGTTGGACGTCATTTCAACCAACCTCCTCATAGCCTCACACATTTCAGCATACGCATCCTTTGGCAAAATACATCCCACTTCATCCGCCGCAAAATGACAGAATCCTTTTTCGCGGACAGGCTTGGCACTTACCATCCGCGCGGCTTGAACATTCGCCCCTAGGGATGTATGCTCGGCCTGATGGGTAGTTGGTGCCAGACTTGACCTCACTGTTGATACTGGATGCTACCTTTGAGTGTGTGTGTGTGTGTGTGTGTGTGTGTGTGTGTGTGTGTGTGTGTGTGTGTGTGTGTGTGTGTGTGTATGTGTGTGTGTGTGTGCATGTACGTGAGCTGCAGCAGGCACGAGTGAATGCGAATGTATGCAGTGACGTGTATGTATATAGTAAGTTTTGTGCTACGTGTTTTGTGCATGTGTATTTGCGTCACTATGTTTTTTTTTTTTTATTTTTTATTTTTTTTAAATTTTTTTTACGTCATTCTAAATTCTCTCTATACAGGATGACGTCTTTTCTTTCTGTCGTGTTCTTTTCTGTTCTACGTTTGTTTCCATGTCACCTGAGGAAGGATCTTTGATCCGAAACGTCGTTATCTGTTACATTGATCCTCATGCGCCCGGAGGGCGCATGAGGATCAATGCCTCTTGCAGATGTTCGTAGTGTTGTCTATTTTTAATATAGGCCTACAGGCTGGTTGTTCGCCGTCATTTCGCTCTCGTTCCTTGTTAACCCTTTTAGCGCCTCGGGCGCATTTCCCGAATTTTGGAAGTTTTACTTAACGACTATATACCACTTGCAGGAGGTAGATTGAATATGATAATTCAAGGGCAGTGCCAGATTAGCTTGGCGCCTGAAGGCGCCAAGCTAATCTGGCACTACCCTTGAATTATCATGGTCAATCAATCTCCTGCTGTAGGGTGTTGGCGCTGAAAGGGTTAAGAGTCGCTCGGCGTAGGCGTCACCTCTCTATTGTTTTGAGGCGGGTGATCTTGCCATTCTCTAGCCTGTTCCCCTACCTCTGTCCTGTGGTCCCGTTTGAACTCGGCCACGTCGAAGGTGAGTTGCACCAGCTCCCGCTTCTCGTTAGGAACGAAGGTGACGAAGGCGCGTGGTCCTTTCCGCTTCTGTTGGACGTTGGTGGTGGCCACGATGTTGTCGATCAGCGCGAACCACGGCTCCTTCTTCACGTGACCGTACAGAATTCTGGTTTATGAAAAGTATGAAAGAAGGGTATGAAGTAAAAAATAAAAAAAAAAATATAAAAAAAATCTAGACAAAAATGTTACTGCCAAGCGCCATCGCGTAAAATGCAAGAAAGGCACATTTAGAAAGGACAAGAATAGCACAATGTAGTGCATTGTACTTCTCCTTTCACATCGTTTTTCTTTTGTTTTGATCTTCTTTGTCATTCTGGTTCATGTTTATTGTGTTGTGCTTGACCTTTCAAAGCGTGTTTTATTTTTGTTTCGTTTTTTTTTCTTCTTCAGGTTCATGCTAAAAAGTCTGAAAATATAGACTTTTAAAATTACGAGATCATTTTCCATTGAGGCGTTTGTCTGGTTTCCTGAATGTGATCTTTTATACAGGGAAGGCTAGAGGAGGTATGCAGCACAGGAAAAAACAGGGTATACAAAAGATATGGTCAAACCATATTCAGAAGATGTACTCGGCCAGCGGCCAGGCTGTACACTAATACCCCCCCCCCCCCACACACACACACCCTCTCCAACGTGTGTCTAAATCCCTGCAATGTAAAATGATTTTGGAAATCACCAAATCTGTGGCATCTACTACAATCTAGTTTATAAAAAATGTATACACAATAGACGATTTCCGATCAGAAGTAGGTCAAAATTTTGATATATCGCATGTTTATCCTTGCTTTTAATGCACTGTTTTTTCGAAGCGAGTGCAGTTTTGATGCACGTCTGATTTCCGAACAACGCCTATTTAAGATTTGTAATATAATTTCACGCGCTAGACGTGCTGAACAACTGGAATGCACCTCTTAATTATCTGAGCGACACTTACTCTTTACAGATGTTGCAAACTTGAATCAGCATCAGCACTGCTCGAGCCATTCTGCGAAATTTCGTGATGGGCTGTGAAAAAAAAAAAAAAGACGTCAGAATTTTAATCAGTTGCGGTCAAACAAAAAGTGAAAGGATGCTGATGTTATCATCACCGTCGTCATCGTTGTCACGATATGATCATCTACATTAATATCATCATTATTATCATCAACGTCATCCGCTGGTATAAAGACAACATAATTTCAGTCAGTTGAAACTAAAGACAAATGGTGGAATCATCATCATCATCATCATCAGTCCCTTGCCCGAACTGGGCGTTGGGGGGACTGAAAGGCAGCAGCAACAGTCAGTGCTCTCCACTGAGTTCTATTTTGGGCGGTGGCAAGCAAGTCTGACATCTCGAGTTCGGTCCATTCTTTTATGTTTGCGACCCAACTCTTTCTCTGACGACCTCGCCGACGACTTCCTTCGAGAGTGCCTTGGAGGATAGTCTTGGACAAGGTGTTGTGTCGGGTCACGTGGCCAAACCAAGCAAGCTTGCGCCGTTTCACGGTTGCCAGAAGGGGTTCATGTGGGCCCACCAGGGAAGTGACGATGCTCCGTACATATTCGTTGGTCTTGTGCTCGCGGTACGAGATGCGGAGCAACTTCCTCAGGCACTTGTTCTCAAAGGCCTGGATTTTCTTTTCTGAGTCTGCAAGCAGTGTCCAAGTCTCACAGCCGTAGAGTAGAATAGACACTATGAGGGACTTGTAAAGCCTGTACTTGATGGTGAAGCTGATGGAGTTACTTCGCCATATCCTGTCCAGCCTGGCCATTGCGGATGTTGCTGTACCTATCCTGATACGGATCTCTGCTATGCAACTACCGTCTTTGGACAGGGTGGCTCCCAAGTACTTGAAGCTATTGACCTCTTCTAGCTTTTGGCCATTCATGTGAATGTTGCTGCTGCTGTCGCTTGTGGTGTTGATCATCACTTTGCTGGTGGAATATATAAATATATAAACAATAACATAATTATCATTGTAATCACCTTCGTCTGGTCACCGAAAAAACCATCTTGCACTAAACCGATCCAAGTTATGACTTGAGCGCTTAACTCTGTGGATGTTGGTAGCGGTTTAGTCGCGATGATTCCTGCAGGAATCATCGCGACAAGAACACCTACCGACAGCCAAAGGATTAAAGCCGTGAGGTCCAAATCATGTAAGCTACAACAAAAATCGTTGGTTACCGGCAGGCAAGACGCCATCACACAAACCAGCAAACAATTTGTTAGTTATAGTGAGGGCTGTAAGCAAAATGATGGGGACAGAGTTGACAAAAGCACCAAACTTTTTGGAGATGTTTGTTAGGTCCTGTAGCAACAATTTTTGATATGTTCCACAAAATCAGTCGCAGCTGATGTTCTCACGTGACAAGTATAAAAAAATGATGACGCGACAAATAAAAAAAGTAAAAAGAAAGTTTGTTTTGGCTTGCTAATGATTAATTTTTATTGATAAATTTATCTAATTTTGATAAAATAAATACTCAAAACTCATAGTAGACATAGCAGACATTTTTAAACAAATATGGTAGAGAGGATTAAAGGCTTAATGTTCAGTCAGCATCAGTTTTTCCGCAAAACGTTTGGGTTTGTCAAGTCAAATGTTCATATGAAATTAACATCTAATCCTTCATGCAGTTACACTTGCAAAGGTCTGTACCTCTCCAAGTGGCATTTTTTACAAGAACATTTTCCGGTACAACCAGCAGCAGCTTTGCAGCTACACTTGACATGTTCACTACATGCTTCTGAAGCAATTGGTCAAGATGTCCACAGTGCAATCCAACAACAAGTGGTGGCGTGTATTTTCCAGCCCCATCTTTTTGGAGTTGGTATTTGCTGTTGAGATTGATCGCTTGTTGTCCAGATTTCAGCTTGGTAGACACAACGCTTTGTGTGTTGCAGGAGAGCACCTTGTGTGGGAGGAATAGTGTCCATGGTTTTGCTTTGTTGGCAAAACATTAACCTACTAGCCTCATTCACAGTCTCAAATCCGCTTGTCTTCTGGTACATGAGGACGGTGAAGCGCTCCAAAAGTTTGAAGTTCTCATCACTGATGTCCACCTCTTTGAAAGGGTGACTGGTGATGTCATTGAAGCCCTTGGTCACATCAGGGAAAGATTTTCAAGTCTCCCAGTCACACTTGTTCCCCTTCCAAGAAAGGCTGATACTGTATTGCAGCCTGTGAAGCTGTGAAAAACTGGCAAGGCAGTTGACATTTCTTTGCCAAGGGTTATGACCCGAGCGTTGATATTAATGTAGGAAAAGCTCCTTTCTGTGCCAAACCCAACCCAGATGTTCAGTGTCGAGCATAGTTTTTGCAGGTGGTAAAACTTGCCAGTCAATATGACAATAACATCGGTGTCCACGGTGCGAACAAAGCAAGTCTTTGAACCCTGCTGTAATGCATCTTGTACATGGAAGAGTAGTTTGGTATCGGCCTCTTCGTAGTTGCAGGCAGGTATGACGTAGTCACTTCCTCTGATGATAACATTTTCTCCTTGTGTCACCACCACTGTTTTGCCAGGAGGAAAATCATTGCTTTCAATCTTCTTGGACATAAATGCATAGAATTCTACCTTGTTCTCTGCATCACGCAGGAAGTCCTGCCACTGTCCTGGGATTTTGTTATGGCCGGACACCTTTTTTCTCATGCCTTTTCCTCTCTTTTCTCTGGCAGAACCTTTGATGCTGTTTTCGAGATGCCTGTCCCAAACAATGTCAATCCTCTCTGCAGTCTCAAGCTGATGCCACACATAAGGCAAGAACATGTCGGCAGCGTAGTCGTCAAATGTCTTCACGCCACTAACAGGTAGAAGATGCTCATGAACAAAATAATGACTTGGTGACAGGTTCTGGTGGAGCCGTATGGCTAACAGAAAACCCATCTGCTCTCCGAAAATGGCAGGTCCAGAACAACCACGCATGCTGATTGAGTTTGAAGACTGTTCAAGACTAAACTGTGCAAAACACTCTCATCATGAAGAAGGTTTGTCAACTCAAGAGTGTTTCAAACAACAAACTCTTAGCCTTACATTTGTGTTCAAAGAAATGGGCAATCCTTTCTTGACAGACAGTGGAGAATAAATGACATTAGATTCTCATGATGTCCTCAATGTCATACATATAGTCCGCACCATTGAGGATCTTGGCGAACAACAGTATAACCACTACTGCAACTCAGTTCTGACTCAGTGAAAGATCCATTGATGATCCCAACAGAAAGAACTCTTTGCGTCTGTTCAAGTGTCCAACTCATAAAGACAAAAGCAAACAAGCAGACAAGATTGCATATTTGAAGACTGATGTCAGCCTATTCTCCCGACTATACATCGTGGCACAACACTGTGAGTCTGATATGGCTTCCTTTTTCAGCCATGAAATCCACTCGTTCCCTCCGTCTTTGCTAGACAGAGGAAATATTCGTCTCGGTAAGATCTGATCTACTTACATGTTTAACAAACCACAACTGAACTGGCAGAAGCCTTAGAGCAACTCGATGAGGATGTGCAACACCCAGAAATAAAAGTTCTAGACGCTCCTCCTGAGCTACTCGCATCTTTGGAGAAAACATGTGAGAAAGAGCTACCCGATACTTTTGAAGTGAAGGTGCTTGATCTAAGGACATACCTGAGAACTTGTTTGCCGTTTTTGAGACAACCCAGTGACCATGCTCAACAAATTCTTCCAAGGTAAAAGGTGGCAGATTTTTCATGTCTCGAATGTGAACAGGAACCCAGCGGGCATAGTAATTCGGATGGTCCAGGGCAAAGAACCACTTGGCCAGAGCTTTCAGGGAACCCGCATACAACCCAAAGTCAGCCTCACGATGTGCTCTGACAAACAGAAGAACAAGGAGTTCAAGTCTGAGTATGGTGTCCCAATACTGAAATGTGGGGCTCTTTCCAACCATTTCTTGTAGCCAAGCTTCTTCTGACTATTTTTTCTGCTTCCGGCTGCAAGGTGAGAAATGCTTCGTTTTGGAGTTTTCTCAAAACGACAGCGTTAACTTGATGGGCATGGCGTGTTCCGGTTACGTGAGAACAGCTCAGAAACGACTATGCTGTGCCTGATGAAGCAATCCCTGAGCCTGGTTATTGACCAAGTCCTCCGCTGTGAAGCTTTCATCAAAAGGAAGAGTCACAGGTAGCATGCGCAGTCCCTGAAATTCACTGACGATATTCAAAAAAAGTTTTTATATGGCTGCGACTTGTTTCTACTCCCATGGGACTTCAAGGAGCAGTTCAACGTCGCACTAGTTATTTGGTGGCAAATCAAACAGGCTTGCCAATCCATCTTTTACCTACTATAGGTCAACCCTGGAAAAAGCTATAAAAAACACCCTTTTTATAACAAATAAACAATTATGGGACTATACACAAGTATAATGCTTTGTTTCTTTTAGTCCAGTGGCTTCTTGGATGACTCATTTAAAATAATTAATCTATTCAAAGATTCTTTTCTCATTTAATTAATGTCGGTTGTCAAAGACACAACCACAAGCAATAATTTGTTCGCGTTCGCCACGCTTTGCGAATTAAATAGCGTCTGTTTCTCGGAACCTATTGCTGTGCTACCTTGGAACATATCAAAATCTGAAAGCATAAAGCATGTAGATCATCTGGAAAAATTATGGTACTTTTGTCAGCTCAGTCCCCATCTCATCAAATAATGGGTCTTACAGCCCTCACTATTACCAGCAGAAATGAAGCCATACTGTGTGTCGTCTGCTGGTAAGCAATAATTGTTTGATAGTCTTTGATTAAAAGTCGATCCCACCTCACTTAATTTCCTTTCAATAACAATTAACCCCTTCGCTGCCGGGAAAAATGCGAACATCACCCACCTGCAAGAGGCAAAGAAACTGAAGAGCCCCCTCACCTGCGGGGGCTATTTTTTTTGTTTTTTGCCTCTTGCTGACCCTATTCTTATCCGTGTTTCTCTCGTTGTCCTGCTTTCAAAAACATAATTTTTCGTCCACCGGCTGTTAAGAGGTTAACATCATTCAACGCAGCATTGTAAGAGAAAGGTACCCGTTCATGTAGTGTGATAGCTCTTGGTGTCTCCTTGTCCTCAAACACGGGAGTTAGCTGAAGTCTTGACGCTACAGAGAGCAGGTGTTCAGACATCACACCATCCTTACACACACAAGTTCTGAATGTCTCCTTCAGGTTGTCTTCAAACACGGGAGTTAGCTGAAGTCTTGACGCTACAGAGAGGAGGTGTTCAGACTTCACACCATCCCTACATACACAAATACTGGGAGATATCACCGGCGCGCTAGGAACAGGGGGACAAACGCAACGTCCGTGTAAAGACTTTGGTCTTTCTTCGGAAACAGGCGACCGGTCCTCCGAAATAGACACCAGAGATGCATTGTAATTGGGCAGACATTTCCCGGAACCGTCTCTCATGTCAGCATACCTGCTGGATTCCGTTCTCAATGCAGATGAAGTATTTGGCTCGAGTTTTTCGGGCTGTGTTCTGAGTAAGGACGCACCGCGTTGAGAATCCAAGGACCTTCTTGTCACTTTGGGCACTGGTGACGGAGAGCTCGAGTGCGGCAACGAATGTCTGAATTCTTGAAGGCCGCGTCTTCCGCGTTCCTTGGTCTCGACCGATTTTTGTACCACGGGGCTCACGGACTTCGTTTTAGTTGCAGGAGTTGAAAACTTTTGTCCAGTGTCGATTCGTTTTTGCTGCGGAAGGATCTCTGGTAATGAGGCGAGAGAGGTAGTGGGGTAGAACTGTTGTGGAGGTAGCAAAGGCAGGTCCGCGATAGATGGGTGCGCAAGGGAGATCGCGTTCTGTTTCTTGTCGTAGCTTACGGGCATCATCGTGATTTGCTGTCGGCGAAGAGTCAGGCCGGTAAGCAAAAGATCCTCGGGGCCGACGTCGACCGCAGTGGGCCCGCGCACTACTGTGCGCGGGCCCACTGCGGCCGACGTCGGTCCGAGGACCATTGCTTACTGGAAGTTCACTGCTATTTCGTTAATTATTTCGCATGTTCTCACGAAGTACACGCAAGACAAACACAAGACTGATGAGCGGCGATTTGTACCATCTTGTACATCTGGTGTTTCTTCTCCCAGGCACAAGAAGCAGATTAACTCATTTTTATTTTAACTCTGATCTATGCCGCGTATCCGGATGCGGCACGTCTCGGATAAGTTAAATGACGTTCGGTACCTACGCCCGTAACATGGAACATGCACATCGGCTTCCACTTGGTTGTATTAAAAAAACAACAACAACACACTTTTATTTCAGTTTTTGTTGTCTAGTCTATTGTTTAATCCAGATTAGCACCGTTATAAAGTCCAAAACGTCTTGAAATACTGAGCACATGCCTATATATCAAACACAAAACTAACTCTACAACTTCAAAGTTTTTTGCGTGTAGATTACTGATCGCAGATTGTTATTTCATTAACTGAATAACTACACGCATAAGTTCCTGACAAGCTGAGCTTCCGCCAATGAATGAATGTACACACAGAGTATGTATGTCATGCACACGCAGTTTTGCACATTACCTACTTTAAACCAGCAAAGCTTTCGCTGTCTGCGGCGTGCTCGTTGCACAATCTTTATCAAACCTAGCACCGGCTTAAATCCGAAAATTCTGACCTCCTCCTTCGTAAAACAAATCAATGAATAAATTGGCTGGAACTCATCCAGCAAGGGGCATAGATTCTCATGATGAAAATCTATGCCTTTTGCAGGTGGAGGGGCCAAGTTAGAGGAGCCAATAAGATTTGATGGTGGAGTGTGTTTAGACGCCCCTTAATCCCCATATCTGCAGGTACCCAGTGACGAGGATTTCTGTAATCACCCGTAATAAACACGATATGCAGTTGACGAAAGTGAACTCACTCGGAAAAGGCTGGTATTTGCCACGCGGCTTATGCTTACAACTTATCCGAAAAAAAAACAACCTAACCCTTTGGCTATTGGTAGCAGTCTTTGTCGCGGTGCTTCCTGCAGGAATCATCGCGACCAAAACCGCTACCGACAGTAAAAGGGTTAACATAAGTTTTTGTTTTTGTTGTTGCATAAGTGTTTACGAAGAGAGTTCTTTATTATCGGCAGAGATAACAATTCAATTTAGTACCGACGAAAGGTTTGAGGCTGTTAATACTCTTTATGCCTCTAGATATCCGTTTATAACTTTCGCACAGTTATATATTTTAACCCTTTGGCTGTCCGGTGGCGGTTTTTGTCGCGATGATTCCTGCCGGAATCAGTCATCGCGACAAAAACCGCTACCGACAGCCAAAGGGTTAATGTGGCACCAAAGAACACGAAAGTAAACTGGACATTGAACTAGACCTACATAGCGGTACAATCCTTACACGCTTGTCAGCCAACATTTTTTGTCTGGTTTTAGTTATATCGACTAATTTTGTATTTTAACGACAGGCCTACCTGGTTCGTGTTTCGAAGAAAACTTTGAACACATGCACCATTGACACCAGCACCACTCTAAACCAAAAGGTCCAAAATCACAGACACGTACACACATATCGTTCTTGAATTGAAGTAAAAAAAAAAATAAATAAAAAAAAAAAAATATATATATATAAGAAGAAAAAAAGGGAAAAAAAGGAAAGAAAGACGATTCGCATTTTCATTCAAAGCGTGTTTCTATCGTTAATCAGAGTCATTGAACAACTATGTACTAGTTGCAGAGTGATGGATCGACTGATAATTCAAGCGTAGTGACAGATTCGATTGGCGCCATCAGGCTGCAAGCGAATCAGGCACTACCCTTGAATTATCATGATCGATCCGTCTCTTGCAGTAGTACGTCGGGGTCAAATGGTTTAACAGCTTTGGCAGTCACTTTGTTTGGAGTTCTCGTATTGTATTCGACGTACCAAGAACACAGTCGAGACAAATAACTTTACGAAGCC
Organism: Semisulcospira habei; assembly: GCA_036245525.1. NCBI lineage: Eukaryota > Metazoa > Mollusca > Gastropoda > Semisulcospiridae > Semisulcospira > Semisulcospira habei. The sequence goes on along the minus strand of BTPG01000005.1, from coordinate 91,317,935 downwards.
GTTATTGCCAAGGTCTCGCTGCAACCAACGAGAGACTGTCATGATCATCTAATTCCCAGTGTGATCAAGGTCCTCGGGCCGACTTCAGCCGCAGTTGACCAGCGCACAGTCGTGCGCGGGCCAGCTGCGACCAAAGTCGGCCTGATGACCTTTTGATTGCCTAGTATAAATTCTCTATGCCGGCAGTTAAGCACGGAGAGGTGTTGATAGAAAAAGTGGAACGTGCATTAAAACCGGTTTCAGCCACGTAGAGGTCGTAATGCGTGCATGTTCAAGGACAGAAAATGTTTATGTAATGTTTCAATAGTAAGAAATTGTTTTTACTCGAGAGCATTTGCTTCACTTTGAAAAGCAATCAACCCCTCCTCCCCTCCCAACCTTTAGTTCGCCCTCCCCTTCTCTTCCTTCCGATATAGATAAATTGATTTTGGTCACGTGTTGGTTATGAGAAGCGAAATGGTCTTAGATCTTTTTCGTTATGCTGTCCCTAGTTGCTTGCATTACACCATTGTTAACTCATGCGAGGCAACGCTATACGACACTTTCGCAGCTATTGATGCAGGGCTCCTTGAACGAGTCAAACCATCCAAAACATCCCGAGTACAAATGTGCAGTGAGTCCAGTGTTTTCCTGGAGAACAGCACTATACAAGAACTACTATATCGTGTCAGGAATAATCAACCTGAACATCAGAAATAGCACACACTACCTTGGCTTGCTGTGTTTTTCTTCTCTCTGCGATCAATAAAGGCGCCATAGAACACTTATTCAAGGTAAACACTCGGTATAATGGAGGGCTGGGAAGGCCGTCTTTTCAACACTGTGAGTGACAAAATACCTACTTCTTTCACCTCCAGGGGCCAAGTCAGTGTGAGTTACAAACAGGCAGGCAACTGAAGGATGTGGATCAACCGTGATAGCTCGGCCATAACCTCTTTTTAGAGCGTATTCCGGTCGCTTTCACGTGCAGTTAGCCCGTTCTGTGTCGAGAAAATTTGAACACCACCCAACTGCAAGAGGTATAGATCCTCATGAGCCCCCGTAGGTGCGGGGGCTCATGAGGATCTATGCCTCTTGCTGAAACCAAAACCTCTTGTTGACTGTTGAATCCGTGTTCCCGCGGCAGCTAGGGTGTTTCAGTGTTGAGCTATCAAAGCTTGCAGATATACAGTCTGCGTCAGCTGGTCCTGAACGGGTTAATGACAACGTATGTACGTCAGAGTGCTAGCTGGTCAAAACGCCGCGCATGTGTGTTATCTGATTCAGTATTACCTTTAGATATGGCTGAGAGGCGTATAATGACAACGTATGTACGTCAGAGTGCTAGCTGGTCAAAACGCCGCGCATGTGTGTTACGTTATCTGATTATTACCTTTAGATATGGCTGAGAGGCGTAATGACAACGTATGTACGTCAGAGTGCTAGCTGGTCAAAACGCCGCGCATGTGTGTTACGTTATCTGATTATTACCTTTAGATATGGCTGAGAGGCGTAATGACAACGTATGTACGTCAGAGTGCTAGCTGGTCAAAACGCCGCGCATCTGTGTTATGTTATCTGATTATTACCTTTAGATATGGCTGAGAGGCGTAATGACAACGTATGTACGTCAGAGTGCTAGCTGGTCAAAACGCCACGCATCTGTGTTATGTTATCTGATTATTACCTTTAGATATGGCTGAGAGGCGTAATGACAACGTATGTACGTCAGAGTGCTAGCTGGTCAAAACGCCGCGCATCTGTGTTATGTTATCTGATTATTACCTTTAGATATGGCTGAGAGCCGTAAGACACAAATAATAATAATAATAATAATAATAATAATAATAATAATAATAATAATAATAATAATAATAATAATAATAATAATAATAATACCGTTATTATATAGGCGCTTTTTCTCAATTTTGGGCAAATCGACTCAAAGCGCCGCGAACTGAAACCCAACACGCACACTCATGTAACAGACACGGATTTACGCCATTTAAGACAACTGAACACAGTACAAGACAGACGAAGGGCCAGTTCAGCTACTGAAGTTACAGAGATTTTTTTGATCGCTTGTATTTGAAATTTGTAAAGTGGCCTGAAACCGGTACCAAAGTGTGTGTGTGTGTGTGTGGGGGGGGGGGGTGGGGGGGGGGGGGGGGGGGGGGGGGGTGGGGGTGGGGGGGGGGGGGGGGGGGTGGGGGGGATGGGTGGGGGGTGGAAGAACCGGAGTACCCGAAGAAAGAACCCCCGACGGTCCGCCCGAATTCACAATTCACAAACCAACACACACATAGGTAATGAGACACTACCGGTAGCTCAAAGGTGGTGTCACGATGGTTGTCTCCCTAGATTTGCTGCCGCTGATCAGCGGCAGCAAGTCGAGGCAGGCAACCAGTGTTGTGTAGTACCTGAATAGCTTGGCGTCTTTCCATGTCGTAAGCTGAACAGGCAGCAACAGACTAAGAATACAGCGCTAGGGTAGTAGTTGGCAGGCGGGCGTAAGAGGGTTGGTGAGCCACAAGGTACGGGGTGGGGTGTTTAACCTATTCAGCCGTGGCACACTACAACAGCGTATGGATCGACCATGATAGTTCAAGGGTGGTGCAGGAATAGCTTGGCCCTAGAGGCGCCAAGCTATTCCTGCACCACCCTTGAACTATCATGGTCGATCAATCTCCTACAACGTAATATAGTCTTCAGAGGACAACTCCCAATTTTGGGGCGCAATGCGTTAAGGCATCAAGCGTTTAACCCGTCGTCTGCTGCTGACGATACCGTCGCGTTTTTTCCCGCCGAACGGCATTGCCAGTAGCTGTCAAAGGGTTATGAGTTACACAATCATAGGAACGTTGGTGTCACGCCGTGACAAATGCCCCATGACGGGCAGAACTTGATTCGATCCAACCTCTACAAAACTGGATAAGAAAAATGACAAAGGGCTGATCCACCTGATCATTGCAGAGCAGGTGCAAGATGGCTCTTTAAACCTGTGACTGCTGAGGGCAAGGCGAACGCTCCCCATCTGCAAGAAACATAAATCCTAATGAGCCTTTGCAGTCGTGGGGGCTCATGAGGATTTATCTCTCTTGTTAGTCCCGTGTTCTTCAGCAGTGCCCACGTTTGGTCCCATTTTTTTTTCATTGTGCTCTTCATGCGAATCAGTGTTTGTCAGTGTGCAGTGATCTCAGACGCGAAACGACGTGTCGATATGACGGGAGAGTCAGTTTACGTGTTGCTTACGCCAAAGTGACGACAGGTAAATTCGGCGGGAGAGTCATTTTCAGCGTGTGACGTACGCTGTTTGCATCCTAGCACTGATCTGGCATATGCCAAGTTGACCCCGGGTCGAAATGGTTTAGGGTCAGTCTGGTGTGTGATACCGGTTGGTCATCTGATTTCGAAGAAAGACTTTGGTCTTGACATAGTTCAGTCTTTTGTTCCCCTTCCCCTCCCCCCACCCTTTGTTCCTACCGTAGAGCGATATTATATTATATTGAGCAGCATTTTGCTTGCCATAGTGCCAATAACAGGCAGATGTGATTGCGAGACCGAATGTCCGAATCAGTCGCAAGACGAGGACATTTGATTCGAGTCAAGTAATCACATCTGTCAGTTATCGGCACTATATAAAGCAAAATGTTGCTCATTATAATTTATGTACCCAGTGCAAACCAAAACAGTGCCTGGCGTCATTCATTTTGCGGCTGATTGCCGTGTTCAGACAAAACACATGAATGGCAAACCGTGCGTGTTAAGGCCCCGCCACACATGCCCGATTTTGAGGCCGATTCTTGAGCAGTTTCGAATCGGAGTGTGATCGGACCGGACTGCAAAAACGTGTGCACTGCCACACATTCCCCGACTTTATTTTGGTATCAGTTTCAGCCAACTTAATCCAATTTCAAATACAAACGATTTTGAATTTCCAAAAATTACAGTAGCTCGCTTGAGCTTGCCCTTAGCACCACGTGAATGTTCTGTGTTTATGTACAGTGTGTGAGTGAATGCGCGTGATTCACGTGAGCGTGCTTGTTGGGTTCAGTTCGCGGCGGCGCTTTGAGCCGATTTTCAATTGGGATAAAGCGCCTATTTAATGCGATTATTATTATTATTATTATTATTATTTAGCCGACCGGTTTGAATCGAAGATCAAAGTCGTACCTGTTCAGCAAAATAGCTGCTAGTTTGGACAGTGATGATGATGTGCTTGCATTATCAGCAGTTTTACATCATATTCGGGAAGACTGAGGCGGGCGAAACATCGGCAACGAAGGTGGTTGACTGATCTTCCGCCATTTGCAAACTGAAACGACGTGCTTTGCGAGACGCGCTCTGATTGGTTGAAGCTTACAATCGGGACCGATTCGGATCGGGAAAATAGAGCAGTTTCTAAACACCCGATACCCAGCCGATTGCGATCGGATCGGATATATGACGTCATCCGATCGCAATCGGATCGGAATCGGCTTCAAAATCGGGGCACAACCGGCAAGTGTGGCGGGGCCTTTACTCAGTGAATTCTAAGTATTTCATTACTATTACACATAAGGAGCTTGTCAATGTTGCGGTATGATCATATTTCGCGTTTCCGTTTTGAAAATGCAACAAGTATCATCAAGATCGAGTCTTCTTGGCGCGGAAGGGATTTTTGGAAGGAAAGTATATCGAGCAAGTTCATGAATATTAAGTCGCTTGTTATACAATAAATAAATACATGTGTCAAAGAAGGATACACTTTATGGAGTGGGTACATACAGATATTTCAAGTGTTTGTTTGTGGTGGTAATGTTCACCCTTTGCGTGTCGGCAGCGGTTTTAGTCGCGATGATTCCTGTAGGAATCATCGCGACTAAAACCGCTACCGACACGCAAAGGGTTAACTCTGACTTGATGACGCCAACCTATTCTTTTCTCAAACAATCAAACAAACCAACAAACAAGGTTGTTTTTTTTTTACCTTGTCTTGATTCGTCTTGACCATGTCCATAAGTCTGGGGATGTTAATCGGCATCGCATTTTTGCCCACGGTGCGCATTTTGGCGATCCGGCGAAACTTGGTCATGGCCGAGTCTGACTTGAAGTCCTGTACCGCCATGGTGTTGCGCCTTGTCAGTTGCACTGCGTCTCCGATGAGGGCTTTTAACTTGTGCTTGGTCGTATACTGAAGAAGAAAAAACCCCACATTGATGTAGTTGCTGTTGGTGTAGGAAGATTTCCTGTGGGGGTAGGACCCATTTGGAAGAATCATCAAAGAAACACTAAGGCGGTGACGGTAACGGTCCCTTTGAGCCTTTACTGCGACTCTCTAGTGACCGCCACAAATAAGACATAAACGTCACCATGCTGCGACACTGGCAAATGAAACCTAAATGTGACCATGATGCGACCGTCGCATTTCCGCTTTATTTTTGGCCGTCGGAACGGCTCTGTGACCGACACGATGTCCAATACGTCCAACGCAAACAGAAAAAGAAATCGTTATCACTTTCACCTTGTTGGCAGATAGATGTATGAGCTTTATCACAGCTACGAAAAGCTGTCGGGCCGTCGTCGGCGGCAGTGGGCCCGCGCACTTTCTCGATGGGGCCATTTGGCGGTTGTGCCCGCAGGAGGCGTGACACAAGTCAAACAAGGAGATATGGCCAAAGTATACCCATGTCCGGAGGATGTGTGACCGCCCCATACCGGGTCCTGTGAGTTCCTACGCCAGTGACATTCGAACATTCAACCTATACAAATATCCATGGTGTGCTGAGGAAGATGGCAGCCTCCCCCCCCCCCCACACACACACACAAGCTGTCGATACAGCGTAAACACTCAAGTATTTTCTGATACTGACAATAGTAAAAAAAAAAAAAAGAAGAATGCAGTCGAGTACTGAAGATGATGACAGTCACAGAGCTTTAGTAGATTACAAAATCAATAAAGCGTAAACACTCCAGTATTTTCTGTCACGGTCTATGAAGAATATTAACCCATTCAGCCCTGACGCACTACAGCAGGAGATGGATCGACCATGATATTTCAAGGGTAGTGCCAGATTAGCTTGGCGCCTGTCGGCTGATGGTCGATCCATCTCCTGCAACAGGTGCATAGTCGTGTGATGACGCCTCCAAAATTTGGGATATACGTGCGTGGGGTTGAATGCGTTAAAAAAGATATGGTGTTCTGAAGAAGAAACAACAGTGCATACTGTACAATACTGTGTGTTGTTTTCTTCAGTGCACGATTGTTTCTGCTGTTTGGGGATGCTTCGGTGAATACCAGGCATAACAACTATCAATACGGTGCAAACATCACGATACTTTCGTCACGATTTTGTTCGTGCACTCAAGAATATAACAACACAGTGTCTTGACGGATGACTAAAGCAACTACCAACACAATACGAACACCATGACACACTCTGTCAATAAAGAAATCAATCGCGTCGCACGCATTTCACACTAAAAGTTAAAGTATACTTACGATTGTCAGTATATTATGATAGGCTTGTGACCGTGTACCGCGTTTTGATTGACACCGCAAAAACACTGCTTTACCTTCTCACACTATCCGTCGAACGACCAGTCAAGTATGGTGTCGGCTGTTTCTTTTATGCCAAAACAAAACAAAACAACAACTCCCCCCCCAAAAAAAAAAAAAAAAAAAAAAAAAAAAAAAAAAAAAAGGAGAAAAAGAAAAAAAAAAAAGAAGAAAAGAAACATCAATAGTGTACACAATAACACATTTGTTTGTCCGTCAGCGAATCAGAAGTAGATCGAACACAGCACTCCTTTGACTCAAAACAATTGATTAACGTATTCGAGAAGTGCCGGCTCCGGATACGCGGCTTGAAGCCGCGTATTCGAAGACGGTACGTCTCGAATGAGTTAAAAGCCTGGACAAACATGCGTTATCAAGCGTAGGTCCAACTCTGCACGTCTTTAGACGCAAACATTGTTTTCATTAAAACTCGTTGCAATTTTGGCCTACTCATGATCAGATTAATTTCAAAACGACGTACTCAGCTATTACAGAGCACTGATGATAGAGCCACGCACAGACTTACCGAAGGAGGTGCGAACGCAACAGTGCGTTGGTTACCAACGCAGACACTGACACTTCCACATCGTCTACACGGCATTCACATGGTTTATGTCTTTATAAAAATGGACGGAGTGCACAGACAGTGACACGAGCAGGCTTCTTCCCAGTGAGCAAACGTCTTCGGGCCCACGACGGCCGCAGTGGGCCCGCGCACGGCTGTGCGCGGGCCCACTGCGGCCGTCGTGGGCCCGAAGACGATTTGCTAAAGTGTGACGTTATTTACCCGTACTTGAATTCATAATACAAACCATGCTGTAGTTAATTGAAGGGCAAGCACGTTTTTGGGCGTCGCGTTTTAGGTCTTTCACCACCGTGCTAATAATTACATACACGACATTTTTCGTCCGGGACCAGGATTGACTCATTGTGCACTGAAGAGGCATAGATCTTCAGGATGCAGGGGTTTACGAAAATCTATGCATCTTACTGACAGAGATCGCGTATATTTTCATTTTAGACTGCGGGCCGAAATCTTTAGGGATACTAATTAAGCCCAAGACAGCAGATACTGGTAGTTCAGGAAAACATCTGCAAGAGGCATAGATCCTCATGGGCACCTGCATGACGCAGGTTCATGAGAATATATGCCCATTGCGGTCAGAGTTTAACGCGCCGTTTGCATCCTCGGATTGAGAAAAAATACCTGGTGGGTTAGGTCAATGATGGTACCTGTAGTCCAGGAGGTACCTGCAAGAAGCAAAGATTTTCACGAAACCCTGCAGGCTGCGGGTGCTCAGGACAATCTACGTCTCTTGCTGGCAAATCAGTGTCGCTCGGTTTGCATTTTAACCCGTTGGCTGTCGGTAGCGGTTTTTGTCGCGATGATTCCTGCAGGAATCATCGCGACAAAAACCGCTACCGACAGCCCAAAGGTTAATTGAGAGAAGTCAGCTGGGTTATGTCACCAACGGTTTACATAGTCACTGGAAGCAAGAAGTACAAATCAACCCAGGAACAAAGCTTCCCATTCAGAGGGCAGAGTCAAACCGATCGCAGGGAACAGCTGTCTGTGTACAAGTTATGGTAGGTGAATCGACGCACACTGGTTGTCTCACTAGATTCGCTACCGCTGAGGTAGCGAATCGAGGGAGACAACCATTGTGAAGTCGAATGTGACAGCTCAAAGGTATAAGGTCTGACGCCTCTGTAAGCCAAGAAGACATTTTCTTTGTCGAAGCACAGTTGATCGACGTCTCACAGTGTGTGTCACAAGTATGTTTTTGGTGGCCACAACGTGACTTGGTGACCTTTTCAGTAAGGCCGACGACGAACCAAGCACCTTTTGCTCAAAGGGTCGTGTTAGCCGCATAAGATATAACTTATCATTGACGTGAAATAATAACACCAGAGATGATAATTTACTTTTTTGTTTTGTTTTGTTTTCGTTGTTGAGAGCAACACAAAACGACAACGTGATATGCTTACTATTCATGCCAACACATTTCTCTGGTATAAAAAAAGTAAATAACTTGAACTCACCTTGTTTCACGCCCCAGCACTGAACATTTACAAATCACAGAGACTCGTGATCTGACCGCAACCGTTAAACAAAGCGGTGTATACATAGATACAAACGGAACTGCCTGGCCGGGTGGTAACTAAAGAAGGGATCTTCTACAAAGTGCCAACACGGCATTACACAAGACAAGACAAGGACACGGTAGTTACAGCCCCGGAGAGCAAAAGATCTTCGCGCCGACGGCGGCTTTAGTTGGCCCGCGCACGCCAGTGCGCGGGCCAACTAAGGCCGTTGTGGCCGGGTCCGAGGACGGAGTTCCGCCCACTGGGTGCGGCCGATGGATGGAGGCACAGACCGTCAGTGTCATTGTTCAGGGTAAAGTAACCGATTGTAATGTGAGGCCGCACGGTAGAATGTATGGGCCAGCGGCGTGTGTTTAGCTTTACGCCGTGAACATGTAAAAGCACTGCAGCTCTCGAAATCTGATGCCATGCAAAGTTTAGAATTGCTGTTGAACTTTGAAACAACGCTACAGGCTACGGAAGCCGAGTTATGTCCCCTCCCGTATGTGAATCAGTAGGCAGACACGCGATATGTCACGTTTGAGGCGCGGAGCTTCCCAGGGGCACAAAACTCTTGGGTTTCCTTTGCCCCTGTGACAACCGTGGAACACTGATCCTCTGCCAAGGTAGTTTATACTGGCATTTTTTTCTTTAGCAAAGGCCAGCAAACCCGCAATTTCGAAAAGCCGGTCTATCAGCTTGTCACCGAAAGAGCCAACAAGATCAGTTTGACAGTCAGTCAATAGTTATCGTCCACTCAGACTATCAGCAACGCGCGCCGTGCCGCTAGGCCTTCCATCAGCTTATTTCACAGTCTCATGTCCACATCAGTAATCGAGGAAACTCGTCTTTAAACCCGTTCACTGCCGAAATATATTGAACTGCGAGAGGTATAGATTTTCGAGAGACATAGATCCTCATGAGCCCCCGCAAATGCGGGGGCTCATGAGGATCTATGCCTCTTGCTAAAATCACCTATTATCCACGTTCTTTTGACGGCTGGTGATCTTTGGCGTTGAATTTACACAGATTAAAAAAAACAACAAAAACACACGATCTGGCAGTGGCGGATAGGGTTCAAGACGACGAAATTGCTACGCGTGTTATTTAGTCACTTCCAAGGTCAAGAGGTGGGAAACGGATCTATCTTGACAGCTCAGTAGTACGTAATATCTACAATTAAATTTATCCTTTTGAACATTCAGATCAGCGTATGGAAGCTAATTCCTAAGATCAAAATCTTAATTGACCTTTTTCCCAAGCAGAGCAAACTTTCAGGCCATCGGGCCGACCTCGGCCGCAGTCGGCATTGTGAAATTTTGCACACTGTGTGCTGCTCTCTGATTTTTGACCTTACGGCTCTGAGAGCCGTAAGGTCCAAAATCACAGAACAGCACACAACCAATAACCGTCTGCACGTACCTGCATGGCTTTTTTGAGGTAGTTTCCCCCCGATTCCTCCTCATCTGAGTGGCTTTCTGAAGAGGATGACAACCCGCCTCCAGTTGGTGCCTGGAAGCCGACTGTTTTCTTCAGCATCAGTAAGGTCATCATGGCTATGGCTGGGCTGTTGGGCACACAAATAACAAGAGAAACCGTTTACTTGTAGCGACGTTAGTCATGCTGAAGAACGAAATGCAGACAAAACCACCCCCCCCCCCCCCCCACAAAAAAAAAAAAAAAAAAAACCACCCCACAGAAAAACAACAAACAAACAAAAACAAACAAACAAACGAACAAAATCCAAAACAAAACAAAACACCCCCCCCCCAAAAAAAAAAAAAAAAAAAAAAAAAATTACAAACAAACAAACGCAAATTGCTAAGCGTGTTGTTAATTGCAAAGAAAATGCCAACAAAAGGGAAGCACGCTTAGAAAGGACAAGTGCAGCACTTATTTATTATTATAACCATTTATTATTTCAAAATGGATATATATATATATATACGTATCTTTCGGATGAGAAGTGATGAGAACATCAGACTCTGAGCAACTTAATATATTTAATTGTGCTGTACTTGTCCTTTCGAAATGTGTTTCTTTCTTTTTGGGCTGTTCTTTGAAACGGAAAGAAAAATGTCGTATTTGTTATCAGTTTCATCACTGTGTGAATGTCGGACCCCAGTAGCACAACGTTTTCGGGCCCTCGAAGGCCGCAGTGGGCCCACTGCGGCCGTCGTGGTCCCGAGGACCTTTGCTTACTGGGGAATACAACCCCACCTTCACTCTTCCGCACTCCAACCCGGTCTCCCCCCGTCGGTACTGGACTCATGGAGAAATGGACGTTGTTCGGCCGAAGCCAGAAGTTGATTATACATGGATCGACGAACTGAAAACGTTGGAATGAAGCTGGGTTTTAATCCTGTGTTTTCGTCGAAACAAATTTGACCCACTTTTACTGAATTTCCACAAGTCGTTCATTACTGAACATCATCGGATCCTGATAGCAAAGGTAATGGCAAATACGCGGATCCTGACCCATGTATATGCGATTACCTTTTGCTATCATCCGGAAGAGAAATCAGCTGTAGTTTTATTCTAACTTTTTTTTTTGGTAACATAGTCATGCGGTGACAAATACAGTTAACGCTGACAATCGAGACGTGTTGCATTCGGATACACGGCGTCATGCCGCGTATCCGGCTGCGGCACGTCTCGAATGCGTTATTTAGGAAACAAGGTTGTTTTTGTAAGAAAGTGAAACATTTTCCTCAGTTACTCGGGTAACTTTTAGTATCTGTCGTGTCCTTCTTAATGTTTGAGTCGATATCTCCTCTCCTCAGTTCAGTCTCTTACTTTAGAGTTTGACACAAAGAATACACAACGTCCCAATTACGTGCGCGGTGATTGTATAAATCTTCGACAAGTCAGTGCCCAACCAACATACACTATTTGGTTTCTATTATGAATAACGAACAAAGACAAACAAGCACAGACATTCGATTTTTTAAAGGGATATCTATCCGATTAGCAAAAGGTCCTCGGGCCGGACTCTGGCCCGCAGATGGCCCGCGCACAGCTGTGCGCGGGCCATCTGCGGCCAGCGGTCGGCCCGAGGACCTTTTTGCCCACCAGGTATGCAACGAAGTAATAACTAAAGCTAACTGATGCATGCATTATCTGGAGTAACGTATTTAAGCTGTATGTGAGACAACTTGTAGATCGCACCACTGCTTTTGATGTCTTACATTGTTACATTCTTTACGCTTAGTCAGTTTTTACTAAAGGTGAGCTCACACGTGAAGACTACAACGACTTTAGTGGAACAGCTGCATGCGACTGTAAGCAGATTGCGAAACAAAATAGTATGTCCTTTCATTTTGCTTTTCAGAAATTTAGCATATCTCTTTCAGCCCGACGTACGTATTTCCCAAATTTTGAGGGCGTCATCTAAAGACTATGCACCTCTTGCAGGAGATGGATCGACCATGATAATTCAACTGTAGTGCCAGATTAGCTTGGCGCCGACAGTCTGTAGTGCATCATGGCTGAATGGGTTCTATTATTTATGTTTCAAGATTTCGTCTGCAGTGTGTAAACTCAAGGAATATTGTCATCAGCATTTTGGCAATATTTTCACGGATCGATCATCAACATAACTATTGTCAATAGCATAGGACGATTTCAGAAGAGCTTTTACTCGAACTCGGAGGAAGGGGTGGAGGGGGGTGGGGGTGGGGGGGGGGGGGGGTAGAGGGAGGGGGAATCAAGGAAGATCCAACTGAAACATTCAGAGTATGGGAATTATGGCCAGTGCAAATACAGAAATTTCCTTCTGATTACTAGACTTTTCTATGCAGAAAAATGACACTTTGCCTGTGCTTTTAACTAGATATTTTCCAGAGCCACTTTACAATTAGGCTTAGATTGAGATATGACAAAAGTATATATATATATATATATATATATATATATATATATATATATATATATATATATATATATATATATATATATATATATATATATATATATATATATATATATATATATATATATATAATTGTTCGTTAAATTCTGAGAATGCTCTTGCTACGCTAATGCCATGAAATTCCAGGCTGGTAAGCTTGCATTCTGTCATCAGGACATCAGCTGCCCTTTTTGTGACTGCATCACCTACTAGTTCTAGAAAGGAGAGAGTTAGTGGGAGAGAAGGAATGACAGACGTATCATTTTAAGCCTTCCACTGAACACCTACTACATAAAGTAGTAGGGACTACACCCAGGCACCCCGCAATCCGCTGGAGAATATCCAGTCCTCCCCCCCCCCCCCCCCGAGAGGGGAGGCTAGTGCATGAATATTCCCAAACAGATCTTGGACCTGCTGGATAGATTTAAGTTTTTGCCTAGTTATATATATATATATATATATATATATATATATATATATATATATATATTATATATATATATATATATATATATATATATATATATATATATATATATATATATATATATATATATTATTTATAACAAAGGCGTCGCCCAAAGCCAAAAATGCACTCAGAGTAGCTCCAAGGGACGTATTATTTCATTAAATTCTGAGAATGCTGTGCTAATGCCATGGAATGCCAGGCTGGTAAGCTTGCATTGTGTCATCAGGACATCAGCTGCCCTTTTTGTGACTGCATCACTTATTAGATCTTTTGAGCCTTCCACTGAACACCTACTACATAAAGTAATAGGGACTACCCCCAGGCGCCCCGCCATCGGCTGGAGAATATCCAGTGTTCCCCCGAGGGGGGATGCTAGAAAATATTCCCAAACAGATATTGGACCTGCTGAGTAGATTTAAAGTTTTTGCCGCCTACGACCGGTTTTAAATCTATTCAGCAGGTCCAATATCTGTTTGGGAATATTATCTAGCATCCCCCCTCGGGGGGGAGGACTGGATATTTTCCAGCGGATGGCGGGGCGCCTGCTTTATGTAGTAGGTGTTCAGTGGAAGGCTCAAAATGATAGGTATGTTATTCCTTCTCTCCCACTACCCTTTCCTTCTAGAACTAGTAAGCGATGCAGTCACAAAAAGGGCATCTGATGTCCTGATGTTACCATGCAAGCTTACCAGCCTGGAATTCCATGGCATTAGCACAGCAACAGCATTCTCAGAATTGACTTTTCTTCGCAAATATGTTTTAATCCGGGTTATTTTGACCTCATTTATTAGAAAATGTTATGAAGAGTGTGTTAAGTAGTGTGCAAATAGAATGTTTAGTCTTAAAAATCGCTCATCGATGAGTTATGACGTCATCAGTGACACTACAATAACAGGATATTGAAAGTATAATGGAGAGCATCTGCACAAGACACAGCTGAAAGCCAACCAATGTGCAGTGTCACTAGGGTCCGTGTGCATGAAAATCTGGCAGGTTTGGTCTTGACCTACTTTTCGTTTGTCAAAGGCACCTAACTAATCAACATGACCTACAAACATGAAAATCAAAAAGTTCTTTATTATTAGGGTAGCGGCCATATTTACATGATAAATGGATATATATATATATATATATATATATATATATATATATATATATATATATATATATATATATATATATATATATATATATATATATATATATATATATATATATATATATATATATATATACTAATGGTCAAAACGTAGCATATATCTTGGAAGGGCCAACAGGAGACATAAATAAAGTAGTAAAATTGACCAAATGATACTGCAGGGATATTTCAAATAAACCATATCCTCAAGAGGAGTGGCAAAGCAATACCAAGCAAATCAGGTTCCTAATAGTTATATACAACAAAGATCTGGCACTACCTTTGAACTGTATGTGAATACTCGCTGACAGAAATACACTGACCATAATTCTGATATTCGTCTCGATTGACTTTGTCACAAATGTATGTTTCCTTTTTCACATGTGGACAAGAAGGAAAACAGTGCTACTGTCTAAAATAATCTTTTTGTTTTTCTTTACAGAAATGTTCAGGCACGTTACATACAGTTATTCTTTCCAATACTGGTCCCAACACAACTTCTGGTCTGTAAGTTAGTGCAGCGCTTTATACCCCCCCCCCCCCCCCGCCCCTTATTGTACCATACAGTGTCATAAACAGGGGATTTTCATGCCATATGTTCAGCTGCTTGTAGTTACGCAGAATTGCGACGTACTACAAGAGTCGATGGCATTAGAAGGAACGGGTGATCAGAGACAGACACAATATTTATCTTTCTTTAGGTGCTTGTTGACCCGCAGGTTCAGGGAACCTCCAAGAGTTACGTTTCTGGACAGCGGATCCTGTGCGGGAAATGCGGGTAACCGGGCGTCATCAAGTCATACCGCATTATTAGCCATCACGTGATGGCACGTTGTGTTGCATTTACATATGGACTTGTGAAGAAAAACTGACCGACCAACCAACCAACCCATGTGTGCATGTATATATTTGTGAGCTAGTCAGTGATTTTAGACCTAATGGCCTCGTGCTTTAAAGTCCAAAATCACATACTAGCACACACGCCAACATATTGTGGGTGTTAGCATGCGAACTCGTAACTGACAATTGTGTATTTTCGAGAAAAAAAAGTGATATTTTAGTCTGAATATGTGATATGAGGCATTTTTATGAGGGAATTAACTACAGCTTCGAGATTTCATCGGGAAATGGGAAATGGGAAATGGGAATATTATCACACCCGGGGCAAAACGTCTTCCGACCCAAGACGGCCGCACTGGCCCGAGGACCTTTGCTTACTGGGAAAGGAGTCAACCGCATCAAAACATGATTTCGCGCCAAAATGTCACTACGAGTTTGAATGCGAACACAATCGTTATGTAGACATTAACAGGTGTGATACATATTGACGACACATACGTATAAACGCCCCTCTTATGTTACGTTTCTTTTTGATTTTGCAACAAATTTAATAGCTCTGAACACCCACGATGATTCCTGGACGGATGACGTCTCAAATATCTTTAGGCGCGGCACTGTCGGTTGTGTTGTAAACGTCACATGAAACACCATCCTCAGTTTAAACAGCAGCTGGGGCAAATCTTGCTTAGACAGATACATAGATTCACATGAGCCCATGCGGCTGCAAGGGCTCATGTGAATCTATGCCTCTTGCAGATGGAAAGGTGTATATATCGGACTATAGCGTGTTGCCTTCAATATTGATGAGATTGTTAGATCTTGACCAGGAAGATGCATAGACTCTCACGAGCCCCTGCGACTGCAGGGGCGCATGTGGATGTATGTCTCTTGCAGATGGTAGGCAATTGGTGCCTTAAGTATCGATAGGTTTACCATTACAGAGCTATCGAGTATCGACACGTCTCAACTTACGCTAAATTAGGTGATATAAGGGAGTAAAAAAAAAAAGGGTATGTATACAAACACGAATGTACTATCATTTTTAGTGTTAACCCGTTGGCTGTCGGTAGCGCTTTTTGTCTCGATAATTCCTACAGGAATCATCACGACAAAAAGGGCTACCGACAGCCAAATGTTAAAGGCGATCTGCTCCACCGCTCGCGGGCTTTGCAAATATTTGCCGATACAACGGGTTATTAATGTTGTCTCAGGTAAGATTTTTTTTTTGAGCATGTGAATAGGCACACGTAACAATTTTTTTTTGGTTGTTGTTGTTGCTGCCCCTAGCGCGTAATGACGGAAGAACTCTCCTACGTACAAAGGAGAAAAATATTGTCTATGTCATCTCATGTTCTCACTGCCCAAAGATGTTGTATGTGGGGGAGACATACCGTACACTCCCTGAACGCTGCGAGGAGCATGTTCGTTCGATCCGCCTCGGATACAACAACCAGGTTGGACGTCATTTCAACGAACCGCCTCATAGCCTCACACATTTCAGCATACGCATCCTTTGGCAAAATACATCCCACTTCATCCGCCGCAAAATGACAGAATCCTTTTTCGCGGACAGGCTTGGCACTTACCATCCGCGCGGCTTGAACATTCGCCCCTAGGGATGTATGCTCGGCCTGATGGGTAGTTGGTGCCAGGCTTGACCTCACTGTTGATACTGGATGCTACCTTTGAGTGTGTGTGTATGTGTGTGTGTGTGTGTGTGTGTGTGTGTGTGTGTGTGTGTGTGTGTGTGCATGTGCGTGAGCTGCAGTAGGCACGAGTGAATGCGAATGTATGCAGTGACGTGTATGTATATAGACGTAAGTTTTGTGCTACGTGTTTTGTGCATGTGTATTTGCGTCATTATGTGTGTGTGTGTGGGTTTTTTTTTTTTTTTTTTTTTTTTTTTTTTTTTTTTTTTTTTACGTCATTCTAAATTCTCTCTATACAGGATGACGTCTTTTCTTCCTGGTGTTCTTTTCTGTTCTACGTTTGTTTCCATGTCACCTGAGGAAGGATCTTTGATCCGAAACGTCGTTATTTGTTTCTATTTTAAAGGGTTTTCTACCACTATCTTCTGTTTTTCTTTCACGTGAAACCCTAGCGGCAACAGTTTTACTATAAAAGGAGAAAAAGAAAAGAAAAGAAAAGTCTTTCATTTTGCGACATTGTACCTTCATAATTATAAGTCAGCGCGTTTGTCCAGCATTATTGTAAGACATGCTAAAACATTTTAAAAAGGAGATATTGCCAAAGAGTAAACTTTGACTGCCTGAAGTAGGTTACTTTAATCAGTTTTCTTCTAACTTTAGACCCCAAGCGCTCCCGGAGCAGTCTCAATATTGCATAAACTGTTTGACGAATATCAAGACCTGATATATATAAAATGTCCTATAACTGTCTCCTAACGTGTTGCTACGGTTGTTATTCAGTTCTTTCAAAACTGCGTGATTACATCACTTTGTGTCCGTTTTACCGCTGAAGAATAAGCGCCGCTCAACTCCACTAAGCGTCACTGAGAGCCGAAGCGGTAAAAGCTATTTATAGCACAATTCGTGGCGCACAAGCAAAACAGAAAGTAGCTGGCGATCTAACATTTCGGTCTTTGTGACATTATATCACAGTCAGGTGTCTTAATTAATCTCTCTGCGAGTCAAATGTGCAGTTGTGCCCGAAAATTAATGTAACAGCTTTGTATAGTCAACACGGACGCATGGTTAATTTAAACAGCGCGGAACTTTACTCAGCATAGCTCTAGGGTAGTTAAAAGGTTAAACGTTTAGAGCTTATAGTATTTTGTTCACCGCGGAGGTTTTTTTCAAAGGCGGGGCACCAAATAGGGTCTGAACAAATTTTGACCCACGCTGGATTCGAACCCGCGACTTTTCGGACGAGAGTCGAACGCTCTACCACCGGGAGTCTCCACGCTTATCATACAGGCACTAAGCTTGAGCTAACATGGTCAGTGTGCATCTGTGGTCTAACGGCGAATGCGTTGAATATAAAACTATTCGCTGCTTGATATGTATATATGACAACTAACCCCTTTACTGCCAAGAAAAAAATGAACCCAACCCAACCACAAGAGGCATAGATCCTCATGAGCCCCCGCAATTGCGGGGGCTCATGAGGATCTATGCCTCTGACGACACCACTTTGTATCTGTGTTAATAGCATGTGCAAAATTTTCGCAGATGATACTAAAATCTATAATGAATCGAGCAATAAAGACGTGTTGCAGCACGATTTGGATCACTTGCAAGAGTGGTCCGACACATGGGAGTTACATTTTAATGTAGATAAATGCAAGGTCTTACATGCTGGAAGGAACAATCAGTCCTGAACACGATTACTTGATGAAAGTGAACAGCAACATTAAAAAGGTGGTATCTTGTGAGGAGGAAAGAGATTTAGGTGTGGTCTTCGACAAAGTTCTATCTTTTGACCCCCATATTCAGAACTGCATCAATAAGGCCAACAAAATGGTTGGAGTAATTAAGACAGCTTTTAATTATTTGGACAAGGACATTTTTAGTAAACTGTATAAATCACTAGTCAGACCACATTTAGAGTATGCAAACACTGTATGGTACCCAGGTTTAAAGAGACAATCAGCTGCACTCGAAAGGGTACAGAGACGAGCAACAAAGCTGGTCAAAGAATGTAGAAATATGACTTATTCAGAGAGACTCAGATACTTTGGATTACACTCCTTACGCGGACGTAGAATACGTGGAGACTTAATCCAAGTTTTTAAAATTTATAATGGCATCGACGACCTAAAGTGGAACGACTTTTTTTTTTGCAACACCATTCTGTGACAGAACCCGAAATTCTGAAGGGAAAATCTTTTTACAGCACTGTAACACTAACCTGCGGAAGTTTTGTTTTACTAACAGAGTTGCCATTGTTTGGAATGACTTACCAGTTTCATTAAAAAAAGCATCTAATATAAATTCTTTTAAAAACCAGCTGGACGAATTACCAAAATTTAAAGAGATTTTTTATTCCTATGATGAATGATTTTATAGGAAAATTGCATGCATAGCAGACCCATAAAGGAACTAAAGAAAGAAAGGACATTTATAAAGGCCTCACGGCCTATTTTGTCCTCACAATACTACTACTACTATGTTCCTTGGAACTGAATTATCAATGCAGAGTTCAGACAAGAGATATAAGGATGGAGAATACAACAGATTTTTTTGACGACGTCAATTTTCCAGTGTTTTTGATCACAAATCGCTCATCTAATGACGCACCCCGTTTTTTTAGGTTTCTGCTTATTTTTTTCAGTAAAATAAAGGTTTCCAAAATTAATGTCATTCATGACTAAAGCAAAATTAACACCTGAGCTAATTAATCCATCGATTATGTAAGTGTGTTCATTTTGC
>BTPG01000005.1:91174727-91284071 GCA_036245525.1 Semisulcospira habei | reverse complement strand
CTTAATCACCTAGCCATTTTAGTTCCACTCCAGAAATCATTCAAAGCAACGATTTTTGATCAGCTACCAACCCACGATTATCATAAGCCAGACCCCCCCACCTAACCTAAATTATTAATGCTGTCATTGACTTCTTTAAACAAAATTATTATATTACGTTTTAAAATGAACCAAGACGAATTACTTCTTCTAAGCGATATCTGTGCTGTAGAGAACAAAGACTTAGACTCTAAAAAACAAAGGCTTATCTCTGTAGTTGTGTCAGGCAAATCAAAAGCTTTTCTCGGTAAACAATACATGACAGAAGACATAGAATCCCTTACTGCTGATGAGCTAATTAAACTACATTCTAAATATGAAAATCACATTGCTTCACTAATGACACGTGATTTAAGCCGGTCTCTTGTCTGTCTATATACAAAAGCTGTAAGTCACTTCCTACCTGTTGATAGTGACAGCCTTTCACATGATCTAGAAAGCAACCCCATAGTTTCAAGTTCAATAGGTAAATTAGCATGCCTTATGTTTTACAAGTTTGGGAATTACCTTGCGCCTGCTGTAACCTTACTTGTTACTAGTAGTCATATTGATTTTTCTAAAATAAATTTTAAATTAGAAGAAAATGGACGAGACGACTCCACAACAGAGCCATGTCTTGACACAGGTTCAAACAGTGACTAAGACTAAAAGCCCAGGTAGAATAGAGGCTGGAAAAAGATTAGCTGAATATAACAGACAAAAGAAATTACAGCTTCAAGCATTAACAGAAAAGACTGACACACCATCAACAGCACCAGTGTCACTACCGTCACACCCCCCACAAAGTGAGAGACAAACAACTAAACCTGAAACTACAAAATATATAGTTGCTGGATTTGTTGTCGGATTTGGTTACGTAGGTTACCAATTATATAAAAAATACAAACCAAACACTCAAACA
This sequence comes from Semisulcospira habei, assembly GCA_036245525.1. Taxonomy (NCBI): domain Eukaryota; kingdom Metazoa; phylum Mollusca; class Gastropoda; family Semisulcospiridae; genus Semisulcospira; species Semisulcospira habei. The sequence goes on along the minus strand of BTPG01000005.1, from coordinate 91,283,131 downwards.
GTGTCCAAAAAATCAAACACTCCAAAAACAAAAGAAGAAGTCTCCACATTACCAGCAGTTCCAAAACCTTTGGACCCATTTTACATGCAGTAAATAAATTTATTATTTTAATTTTTATGGTATAAGAAAATGAGCGACACAAAGAACTTAATGAACCTTGTCTATCACTCTGCTGTAATAAGTGGACTAGCAGTAGCTTATTCTATGCTGGGAAAAAGTCTTCTCAAAATGAAATCAGCAGACCTTAGTAAATTAGACTTTGAAGACAGTGCTAAGCTAGTAGTTGTTATAACAGCATCGATTGCAACAAAAGATTTTCTAGTCAAGCAAGGAATTATTCCAGAAAATATTTCTATGTAAATAAAAATATGGCAACTATAGCTGTTATGATTGGCGGTGCAGTTATTAACGCATTAGCTTTTAGTGGATCAAACTATTTCTTTTCAAAAGTGAGTAAAGAAGAATCAGCAGAAGAAATGAAGCGACACAATGAGGCATCTGAAAAACTAGCTCAAGCTCAGCAAGATTATGAGAAGCAAAGAATTGAGAAACTTGATTTTATTAATGAAAAACTAAAACTTGAGGGTCACGCACAGCATACATTTTCAAACGTTGATGACGCGATCAAAGAATACTATCTTGTTACTGGTGAAGACATATCTATTCCACAACCAAAACTTAGTGACTACTACCAACCAAGCCCAGAACAAAGAAATGGAGAAATAATATTTGTTTTAGTAGGAATGACATTAGTATATTTTACAGGAGTTTATATTGCTAGAAAAAATGGCAGACGCTAAACTATCAAAAATATATTACTCCCCAATTGGCTACTGGAAAGGGAATACTGCAATAAAAAAATTACATGCTGCTGTGGGTGGAGATGTCAACCAAATAAAACAGTGGCTTAAAAAACAGGCAATTTGGCAAATATATCTTCCTGCTCCAAGAAAAATAACAAGACCCCATTTTGAAAACACTACCCCAAATGACACACACCAAATGGACCTCCTGTTTCTTCCGCATGACACAATAAGAAAGAAACGATACAAGTATGCATTAACTGTTGTTGACATAGCTTCAAGGTATAAGGATGCAGAACCCATAACTGACAAAAAAGCTGTAACAGTGGCCACTGCATTATCAAAAATATATAGTCGAGGTCCTTTAAAATACCCTAGGCTTGTGCAGGTTGATGATGGGAGTGAATTTAAAGGGGCTGTTAATCAGTTATTTGCAAAGCATGGAGTGCTAGTGCGGCGAGGCATACCGGGCTTGCATAGATCACAGGCTATTGTAGAAAACTTTAACAAGCAATTATCAGAGAGACTTTTTAGCTATCAGTATTCTAAGGAACTCATGCATGACACACGTAACACTGAGTGGGTTAAAAGATTACCGTCTGTAATAAAAGCAATGAATAATGAGGGTCACCCTAAACCTGTTGATTCTATTAAATTGAAAACAATACCGTCAGAAATAAAAACAACAACAACACCTCCAGACACTAGCTTGTTTACAAAACAGGTGAGATATTTGTATCAACCAGGTGAAGCTGAAAATGACGTTAGACGTAGGGCAACTGATCCAATTTGGTCTACATCTGTTCATAATATAAAAAAAATAGTTCCTTCAGCTAATGCAACAATATATTATCTGTATGAGCCTGCACCAAAGAGGGCATTTGTCAGAGAAGAATTACAGATTATTCCCACAGATACTGTTACCCACTTTTAACAATTTCAATTCATCAATTAGTTTATCAAGCAGATTATCAGCTATTTCTTCAGATAACTTGAGCCTGTAATGACCTGGTGCATAAGCTTTTTCCTTAGTGTGAAACACTCTTTTTGTGTCTCCAACTGCTAGAGACTTTTTATATGTTTGAATCATTTCAATATTATGTTTGTTTGATCTTAGTGTCTTGTTTGGATAATCAGGCATTAATGCACCATCTAACACTTGCTTGTAATGTTCATGACGTATGTCTTTATTTTTTATTGCTGTTTTTTTTATTCCTTTGGCTTTTGACTGACTTCCCTTCTGGTGCAGTATAGAATACATTTTTGATCTCAGTCCAACATACTCAACTATAGGCACACCATTCAGTTCATCTTTAAACTTACCAGGCACTTTCTTGTTTTGTGTGCTAAACAGCGGGTGATCTTTAGGATAATCAGACGTGTCATACATGTGTAACTCTGTTTTCATGTCTTCATAAAAGTCTTCAGTAGGCACATCAATGATCATAGAGTCAGTGTCAGTGTATAACAATCGACACTCAGGATACTTTGGTTTGAAGTAATCATAATAAAATTCAAGCATCAACAGTTTTGACAATTCAAGAATAGCCATACCTATAAATACTGGCTTATCCAGTTTAACAATCTTTTTTTTTGAGTGACACTGCATACAATGATGAATGAAACTCTTTGTACCCCGTGTACTGCGGCTTACTAGTAAGTTTAATTGCACCCGATTCAGTTGTAACTAATCTCACATCTTTGCGGTGATGAGGATTTTCCATCGTCTTACCAAAACAGGCATTGTTCATAAGCTTAAAAAAGTCTTTGTCAAATGCTGTGTTACCATCTTTTGCGCGCAATGTGGTATTCTTCATTATATAATCTTTCATAAAAGCACTCTGATCAAATTCAATTCCTCTGTGAACTTTTTTTAGTACTAACCCGTGTCTGATGTAAAACTGTAACAAGCGATAATGGCAAACGTAATTAAATTTATCATTTAAATTTGGTACAAGTTTGTTGTCTTCTTTTTTTCCAGTCAAACTCAGTTTTTCAACAGCTAATGGATAATCATTATGGTAATCATGTAGTTTATGAGGATACTCCAAATCTACTTCAAAGATCCAACCCCTTTCATCATTTTGACCTCGATCCATAATATATTTTTTTAATTTTTTTATACTGAATTGTGTCAAATCATACAAACAAAAGTTTTTTAATGGCAACAATTCACACATTGCAAATCCATAAAGGTTGTTTGCGTCTAAGTATGTAATAAATGACCTCGGCTTTGATGGATCAAAGTCGTCAAGATATTTGTTGTTTGCCTTACCATAATTGTTTGCTGCTAAACTAATACCACCTCTCAATCCACGCTCAATCATTTCACCCATCGTACGATCATACAGCAAATCAATAAATATTTTACTGGATTTCAAAAATGCATCCCATGTCATACCAGGACTAGTTATGTAACAAGCAGGGTCAAGCTTGTAGTGTAATAGACCCTTTTCACGGTAACTTTCAAATACGTCTGCTAGCAAGCAAACATCGGCCTTTAAGTATTGGTCATGGTAGTCACCAATAGTTTTGCACCCTAGTTTTTCCCATGCATTAAGTGCGTGTTGGTATTCAGAGTCAGAAATGCCTTTTCCAGTTAGTGTAGAATAAAATTTCTCTTTTGGTGGCAGTCTTGTTTCCTCAAACACAACCCACTCACTGATGTACTCATACGGATACACACCTTTCTTAATCAAGTCTGGTTCAAAATATTTACTCGTTATTGGATACTCAGTCAGTCCTTCTGCCAGACTAGCAAGACCTAAAGACAAATGTTGCATGGAGTCATAAAATGCTAATTTGTCTAACCTAAAAGTCAAGTATTTTTCAGTTGTCTGGGCAATACAACTAATTTTTTTGTAAGACTCGTCTACAGCCTGCATGATAATGTGTGAATCATATCCCTTCAGATTGTGAAAAAAGATTGGTAACTTATATGTCTTAGGATTTATTTTTAATAACAAGTTACAATTATTATGTGCAGCTCCTCTGTAACGCCCAGTTATGTGATCATGGTCACGAACTTTATCACCCCCTAAAGGTTGTTCACAAATCCAACACATCTCAGCTGTATCAAAATTATGTTTGTCTTCTTCTGTCATAACCAAAGTCTTTTGACAATTTTTCAAATAATCAAATACCTTGTTATACAGTTGTCTCATTTCTGACAAAAACATAGCTGATGCATTTTTTCCCCTGTAAATAACAGGTTCTGAATGCTGACCGTCTGACATAACAAAAATATACCCGAAAGAACACACTACTTGATCACTCAACTTTATTGTCTTTGGTAATGAATCTGGAACAGGGCCATCATACGGAACAACCAGTGATTCAAAATCAGCATACACTACAAACGGTAGCTTTTGCTGATTTTTATAGTTACAAAAATGTACTTTAGTACCAGGCTCTGGATACTTAAGTACTGTTTGTACGTCATCAACAGACCTACAATTTAAAACATGTTTATTTGCTACTGCAATAGAAGAAAACCTTTGTAAACATTTTTTACAAAATTCCTGTTTACCATCATGTTTTGTTGTATGATGAATTAGTCTTGACATACTTCTGATAATTGTGTAGTGAAAGTTATCACCAGAGCTTATTAGTAACATGTCAACATGCTTATCTTCTGACTGTCCGTAGGTTGGGGCAATTGGGGACACTCTAATTGGCTGTAACTTATTTTCAGACTCATTATCCCACACATACACATTTACAGATATACCAGGATTTAGTTTTTCAAACAAGTCTATGTCCTCTATTTTAACAGGGAACTCAATGCCACTGAAGTTGAGTTCATTTACAAATTTGATATAGTTAGATACACGATCAGGTTTTGTTTTTATAAAATGCAGTTTGGCAAGCACACACCACATAAAACATAAATTATCATTGTTTTGAATATTGACGACAGCCTTTTTGTTTGCAACCTCTGTTGGTAGTGGTATCCATGATTTGCCTAAAATAGGATGATATCTTGACTGCTTTAGTTGAAGTTCAAGTACATAACCTTCATGCCAACCAGATCCACTTATTTTTGCCCTATCAATTGCTTCAAGGAAGTCAGGCAACAATCTTTCTCTAAACACTCTTTCTAATTCTCTTCTCGAATTAACTGTGTGTTGTCTCGTTGAAATATATGAAATAATAACTTGTCCAGATTCCCTTCTAAATTCTATTTTCGCAACAATCTGAATCTTTATACTACCAGAAAGAAGATTTTCTTGTATTACAGCAAAAGATCTTTGTATCGATTCATATACATTAAAATAATTAGATATAGGTAAGTCAATTGTGTGAAACACGTTTCTTAATCTTTGATGGTTGTCCATCTTTTTTATTTGTCCGACAAAAAAATAAATAGAAAATTATATAGTGTAAAATGGCACTTTATTGACAAAAACCTATATAATAGACAAAATTAATCACCAACAAATAAGCCACTTTCCTGGTATGTCTTCTGTTGTATCATGTTCAAGCTTTTGCATGTGTAATATCGTTTTACTGACAGTAATAAATTTAACATTTTTATTTTCTTTTTTTATTTGATAGTATATGTTTAAACACATATTCTTAAACCAGTCAGATTTAGCATCATAAACTAAAAAATTTGCTGTCCTATTATTATAAAGTGGAAAAGTATTAGAATATCCAAGATAAAAACTATATGTCATGTACATCTTCATCGGTGATGGGAGTTCTGAAAAAGGGCGTCTAACTTGTGTTTTTAAGTCACTAATAAGCATAAAATCCCTGAAACTCGATGTAATATTCATGAATTTACCAATAGGCCAATTTTGATCCTCTTGTCCGTCCGTCATTTTTATAGACAAACCAAAAAGATAAATTAATTTACTAACCCATACCCTGTGGGCTGATCTGTCTTTAAAATGAGCTTTAGATGCTTAGTTGATTTCAGTTTATTTTTTACATCATCCCGTTCTTGCTTATTTGGAATGACATCGTTTTCTCTGAGACAGTCTTCGAAGCTGTCACGATCCTTACAGTAAAACAAACAGATAAACTTTAACTGTTCTCGAAAATCTTTTAGTACAGCATTATATTTCTGAGTGAGAATCCAAACACTGATGTTTGCGTGTCTACCACTGAAGGCAAGTTCTGCTAAAGTATTTCTCTTTTTGACAATGTCTTTCTCTGCAGAGCAATCATCGACAATAAATAAAGTTGACTGTCCTTCAAATTGTTTGAAAAAATACAGCAGGTATTCATTCAGTTTTTTATCAGGGTCAACTAAGTAAATGTTGCTGTCAGTCCAAATGAATAAACGGTTGTGATAAGCTTTGTTGTGTTTTATTGTTGGACAAAATATTACAATGTTTTCAAAGTGGTGTATGTATCTTGTTTGTAAGAGGTTAAGTACAAATTCAGTTTTACCACACCCTGTGGCACCACAAAACAATCCACAGTGTGGATCGAGTGTCATTAAGTTCATTTTAATACACAATATAATTTTAATATATGTGCCCACTCAGTCTGCTTTCTGCAATATTGAGTTGTGCGTCATAAATTAGATACAAATATATGTTTATGGCTGCAGCAGTTTCAACCTTTTTTTGTATCTGAATTGTTATTCCATCACTACCGTTCTCGACAGTTCGTCCTGACCCATGAAGATAGTCATCATCTGTACTACGAAGGTCTAACCACAGTGCATACTTGTTTGTCAGGTATTGACCAATCCTAACATCATACAGATGTAGATCTTTGCACGCAATGTTTGCAGGTTTATCTCTAATCCTTCCACCCGCAAAATACTTTGTGATCTCATCGTAGTGTTGATAAGGTAACATTCCTGAAGCGTACACTTGATTAGGGCGGCCTTCGATTGTACAAGACAAATGTGTAATCTTAGGATTGTAGAATTTTTCTGAATCCCGTTTGTATGGAGCCGCTGGTTCAACAAACAACATAAGAATACCTTTCAGTGACCTAGCAGGTGTGTTTAAGTTTATGTTCCACATCGGGTCACTCTTGTCTTTGGGTATTAAACTATGTCTAATCACCCTGTCATAATAAATTGGTAGTCTTGACTGATACTGATTTTGAATGAGTCTGGCTAGTTCAGTGTGTGTGACAATTTCATATTCCAAGGAAATGTTAGAGATCTTGTATGTTGCATCTGTGGCAGATGATTTAATTACTTTGGAGTAGTCATTGAAGGTTAGTTCAAAACTCAGACGGTCATTCAGTGCTCCTTGATAATAAGGCAGATGAGCTGTTAGGATTTCAAACTCAAGTGGAATGTAGAATCTGGATCCATATGTTTCAGCCATTATAACTTCCTTTGGTACCCCAGTAGTTACCTTATCTGCTGCATTGATTCGAAGTTTACCAACATTATCTGGCTGTATGCCTTGATAAATACGATCCTCTCGTTCTTCTCTTGTGAGCCAAAGGTCTTTGTAACAGTAGAATACATCTGAGTCATCAAGACTAAACACTTCCTGTCCTTCAAGTTTTACTTTAATAGTCCTAACAATTGCTCTGCCAAGATTGTCAACTAGTGTTCTGTTTACATCTGCCTCTGATGATAGTTCAATATTAAATGCTAGGCGTGCAGTGCCAGGAACAATAACGTCACTGGGACCTAGGTTTGGAAACTTGACTGTAAGTGTTTGGTTCTGGTCTATGGTACTTGGATTGTTCGTGATGACTATTGTTTGTCGAATGCCCTTAACACCCAGGGGCTCACGTAGTTTTCTGTATGGGTCTAACTTTGAACCGTAAGACTGTGTCATTTTTATTATGCACAATAAAAAATAATAAATTAATAAAACAATGGCAGCAGGAGGATTTAATCATGAAGATTTTAAAATGGATGACATAAATGTCTCTGATAATAGTGTAACAGATATGTCGAGTAATACTTCTTTTTTACAACAAGAACTTTTACAAAGTAAAGTTAACTCGTTTTATGATAGTGTTAATGAGCGTCCATATCAAATAGATCCTAATCAGTTTGAATATGAAAAAGGACATTTATATTTAAAAACTATTGACAAAGGAAAAATACAATTGACTAACAAAAAAGACCCTACTAAGTTTAGAGCTTTAGGTACAATCAAAAAAGAAGGTGGTGTTGGTGCCTTGCGTCAACTTGGTGTTGGTGATAAAAGGTTGCCACCTCGAGTTGTTAGTGCTCTTCATGATGCGCAAACAAGGTTGCCAACAGGACAAGAAATTGATGTGGCACCAGTAACAAGCCTACCAGAAATAGCAAACACAGTAATACAAGAAACATCATTTACAGAAGGACAAATAAATGAGGAATTAAAAACAATTGGTGACTCTCCTTTGACAAAGAGGGAGTTAGCTGCGTTGGATAAAACACTGCAGACAATAAGAGGTGAGCTTTTGAATAATGTAGCTAAACTGGGTGAACTTGATAATCATATTGAAAAAGAAAAAGAGAAACTGGCTACTGCAGACAATGGGAATTATGACATTGAAATAAAAGAAAGAATACAACACAGATTAAAAGATTTGTATACAGAAAGATCAGCGCGACTAGAAGTGATTGAAAATGGAAAAGAAAAACTGAAAACACAGGTCAACAGAATTAGAGAAACTATTCAGAAAATACTTAATGAGGATACAACTTTGACTGAGAGATTAAAAACACTTTTCAGAGAGCAGGGTATCACTATTGCAAGTTTAGTTACTGCTCTTGGATTTATTATTAGTACTGTAGTGTTAGCTGTAACAGGTGGTGGTAGTAGTCCAGCACCTCCAGCTCCTCCAACTCCATCAGACCCAAAAGATTTACAGACGTGGGTAAAAAAACAGTTGTCTCACATATCAGACTTGCTTAAAAAATTAGCTGTAAAAGCAGCAGATGCTTTACCAGGTATTATAGGTAGTGTTGTCAGTTGGCTTATTAGTACTACAGCAAAGGTAGTAGGGTTTATGGCAGAGCATGTATGGATATTTTTGGTAACAGTAGGAGGGTTAATTATAGGATACTTAATGAAACAGGTAAAGAAGTAATATTCCTAATCCAGTAAGGCCTATTACCAATGCAGTTCTCTCTGACTCATGTGTGTTTTCTTGGTCTGTTACTGACTGTACTGGTGCTGGTTCAGGTGTCTGTGCCGATGCTTGAGCTGTTATTGACATTACTGGTTTTACTATCTGTTCAGGTGGTGGTGTTAATATTTGTGTTACTGGTGGTGTTACTGGTTGTATGTGAGAGGTTGTTGGACTCAAGTTTACAGATTGATTAAGTCCTAATTTCTGATTACTCCCTGCAACAACTATTTCATTATTATAATTTGTTATTACTCCAATTTGTAGTTGAAGATCAGAAGGCAACATGTATAACCCAATGCCTACTACAAAGTCAACTTTTGATCTGGCATATCTGAGAACGTTTTGGTAACGTTGTATGCTAGATGGAAGATCAACAACTGAATTAATTGAGTCTTCCATGTTTGCTAAAAACTGTTTTTGTGCTTCAAATTTACCACTTCCATTCAAAATGTTTGATTTTGTTAGTGATTGTGCTCCTAGTAAACACCAGACATATGTTCTGATAGACTCATTGATGCGTTCGACTCCTGCTTGAGTAAACCCGTCAGATTTATCTAAAATAAATGTGGTCCACGCATTAGTCTGCTTCTGCTCTATTGATCCTAACCAGACTTGTGATTTTGATGAGAATGAAGTGTAACCAGGGTAGTAATCTTGTGGGTATTGTCTGTGACTCATAGCATAATACAATGTTCCCATACCATTGTGATCATCAAGTTTTTGTGTAAAGTCATACTTTGTACTGATGTTAAATTCATTACAGATCCGTTCAAATGCTTTCAAATCCATGGGATTGTTAAACTGATTAAAACTGGATTCAGTTGGTAGTGGTGTATGCAGTTCTGACAGTATTCTTCTAAGCTGGTAATAAACATGAAAACGATACACAGACCTAATCAGTTTGTTTGAGTGATTCAAATGGTCTGTGAATGAAACACCACAGCCTGTAGTTGAGCATAGTATGGCAAAGTTAAGTTGGTTTTGAAACATCTGTAGTGGGCTTGAAGACCACTTTCTTGCTGTAGCATCGTCTGTTATTGGAGGGTTTAGGTAATGATCAAAAGGGTTGGGTACTTTTACTTGAAATAAATCTTGTTCGCTTACAGCTATGTCGAGTTGATTTAACTGAATTATTTTCTGTTCATAAGTAGGTGCAACATTATATTTGGCATTCACATTGAATTGAAATGCGTTTGTAGTGGTAATGGTTGGTGATTTAAATTCCATCCTTTTTTTTTATGTGATAATAAAAATGTTTATAACCTTAACAAATATTGACACAAGCAAACCAATGTGGCTAACTAATGGGATTGATAATCGTGATGGTAGCAAGGCTGTAGCTATCCATGAAATGTTCTACACAGTAAAGTGGTTTAATGTAACGGATAATACAAGTTTTTATATAAGTTATCTTAATGCTGGTAATAGTGGCTTGGACACTAATACACACTTTATACCATCTGGGTATTATGACTTTTGTACTTTAGCTACATGGTTTCAAAATAATTTAAAAATTAAAGCAACTTTAAATCAGGCTAACTTGTTTGTTGAATTAGAAATTCCTACAGGCACTATACCTTTATTTTCAACTGAACTTGCATATTTACTTGGTTTAATAGACAGAAATACAATGCCTGTAAATTGGGTAATGGGTTTTACAGATAATGGTACTAGTGGATGGTATTATACACCAGATGTAACTAAAATAACTGGAACATATCCTGTTCATTTGTCAGTACACACATTTCTAAATGTTTATTTAAAAGAACTAAACACGACTGAAAATGTACACAATGGAAAACCATCAACTTTGTTGAGATGCTTACCAACTGGAACTGCACCCTATTGTGAAATTGTGGTTGTTAGATTTCCTAATTTACAGTTTAAGAAATTAGGTTCTAGTTTCTTTGAGTCACTGAGTATATCTGTAACTAATCAGAATGGTAAACCAGTTGTGATGCATGATTTTAGTGTTGTGTTAGAAATTAAATAATTTTATTTTTGTTTATAAAAAAATGAGTGGTCTTGGTCCAAAGCCTAGAATCATACCAGTTGCATGTCCAGTAACAGAGTTGAAAGATTTGGCAGACGTACAGGATTTTGAGAAGGAAGGGGAAATTGGAGAAATATATGGTTTTGAACTTGATTCCTATGGCATGTACAAGAGGAAAGTAATTGTTGACATGAAAGATGGTGAAAAACAGATTCCTAAACTTGGTCAGCTACGTGATGTTACTGTGCCTGTTGCGCCTAATCTTGTAAATAATGTGCCCTACAACTTAATACATGTGGGTACTAAATGGGTTGTTTCACCTGTACCGGCACCACCACCCACAATTGACTGGGACATAAAGATTGAATTTATTAGTCCTTATGTATACACTGATGATGAAGGCGCCTTAGTGTTTAGGAAGGTTGTTAATTCTGGGTCGCTTATTGTAAGCCTTGTTCCAAGTTTTGCCCTAGACAACAATAGCAGAGAAAAACTGAAAGTTGAAAATTATGAGAGACGAAGATATCTTCTTACAACTAGAAAGGGTAGATCAGATACTTCTGTTGTGTTTATGCCAGCAAGCTTAGTCGTGGCTAGAGAAGCGACAATAGTATTTGAAATTATCATGAAATCTGTTGCTACTGCAAAAGAGGCTCAAATTGCACAAGGAATTAAACTTACATGGAATGAAGTAGTAACAGAATCATCAAAGGTCTTTATTGCCATTACAAAAAATAATGATGTTATTAATGTTTCAAGCAGTATTCCCACTGTCAAGGTGGTGGTTGACAAAACAACTTTTGTTCGTCTAACTTACATAAACCTTGAACACATTGATCTTGTTGCATTTTATTATGCCAGCAAATTGTATACTTTTGAAGAGTTGCAAAATGTAATTGCTGATTAAAAAAATATTTGTAAATAAAAAATGGTGAACTTGTATCCACAAATACCACCTGAGCCTATTGAGCATGATAAAACATTAAAGGCAGATTCATTTCGTTTAATGAATATTACAGAAGCGTTGAAGTATTTGGAAGAAGAACAAGCAAAATACTCGAGGTGTAAACGCCGTTACAATACGGTTTTCAATTCTGTACACAACACATCAATGGCCATGGGGGTGGTTTCAGCCGGATTATCTGTAGGAGGTATAACTCTTTTTGCAACGGGGGTGGGAAGTGTTATAGGAATTGCTGTTGAAGGTATTGGTCTTGTCACAAGTCTAGCATGCTTTGGTATGGAAGCTATTAACAAAAGATTTTATATGAAGTTGCAAAAGCATGAAGCATTAAGTACGCTCGCAGCAGCTAAGCTGACGAGTATGAAACTTATTATTAGTAAGGCTTTGGAAAATAATGAAATTGATGACGAAGAATTTAAGCGAGTCCAGGATGATTTGGCTAACTATAAACAACAAAAATCTGAAATACAGAATAAGATGCGTAGTCAGGCTGTAAATGTTGAAGAGCTAAAGAAATCTTTTTTAGAACAAGGAAAAAAGATAGGTGTAGAAGAAACTATGAAAAAAGTTTACGGACTGTTAGGCAAGTAAAGATCAGTTTTGGTAATCATTCATTAATTCTGAAATACTCTTCACAAAGAGATGTCATGCCTTTCACGTCTGCTCATTTGACGCCATCAGCCCCACCACCAGACTATTACTAAAAAAAAGTTTTTTTATTGTCCTTGTAACTTGGGAAATCTGTCCGAGTATCTTATTGACTAGGGTCAAGAACTTACAAATTCTTATGTTTAGGTTCTTGTAAGAACTTGTTTTAAGTCACTTAAAAGAACTTATGACACTAACTTTAAAGTTGTAGGTATCTTTGAAGTTAGTTGGCAAGTAAAATCATGTTATTCTAGAAAGTCACATCAACAGTAACTTTCTAAGTTTACTTCCCACTCAGATTGCCCGGTAGTGTAATAGAATATTTTTTTTATTACACAATAAGGGTGTGTGCACATAGCACCCTGGAAAGAAAGGTCTATAGTGCAAAATCTGTCCATACCTCTGTGGACGTGAAAGGGGTATTTTAAAACACCCCTTTTGAATAGGCCTGATGGATAAGCCTATTGCCAGGGTGTGTTTTTCATGTGTTCTTGTCGCTGCAAACATAAAATGGGTTTTGTCTTTCAATTTCAAATGCATCACAGGTTGGTCTGTTAAATAACACTCACGATGTGCTGATGTGATGTGCTTGGAGTGGAAACAACAAAATTTTCTCCACACTTTGTCAGACGAAGAAACAGAAAACAAAATTATTTTTCTACTCACTTGGCGAGACCTATTTATTTAGGAATGACCTAGTGCTCTATATTTGGAGAAAAAACCTATATTCAAAGTTTGTTCCATATTTTGGTGAACGCTCCATATTTTAAATTTGTTCTAGTGCCCTAATAACCCACTTTTGAAGCATTGACACAGAAAGAAATAATTTGACCTAATATGTTTGTGTGTGCTTGTGTGTGCGAGGTGGGTGGCTGGGTGGGGTAGGGGGTCTGGGTGACAGCATTGATATTTTTAACTAGCCTTTTTTTTCCCAGATTATTTCCCTTTGTCCAGTGATGTACTTATTTTGCTTTTTTCCCTAACATAAAAAATAGGAAAAAAATAAGAAAAAAAAAATTAAAATTAAAAAAAAAAATAAGAAAAAAAAGAAGAATAATTAAAAATTAACAAAGAAAAAAAAAAAATAGAAAAAAAAAACATTGACAAAAGGGCTGCTTAGTGGCCTGTCACCTGCTTCCACAGGAATCGATGTAACCCGGGTTATCCACGTGCTAATTCACCCCCTATGGAGGGGGCTATAACCCTGGGGGTTGCACGTTCACCTTTTCCTGTGAAAGCCTCCGCGGTGGAGAGTGTCAACTGGCTCCGAGAGCGTGAAACGAACCCAGCACAGACAGAATAGCTTGCGCTAACTATTCTATCCTAACCAGCGGAAGTATCCTCTCAGCCACTCAGCAGACCCAAACAAAGGTAGATTATTTTACGTATTTATGGTTTGGCTGAAATCTTATTAAATCAGGGCTCTCCATGATATGAATCAAAAAGAATCTTAAGAATTTAAGCCTATAAAGACATAGGCTCCTGAGAATCTAAGTCTCTTGCAAAAGACCTCTGGTGTTTCCGTCCTCAAAGGTAGTAAGCCTAACATGCTATTATAAGATGTCCTTGGCATTGGTGAATGTCCGCTTCTCTGTCATACCTGTGTTTAAGCGTGCTCAGTACAACTCTGCCATGTCTGTGTTTAAGTGTTATGCATAGATTCAGCAATCTTTACAGTTGACTAAAACTCTATGAAATCGGTGGCTAATGAGAATCTCACACTGCTCATAAGAATCTGTGATGGCGTGGGCTACTGAAAATTAAAGCCTCTTGTAAAATAAAACATGCTTTTTCATGTTCTCAGAGAAAGGAAGTCAGATTTAATGGGGTTCCTATACTTGTTCAGTAGCGCAGAACGACTATGTGCTTCAGCTATTGTACAAAGGGCACTGTGTGTGTGTGTGTCAGTAAAATAGGATAAGTTTGTAACCCAAATAACTGTCTGAGTGGTGTGTGTGTTTTCATGTAAACATGTTATCTGTGTGTTTGAGCGTGTGTGTGTGTGTGTGTGTGTGTGTGTGTTTAACTGCATTTTATTTTGTATTGAAAGGTGGTGTGTTGATAAAGACAATGGTGATTAATAACTGAAGTACCTTTGCTTAAAGAAGTCAATGACAGCATTAATTATTTAGGTGTGGTGGGGGATCTGGCTTAATAATCACGGGTAGCTGATAAAAAATGCTGCTACTCTGAGAACACAACCGCACTCCAACACAAAGTAATGGAAAGATCGAGAATGTTCGTCTTCACACCCTACGAACGTCTCAACGACGCAATACTTGATCACGAGACTAGGGTCACGAGTTGACACGTGGTGTTGTTATTGGCAACATTGACGTGGGTGATGTGGAAATTATGCCTAACGGGAATTCCCACAATTGCGCAAGTAGTCATTTCCCGAAAACGGCTGATAGTAGTAAATGACAGCATTAATAATTTAGGTTAGGTGGGGGGTCTGGCTTATGATAATCGCGGGTTGGTAGCTGATAAAAAAATCGTTGCTTGAATGATTTCTGGAGTGGAACTAAAATGGCTAGGTGATTAAGGTATTGGGTGTATTGGGTGGCGATGGGTTTGTCTAAATGGCTAGTTGATTACAATAATTAGTTGATCGATGTGGCATTTATCGATTTGATTGGTTTTCAAATCTTATATTCTCATTCTAGAATTAATTATTCTGAGAATGAGAATATGAGAGCCCCAGCCTACCCCTCCCCCAAACGTAGCTTGAATGATTTCTGGAGTGGAACTAAAATGGATAGGTAATAAAGGTATTGGTGGTAATTGGTCGAGTGGGTTTGTCTAAATACGGAGAGGATCAAATAAATGTATAGATTGGGGGAGGGGTGTCCATCACCTGTCTACTTATCTATCTCTAGGGCTAATGATGTTGTGAAGCGCAGCAAAAACAAAGTCTATTTTCATGTGTGCGTACTGGTCCCAGCTTTCGATGTAAAACCTTTGTAATCTATGGGATCAATTAGAACAAGGAGAGTAATTCTGATATATCACAATACGCACAGTAGGCTCTTTCTCTGCTCTCTCCTGCGGCCTCTCTAATCTGTCGAGAAAGTCCACAATAGGCCCGTCTGGCATTTTTAAAAGAACTCCCTCAGCGTGGCGTCGACACCTCTCTTCCCGGAACCAAGCGGTCCTCAAAAGCATGTCCCCACTCAAAGCCTTTACATCTTGTTATTTGTTCTAGTCTATGAGTTTAGACCTTTCGACCTAAACGTGGTGAGTCCAAAATCTCATAGCAAATCACATATACATGCAAACTATGCAGCACACTGATGATTTTTTTTTTGTGTGAAGATTTTTAGGACATGAATCGATGTATTGATGGATTATTATACAAATATACTGACAAGCAAAAGAAATGGGACATTTTTTGGATCATCGGAAACACTTTACCGTAGGGCAGGCTAGGCATTGTGTCTAGTGAAGGGCTGAGACCGCAGGGAACTTAAAGAAGTCATTCCTAAATCATTTTCATGGATTTGAAATCAGAGTGCATGTAAGAACTTCCACCTTAAGCGCATGCAAGCGCTCGCGACTAGCGAACGGACGCCATGAAAATTAGCTGCAACTTAAGGTAGTTGAGTACCTGTAAACTCTTGACCTACAGCACCTCCCAAAAAGTTGCATCCCAGTTCTGTCGCATATTTTCTCTCATCTCTGATGTTGGAAAATGTTTTAACGTATCTATGCCCAATCCTCCTTTGGACTGGTAAATAATAATAATAAATAATAAGCGCATTAAATAGGCGCTTTATCCCAATTGAAAATCGGCTCAAAGCGCCGCCGCGAACTGAACCCAACAAGCACGCTCACGTGAATCACGCGCATTCACTCACACACTGTACATAAACACAGAACATTCACGTGGTGCTAAGGGCAAGCTCAAGCGAGCTACTGTAGTTTTTGGAAATTCAAAATCGTTTGTATTTGAAATTTGATTAAGTGGGCTGAAACTGATACCAAAGTGGAGGGGGAGGAAGAGCCGGAGTACCCGGAGAAAGAACCCCCGACGGTCCGCCCGAATTAACGGTGACACTTACTAGAAGAGAAAAATCCGACGCCGGAACCCGTAGTCGAACCACGCACCTTTAGCATTGGTGGCAGGCGCCTTAACCACTGCGTAGGAACGGAGAACGTTTGCCCACTATTTCCTGTCTGGAAAAAGTTAGATGTTTAGGGCTTAACAGTTTCCGCAAACGGTCCAGGTCTGTCGCCTGTTTGTGCCTGCTGACGTCATCATGATAAGATTTAAACCGGACGTCGTATTGTAACCTCATCAAAGCCATTGGATGCTGACTGTTTCTAAAATCTTGATAATTCAACGCAAAAGAGTCCCAACCATGCAAATGGGATACCAAGTGGGATCAGCAAGGGGCATAGATCCTCACGAGCCCCCGCAAATTGTCAGTATCAACCACACTAGAGGCAGAAAAAAACACAAAAAAACAGCGAGGCAGTGACGGCTGGCAGTAAAAGGGTTAATATTTTGTTGGTGGATTAGGTCGCTTTAACTCCTTCACTGCCACTCTGTCTGAAATCTGCGAAAATTCGACGCGAAAGAGCGCCAGCCGTCTTGTGAATGGACACAAAGTGGTTTCGGCAAGAAGCATAGATCCTCATGTTTCCCAGCGACCGCGGGGGCTCATGAGGATCTATACCTCTTGCAGGAGCGTTGCGTCCATTTGTTCTCGGCAGTGAAGGGGTTACGTGGCATTAAGAAAGGGTTTTCGGTGCACGCGAGGCTGGGACGTGATGGGGATCAGACGCCGAGAGCTAAATACTAAAAGGAGCTCTTGAATGCGGATAAGGAGATAGCCCACAACGCCGAAAGGCCGTCGGGCCGACGTAGGCCGACGCAGTACTACGTGGCCTACAACGGCATGTTGGCCTTTTGCTCACTGAAATGGGATATATACTCAGGTTCACCGACTCAGTCAGGAAGTCAAGTAAGAATTAACGTTCCTGAGACCGGGTTTAATATACATCAGACGTGACACAGTAACAAAGTAAAGGCTACAGGATCCAGACCACTGAAAATGGTGAGTGCCAAGCGCGCAAGATGCACACAAATGCAAACAACAATAACAACAACAACAAGGCAAAAGAAGTACCGAAAATATAATAAACTGTTTTGTATACTAATGGTCAAAACGTAAGGGCCATCCCACTTTTTTGTGACATTGTTTATCGTCGCAAATACGCTAATAAACTACAATGTTCTTTCGATCCAAATGGGTTAAAAGTTGACCTTAGACAGTCCACTGTACAGGGAACAATAGACAACAACTCATCAATTTCCACGAACGTGTCAAATGCACGTGAAACGTCGTCAGTTTTGGTAAAAAGCTGTGCGATATTGGCAAGCGTATCAAAGGCAGGCAGGTGGAAACACTCGGTAAAGTCGTGATGCACGTGCTAAAGGGATCAGTCGTGAACACTGAGCACTTCTGTTTCGCTACAAATACCGGTACAGTAGGGGCATAATTGTCACTTTCCTAACCATGCCACCACGACGAAGCCTAACGCCAATAGATCAAGGCCGGGCGCTAGCATGGCTGCAGGATAGAATTTCCGGACGAGAAGTTGGGAGACGTTTTGGGGTGTCCCATTCAGTGATCCAGAGGCTGCTGACACGATTCCAAGAAACTGGAAGGGTAGAACGACGACCCTGCTCAGGACGCCCGCGCTGCACCAGCCTTGTGGCGGCTCTGCGCGACCGAACTGTCACGTCAACCACTCTGCGGCGTCAACTGATGCAAGCTGCAAACGTTAACGTCAGCAGAAGCACAGTCTGCCGACGTCTGCGCAAAATTGGCCTGGCTTCATGCAGAGCAGCAGTGAGAATACCCCTCACTCCAGCTCATCGCAGACGATATTGGGTAGCCTGGTGTCGTGAACATGTGAGGTGGAACAGACTCCAGTGGACTCAGGTTCTGTTTATTGATGAGTCACGGTGTCCTTCAACGACGGCAGGGTGAGGGTCTGGAGAAGCCAGGGCGAGCGATTCACGGATGGATGCGTCCAAGAAGTGGATCGCTACGGAGGAGGCTCAGTCATGGTCTGGGTAGACTTCAGTAAGGAAGGCAAGACCCCTCTCCACGTCATCCGAGGCACCCTGACTGGACTGCGCTATCGGGACGAGATTGTGCAGCCCCTCATCCAGCCAGCTCTCCAAGCCATAGGCGACAATGCTGTTCTGCAGGACGACAACGCTCAACCTCATCACGCCCGTGTGGTTGTTGAGTACCTTGAGCAACGGGGCATCATGAGGATGGAGTGGCCAGATCGTTCACCTGATCTGGCTCCCATCGAGCACCTCTGGGATGTGCTGGGGCAACGTGTAGTCAGCAACCACCCCCCACCTCAAGGCGTCCCCCAGCTGACTCAGTTCCTGCATCAAGACTGAGAAGCGATCCCACATGTTCGCCGAACCCTGGTGAACGCCATGCCTTAACGCTGCATTGAATGCCTGGCTGCAAACGGTGGGTACACTCGCTACTGACTGGACCAGCCTTGTGTGACTTTTAAAATGAGGGGTTGGTGAACATTTTAACGTACTGCTGTTGTTACATTTGCTTGATTTACTCAAAGCTTCAAATTGTTACTGAATAAATTAGCAAAGTACTGACTCCAAGTATTGTTACATTATTTGTGTGATGTTGTCGGTGCGTCTGCGATAAAAAGTTTATCAGTTTTGACTATTAGTATACTTGTCCTTTCTAAGTAATTTCTTTGGGAGAATTTTTTCAAAGGCTACAGGAATGTGTGCTGTTAAAACAGCATCCAAATGGCATACATAAATTACTGACTTCCCCCCCCAAAAAAAAACAAAAAACAAAAGAAACAACAACAACAAACAAAAAAAAAAAACACAACAAAAACAAACCAACAAACAAACAAACAACCCCCCCAAAAAAAAACAACAACAAAAGAAAACTAAACAAAAACAACAAAACAAACAAAACAAACACACCAAAAACAAAACAAAACCAAACGAAACAAAAACCTTACCTAACTACAACCACAGTGTTAACGGTAATCACTTCGACAGAAAACCCCGCTAAGGACAGCCACAAGGTTAACTCATTTAACCCCACAGCCAGATTTCCCAAATTTTGGAGGCGTCACCTAATGACTGTATGCCAATGAATCAATGAAACTTTATTTTACAACGGTTAAGGCATTGACGTCGTCATTGACACAGCCATTAAAATTTTTACAAACCTGCCGTTGCTAAATACCAGTTGCAGAAGATGGATCATCGATGATAATTCAAGGACGCCAAGCTAATCTGGCACTACCCTTGAATTATCACGGTCGATCAATCGTCTGCTGTAGGGTGTTGGGGCTAAGTGGGTTAATTTGTTAATGTGAGATATCATGTGGTCGTTCCATGCAGCCTGTAGGGAGGGGGTGAGAATGAATGGCTGAACGACTTTCATCAGTAGACCGTTGACGTGAAATCGCGAAGTACATTCACCGGTTCTGTCTAGCGTGAGTATTTCACCAGCTTCCATTTTGAAAATATTCAGGTCAAAAAAAGTCGTCTGCCTATTGTCTTATGTAGGCTATATTACAAATTAGGAGATAGATCAACCATTTTAGTTCAATGGTGGTGCCAGAATAGCGTGGCACCTCAGGCCTTTAAACTGTCATAGTCGAATTAGGAATGACTCTCAGAGACAACCGCTTCGCTGGATGTGACTTTGTGAGCATTTCACTTCCAGCGACCAACGGGGAGAGGCCTGCCGGACACCTGCCGTTATTTGTCAGTTAAAGCAGTATGTCCATTTTTTAAAAATTAGAAGACCGAGATTTTCGTTTGTTATACGATGAAATCTCGCTTTTCTCAAAATGGACACGCTGGCTTTTGCCAAAGTCGCAACGCGGTGCGCATTGCAGCATATCATGCTAATCTGGCACTACCCCTAATGCTGTCTTTGTTGATAAATCTGTTCAAACTTTTTTTTTCTGGGTGTAGTTAATTCAACAGCAGTATTAACCCATACATCCTGAGGCTGATTAAAAAAAAAAAAAACTCACATTTTATTCTAAAGAAGACTACAGTTACGTGAGACTACACAATAGACTATGATAATTCAAGCGTGGCGCCAGAATAGCTTGGCGCCTCAGGCGCCAAGCTATTCTGCACCACCCTTGAACTATCATAGTCAAATTTATTGTGTGTCAGGATGTATCAGATAGTGTATCAGGATGAAAAGGGATAAGTCAGTTCCTATTATATTATAAGGGGAACAACACTTCCTACAAGGTACAACGACCGTGACAAGAATCTTGTTGTCGTTCTTAGGCGAGACCGTTCTCCTAGAACGTACATTCCGTTTGAGCAAAGCCTGCCTCGTGTTTTTGGCTGTAATTTTCTTTTTACATGATTTCTCTGTAATTATTATTTTTTTGTTTAGCGCCTAGAGGTCTTGTCTTTGAGGTTAGGCGCTACTCAATGCGCAAAAGGCCATCTGGCCGACGTTGGCCCGCGCGGCACGGCCGGCGTCCGAGGGCCCAACGCCGGGCGGCCGTCGTCGGTCAGATGGTCTTTTGCGCATTGGGTATGTACCAAGTCTTGATTATTGTTAATAATAATATGCCAGTCTCGTCTCGTAAGAGGCATATCAAGATTCTCATGAGCCCTGGCTTCTGCTGACAGCAGAGTCGTGGACAGAACAGTGTACTCAGTCACGCGAGTGTTATGAAAACAACGTGAGCTTTCGGAACCAATAACAATGGAGACCTTTATCCGTTTCACAGTCATTATCACGAACATTCCTCTGATAACAGGCAGAGCCAAAGCCGTGTTATCAGATGGTCAACAAGACACGCAAGAATATCACCAATGACCACTGTCCAGTTATCAAATCGTATTCAGAGAGCCGCCGTGAGATGGCCTTAGTTGCCTGCTCAGCGTTAAACCCCAAAACTAACTACCTAATATTCAGAGAGATAGTATGTGTATCGGCTGTATACACCACTGCCATCATTCAGTTGACTGTTGTCTATCAACATGAAGGGTTTGGTGATCGCTGTTTTGTGTGCTCTTGAGTCGCCTGCACTATCGGGGTGCTCTGCGTTCTCAGATGTGCTGTTGACAAAGAACGAGCAAGTACAACAAGTACAACACGCAAGTGTTCTCTGAGCTTTCGTTTTGAGGGCCGCCTTTGTTGTCTCACGAGGGGAAAGTTGGGTGTCTTCCCAGGAAATATGGGGCGTCCCCACCACGCTAACCGGTCTTTTCATAGTTGAGCTAACATTTTTTTCAAAGCTATTGTCGTGTCCTCGTTGAATCTATCCTTGTGTGCTGGTCTGTGATTTTGGACCTTACGGCTGTAGTAAATTGTGGCTGTTTTTGCAGGTAGGTAAAAGTTCCTGCCTTCCAATCTGGACCCCCCCCCCCTTGCAGGACCTAGATCTAAATTTCCATGCATCAAGGGGCTGGAAATCTAGTTCTTCTGGGGGAAGGGGGGGGGGGGGGAGGGGCTTACATATTCACTACTTCCAGTCCACTTACTTAGCGCACCCTACTTTCCTATCTTTTTTTGTGCTTCGATCAAACTTGATCTATGATCATTGGTAGATACTGCACAATTCTCTCCCCTGACAGTGCTTTTACCTACTTTACTTTGTAATCGTCCTAAAATAATAGCACTGGCAGTCTCCCCTTTTCTTTTCATAATAATATTTTGTAAAAATCTGCGCTTCGACGCTCGAAGCACAATACTGAATCCACAACCTCAAGGCCTACCCCCGTAACTGATCCGCCTCTGTTGTCTGAGTCTTGCATGTCTCTGTATTGCATACGATATTTCGTTTTGTGGTAACACAAGTTATGATAAAAGCCATCGCAGGGGCGGATCGTTACCTCGAGGAGGAACGGGAGGTTCCAACTTTTTGTTTGGGACCTTCAACCTGATACAAAAGGGGGCCCCGACGCTAGACCTTGCTTCCAGGGGCCGAAAAATCGAAAAGTGGGGTGGGGGTGGGTGTGGGGAGGGGTGGTGGTGGTGGTGGTGGTGGTGGTAGTGGTGGGGGGGGGGGGGTTGGGGAGAGAAGGCTCGTGCGTGTTAAGACCGTGTTAAGACTCTCATCACCGTTCGCCAAAATATCAAACAACGGGACGGAGGGAGGGTGGAAGGGGGAGGGGGGAGGTGCATGTTTGAAAACTTGGCAGGGGTGGGGGGTGGGTGGGGGTGGGTGGGTGTTCCAAACACCCCAGGGAGTTTGTTATAGTTTGTTATAGCATTTAAAACATTTTGGTTTTTTTTTTGGGGGAGGTCCTGACAGTGGACACCCCCCCCCCTTCCCCCCAGATCCGCCCCTATATTGAATGTAATTTTCCGTGATGCATGTGATATAATATTATGTCGTGATAACGAAATACTAGATTTAGTTAATTATTGGGGTTTAACGCCGAGCATTTATCACACAAGGTGAAAAATTGTCAGATAGTTCACGAGAGCACTAGTGTCTAATTATGAGCCAATTTATAGCAGGTGCCTCCTTACGCTTAGTATTTTTAGGGTGAAAACAGCTTTCAAAGTAGACGCAGCCATTCATACTGGGGAGCAAAAGAAATAATTGCGATTATTAATGGGAAGATTGTTCTTTTTTTCGTAAAATATTTCAATTGTTTTAAGATTAACCCATAAAATGCGTGAAATTAATCCAAAAAATGTGATTAAAAAAAATTAATTATCACTCAAAACGTTCTAGAGATACAATGCTGGTTAACGAACTCATTCAATATCCCCCTTTTGTCTAGCTATACGCAAAATATCTAGTCAAAATAAGAAAAATTACGGACTCCAGTGTGGATCAACCGGTTTTTGTGAAACGGCCATTTTCTCGCCAATGGGCATCTTAATAAAAAAAAAAAATCGAAAAAATGGTCCCGAGATAATTCTTTTAGGGACAATATCCTAAGATTTCAAGCTTATCCGTGCTAAACGCAGGTTCTAGTCGCTGTCTCATACACGCACATACACACACACACACACACACACACACACACACACACACACACACACACACACACACACACACACACACACACACACACACACACATACACACACACACACACACACACACACACACACACATACACACCCCATCACACACGCCGCAGAGTCACTGACGCAAATTCAAAGGGGCGTCAACTTGATTCAGTTCCAAGTTGCCATTCTTTTTTAGGCGTAAAACTGCCTACAGAAATAATCCGGCTACATATCGGCGTGGATCCAGCCAGGCATAAATCAATCCTGTATAGGTCTGTGATGCCGCGGTTCTGCCCAAATTTCTCAGTTGGATGGATTCAAGCCTGAGTGGGTGGACTCAGTTTTTACTGGGAGATATTTATACTGTTAGATATTCAGTGGTTATATTTACGTTTCAATATGCGGGTGGCCCAACATCTACTCTATTGAATTCATCATGTGTTGATTCACGATGGACAGAGGTACGCTAGGTAGATTTAAGCCTAAATATCGCGAGGCTGACCAGTTCAGCGTCAATGAGATCTGAGGCTACGTACAGTAAGTGCATAAGTACCGGGTAAGTGCAAACAATGTCTCACGTGTAGGCTGAAACTTAGTAAATGTACATATATTCTTCGATGAGATGGATATTTATTTGCTGCATTTGTTTCACTGATATGTGATATAAAACAAATAATCATTGTTTCATGTCGAACTTTTATGTGTGAAACAACGACAGTCTAGGTCATAAAATCCGTCATCTGTATATAATACCGATGACCAATAGATTTGCGAACAGAAATGTGACATTTTTGGAATCTTCGGCCAATGACGGAATCCAAAAATGTCGCATTTAGTCTCAGTTTTTACCAGGGATTCTATCTAAAATCCCTGTTTTTAGTAACTCATGTACATAGTTTGATAGACCTATGCGTAGTGCAGACGCGGCATACAAGAAACTATAATATGGATGTAGATACTCACTTATCACTCGGTTATCTAAGTAGAGTCTTATCACTCGGCTATCAAAGTAGAGTCTAGATAGTGGACGATGCGACTAGAAAATGGTCAGGCGGTACACCGAGTAAGCAGCACTCAAGGCCGCAAAGGGTCAGGACTCAGACCGACGCCGGGTCGGCCACACTAAGATGGCTCGCGCACGGCAGTGCCGCGCGGGCTAGCTGCGGCCATGGCCGACCGTCGGCCCTGTGACTTTCAGTCTGTTCACTGGGTTAACGGGCTGGTATCCTATGGCTATGTGTAAACTCAAGACTGACAAGAACATGCACCTACACGCAGGCAACCAGTCGTGACTGAAGCCTATGCGAGTCAGTCGGTCAGACTGATAATACTGACGTGCATGTACTTAGTGTTATTAGAATACACTGACGAGCAGAAGAAATACGACATTTTTGTCCCCAAAATGTCGCATTTCAGTCCTTTGCTCGTCAGGATAATTGCATATATTTTCAAATTCAATTCTATCAGCCCGCCTGGTGAAAAGGACACAAGAAACGGGAAGTAAATCTGCGTTGGTGTGTGATTCTGGACCTTGCGACTTACTCCGCAAGGTCCAGTATCAAAGACCAGCACGCAAATGCAGAAGTTACAGACAATTCACACACACGCACACACACACACACACACACACACACACACACACACACACACACACACACACACACACACACACACACACACACACACACACACACACACACACACACACACACACACACACACACACACACACACACACACACACACACACACACACACACCGTGGCCCACTTGATCATGTACAAAATATTTACTCAAAAGTAACGAATATGTCAACGCAATTCACAAGGTTGTTGTTGACTCGGTAAGGTTAGTCTGTCCATGGTAGTTTCCGGACGGGAACAATGCAGCATCCGCCTTAAAACTCGCATGGGGAAGTTTCTGAAAAAGAAGGGGAAATTCAGATCATTTAATAAAATAAATAAAATTACTCTTTGTCGCTAAATCTACACCGAAAGCTAGATTTCTAAGCCGCGTGTGGAGTGCAAAGAAACACCCAACCAAAGAAAGATACGTTTTTAAAAAGAATAATATACGATAAGATATCCTTTATTGTCCACAAAGGGGGACAATTGTTGTACGGTGTTATCACGTCATAAAAAAGAAATATGCATAAAATATATCACAGTTAAAATGTCAATTATTCACACAGCCACATACATTCCTACAAATACTCGCAGCGGCCATCTCTAAAAACAGCATAATTTGCATTCCAAAATACACTTGCTCTTATAAAATTTCCATCGCATTTTTGACTGAAGGCGTAATTAAGTCAAAAGACTACCCACTTAACATGTGGCGATTAAAAGTCTTAAGTCTGCTAGTAACATTATGAATAAGTAGAACACAGTTTGTTATGCAAGTTCCAACAGAGAAAGAAACGCGCTTAGAAAAGGCAAGTACAACAAAGTTTCTTCCACAAACTATATATGTTGTACTTGTCTGTTTAAAGCATATTTCTCTTCTTGTTGGGATTTTCGCAGACTTAACGCTTTGAAGGGACACTTGCACGGAATGCCGGCAGCGACGAACGGATTTGGGCAGGTGACGGAGTCCAGAAAGCTACAGATGTCGTCATAGATACAAGAACCAATGCTGTCGATGCAAGGGATCGGTTTCACCCACGTGCTGCCTACCTTCTTGCCCTGGTCAGTACACGCTGGCCTGCGGACAGAGTGAAACGCTATAATCGTCATTACTGGCATTCCGCCCCGATATTAACGAAGTTGATCGACCATGATAATTCAAGGATAATGCCAGATTAGCTTGGCACCTGAAGGCGCCAAGCTAATCTGGCGCTACCCTGGAATTATCATGGTCGGTCCATCTCCTGCAGCTGGTCCAAGTAGTTAGGTAACACTGATCTAGGTAACATTAGGAAATTTCGGAAATGCTGCTTGGGGCTAAATGGGCTATCCCAAATACTGTGGGCCTACACAAATAATGTAAAATACACTGTAATACAGGTGATCATTGTCAGACTGTGTAAGACTACCGAGTAAAGTAGATCATTGGTCGATAATGCATTATTCTATCCCCTGAAAGTGCTTCTACCTACGTTTCTTGGAAGTCCTGCTGTGTTGTGGTAATCTAAATCACCTATCAAATCGAAATACGGCCGAAGGGCCCACAGGACAGGAAATGGGGGGTGGGAGGAGAAGAGGGGGGGGGGAGGGGGGCGGGGGGCTCAATAGGCGTCATGTTTAACAGGCTGTCGTTTGAAAATGCCGTATTTCGTTCTTCGTGATTCGTGACGAAAGAGCCCTGGTCAGCATACATGTTCACGAAAGCGAATATTTAAAAAAGCGTACGAATTAGTATACCAATTAGGCGAATGTGCTTATATTTCTGTTTTATTTGAACACTATATACTGTAGTAGAGATATCTAGCAACCAAGCTCGCTCAGCAGTTATGATGTGCCACGGCCGGTCCGTATACTCTGAGGAGCAAAACTTGAGAAATGCGACATTTTTGTCTACCGTATTGAAAATACGGTAGACTTTGAAATGGGGCTGGGTCGGAGCGTATTCCGGGGCATGCAATGACGTTTTTCGCGTGCGGCGCAGAAATTCTGGCAAAGAAGTAACACCCGATAAAAATGACGTCATGTCTAGCTACGCAAACCTTGCTAGAGAACGTCTTTTTGGCGCCAGGCGCCGTGTGTGTGTGTGTATGTGTGTGTGTGTGTGTGTGTGTGTGTTTGTGTGTGTGTGTGTGTGTGTGTGTGTGTGTGTGTGTGTGTGTGGTTGGTTGGTTGGTTAGTTCGGGTTTAACGTCCACAGCACCGAGGTGATCATGGACGGCCCTGACGGGCGGGTTATGGGGAACAGGGAAATCTATTGCCTATGGAGTACGACCTGAACACTGATCAACTCAGGCGCACTCCAACTGTGCCACTTTGATTTACCAGGACCTTTCAACGGACATGCTATTGAACAAATCCGTTTTTTTCCCCCTGGATTGTGAGTCCAGCTAATAGCTCAGGCGGTTAAACGTCGGAGCAGGAGAGCGAAGGGAATCGCCGGGTCGTGGGTTCGAATCCCGTGTGTGTGTGTGTGTGTGTGTGTGTGTGTGTGTGTGTGTGTGTGTGTGTGTGTGTGTGTGTGTGTGTGTGTGAGCCGCTTATAACCTGCTCCGCTTGTGGCCGCTTAGTCACGTGCCGCACTGAACTTGATACGCTTGGAAGGAAGTGGACTAATAGCCGCAAAGATTGAATTACAAAGTCGTTTCAAATTCAAGTCAGTTCGACTGACTTAACTTTTTCACTGCTGAGAAAAACTGAACACCACCCAACTGCAAGAGGTATAGATCCTCATGAGCCTCCGCAGTTGCGAGGCTCAGGAGGATCTATACCTCTCGCTGAAACCGCTTTGTATCTGTATACATGTGACAGGATTGTTGTCGCTCTCTTGTTGAATGAACAAAGATTTCAGAAACAAAAAATATGCATCCAATGGCAAGAAACACGCTAAGTAAAATGACATTATAATCGTTAATCGTGACATGATTCATTAACAAAGTTCAAGCCGCCGAGGAAAACCCTTACTCGTTATCTCAATTTTTGCCTGATCGCCAGACAATCAGTGTAGCAGAATGTCGCCGACAGCGTGTTAGGAAAAGTGACATTTTCTCAGAAAAAAATTAAGCAAACTGAGGAACTACTACCGGCTGACAGCTGCTCCGGCCGGTTTTATAATAAATTTTGTTTTCATTCCTACCGCACACGACTAGTCTCTTTAGCACAAACCGTACCATGTGACCGGGATACAAAAACCCTTGTAGCAACTAATGCCGACTTTTTGTAGCCCTCTTTCTGACACGTCTTGGATGCCAGTTTTGTTCTTTAAAAGATCACCAAAACGTCCGAAAGTAAAAAGTTACTTAGTGTTGTTCGAAACAACAGGCACACTACTGGAGACGGCAACGTCATGAAATATTTTAAATTATGTCATAAGTCTATTATGTATAAATATATATTCCTTTGACGTCAGTCATGTTTTGCGCGATCCAGGTCTGAAGATTTCTCCTTGATTTCTTTACGAAAATAGTGGAGGAAATGAAAACAAATACGACTATGGTACAATGGTTCCTTTCCTCGCGCTGGGACCATATGGCGTTGAGGCGCGTCCCCTGGGTGGTGGATAGGGGGTCCCTCGTGAGAGGGGTGCACCGAATGAAATAAGGTGCCGTGAACCAACATGGTCTAAGGGAAGGTGACCCCGACAGAAAAACCCTGGTCCTCCTAGTAAGGGGGTTGGGCATGGGGGTAGCTTCCCCACCCTGCAAAAAAGGAAATAGCTACAAAAACGCCGACGAAAAGACTAACAGTAATTCCTTTCCTGGAGGAGGAAGGTTCTTCTACCAGAAGACTTATGACGACCTGTGGTGAAAGCCGGAAGTCTTCGGAAGCCACAGGACCGAGCCGCCTCTCTCTATCCAGGGACACAACCATGGGCACATGGAACGTCAAGACCATGTACCAGAGCGGCAAGGCCGCCCAGATAGCAGCGGAAATGCAAAAGTACAACCTTTCCCTGCTAGGTATCAGTGAAGCCAGATGGACGCAGTCTGGCCAGAAAAGGATGTTAAGTGGGGAGATGATTCTGTATTCAGGTCACGAAGAGGAGAATGTCCCCCATACAGAAGGAGTAGCATTCATGCTGTCACCAGTGGCACAGAGAGCGCTGATGGGCTGGGAACCTCTTGGGCAAAGAATTATCACAGCAGCCTTTAGAACCAAGAAAAAGCTCAAGCTGAACGTCATCCAGTGTTATGCGCCCACTAATGACAGTGACGAGGAAGAAAAACAAGAGTTCTACGACCGACTCCAGAGTGCCGTGGACAAATGTGCGGAGCGAGACATCACCATCGTCATGGGCGATTTTAATGCCAAAATGTCAAAGTCAATCTCTTCATCATCGCCCAGTTCAGCTCTAATGCAACTCTCAAAATCTGTCATCCCATTGTTAATTGACAGAAGAATCTTTGCCACTTTTGCCTTTTGAAGGACGTCTTGAGGTTGGCGGTAGATATGGCGATGTATCCGAATATCATGACCAAGGAAGTCTGCCAGCTGATCCTGGTCTAACTCCGAGATGGCCATGGACTGAGCCAAAGTTGCAACCTGCTTCCGTAACTGAGTAAATGTGAACATGGCTGGGTTTGACACTTGTGCTTGTAGCGCATGCTCCTTCAGAACATCATGGCCTCTGTAAGGCCTCTGACCAGAAGGTGTGGCAAAGATGTACTGAGAACCGGCGAGAGCTGGCACTGATTGCCTCATTTGAAGGATCAGCAAAATGGGTACACTCCTATTAAACTTACCCCTGATTTCCACTCTCTGAAAATGATTCACCATTTTCTTCTCAACCTCTGTGAGACCTTTCAAGATATCTTGATTGGTGATCGATCCAATCTTAGCATTCTGGAAGTCTGATACCTTCATTCTCTGAACTTCTCCCCCTCGTTTTCGGTTGAAAAGTGATACAGCGCAAAGAGTTGCTTTAACCACTGTCGGATAATCTTCCGAAACCATCCTTGTCTCAAGAAGCTGTTGGACCTTCCTCACATCTTCACATGACGGGATCAGCTTGGCTTTGTTCACGGTCATTTTCCCGACCGACTGTGCTGCTGTAGCTGACACACAATCGTACCAGTCCCCGGTGAAGACAGAGTCAAAGCGCTGCGCCTCAGAGAGCTCCTGTCGCCACCTGTCATCTGAACCATGCCCAAGCTGTTTGGATGCCAGCAACTGTTTGATCTGTGAACATTTTTTCAAAGCATGGCCTATGCGCATTGCAAGATTGCCTTTTTTGAACTGATGTGTGTCCTCATCAAATTCTGCTAGCTCTTTTACAACCAGTGCAACATGATCAAAGCTAGCTGAATTGACCACAGCATTTAAACTTGCGATTTTCATTTCTGACCTCACTCTAAGAATCTTTATTAGTCTCCCTAACTCCCGCATCCTGGAGCTGATTTGCCCAGCCGTGTGTTCTTCAATGTCCCTGCGGTCAAATAATCTCTTTCCATACTCCAGAAGCAAGGGGTCAGTTCTGATGAGACGGCTTATCTCATCATCTCTCTGTCTGGCTATAACCTTATGATAGAAGGAAAAGTCAACGTCTAAGGGTATTGGAAGCATTAGCCTACCACGTTGAGCAGCCTCACCTCGCTTAGCGAACTGAAACCCTCCTTGTTTCTGACAGCAACGTTTTGAGTGTACAGAGATCAGCTTTTTTTGATAGAGCCCTTTGCAATGGCTACAGGCGAGAAGGTCGTCTACCTTACTAGTTTTGGTGCGATACTTAGAAATCAAACATCCTGATTTCTTTTCAAGAACTGCAACATTATGCATGTAATAACCCTCATCTTGTATTCTGATCCATGCTTGACGTCTCTGCTTAGTCCCTTTTTTATCATCAAAATTTTAGCAACGTCTGCCTCATCTGCATGGACATCGTGTAAGTGCGTGCTCATTTTCAAAACAAGCTTGCCACAAAATTTGCATGCATGTTTCTTGTCCCATTTGTACTTTCCTTTCCCTCTCTGCGACACGTGCACACCCGTTTCTTTGGTAAGCGCTCTTTCCCCACCCCCAACATCATGTTCCTTCTGCCTATCCACATTGTCATTACCACCCTCTAATTCATCCCCTAACGCACACTGCACCTTGCTGGTACTTGCTTCACTGACACCTGCCCACCCTGAAACAGCCACTTTGAAATCTAACATATTCAATACAATACTGTCTGTGTCAGAGACCCCAGAGATTGATGGCGACACACCGTCTGAATCCTGTGAGCTCGAGCCAGGAACAAAGTCCTCGTCATCACTGTCCTTGTATTGCGATGCGCTTGCACTCTCAGCCTCAGGCCCATCCCAGGCTCCATTTGCCAACTGGAAAAGGAAAGAAAAAAAAAAAACAACAGAAAGCTGCATTAGTACAAAAGCAGCCCAATTTTGGTTTAAGGGGCCTTGCACAAGAATATAAAGAGTAATCCCGTGTATGACCGATTTACATATGTGTGACCTTGGTGACGAGGGCTGGCTTTCGCAGCAGCAAAATCAATGTTTTCTGAAAATGTAAGCAGTTTTCACACATCTGTCAAACCCACGTGACCCTTTGAGAGAGGTCACTCAAATTGGTATGTTTACAAAGGTCTTGCCACAAAGTATCCTTGGGCCAAGCTTGAAGAATGTGGCTTGAAAAGTCTCCGAGAAAATGCCACTGTTAATGTTTACCATGGACGCGGACGGACGGACGGACAGACGACCAGTGGCCCAGAACATAAACTCACTTTTGCTTCGCACGCGAGCCAATAAAATGAAGATGATCATAGAATCACTTACCAGTTTGTAATTGGGGGCATTCCGCTGCCGTCTATGCACCCTCCTACCAGACGCACCCTCTGCGACAGACGACGCTGGGCCATCATGCTGCTGCTGACTAATTTTGCCATGGGCCTTGGTCATGTGCCAGGAAGGGGCGTGCTTGTCCACTTCCATAGATCCCAATGGGTGTGGACATCCTGCTGCCATCCGGCGCTGGGTGTGTGCAGAAAGTGCTGAGTGTGACCAAAATGGTGTTGCTGCAAACATGTCAAATACAACCATGTAAACCATTGCCATTTTGAATCAGATATATACATAAGTACAGCAGTACCCCCTGCCCCCTACGAACAATAACTGGTGATACAGTAAAAGGCGACACTTTAGTTGCAAAATCCGAAAAAAATCTATTCGTGGAAGTCTGTTCTTCGAATCGCGAGTTAGTTTTGCGTACGATGATTCAAATACACAATGAAATCTGGCGCCATCTTTTTTACAGTGCATGCATACATGTCATTGTCAAGTTACTTTTCGATATCAATCACACATGTCAGAAAAAAAAGCAACCCAATCGCGTGACAGATTGACCTTGTAATGTGTTATTGAACGAATTCCTTTCGTTGAAGAAGAAAGCTTTTGTTAAATTCGTGGGGTTCTATTATCTGTTACTACAAGACTGACTGAGCAGCACTGACTGACTGAGACGCGGGTCGTAGCAGACGGCCGGCGTCTCAGTTTTCTCGGCCAAACGGGTCCATATAGGCTACTGTGCAATTGTATCTGATTGGGAGCATCTCAGTTAAATAACTGCGCTGAAGAAGTACACTTGGGCGTGCTTTTAACTAAGAAATATTGCATAAAAACAATCTTACCTGATGGAGCGACGGTTGGCGGGACGAGAGACAATAGAAGGGGAAACAACTCAGTTCACTCTGCGCAGCTGAACGACACTCGCTTCCGTGGTAACACACTGGCCCAGTGCGTTTAAAACACACAACATTAGGTAAACCTGCAAAAATGGGACATCCAATTTTTATATTTTTTTCTGACTTTTGAATGAAAGATAATGCAGAAACAACCCTCAGAAAAAATGGGTGCCTGACTTGGTCACCCAGAATTTTACACACACCCATTTTCCAGAAGGATGGTAAAGAAAGTCTCCCATATTAGTGGTTTTGTGCACGCACACACACACACACACACACACACACACACACACACACACACACACACACACACACACACACACACACACACACACACACACACACACACACACACACACACACACACACACACACACAGGGAGACGCAACCATCAGAGTGGGTTACCTAGCATTTCGGCGGATACGCGACATAAAGCCACGTATCCGCATGCGGCACGTCTCGAATGAGTGAAGCCACTACTGATTTCCGGTGCTTCTGATAAATGAGACAGGTTCAGTAGCGGTACTTACTGCATCAACTTCAAGTTATTAAACATAAAAGTTATTCAATACACTGAAACCCGAGAATTTCAAATATCATATGACGCTGAACTTCACATACCTCAAACTATGATTTTCCACAATCCAAATTTACATTTTCATGTGCCAAAATATTGTTCACTGCAAAGTTACCGTCAATCACTGCGGATACTATGATTTTATGATGTTAAATCCTTCGTGACGCGCTGCCGATTCGGATACGCGGCTTTACCGTGCTGTGGAAGCACGGGCCGCGGCCGCGTGTCGGCCGGATCAGCGCGGCGTCACGAATAGTGTTAAAGGCTTTCTGTGTCCCGTGACTGAACTTTTCACACATTGTTGATCCTCATCGAAAAGCACTACAGTTTACGACCCTCTTCCTGCTAGCCGGATTGCATTTCAAAGGGCAGTTTTACAAACTGAAAGAACTGTATTGGCACCGCATTACCAAAATGGCGCGCAAGGGGAAATAACCCCGACTCGTCTCATTACCTCTTTACACACCTGACAGACTAGGCCGCAGGGGACTGATCGCTGAGATAGATAGTTCCAGTAGTGCTCGATTTTTGTGTGTGTGGTAGATAGGTGGGCGGCTTGAGGAAGCAAGGGTAGTGCCAGATCAGTTTTGGTGGATGAAAAGGCGGCAATTAAAGCGACTTACACCAGGCAGTATAGGGTTAATAGAGTCAACTCCAAAATCTCCTGTATAAATGTTCTTAGTATGTGTTACTATAATGCTGAACCAAAGGGCAACAAAATTTATGAATGTCGTAAAATTAAAGACTTTTTTTCAGTCTGCTCTTCTTTTCCTTTGTACGCAAGATAGTTCATCCGTTATGCTTAACTCATTCTACCCCAGACACACCACAGCAAGATATGGATCGACCATGATAGTTCAAGGGTGATGCCAGAATAGCTTGGCGCCTATGGGCGCCAAGCTATTCTGGCATCACCCTTGAACTATCATGGTCGATCTGTGTCCTGCACTGCACTGCCGTCTTCAGAGGACAACGGCAAAATTTGGATATTTCTTGGGGTAGAATGAGTTAACTCACTTAGCCCCAACGCCGTACAGCAGGAGATAAATTTTCCTTGATAATTCAAGGGTGGTGCCGGATTAGCTGCGAACATAAGAGTAGAAGAACAGAACAGTCGTTCATTGTACGACACTATTCAAGCTTCATAATTTGACCAACATTGTTTTAGGATATACTAAAAAAAACGTATAAAGGACATACAGACTTATTAACCCTTTGCTGCCTGGAGAAAGTCGCTTTAAAATACATATCTATAAATTTGATTCGGAAACTCAGCATTACGACCGCCGGATGATTGAATTCGATCACTTATTGCAGATTGTAGGACGGATATCGAAAAGCTGATTTACCGAGTGCACATATTAGAAAAGGATTTGGCTGTCGGTAGCGGTTTTTGTCGGGATGATTCCTGCAGGAATCATCGCGTCAAAAACCGCTACCGACAGCCAAACGTTGAGTTGATTAAATCAGAACAATTCAGCAAAAACATAAAACACGGAGTTGCACGATGCAAATCATGTCAAAGATGACAACATGTACATTAACGTACACATGAACACAAAACTATGACAGGCAACACTTCTACTGCTACCTTTAATAATGATGATTAAATAATCGTTATCAAAATCTGTTTTATTTGATTAATTCTTTGGTCCCCCAGGCCGAAATTTGCAAATCATTTTGGCAAAAGCTTTACTCTCTGAACCAGACTACATGGGGACTTTCTGGAGGCTTTTTATCGTGATAATTCAAGTGTTAAACCTAAGCGCACTGCACTGCAGTACCTGTATCACATTGACCCAATGGTCGATGATTATCCTAGCCGTTGAAGTGTGTCAAAGCTAAATGATTTAAAGCAACCTATTCCAGGCGGTAAAGGGTTAAAAGTTCGCAATATCTCCTTTAAATACCGACGAGCAAAAGAAATGCAACATTTTTGGAATCATCGGAAACACTTTAGTGTTTCCGATGATTCCAAAAAATGTCTCATTTCTTTTGCTCCTCAGTATACATGTTATTAGTGTGCCTTGCAGAAATGCTGGAGAAAGGACTAGCTTAAATTATGAAGTTTGAAGGTCGTAAAATGAAAGACTGTTCTGCTCTTCTTATCCTTCGTACGCAGGGAAGCTCTTTCCCTTACGCACAACTTAAAGGCAAAGGCAATCCTCTGGTACGTGTGACCGCTCACAAGGATTGTGACAAGAAAGGTAAAAAAAAGTCTTAGTGGAGGCAAGACATCATAGATATCCTGTTGTATCGGCAACTGAATTTTAGCAGCCAAAGCCTGCCGTGGAGAAAAGGGGCCTCTCCCCAACCCCCTTTTCCCCCGAAAAAAAAAAAAAAAAAAAAGGAAAAAGAAAAAGAAAAAAGAAAACAAGGAAAAATAAAGAAAAGAATTTTTAACAACAACCAAACCAACCAACCAAACAAACAACCAACAAGCAAGAAAACAAACAAACAAGAAAACCCCAACAAACAAAAAAAAACAAAACAAAACAAAACAAAACAAAACAAAACAAAACAAAAAATACAATAAAAGAACCCCCCAGACACCCCCCCCCCCAGAAAAAACAACAACAACAAAAAAAACCAACAAAAAAACCAAACAAACAGCAACAACAAACAAACCACACAACAAAAACAAAAAAGAACAGCGACAACAACAACAAAACAACAACAACAAAAACAAGAAACAAACAACCCTCCACGATACGAAATGTGTTATTAGTTCTACTTCTAGGTTCATCTCTGTATCTGTGTATGAACAAACCGAAACAACAATCAAGCTCATTCATAAATCATAGACGGTGGGACAATACTCGTATCACTTTTCTTATTTCGGTCCAGTCACCTGGTACGACCTTCCAGCCCATGTCAGACATGCTCCAACCATGTCTGCTTTTAAATCACTGCTCAAGACCTATCTGTTTTCTTATGCATATAGTTAGATGCATTTTCAGTGCGTTAGCAATCTTTGACAGTAACTGTTCTTGTAGCGGTGTGTGCGTATGTGTGAGTGTGAGCTTTTGATATGTCACTTTAGTTTTTGTTACATTTATTGTAGTGTTTTCTTTCTTGTACATTTTGTTCTGTGATTTTTGATCTTGTAAAGCGCTTAGAGCTCCATTCATATGGAGGTTAAGCGCTATAAAAATGTACATTATTATTATTATTATTATTATCACTCACGCCAGCTATCAATACCGTCCGATATAACACACCACTCCACACTACGTCATCTCGTAGTCACACCATTATCTACCAACCGGTTTGACGGGACTTTAAACTGGAGATCCGATATGCCCACCCGGACGCTGCAGTCGATGGTGAAAAGGATTAGTAGTGATTTTTGAATGGTCCGAGGACCGCGCAGAAATCTGATACAACGCAGAGGCGAGAGATCATTGGTAAGGGTGTTAGAAAGTCATTTTTATGCGCGGTGTTGGTATCAGACCGATTTTATGCCCAAACAAACGGGTTCCCGCGTGCAGCAGTCGATATTTGTCCAAGAGGCATAGATCCTCATGAGCCACCGCATTCTGCGGTGGCTCATGGTGATCAATGCCTCTTGAGTGGGATAACATAATTATTATCTAATGAAGGAGAAAACGTAGGTATTGGTTAGGTTACAAAGTAGGTATTGGTTATCTACGGTTTTCTGTACACCCCCCCCCCCCTGCAGACTCTAGTGTGTGTGTGTGTGTGTGTGTGTGTGTATGTGTGTGTGTGTTGTGTGTGCGTCGTTTTCGCCTGCGCATTGAGTTATATTGTAAATATGAGAAATGCGCCATATAAATACCATGTATTATTATTATTATTATATATCTTAGAAAATATCAATACAAAACAAAATCGCGAAAATTCATTGTACCATAGACAAGAACAGTCACACACTGACTCTTTATTTCTCAGTTGGGGCGCGCGGTAACCTTATTTACACTGAGTTATAAACCTACTGCAAGTGAGACATTAACGCTAAAGTGGTCTCTGCCGTGTATATTTGTGTGTATGTGGATAGGACAGTATATGTCAAATACAGTGTCTTGAGTTACAGTGTACCTAATTCACATACAAGGTCTTGTGTTACACTGTGTACGACTTTTAAATCACGCTAGGAAGTCCACATGGTCATGCAGCAGGAAATTATGTCTACACAAATAACACTGTATGTGACATACACAGTAACACAAGACACTGTATGCCATACATTGTTCTAAAAACATACGACAGCGACCATTTCAGCGAGAGTAAACCCTTAGTGCAAGTTGTCACAAGTTCTGTTTCTGAAAACTTTTAAATTCAGCGCAAGGAACATTGATACACAAACTTTAGGTGCCGAGACGATACATTTATCCTCATGAGCCCCTGCAGACCCGAGGACCCGATGGTTGTGAGGATCTATATAACACTTGATACAAACAAACATAATAACAGCGACATAAGCTGTAGGTCTCTTGTAATTAGATCATGTCTCTGAGAGTACAGCATCAATAGAGGAGAATTGAATCGTGGTATTAGTTTAGAAGTAAAAAGCGATAAAGGCGATCCTTAAAAATAAAAAAAATGAAATAGACTTAAGATGCTGGGGTAGAGAGAGAGAGAGAGAGAGAGAGAGAGGGAGAGAGAGAGAGAGAGAGAGAGAGAGAGAGAGAGAGAGAGAGAGAGAGAGAGAGAGAGAGACAGAGAGAGAGAGAGAGAGAGAGAGAGAGAGAGAGAGAGAGAGAGAGAGAGAGAGAGAGAGAGAGAGAGAGAGAGAGAGAGAGAGAGAGAGAGAGAGAGAGAGAGAGAGAGAGAAATGAAGTGAAACTTTATTTCTCAACGGATGAAATAATTAGCACCTGTGCCATTTTTAGTCCCTTCTATTTATAGAAGGGACTTTTTAGGACGGGTCGCGGTGGGGCGAATTTAATAGCTTGTCCATCATGTCAAAGGCGGGTAGGCTAAACCTCTAGCAATTGAAGTAACAAAATAAAAATTACGTCATGTCTAGTTACGCTAACCTCACTGCTGAACATACATTTGGCGCGAAGCGCCGTATGTGCGTATGTATATATGTGCGCATGTCTGTACGTACGTATGTATGTATGTATGTATGTATGTATGTATGTATGTATGTATGTATGTATGTATGTATGTATGTATGTATGTATGTATGTGTTGTTGAGGAACTTTGGGGGACAGCCAAGTCGCTCCAGGATCTGCCACATGCCTTGCCTGCTCACAGTGTCGAACGCTTTTGTTAGGTCGACAAATGTTACGTACAGACCTTTGTTCTGCTCGCGGCACTTCTCCTATAGCTGTCTCAGCACAAAGACCATATCGGTGGTGCTCCTGTTTGCTCTGAAGCCACACTGGCCCTCTGGGAGTTGGTCTTCAGCGATGGCAGGTACCAGCCGATTCAGGAGCAGCCTTGCAAGGATTTTCCCAGCAATGGACAGCAGGGTAATTC
Organism: Semisulcospira habei; assembly: GCA_036245525.1. Lineage (NCBI taxonomy): Eukaryota > Metazoa > Mollusca > Gastropoda > Semisulcospiridae > Semisulcospira > Semisulcospira habei. The sequence continues at coordinate 91,244,314 of BTPG01000005.1, read as the reverse complement.
CCCGATAGTTGGAACAGTCAGACTTCTCGCCTTTGTTCTTGTACAGGGTGATAACGACTGCATCACGGAGATCTTTTGGTAGTGTTCCTTCCTCCCAGCAGCAGAGAAAGAGGTCATGGAGCTTGTTGTGCAGTGCTGTGCCTCCATGCTTCCAGATCTCTGGTGGTATTCCATCGATGCCTGCTGCTTTGCCACTCTTGAGCTGGTGGATGGCTGTGAGGGTCTCTTCAGCGGTGGGCGGTTCGTCCAACTCAACCTTTACTGGGAGGTGTGGGATTTGTAGGACGACTGCTTCTTGAACAGTGCGCTCAGCGCTGAAGAGGCTCTGAAAGTATTCCGACCAGCGGTTCAAGATGGAGGTATTATCTGTGAGGAGTGCCTGGCCATTCGCGCTTCGCAGGGGACTTTGTACCAGGTGCCTGGGGCCATACACTGCTTTCAGTGCTTCGTAGAAGCCCCTGTAGTCACCATTGTCAGCACAAAGCTGGGTCCTCTGTGCAAGTCTGGTCCACCACTCATTCTGGAGATCTCTGAGCTTGCGCTGGAGACTGCTGCAGACGAGGCGGAAGGCAAACTTCTTCACAGGGCAGGAAGGCTGGGCTAGGTGGGCCTGATGGGCGGCTCTTTTTTTTTGCTAGGTGTTCCTGGATCTCTACATCGTTTTTGTCAAACCAGTCTTTGATTGTCCAGCTACACGAGGACCAGCAAGGCCAGGTCAGACTCAACAATGACCTCTCGGAACCATTCCCTATTCTTAACGGCGTAAAGCAGGGCTGCGTGCTGGCACCGACCCTCTTCACCATCTTTTTTAGCATGATGTTGAAGCAGGCCACAGTGGACCTCGATGATGACGATGCAGTGTACATCAGGTATCGTCTCGATGGCAGCCTGTTCAACCTCAGACGACTGCAGGCCCACACGAAAACCCTAGACCAACTGATTCGTGAGCTGCCTTTTGCTGATGATGCTGCCCTCGTTGCACACACAGAGAGAGCCCTGCAGCGCATCACGTCTTGCTTCGCAGATGCTGCCCAGCTCTTTGGACTCGAGGTCAGTCTGAAAAAGACAGAGGTCCTCCATCAGCCGGCACCCAAGACAGTGTATCGCCCTCCTCACATCACCATTGGCGAGTCTGAACTAAAGTCAGTGCACCAGTTTACTTACCTTGGCTGCATTATCACGTCGGACGCCAAGCTGGACAAGGAGCTTGACAGCAGGCTGGCAAAAGCAAACAGCGCTTTCGGGCGACTTTTCAAGCGGGTGTGGCACAATCAACAGCTGAAAACAGGCACCAAGATCAGCGTGTACAGAGCTGTGGTCCTCACCACCCTGCTGTATGGTTCCGAGTCCTGGGCCCTCTACCGCAGCCAACTACGACTCCTCGAACGCTTCCACCAGCGCTGCCTGCGTACCATCCTGGGCATTCACTGGAGTGACTATGTCACCAACGTCGAGGTCCTTGAACAGGCTGAAACTGTGAGCATCGAGGCTTTGCTGCTGCGGACACAGCTCCTCTGGGCGGGGCATGTCTCCAGGATGGAGGATCATCGCCTACCAAAGATCACCCTGTTCGGCGAGCTTGCTACTGGACACCGTGACAGAGGGGCACCAAAGAAGAGATACAAAGACTGTCTCAAGAAGTCACTTAGTGCCTGCCAAATCGACCACCACCAGTGGTCTTCGCTTGCTGCGGACCGTGACACCTGGCGCTCCACCATTTACAAGGCAGCTGTCTCCTTTGAGGACTCTCACAGAGCTAGCCTTAAGGACAAGCGGCTCAGGAGAAAAAACAGAGATGCCGCAGCTCAGAACCCTGGCCATACCTTCCCCTGCAGCCACTGCGGTCGAACCTGCCTGTCTCGGATTGGCCTCCGCAGCCACGAACAAGCCTGCAGACGTCGTGGGCAACTCCTATAAAATCTTCGTTCGCGAAGTCAAGCCAAGAGATGTATGTGTGAGCGTATATATGTAAACAAGAGAATCTCCGATATTTCTGTACACACAAACTTGAAACTTAGCAAAATACTTTCTTAAGTGGGTGGCTAAGAGAGCCTCCGAGCATATTGTAATTGAATGTCTCCTTGAAGACATAAACAACCGTTTATAGGAAGTCGGTTGACCCAGATTAGAGTCCGTAATTTTTGTCATATTTACTTGAACTTTTGCATATAGCTAGTTTGGAGAAAGACATTGGATGAGTTCGTTAGCCAGCTTTGTGTCCTTTCAACTTCTTTAGTAAAAAATAATTCTTTTCAGAAAAGAATTAAAACACTAAAAATCCTTTACTTCTAGGAAAAGTCAGACAGTGGCGGTTACGTAAAAGAGGCAACTCCGTCATCTCTCGCGCGCAGCTCTCTCTCTCTCTCTCTCTCTCTCTCTCTCTCTCTCTCTCTCTCTCTCTCTCACACACACACACACACACCAACATGCTCGCATCTCCATAAAGAATAGATCATTATGCGTCCTCCAGGCGCATGGGGATCTATGCCTCTTGGAGATGTTTGGAGCTTGCGCGCACGCACTAATACGTACATCGACGCGCTTTCAGAAGAGCATGCAGGTGACCCGTGAATCATGTAGCTAGGTAAAGTCAACCTGCTTTCACACATATTATAGCAAGACTAAAATTGTTCCGTGAAGTTCTAGTTGTGTCACCAATTTCTCAAGCATATGAAGCACAAATGAAACTCCTATCACGTAAAATATAAAATTACGTAAAAACTAAAACTTACGTCATGATAAATATCGTTTGACAAATCAATGACGAGCATGTCCTGCATCCCTTATAGAACTCACTGACGCATTGGCAGATCTGCGAGACCGTTTTCAATAGGAGATAATTCAACATCAGAATCAGATCAAAGACAAAAGGTAGAGACCATTGACAGCGAGGACAGCTCTAATATAGAAGGGACTTTGTGGGTTATGGTTCATCACGTCTTGTTCATACTTGCCGTTGCTACTCTACAAACACAGGGTAATAATTGTAATACTAATAGTATCAAATTACACAAAGGAAAGATTAGGAGACATTAAACATGAAGAGACACTAAACATTAAATAAAATTGATTCATTCATTCGGTCATACATTAAAAAAAAAATAGACGCAACGCGCGCAAACACATACACACACGCGCGCGCACGCATGCACACATAAGACTCTCGCTGATGATAACATAATTATACTAAGCAAATCATTCGAATCATAGCGAAAATTCACTTAAGACACCAAAAATGATTTAGATTATAATAGAAACATGAATTATGTAATTAGGCGATTATTATTAGTATGGACAAACCATACGGCAGCATGCACTAATTACGATAGCACATGTTCCATACGGATTCTTGTTGAGGATTATGTATCAGCGGACAACAAGTACTTGCGGAGGCATTCCTTGAAAGAGGAGAGGGAGCTAGCGTGTGTTATACATGTAGGCAGTTTGTTCCAGAAAGATGCGCCTGAGAAAGATACACTGTTTTTTTTTTCTTCCGAATTCTTTATTTCGGTATTTAAATTAGGCATACAGTATATTTTATATAGAAATATACATACATATATATATATATATATATATATATATATATATATATATATATATATATATATATATATATACATATATATATATATATATATATATATATATATATATATATATATATATATATATATATATATATATATATATATATATATATATATATATATATATATATATATATATATATATATGCACACACACGCATATATATATACAAAAGCCATATATACATAATTACATTGCAAATCAAGTTACACAACCACAGATCGAAAAGTATAGAAAAAAATCATGATATCAGCACATAAGTATGTACCCCCCTCCCCACCCCTCCCACGATCCTATTTACCCCCCCCCCCTCCCCGCCCCACTCTCTTAGAACACACACCGCTCGAACACACAGCAAATGACAAGCAAAGTTACATAGGTCTGAACAGTCGTGCTGGACAGACACAAATATGACCGCCTGGGCATGCTTTCATCAGTGCTATAGATAGCACTGATGGATACATGCACAAGGGAATCCAGCTAAGCCACCCTTGCTACCTTGAACCAACCCTGGATGTCTTAGTGAGATGCCTGGCAGTGCCAGAAGCCGTCTGCACACTATCGCCAATGGTGAGGCTGCAGCCTCTAACACTGTAATAGCATTAGAATTCGCCAAAAAGTGTAGCATAGTGATACCACATATATGACAAAACTTGTTACTCTGACCAGTAATTCCAAATCGGTACTTCTCACATAGATAGCGACTCTTCATAATTCTAACAAAGTGCCTTAAATTATGAAGGGTTTCTTCTAATCTACATTTGTAAACATAGAACTTAGCAACTAAAATTATGAGGTCTAAGACAATGTCTGACCTAAAGTGCGTAGCTGTGCCAAAGACAATAAGACTTTTTGTGAACTCAAAATTAGTGCAGTTTACACAGTTGTCTCGCAACCATTGTCCCATGTCAGACCAAAATATCTGTACATTCAAGCAGTCCCAGAACAGGTGGGAAAGGGTTTCGTCCTCATTCTTACAAAAGGTGCAAATTGCAGATTCAGACAATTTACGCAGAAATAGAAATCGCTTTGTGGGCAGCAACCGATGCAATAATCTTACTATTCTTAGCTGGAACCATTTTAGTTGGGAGTCTGGTGATACACTGGTTTTAAATAGATCTATCCTGGGGCGCGGTGTAATAAAGTTTCGTCTTGAAGTAGAATAACCTGAACTTGCCTTGGTAAAGAGCTTACAAAGATATTCTGGGTGAATCTCATCCAGATTTTATACATAAGCGCACCCTTGTTTAAAAGCTGACTCTTGCTAAGAGGTAGCATTTTCAGTTTTTCAAGAGAGAGAGAAAGAGAGAGAGAGAGAGAGAGAGAGAGAGAGAGGGCAACGTGGAGAGAGGAGAGCTGAACACAATCCGGCAACTGCAAGCTACATAGATCATCATAAGCCCCCGCGTCTTCGGGCCTCATGCGGATAGATGTCTCTTGCTTGCCTCTATGTTGTATTCATATTCCTTGGACGACTAGTGTTCGTGGGAGTTAAGTGTACAAAACCAAAATCAAAAACAAATCTTGCAATGCCTGGCAGCGTAAGTCTATTACTATAAAGTAATAGACTTACGCTGGCAGCGACGGGGTTAAAGCGACCTCCTCCAGGAGGTAAAAGGTTAACAGCTCGCAATATCTCCGGTATTAATCTTCTTAGAATGTCTTACAATAACTCTGGGACAAAATTATCACGTTTGAATGTCGTATAGTGAAAAACCGGTTCTGGACGGTTTTCTTCTCCTTTGTATTCAAGAGAGTTCCATCCGTTAAGCTCATTCTACCCCAACCCCGAAATCCCCACATTTTGCCGTTGTCCTCTGAAGACTGCACTCTAGTGCAGGACACAGATCGAGCATGACAGTGCAAGGGTGATGCCAGAATAGCTTGGCGCCCATAGGCGCCAAGCTATTCTGGCATCACCCTTTAACTGTCATGGTCGATCCTTATCTTGCTGTGGTGTGTCTGGGGTAGAATGAGTTAAGCTCAAACGGCGGTTGAAAATTAAACCTCTGGTACGTGTACCTACTCACACTGATTGTGAACAGAAGGGTAATGAATCTTAGTTGCGGCAAGACAACACTGATAACCCTTTGAATCGGCGAATTTTAGTAACCAAAGCCCGCCATGGATCAGATCGCTTTAATTTGCCCCTTCAGAACCAGAGTCTGTAAATGTCCCTTAACGTACCCTTACGCGTAAATTTAAAGACACCTTTCAGCGCCATTTGTGTTTGTTATGCCTTGTCGACACACCTAATGAACTTTAACAGCAGTTGGGACACGCAGCAAAAGCACGCGAGTACTCGCACTTATTTATTCTGCCCAGCCGTTCGCGTGTCAATCTATTTTTAGCTTTTTCTCGTACTGAAAGCATACCGAAAGTACTTGCAGAACGGACTAAAATCATTGCCAAGTTTACTTGGTATCGAAAGGGCGTGTGCTGAACTGGATTGTCCTGGGTCTAAATGAACCATATCTAGACCTGTGTGTAGCGTTATGTAACCATCTGTTACAGAAGTGTATATTTGAACAGTTACGGCGGTAGTGGGCCTCCAAGCAAATCACAGTTCACTGAAGTACATTCATTTGCCTGAAGCTCACGGCTAAAAAATATTACTTCAAGAGGCAAAGATCCTCATGAGCCCCCGCGACTGCGGGGGCTCATGAGGATCTATGCCTGTTGCCAAAATGAGTGTAGCTCTCGTCCGTGCTCCGGCGGCGGAGGGGTAAAACAAACAAATTTAGACCGCCGCGAGCGATGCATCAATGTGTGCACAAAATCAAACATCACACCTTCCACAAAGGGACCAGTAATCCATCAGAAACAGAGCCAGCGATGGAGGTTAATCGAATCACTTCATGAGTTGAAAAAGTATCACCCAGAAGAGCCATTGTTGTTTGAAAATATCCGTAACCGGCTGATGCACCAGCACGGCGTTTGGCCTCGCCACAACGCAAAAGATCATGACAATATGCTATTAAAAAAAGAAGACAGAAACACGCTTAGAAAGCACAAGTACAACAGTTTCAACCCAGCTGTGGTGAAATATTTTTGTTCAGACCATGTTCGGTACTCTGGCTTTGAAATCGCCTTTGTGGTGGACTATAAAATGTGAAGCCCTGAACGTTTAACTTATTAATTAAAAAAAAAGTGTTATGTTTTATTTATTTATTTATTTATATTATTATTATTATTATTATTATTATTATTATTATTATTATTATTATTTATTATTATTATTATTATTATTAAATAGTTAATTAATGTATTTATTTATTTTTTTTTTTGGGGGGGAGGGGGGGGGGGATACCTCCTTTTTGTACTTGTTTTCCCCTCTCTAAATAAAACAAAAAGTTGGGCCAAACTTCCTTCTGTCCCAATAGTCAAATGCTTGTTTAGTGGAGTTCTTGTGACAAAATCAGACCCTACGCCACCCCCCCCCCCCCAACCTCCTTCCGTCGTCCTGCCGTTTGGTTTTCTAAGAATTGTACCATAGTCCCATATCTTGCCTGGAAATCTTCCTACTCAAATGGTTTGTCTGGTCTGTTTGTACCAAGCATTCTGCTGTCTTTTCAAAATAGTATTTTAACTCATTTGTGACGTGCCGGTTCCGGATACGCGGCTCCTAAGCCGCGTATCCGGAGGCGGCACGTCTCAAATGAGTTAACAAGAGATATTTCCGGACACCAGAAATAACAAAACGGGTCCACCAGTCTTGGACCTAGTACTTAACCCCTTTAGCCCTTTGGCTGTCGGTAGCGCTTTTGTCGCGATGATTCCGACAGGAATCATCGCGACAAAAGCGCTACCGAGAGCCAAAGGGTTAAAATGTGACCGGCTGTGAAAACTAACGATTCAAGCTCTGCCCTTCGGAAAACATGGAGATAATCTACTTATAGATAACCTTTTCAGACATAAAAATGTCACTGATGCAGACACTGAATCCAGTTACATACGAATCAGACAAAAGAACTAAACATCCGAACAACACAGTTTATTAAAGTTGCGGGGCTGTATCTTAAATAAATAAATAAATGAATAAAAAAAAAAGGATAAAATGTGTTGTACTTGTCCTTCTTAAGCGGGTTCCTTCTTTGTTGGGTATTTTACTTCGCCTTTTGCACGCTTTTCGGCAGGTTATTCATTCATTCATTCATTCATTCATTCGTTCATTGCTTATTTATTTATTCATGTATTTATTTATTCATTTTGAACACCTGTGATTGCGGAAGATTCGACTAGGACACCGGTCTAGCTCACATTTATGATAATCAGTAAATCTAAACGTTTCTGTAGGCTTTGAAAGTTAAAAAATGTTCAACAAACACTGAATATCACACTGGTTGTCTCGCTCGATTCGCTACCGCTGGATAGCGGTAGCGAATCGAGTGAGACAACCAGTGTGTGGGCAGCCCATTAGAAACGCACGCTTAGACCCAACTGCATTTTCAAACCTCATTCAACTCACCCCGCGCTAACCCAATTTACTGAGCAATCAGGCCAGTTCTTGCATTGTTCTCCTGTTATATACGCGACAAACCAAATAGCTTCCCACCTTCAAAGTACCCCTCCCCTCGGGGGACGCTCCCCCGGGGCTACTCCCACTTCACACCAGACGGTATCAAAGTCTGTGGTTTCCTAAAACTATCGACCTCCAAAACGGTCGTGGATCAGCGCACGTAGTTCTGTACAGACGCATCCTGTTAGCACTGCGTGGTGACAGCGCTACGTGTCGATAGAACTCCGCCGTGAAATGGTTAGTTAGTTATAGTATATGGGTTTAACGCCGAGCAGGCGACTAAGGCCATCTCACTTCATGTCTTAAAACCTTTCTTTTAGTCTGGCTGGCCAGAGCCCAGCCAGACTGAAAGAAAGGTTTTAAGACATGATGTAAATGCATATTGTTGTCATCCCTACGTCACACGACCAATCGCTTTAGCACAAACTCTACCATGTGACCTCGCTACAAAAAAAAAAAAAACCCTTGTAGCGACTAATGGCGGAATTTGTTGTAGCCCTGTTTCTGACGCGTCCTGGATAAAAGACCACCAAAACGTTCTAAAGTACAACGTTACTTAGTGTTGTTCGAAACAACAGGCACACCTCTGGAGACGGCAACGTCATGAAAGATTTTAAACTACGTCATAAGTCTACTATGTATAAATGTCTATTCCTTTGACGTCAGTCATGTCTGGCGTGATTTATGTCGAACGATTTCTTCTTGATTTTTTTTTACGGAAATAGTGGAGGAATGAAAACAAATAAGTTATTGCTAGCAAGGACCCTTGTAGGCCTTCGGGAAGTCAAAGAACCATTGTACCCTCAGGCCTTCGGTCTTCGGGATACAATGGTTTCTTTGACCTCCCTTGCCACCAATAACTTATATTAAAATATTTCAGGATAAATTGTCGTACAGATCTTTAAGGGATATGTCCACAAACTCTTGAAAAGGTCAAAACAATAAGATTCAAAAAGTCTACAAATAATTTCGTCCAGGGGTGGGTGGGTGGGAGGGGTTGGGTAGGGGGTGGGGTAGGATGGTTTGTGGGGGCATCCCGGCCGTGAAATGACCAAAGACAGTATGCCCATTTTGGAAAAAAAAATGAGATTGAGGTTTTACTGCTGCACAATGAAAATCTCGCTTATCCCAAAAATGTAAATACCGGTTTTTGTCATATAACGGCGGAACTACGGCCGTTAGCACGACGTGACAATAGCACTATATTTCAACAGCACTACGCTGGAATTACAAGCAGCGACATATCGTTACGTGATGCCATCGACTCGTGGTGCTAGCGACATGTAGTTCTAGCGACTCATAGTACTAGCGATCGTAATTCTGCGGACAAGTGGTACTAGGGATGCTAGAGTGCTAGGTGTTCGGCTCTACATCGGGCACACATATGTTACGCACTCTTATTTACTAAAACAGGAGGCGCATCCTACGGCGAGCAGTTTTCTGTTAACTCATTCAGCCCGACGGCCGTATTTTCCAAATTCTCGAGGCGTCATCTAATGACTATGCACCAGTTGCAGGAGATGGATCGACCATGATACTTATAGGGCAGTGCCAGATTAACTTGGCGCCGACAGGCGCCAAGCTAATCTGGCACTACCCTTGAAATATCATGGTCTACCCATCTCCTGCTGTAGTGCGTCAGGGCTGTATGGGTTAACACATTTTGATGTCTTCTGCCGATCTAACCGACAAAAGATATGAACACTTCACAGCAGACTCCTTGGAGGTTTTTTTTTTCCGGGATATCCCCCTTGACAAAATTTTCATTTTTTTTTCAGAGAATGCAAAATGTTTTTAATAAGATTTAATAGACTTCAATAGATTTCATAGACTATGTGAATTTTATTATTTTGACCTTTTTGAGTCTGTAAAGGTTTCATTTAAAGACCCGAGCGACATTTTAGCATGAAATATTTTAAAGATATATTTACATCTTGTCTTAAAACCTTTCTATTAGTCTGGCTGGCCAGATGTTTACCCATCTCGCCGTGAGATGGCCTTAGTCGCCTGCTCGGCGTTAAACCCAAATAACTAACTAACTAACTAACTAGCTAATGCTAGGCACACGCAGTGACTGTGCGATTGCAGTGCTATCGACAAGTTTTTCGTGATACGTAGTGCTAGCGATACGCACCACGTAGTTCTGTCTAGACACATCCTGTTTTAGACAGTGCAATCAACCCTTTTGTTAACAGCGTATATTCTATTAACAACAATGGAGACTCTTTCTTTCACTGCGCTGCTAAAAAAAAAAACACAAAAAAACCTGTATTGGTTCCTTGATTGGAAAATTACGGGGAAACCTCTATCATTTTGGTCTAATGGCCGAGTGGGAGTTGTGACGTAAGTGCATGGCCAAATAGTAAAGACGTGAACTGGATGATACCAGCGCGAGGGACACAGTTTGGAAAGAGACTTAATGTGATCGAAAGCCAGTTGTCGGAACCGAAATCCGCCTCTGGTTTAACTCGTTCGGTGCCGACAAAAATTGAACGCCACCCAAATGCAAGAGGTATAGACCCTCATGAGCCCCCGCATGCGCGGGGGCTCATGAGGATCTATACATCTTGCTGACACCATTTTGAATCCATGTTCCTGGGACAGCTAGGGGCTTTCTGGAGTCGAAATAACGAAGATTGCAGAAACACAGCCTGCGTCAGCTGGTGCTCTGAGTGTTAATTAGCTCATTCGAGACGTGTCGCCTCCGGATACGCGGCTTATGCCGCGTATCCGGAGACGGCACGTCTCGAATGAGTTAACCCCGTGATTGCTAATAACGATAACACACGGCGGAAAAGACGCGCCTACTCCGCCGAGTGGTATCGTCAGTAGCGGGCAAGGGGTTAAAGTTGCCTCATCCAGACAATGCTTGGAGTGCTAACATCTGTCAGTAAAAGGAGTTCTCAATTGTCACTCTGCCACAACGAAGACTTTCGGGGCCCTCCCCATCTTCTCACAAATCACGTGAGAACGATGCACACGCAACAGAGGTGTCGTTAGTACGATTTCTACAACCGCATCGTGCAACTCTCTAAAGCGTCAAAGGAAAAGAAGCGAGGAACGTGATTTTTTTCTCTCGTTATTACGACATGCAACCTTCATAGTTAAATCGATCAACTCCAGGCAGTAACGGGTTAATAGCTTGCAAAGTATCCTTTATTAATGTTTTACAATTTTAATATGTTTTACAATAATGCATGACGAAAGGGCTAACTTAAATTATTAAGTTTGAATGGCGTAAAATGGAAGACCTGTCGACTGTTATCCTCCCACACAGGGGAGAGTTCTTTCCTTAACACATTCTACCTCAGTACCGAAATCTCCAAATTTTGAAGTTGCACCCTGAAGGATTGTATCACATTTCTAGAGACAGATCCAGCATGATAGTTCAAGGGTGGTACTAGAATAGCTTGGCGCCTATGGGTGCCAAGCTATTGTGGCACTACCCTTGAACTATCATGCTCGATCCATGTCTTGATGTGGTGTCTCGGGTCTGAATGAGTTAACGAAAAACCTCTCGTCCGTGTGCCAGCTGGCATGAATTGTGAAAACTTACTTTACTTACTTACGCCTGTCACCCCTCCCCGGGTATAGGCCGTCGACGAGAGACCTCCAGCGACTCCTGTCCTGTGCTTCTCCTTCGATTTTACTCCAGGTGGTTCCCAGTCTCTTGATGTCTGCTTGGAGGTCTCGACGCCAGGTGTTTCTCGGCCTGCCTCTTTTCCTCTTTCCCTGGGGGTTCCATGACAATGCCTGCAATGTGATACTGGAAGCTGGCTTTCTCAGACTGTGACCGATCCATCCCCATCTTCTTCGCCCAATTTCATTCTCTGCTGTTATCTGCTCTGTTCTCTCCCAGAGTCTGACGTTGCTGATCTTCTCTGGCCAGTGGATTTTCAAAATTCTTCTAAGGCAACTGTTTATGAAGGTCTGTACTCTGTTGACTGTGGTTTTTGTCAATCTCCAAGTCTCTGCTCCATATAGGAGAACTGCTTTTACGTTGGAGTTGAAAATCCGGACTTTGGTGTGTTGTGACAGCTCTCTGGAACTCCACACTTTTTTCAACTGGAGAAAGGCTGCTCTGGCTTTACCGATTCGTGCTCTGACATCTGCATCAGTGCCGCCTTTTTTGTCTATGATGCTCCCGAGATAGGTGAAGGACTCCACCTCCTCCAACGGGGGTGCCAGCAAGCAAGACTGGTTCTTCCCTGGTTGCGTTCAGCCTCATTGTCTTTGTTTTCTGTTTGTGAATGGTGAGGCCCACTTGGGACGAGATGTCAGCAAGCCTCGTGGTCTTGTCCTGCATTTGTTGATGAGTGTGGGACAGTAATGCCAAGTCGTCTGCAAAATCGAGGTCGTCAAGCTGTGTCCACAGTGTCCACTGTATTCCACTTCGTCTGTGCTCTGTGGTCATCTTCATGACCCAGTCTATGGCCAGTAGGAAGAGGAACGGAGACAGCAGACACCCCTGCCTGACACCAGTTCTGACCTGGAGCTCCCTGGTGAACTGCCCTTCGTGGATCACGCGACATGTCATGCCATCATAGCTGCTCTTGATCAGGCGGACGAGCTTTGTGGGTACACCGTAGTGTCGTAGGAGTTTCCACAGAGTCTCTCGGTCCACGCTGTCAAATGCTTTCTCATAATCCACAAAGTTGACGTACAGCGGGGAGCTCCACTCCAGAGACTGTTCCACGATGATGCGGAGAGTGGCGATCTGGTCTGTACATGATCGGTTCTTCCTGAATCCTGCTTGCTGGTCTCTCAGCTGGGGGTCAACGGAGCTCTTCATTCTCTCTAGGATGATCCTGTTGAAGACCTTTCCTGGTACTGACAGCAAGGTGATTCCTCTGTAGTTGGAACACTTGCTGAGGTCGCCTTTCTTGGGAAGCTTGATTAGGTACCCCTCCTTCCAGTCAGCTGGCATCACCTCCTCTTCCCAGATCTTTCCAAACAGTGGGTACAGCATCTCAACTGTTGTCTCTAGGTCTGCTTTCAGAGACTCCGCTGGGATGCCATCTGGCCCTGCTGCTTTGCCATTCTTCAAAAATGCCACTGCTCTTCTGATCTCTTCCCGGCTGGGTCTGTCACAGCTGATGGGTAGGTCGGTCTCTGCCGGCTGGATGTCTGGGGGGTCGGGTGGGCTAGGTCTGTTCAGTAACTCTTCAAAATACTCGGCCCATCTGTCGAGTTGGTCTGCTCTGTCTGCAATAGGCTTGCCTTCTTTGTCTTTTACTGGTCTTTCTGTATGGCCATACTTGCCCGACAATCTTCTGGTAATGTCGTAGAGCTGTTTCATGTTGCCGCTGCCTGCTGCCTTTTCTGCCTCTGCTGCCAGGCTGTCTGTGTAGGCCCTCTTGTCTGCCCTGATACTCCTCTTCACCTCGCGGTTGGCTTCCGAGTATTCCTCCTGTGCCCTTACTTTGGCTGCTCTCGTGCGACTGTTGTTGACAGCTGCTTTCTTCTGCTTCCTCGCTTCTATCTTCTTCAAGGTCTGTGCCGACAGCCAGTCCTTGTGGTGGTGTTTCCTGAACCCTACAGTGTCTTTGCAGGTTGAGTTCAGCGCCTCTCTAACTGCCTTCCACTGCTGCTCTGTGGTGACCGCCTCCTCTTCATTTACTAGCTCCTGTAGCGCTTGAAACCGGTTGGACAGCACCAGTTTGAACTCTTCTCTAACTCCAGTTTCTCTCAGGAGGCCTACATTATAGCGCTGTCTTCTTGTTGTCTCTGTGCGGCTTTTCTTTAGCTTGAGCTTCATTCTTAAGGTAAGCAGATGGTGGTCTGAGGCGACATCTGCTCCCCTCCTCACTCGAACATCTTGAAGGGATCTTCTAAATTTCTTGCTAATGCAGATATGGTCTATTTGGTTCTCTGTTGTATGGTCAGGTGAGACCCAAGTTGCTTTGTGTATTCTTCTGTGTGGGAAGATGCTGCCTCCAATGACAAGTCGGTTTAGAGCACAAAAGTCTACAAACCTCTCCCCGTTCTCACTCATCTCCGAGCCTAGTCCCTGTCTCCCCATCACCTCTTCGTATCCGGTGTTGTCCTCCCCTATTTTGGCATTAAAATCGCCCATGACGATGGTGATGTCTCGCTCCGCACATTTGTCCACGGCACTCTGGAGTCGGTCGTAGAACTCTTGTTTCTCTTCCTCGTCACTGTCATTGGTGGGCGCATAACACTGGATGACGTTCAGCTTGAGCTTTTTCTTGGTTCTAAAGGCTGCTGTGATAATTCTTGGCCCAAGAGGTTCCCAGCCCATCAGCGCTCTCTGTGCCACTGGTGACAGCATGAATGCTACTCCTTCTGTATGGGGGGCATTCTCCTCTTCATGACCTGAATACAGAATCATCTCCCCACTTAACAGCCTTTTCTGGCCAGACTGCGTCCATCTGGCTTCACTGATACCTAGCAGGGAAAGGTTGTACTTTTGCATTCCGCTGCTATCTGGGCGGCCTTGCCGCTCTGGTACATGGTCTTGACATTCCATGTGCCCATGGTTGTGTCCCTGGATAGAGAGAGGCGGCTCGGTCCTGTGGCTTCCGAAGACTTCCGGCTTTCACCACAGGACGTCATAAGTCTTCTGGTAGAAGAACCTTCCTCCTCCAGGAAAGGAATTACTGTTTGTCTTTTCGTCGGCGTTTTTGTAGCTATTTCCTTTTTTGCAGGGTGGGGAAGCTACCCCCACGCCCAACCCCCTTACTAGGAGGACCAGGGGTTTTCTGTCGGGGTCACCTTCCCTTAGACCATGTTGGTTCACGGCACCTTATGAATTGTGAAAAGAAGGGTATAACAGTCTTAGTTGTTGCGAGACATTATTGATAATCTGTCGTATCAAGACGAAAATGGAGTTAGCTTCACAGAGATGAAGACCATCATTAAGTCGGTGTACAGACCACCACAACGGCTCCTAGACAGTTACCATCAGCTGTCCAGACAAGAGCAGGTGACCATCTTCCGTCTGAGGACCGGGCACAACCGACTCAATTTCCACCTGCACAGACGCTTCCACCTCGTGCCATCTCCCCTGTGCCCTTGTGGAGAAGCAGAGCAGACCACAGAGCACATCCTCCAGGACTGTGGGAACCACCAGTTGCTGAGGGAGGAGATATGGCCGAAGCCCGCCACCCTACAAGAGAAACTGTACGGGCCTGTGGAGGCGCTACGGAAGACCACAGATTTCATTTTGAGAGCCAAACTCCAAGTGTGACGGCGTTCGAGAAGAAGAGAAGAAGAAGATCTGTCGTATCGGCAAATTTTAGCAGTCAAAGCCTGTCATGGAGCATATTTTCTTAAACAAAATTGAAATAAACTGTTAGTGCACAACATTATTGTATTATGTCTTACAATAATGCTGTGCACTAAGGGTTTATTTCACTTCTATTTCAGAAAATATGCACTAAAACATCTACAAATGGGATAATTATGAACCATTAAGTCTTCTTTGTGTGGAGATGGTCGCTTGGCTTCCTAATGGCTCCCGAAAAATGTCAGCTTTTGCATTTCGGCTTTGTTTTGTGTGTTCAGGCAGTAAATGCGTTCAGACCATTTACAGCAGAACCCGCATTGAGCAAACCCGTTGAAAAAGTGATCCTAAAATACAGGTGCTGTCTCGAGAGAAATATTGAAGAGCAAAAATTGTGTCCCCTGTCATAAAAGATCATCTTTTAGCTGGCCACAGCCACACAAGTGATGGTCTTTAACCCTTTTAGCCACAAGGTCCCATTTCTCAAATTTTGGAGGTGTTGCCCAACGACTATGTACCAGTTGTAGGTAGGAGATGAATTGATCATGATAATTCAAGGGTAGTGTCAAATGAGCTTGGCGCCTTCAGGCGCCAAGTTCATCTGGCACTACCCTTAAATTATCATGATCAATCCATCTCCTGCTGCAGGGTCCCGGGGATACAAGGGTTAATGAAGGTAATCTCTTATAGGGAAGATCGCTCAAAGCAAGTTCTTCTGTACTAAAAATGTTAACAATAGATCATGGTGATATTGTCGATTAGAGTCTCTTCAGTGTACATTAATGCTTTGTAACTAAAAGAATGGACACCGCACCAAAATAAGACACAGAGTTACCTTGTTACAAGGAGTGATAGCCCTATAATTAACACGATACGGTTTTCTACACATCTACATGTGCTTGAAGTTTTGACGTCATGTTTATGCAAGCTCCAGAAATTCTAGAAAAATAAAATTTCTTGTTGTTTTCAAACTTGCCAAGAGACGGATGCTCGGGTCTGGCTTTCCAGCCTACGGCGCCATTTCCAGCGACCCCAGCTTCCGGCAAGAAGTAGAAGACATCCGGGCTCTCGGCTGACGTGGCCTACCGGAAATGAGCATTATGGGAAAGGGGTGACATTACAGAAAAGGCTCCAGGGGTCGACTCGGTCGGCCGAGGAATCCGCGCGACATTTTTATTAGATCTGAGTTTCATATGTGACAATATTGTGGCTTACAATTTTTAAAAAAATTATATTTATTATTATTATTATTATTATTATTATTATTTTATTATTATTATTATTATTATTATTATTATTTTTTTTTTGGAGGGGTAGGGCGGGGGGGGGGGGGGGGGGGGGGAGGCTGCAAGGAAACTCGTGTTACTGACAAAAATCTAAAAATCCACCGATGATTACAAAAATAAAATCAACGTTGTCTACTAAGATGGTAGTTTCGAATTTATTTCCGTCATTTGAGAAAAATGATGTGGGATGGAAATATTGTTTTGTTTTTTTAAATTTAATTTTGTAATTAAAAAAAAAATTGTACTTTGATTTTTTAAACAGAACCACGACAGAAAAATCGAGCGAAAAAATAAGCTTTCAAGCCTTTTAAATTCAACGTGTGTTAGAATTCAGATTATCATACAGCTTGATGCGTTCTAGGAATTTTTTTCAAAAAAATAGAAACTACCAAATATGGTAATAAATCTATGAATTCAGTATTTTTGACGTTTATATTAAGCCTAATAAAATTACGTTAAAAGATTACCAACAAAGGAGAAGCATTAACCTCATCACTGCCCAGAAAAACCAAACACAATCTAAGTGCAATAGGCATAGATCCACATTAGGGGGGGGGAGGGGCTCATGCGGATCTATGCCTCTTGCTGACACCACTTTGTGTCGCCCACGTTCTTTGGAGGGATGTGTTTTAACTCATTCTACCCCAGACACACCACAACAAGATATGGATCGACCATGATAGTTCAACGGTGATGCCAGAATAGCTTGGCGCCTATGGGCGCCAAGCTATTCTGGCATCACCCTTGGATTTCGGTTTTGGGGGTAGAATGAGTTAACAAAGATATCAGAAAAAAACAACTGCGTCCACTGGCAGAGAAGGGGTTTAAAGGGTTTACATAATTTGTTGCATGACGTGAAAGAATAAAACGAAAGCGACCTACTCCAAGCACTGAAGGGTTAATAGTTTGCGAATCTCCTTTATAAATGTTTTGGTCGGTCTTACCAGTAATGCTGGACAAATTAAACTGTGAAGTTTGAATGTGGTAAAACGGGCGACTTTCTGACTCTCCTTCTCCTTTTGTACGCAGGGGAGTTCGCTCCGTTACGATCAAAAGGCAGTGCAATACCTCTCCCCTGCTCACATGGGTTGTAAACAGAATTGCAGAAAAGTGTAAGCTGCTTGGTTAGTTCGGGTTTTTAACGTCCACAGCACCGAGGTGATCATGGACGGCCCTGAATGGCGGGTTATGAGAGACAGGAAAATCGATTGCCTATGGAGTACGACCTGAACACTGATCAACTCAGGCGCACTCCAACTGTGCCACTTTGATTTACCAGGATCTTTTAACGGATATGCTATTGAGCAAATCCGTTCCCCCCCCCCGCCCCCCGCCCCCCCCCCCCCCCCCCCCCCCCCGCCCCCCCCTGGATTGAAGTGTAAGCTGAGGCAGGACAACATTGATAACCCAGTTTTGCATCGCTGAATTTTAGCAGTGGAAGCCCGCCATAGAGCGGATCGCTTTAACACATTCTGCCCCAGGACCGAAATCCCAAATTTTGAAGTTGCCCTCTAAAGGACTGTATTACACTTTTGGAGACAGATCGAGTGTGACAGTTCAAGGGTGGTGCCGGAATAGCTTGGCGCCTATGGGCGCCAAGCTATTCTGGCACCACCCTTGAACTATCACGCTAGATCCATGTCTTGCTGTGGTGTGTCGGGGCTGTCACGTGTAAAGCGATCAAACTGATAATAATAATAATAATAATAATGCATAGCATTTATATGGCGCATTTCTCATATTTGTAATATAACTCAATGCGCAGAATGTAGCCGCGAACTGAACCCAACAAGCACGCTCACGTGAATCACACGCATTCACTCACACACTGTACGTAAACACAGAACATTCACGTGGTGCTAAGGGCAAGCTCAAGCGAGCTACACGGTATTTGGAAATCGTTTTTGTATTTGAAATTTTATTAAGTTGGCTGAAACTGATACCAAAGTGGAGGGGGAGGAAGAGCCGGAGTACCCGGAGAAAGAACCCCCGACGGTCCGCCCGAATTAACGGTGACACTAGAGAAGAAAAATCCGACGCCGGAACCCGGAATCGAACCTCGCACCTTTAGCATTGGTGGCAGGCGCCTTAACCACTGCGCCACGGACCGCCCCTGATAAGTTTAATGTTGTGTATAGCGTATGTGATTATTAGCTGTAGTAAAACTTTTACTACAGCTAATAGGCATAGTGACTATGCCTACAGCTCTTAGACACCGGGAACACAAAACTCTCTCCGGGAGCTCAGTTTCCCTCAGGGAGCTGGATTCTCGAAGTCGCAGTGAGCGCGTTGGCGATAGAGGCTATATGCACCGGAGCGTTTCTAGATTAAACAGGACGATGAGCCCAAATACAAATCATTCACCAGTGTTGATAAGCGCACTTGCATGCATTTTCTTTTATGGACTATAACTATGCAGTAAATTGTGATATAATAAATCGCCAGGGTACCCAATTTTTTTTGTTATATTCAAGGGTTTTCACAAGCGAAGTAATTTACATGGAATGGGTGCTGTCCGTACCTCACAAATAGTGAAAATAATTTTTTTAAATATACTTTTAATATCCGCCGTTTGTATATGAGAGAAGTAGAATGTATATATGTCAGATTTTGTTTCGTACAGTATGATCTATTAAGCATATACATTATACATTATACCTGATTCCCCCCCCCCAAAAAAAAAAAAAAAAAAAAAAATAAAATAAAATAAATGAAAAAAATAAATAAAATAAAATAAAATAAAAATTAAAAAAAAAGAAAAAAAAAAGAAGAAGAGGTACACGCTTAGAAAAGACAAATGCATCACAGTCTAATAAATTCTGTTGTAACTTGTCCTTCCTTTCAAAGTGTGTTTCTTTCTTCGCTGGGGTTCATTAAACATGGTCTTGCCATCATAGATTGTACACTTGTTTTGCTGGTAGAACCAAACAGATTGAGGCATACAACGCTTCAGAGGCCAGCTTCATACGGGCTTAGTCTTGCGCCAGCCACTAAGCAAAGTGCTCCGCTATCAGGTAGCGCCTGGCTTAGTGGATGGCGCAGGTTAGCTAGTTGGGTTTAACGCCGAGCAGACGACTAAGGCCATCTCTCGGCGGTGACTGTACTCTGCTCACTCGTGCAGCTGGCCCCAAACCCCTCGATTGCCAGCGGACGCCAAAGAGCCCTTACGGTTTAGGGAACATGGATACAAAATGACTTCAGCAAGCAAATGCGGGGGCTCATGAAGATCTATGTCTCTTGCAGTTGGACCCTGTTCAGTTTTTTTCTCGGCATGGAAAGGGTAAAAAAAACAAAAACAAAAAAACAAAAAAAAAAACAAACAAAAAAAAAAACAAACAAACAAACAAACAAACAAAAAACCGGCATGCGCACAGACAAGGGATTATAATTACCAATCAACAAGGACTAGAAACGGAGTTGACCATCGGTTTCGTTGGGCGTCAATAACAGTGGTTAAGAATTGATTTCAGGTGTCCTCTGACTTCCAGGAAATTGTCCTGAAACTGCGATAACCATAGGTTTCAGCTGACTTCTACGGAAGTCAGACGAACAAAGGTTTGAACTCAATTTTTGACTACTGCTTGTGTCATACTTTGAGATTAGTCAGGGATGAGTTTTAAAAATCTTTAACAAGAGGACCCGACCAAATATTGGTGTATATTAACTGGTCTGTAATTTTGGACCTTACGGGTGAGATCAATATGGTCCAAAAATCACATAACAGCACAATATCTCATTGTTCAAGACGACAGCCATCTTTGTTATGAAACAGAAAGGCAAAGGGAGAATACTGCAGGCACTTTGGTAAAGACCGAATATGAAAGAAAACGTTAAAACGTTAAACGTTTAGGGCTTAACGTCTTTTGTCCACCACGAAGATGCTTTCAAAGACGAGGGCACCGAAAAGGGTCTGAACAAAGTTTGATCCCAGCTGGATTCGAAACCGTGACCTTTCGGCCCAGAGTCCAAGGCTCTACCACCGAGCCACCCAGCTCTCCCTGAATATGGAGGAGAAACAATAGGATGGATAGTCTTACAAAACAAAACAAATGTGAGAAAGTGGAATGGATGACGATACAGGAACCAAGGATTCGAGAAAAAAATAGAAAAAGAGCTTGTCAGATTCAGTTCCTTGCGTTTGTCCTGAAAGCGATCTACTCCAGATAGTAAAGGTTAATAATAATTAATAATAATAATAATAATAATAATAATAATAATAATAACACTAATACTAATACTACTAATAATGAGTACTTGTATAGCGCCTAACATAGGAAATTAGAGCTCTAGGCGCTTAACAAATGCTAATTGACCAAAAATAACAAATTACAAAACGCAATTTACAAAAAGTGTTTAAAAAAAGGAAAGATGTCAATATCTCCTGTATAAATGTTCTTAGTATGTCTTACACTAATGCTGGACAAAAGGGCCGAATTGATCTATGAAGTTCAAATGTCGAAAAGTGAAAGACTTTTCTGCTCTTCTGCTACTTTGAACGCAGGAGAGTTCCTTTGTTTACGCTCAAAAGGCAATGGAAAAACCTATGGCAGACCCTACATGTACCTGGTCAAATGGTTTGCGAAATAGAGGGTGTTAACTAATTATGCCCATGACACACCCCAGCAAGATATGGCTCGACCATGATAGTTCAATGGTGGTGGCAGAATAGCTTGGCGCCTATAGGCGCCAAGCTATTCTGCCACCACCCTTGAACTATCATGGTCGATCTATCTCCTGAATTGTAATGCATTCATGAGAGGAGAACTCCAAAATGTGGGTATTTCGTACCTCGGGCACAATGAGTTAAGTCATAATTGAGGCAAGACAACATTGATAACCCGTTGATAACCCGTTGATAACGCGTTGATAACCCGTTGATAACCCGTTGCATCGTCAAATTTTATCAATCAAATCTCGCCATGGGGCAGGACGCTTTAAATCAGTTCATGGGGCTTTAAATCAGTTCTTCCGATTCAGTCTGATGTGTACTGATTTGTCTGCCACATTCACAGATTAACGCAGAATGTGAAGGTCAGTGAGAGAAGAAAAACAGGAAAGAAACGAACAAAGACTGACATAAAAAGGAACTCAGAGGAACAAGTTTCGAATTTGTCCATCAATCAGATCCACCCGATTCAACCAAATAGATGAACAAAAAACAAACACAACACGACATGAACGGGAACTCAGAGAGACAAGTTTTGAATGTGTCTCTAAATCAGTTCCAACCGACTCAACCGAATAGGACTGCCAGTTCATTTCCATTTCAAAAGAAATGCTTTGCCACTAGATCTCGCTAACATCCGATCGCAATTTTCATCATGTGCCGACAAAACTGTTGACAACATGCTTTGCTATTGTTCAGTCAAGAGGCATGGATCCTCATGAGCCCCCGAAGCTGCGGGGGCTCATGAGGATCTATGCCTCCTGCAGTGGCGCGAATTTAATCAGGAAACGTCAGCTTTGTTAGATCCAAATCTTTATTGATTTCATTTCAACACAAAAATGCCGAAGATTTAGGTGCCACGGAGGAACAGTCTGTTACAACAGACACCCATACATAACACGACATTGTATGAGCATTTTTATACAAGTGCTGAACCCCCCAATGAGCTCCTTCGCCTAGGGAACGGAGACGTTTATTATGAGTTCCTGCATCATGAGATATAACGTTTAAACGTTAGGCTTTACAGGGGCTGATCAGCTACCTCGAGGGTGTTGGGGGTTCCAACCTTTTGTTGGGGACTTTCAACCTGATACAAAAGGCTTCCCCTCTCCGACGCTAGGCCTTGCTTCCAGGGGCCGAAAAATCCAAAAGCAGGGGAGGGAGGGGGGGGGGGGGAGAGGGGGGGGAGGGGGGGAGGGGGGGGGGGGAGAAGGCGTGTGTGTGTTAAAACTCTCACCATTCGCCAAATTATCACACAACGGGGAGGTGACGGTGAGGGGTCGGGGGTGGGGGTGGGGGTGGGGCAGTGAGTGGGGGGGGGGGGGGGGAGTCCAAATGACTTTATTTAGTATTTTAAAGAATTTTGGGTCGGGGGGGAGGGGGCCGGAACACCTGTAATCCCGCCCCCCCTCCCCCCGCGCAGATCCGCCCCTGTTTTACAACACAGATTTTTCAAATTCAATTCAATTTAGCGTCCCTTGGCACCAAGATGATTGGAGACCATTAAAATAAAGATCGATTCTGTTTGCCGAGTTTCCATTATATTCACATAGGCTTTAGGTATTTCAGTTAAAAAAAAATTCCTTGATTATTATTATTATAATTATAATTATTATTATTATAATTATACTACTACTACTACTACTACTACTACTACTACTACTACTACTACTACTACTACTACTACTACTAATTATTATTATTATTATTATTATTATTATTATTATTATTAAAAATAAAAGAAACGGCTTTGACAGCCTAGGGCAAATAAGTCTACACGAGTCAATGTCTCTTGCAGCGTTTGCTAGTTTGACACGAGTCATGTCCCTTTGACATGACTCATGTCCCTTGCGTCGTCTGCTCCAGTTGGACTTCACGTTTTTTTTTGCCACCTTGAATATAATTTTAAAGAGTTTGAACAAAATTTCTGAGGAGATGGTAGTCGACTTTTGAAAGCCTGGCAGTGGGCCAACTTCCGGGAGCCCACTCCCATCTCCTCAGCCCCTGGTGATTGACGGCACTATTGTCACTCGCACAGATGTTTACAAATACCTAGGGACCTTAATTGATTCCCGGCTATCCTTCACCGACAACACAGACCTCATCTTTAAGAAAGCCCAAGGGAAACTGAATATGCTGTGCAAACTCCGCTCCTTTGATGTGAGCCCCAAAATCCTCAGGCAGTTCTACCTCTGCTTTATACAAAGCCTTCTCACGTTCTCTTTTGTCTCATGGTTCGGCTCCCTGGGCGAGAAGAACTTGAGGAAGCTGAACAATATAGTCAGGCTTTGTGAGAAGATCGTTGGGGGCAGGTTGGAGAACCTTGACGGCCTCTACAGGACGAGAATGATACGCAAGGGCCTGAGGCTGCCAGCTGACACTTCCCACTACCTTTCTAAGTACTGTGACCTTCAAAAGCTCCCGTCTGGCCGTAGGTTCAAAGCTACCCGATCGCTTTAGTATCAGCGGGACAATAAAATTCAATTAGTAATACGTTCAAAGCTCCTCTTGTTAAAACCAAACGCTATAAGGGCAGCTTTGTACCATCGGTCATCCGTCTACTAAATGCGGAGTGAGTCTCCCTGTTGACGCCGTCGAGGAACTTGCACCTCAGAATGTCGCAGTGGCATCTTGCTAGTGGCAGACTTACTTACTATACCACTGACACTGTGATCATGTGGTGGGTTGTGTGTGTGTGTGTGTGTGTGTGTGTGTGTGTGTGTGTGTGTGTGTGTGTGTGTGTGTGTGTGTGTGTGTGTGTGTATGAGTAGTGAGATACTGAGAAGTGTGTGAGATATTTAGTTTATAGTCATTGTGATAATGTGGCTGGAATCGTACGCGCGCATGTGTTTTTCGCTGTTTTAGCATAATGATTCTAACGAAAGAAACTTTGTCGGCCAGACTGACACAATAAAGTTTTTGAATCTTGAATCTATAAATTTTGACCGATACTAGGGTTTAAACCCGCGACTGGCTTTCGGGCTACAGTCTAATACTACACCATCTGACCTCCGGCGCACAAGCAAGAGGCGTGTCGGCGCAAACTCATGGAGAAGTTTTGAGAATGTCTTCTGTTGATGGACTGACTGACTGCGCTTTGCTTCTACAGCAGAATTTCTTTTGAGCAGTCATCCTATAAGAGTTTGATCATCTGTCTTTAAGCCCTTAACTGCCGGGGCAAAGCAAATGCTACACAGTTACAAGAGACATACACCCTCATGAGCCCCCGCAGCCTATGTCTCTTGTAAGCTCTGTGTTCGTTATGCCCATTTTTGAGTCCCATTTCATGTGTGTGTTTATATGTTTCACGTGAATATCGATCAGTGTGTAGTAAGTGGTTTCAGGCGCTGAATCCATGATCACTGGCACTTACATGTTCTTTAGAACATGCAGGTGGATGTAGCTGCTAAAAGGATGGTCTGTAATGCCCCTGTTGCCCTCCCAAATTCCTCTCTTAAGCATACAGGTCTATTAAGACCATTTTTTTCTTCGAAAAAAGAAAAAAGAAAAAGGTGATTGCCGAAAACAGGCCCTGCTGTACAAATGCATTTCACATCACTCGTCTCAAAAGTTTGAGGAAGGTGGATAGTACATCGAAAACGCTTTATTTAAATCTGCACAGAAAGAGGTATAGACCTGCGGGTTCTTATGAAGATCTATGCCTCTTGAGATGTACGAGTATTATTTTGGGACTATCAGAACTTTGAAGAGGGTGGATATAGTATCTCAAGAATGGAAAAATGAAAAAATAAAGAAAAAAAGAAGAATACATACGTGCCAGTGAAGGCACAGATGTAGGAGTACCCCCGCAGGCACACAACATGCCCCTTGAGGATCTATAATTTTTAAAGATGACAGATGTATGTACACTGATAATTCTCACAGCTCTAAAGTGGATATTTGTACAGATTTTAAGAACTACGCAAATATAAAATAAAATAAAATGAAAAAACAAATTAAAAAAAAATCTTCACGATCAAGATGCACATATTCTTCTAAGACCCTGCAGGCCTGTTGTAGGCTCATGATCATCTATGTCTCTTGAAGATATGCGAAGTTCATTCTAAACTCTCAACTCTCACAACGTTTGAAGAAGATGGATGGAGTCTCGGGGGAAGGACGTGTTAACTGCCCTGGCTTACTCAAGCGGAACAAGTAAATGCCATTTAAGGAAATGAATTCGATCAGAATCGGCAAACTTTACGCCGGGTTCAGCCTCTAACTCTTGAAGAGGATAGTCAGACAGTCCATGCCCCAAGTCTTAGCTCAAGAAGTCTGCAAGGGGCATACTTTTTCCAGGACCCCTGCATCCGCAGGGATCCAGGAAAATATATGCCTCTTGCCATGAGAATATATGCCTCTGACACTGAATTTCATGGAAGAGCATTTTCTCATAGTCTATGAATCAAACCTTTAATTCCAAAGCATCTGCAAGAGTCATAGATTCGCATAGGCACATGCAGCCGCAGGAGTCCATGAGAATTTATGCCTCTTGCTTTCACTACTGAAGATCACCGAAGAGCATTGCCTCATAGTCTATGACCCAGCCCTTAATTTCAAAGCATCAGCAAGAGGCGTAGATTATCATGGGCCCTTGCAGTCGCAGGGGCCCATGAAAATTTATGCCTCTTGCTGACACTACTGACGAGCATTGAAAGCGTTGTCGCAAAGCGTCTGGCCAATCCCTAAATTCCAATGATTCTGCAGGAAGCGCAGATGCTCATGGGGCCCTGATACCGCAGGGCCACACGAGAATCTGCGCTTTTGCCGGCAAAATGTATTCTCATTTACATCTTTAGATTGGCGCACACATGTGGGATAGGTAAAGTTTTCCTTTTGAAAGGAAACGGCAGTAAGTCAGTCCTTTGTTGTGATGAGAGAGATTTTTAGTGTATTATAATGCAAGTCTCGCTTTTCACAAAAAACGGAGTAATTGTCTTTTGTCTTCACAGGACAGAACTGGCTGCTCGAGTGAACCAACTAGCTTGACGTATTGCAAAGTGGCAATTTGAGAATTCACCGTGAGAATTTGAAGATGAGTCAGTTCTTTTTTTGTGTGTCTCTTTGCCTCGATCTCCTCTATGTGAATCTATTTGTGTTTTTTATTTTTTTTTTTTTTTTTTTTTTTTTTTTTTTTTTGCGTACCAGGCTGTTGCGTTCAGTGTCTGTCAGTGTATCTGCCTGTCTCTCTTTACGAGAGATCCAGGAATTATAATTTCAAGATTCTAAGTAGACAGCTCTTTTTTGGTACAATGATGAGCCGTTTGAGAACTGACACATTGTGAGAATTCAAAGATCCAGGTCTCTTACTCTTAAGGCCCACAATAACTGTTAGTGCACAACTGGTTAGGTATTTTAAACCACTAACCTAATGCCAAAAACAGTCCACAATTAAGCAAGTACAGTGTATTATTGAATAAAAGAAAGAACAGAGCTTTGAATGTGCTTAACCCACATATTATAAAGAAAAAAAAAGAACACCACCCACCCTCAAGAGATATAGCTCATCATGAACCCCCGCAATAGCAGGGCTCTCATGAGGATCTATACCTCTTCCTGAGACAAATTTGTATCCAGGTCCCATGGACTGTTGTGGCGTTTTGTTGTTGAACGAAAATATATTTCAGAAGCACAAGTTGCCGTGGGTTAGGGATACACAAAGAATCGCGCGTTGAACGTTTCTACTTTAGAGGCAATAAGCCAAGCACGCGGTTAACATAACAAAATCATTAACTATACACAGTCATGTTGATTAAAAGGCCTCACGAGGCAATTTAATATTAATGTTTCGTTTGCAACGACTCACTACCAACAAGGAACTAAAGGTAATTCACGGCGGATAACCCGCTTGCACGATAAACATAGGCAACACTAGGCTGAGGAGTGGACTGCCACAGTCCTTGAGGGGCATTGACTGCATTGGCACCTTCAGAAGGCACCTCAAGACCCACCTGTTTCTTGACTTTTAATTCTAGGACTACTGTGCACCAAATGTTTTTTTTTTTTTTTTTTTATCGCCCTGAGCATGCTGCTAGCATGGAGTGGATGCGCATTACAAGTGGACATCATCATCATCATCGTCATCATCATCTTCATCATCATCATCATCACCATCATAATCAACAATAACAACACTCCAAACATCGCCAAGAGGCATAGATCCTCATGAGCCCGGAACGAAACATCACTAATTTGTTTTTCGCCAAATACGCGCAAATCCCATCCACACGATCTTTGTGACCACTTTAAAACCATCCTTTCGGCAACTCCCGTTCAATGACCTTTTTTCTTCTCCAATTTACATGTACCGCGATCTCGGTCAAAGTGCATGATGCCTGATCGTTTTCTGTTTGAGTGTTAGAGCAACCAGTTATTACAAGTTTAAATGGCTGCTGCTGCGCATGGGAAACAAAATACATTTGCGCCTGGCACGTGAGACCAAAATAAAGTTACGTGCCTTTTATGATCAGAGGTGAAACCATTTCAATATAAATTTAAGTCAGAACCTGAGAAGAAAAGTCTGCTTAATGGTAGCCATCCCCGCAACAACGGCCGGAAGGTGGGTCAGTTTCGGCAGCAGGCAAGGTTGCTGCAAAAAGTTTGTCACCAGTGGTAAAGCACTTTGAACAATTGAACAATTTTCGACTGAGTGCTCGTTTTCTGTGAGTGCAAAACTCGGTTCTTGGATACAATACTGAGCAGTAGAATTTCGTATCAGCTAAGAAAAGGTTAACATGATTATTCATTAAGGCCTCGACATAGAATGCATTGAACAAAATTTTTTTTTTCAATCTAAATGGGTACTACGTCATAACACTATATGTGAACGTCATTTCCGACTTGCGACGTCGCCTCCGACTTGCTACGAGACACTCGAGTCTGAAAGTCGAATGCGTTGCAACCACTGTGATAAAATTGCTTATTGGTGTCTGGTTTTAAGACATAAGGATAATTAGATTGAACTGAAAATAGATATATTTTCAAACCATAATCGCATGGTTTCTACGTCATGCCAACATGTGTAAACATAACTTCAGACCTGCTGCGAGACCCTGTCTGCGTTAGGGCCGAGTGCTTTGCACCTCCTCTGATAGTTATTTAAAGGGAAAGATTGCGTCTCGCCTACAAGGGACGCAACCCACGAAGAACTTCCGGGGTACTAATCTAGGGTGCAATTGAACCGATAGGATTTCAAGAGAGTCGAAGCGTTACTCCTGAATGAGTTTCTTTTCCTGAGAATGTTAATACCGGCAAATACTTGTCAGCAAGATGTATAGATCATCATGAGTCCCCGCGACTGCGGGGACTCATGAGGATCTATGCCTCTTGCAAGTGTACCAGACTGGTTGAAAGACTGGTCCGTTTGATGTATAGAATTTCATTTAAATTACCAAAATTGGACTGCATTAAATCGAAAAAATGTAGGGTCACTAAGAACCATCTTAACTGATTCATTGATCCATTGGATGGAGAAAGGAGAGGCTGACCCACTTGCAATGGAGCTGTCTTTAAAGCCTCATGTTTATCCCAATGCGCAAACGGCCATCGGGCCGACATCGGCCATTCGTTGGCCCGCGCACAGCTGTGTGTGGGCCAACAGGGGTCGACGTTGGCCAGATTGCCTTTTTGCGCATTGAGATAGTATCGAGTACCACTACAGGCTGCTAAGCGTCGGAGCGAAAGAGAGGGAATGGGACAACCGGGTCTTGGGTGTAAGCCACGGTCCCGTCCCCAATAGCTGGGAATGCATCGGCTTTGTTCCCCTTTCATTGCTAGTTGACGCAGATTGTGCTTTTGAAATCATTGTAAAAATTCAACGTCGGAGATCAACAACCCTCAAGGAACTTGGATAGAAAACTGTTCAAGCAAGAGGCATTTGCAGATCCTCATGGGCTCCCGACGTTATTGAGGGGGTGCTCGTGCGGATCTATTCCTCTTGCAAATGGATTATGTTATCATACGTTGATCGATTTTTTACTGTTTCAAGACGCGTCGCATTCGGATATGCGGCGCTATGCTGCGGATCCATATGAGGTCCGTCTCGAATGTGTTAACTAAAATAGCCTTGGCACAGTGGAACATGAAATGCTTCGAAAATGACGGTATTGTAGACAAACATAATTCAATAATAATAATAATAATAATAATAATAATAATAATAATAATAATAATTTAATAATAATAATAATAATAATAATAATAATAATAATAATAATAATAATAATAATAATAATAATAATAATAATAATAATAAATACACATATAAATAAAGTGCTTTAAAATAGCTCTATATCTTCACTGGCTATGATCAAAGCGCTTTACAAAACCTGTGATGTGCTGATCCACAGTGCTGCCTGCCTAGGCGTAATCTCGCGAGCCGGATGTCTATTTTTAGGATGGCCTGACATCTAGAACAGGATGTAATTTAGCATTAAGTTTCTGAGAAAGTCCAGAAATAGTTTTACTGATGCAAAGTGTCCCTGTTAAGCTGAATTTAATGAATATTTTTACATCCGTAGAAACGTAGAAAAACAAACATGAACGTGCACCAGCTATTTTAAGGAGAAAAGTAGTACGTGATTCCTAGGCTTACCGCATAGCAAAACGTCTACGGGCCCACGACGGCCGCAGTTGGCCCGCGCACATAGGCCCGAGGACCGCAGCTGGGTAATGGTCGCGCCCTTATGTGTAGCAGAGGTCTGACGTACAGCGAGCGCGCGAGCGTCGTCAACCTCTACATATGAGAATGGCCCGCCAGGGCAGTGTCGCAACTGTGCATGCACAGTCAGCAGACACGTCGCAAACAGAACCGTGAGCAAAAAGAAAGAGTACCCTCTACCACAGTAATAACAAATGGATAGTTAATTTCATGGTTTTTCGAATGCTGTGACTGGAACATTGTACCAGTTACGTTCGATATTTTCCCAAAGAGCTTTTCACGCACACATCTGCAACCCCAAAAAGCGTACGTGAGATAGGAACTGTACACAGACAGCGTAGTAAAAGAGTTTGCGGGGCGCTACAGCGTTTAACTGGAGTGATATAATTAGATTACCGAGCGAATGGACACAGAAACATACAGTAATCTCAGCTAAAGTATCTTAAATTATCCGATAATTGATTCCATGTGGTCAGTTGCTGCACTTCTTTTTGTGCCTCTGGCGATAACCAGTGTTCGTACTAATGTTTTGGCAACCAGTTTGCTCGATAAAGGCTAAGGATATTAAGTGCATTTTTATGAAAAACAAGATTTTAAAAATTGTATTACAATGGAAATCTCGCTTTTCACAAACATAGACTTGCTGACTTTTACTTTCACAAGGCAGCAGAATTTCGACTACATTGACAAGCAAAAGAAACGCGACATAATCGAGATCATCGGAAACACGTAAGTGTTTCCGATGATCTCGATTACGTCACATTTCTTTTGATCGTCAGTATAATTATTAAGGTTCTGATTTCATATGCAGTCAAGCTCCCAAAACATTCATCAGGAAAACAAGTCGTTCCAATCTCGGAAGACCCAACAACGGGGTGGAGGGGGATAAGGGAGTTAAAGGGGCGTGGGTGTGGGTGTGGGTGGGTGGGTGGGGTGGGGGTTAGTTGGGAGGGGTGATTTTTTTCATCACTGCTTTGTAGTAACCCCTTGACTGCCGGTAAAAAGTGAACACGACCCAAGTGCAAGAGACACAGGTCCTCATGTGCCCCCGGACCTATATCTCTTGCTGAGACCAATTTGTATCCATGTAACATGGGCGATGGTGGCTTCTTTTGCCACGGAAGAACAAAGATTTCAAAAATACCATATATGCACAGTGGCAGGGAAGGAGTTAATCGTATCTTCACGTGGGCCGGCATAAAGTAACCATATTTGTTTCTGCATGCGTCATATTGTGCCGCGTGTTGCGACGAAGCGTGCCTAGTGCGCAAAAGCCATCCTTCATCTATAACGGCTCAACCAGCATCTATAAATGTCACTGGTCGTAAAAATACTGGTAGCTGTTTGGGGAGAGGTGAGGGGGGGGGGGGGCAGTTTCCTTCCCCAGCCTACTCAACCCCCGCCCCCCCCCCCCCCCTTCTTTTTAAGTCCCTTCTATTTATAGGACATTTTAGGACGGGTCGCGGTGGGGCTAATTTCAGTAATAGAATGTCCAAGTTGTCAAAGGGGGCAGGCCTAAAATTGAAGTATCAAGATAAAAATTACGTCATGTCTAGTTACCCTAATTTCGCTGCTGAGCGTACATTTGGAGCGAAGCGCCGTATATATATGTATGTATGGGGTATGTATGTATGTATGTATGTATGTATGTATGTATGTATGTATGTATGTATGTATGTATGTATGTATTTATGTATGTATGTATGTATGTATGTATGTATGTATGTATGTATGTATGTATGTATGTATGTATGTATGTACGTATGTGTGTGTGTATGTATGTAAACAAGAGAATCGCCGATATTTCTGTAAACACAACCTTGAAACTTACCAAAATACTTTCCAAAAAGGATGACTAAGAGAGCCTCCTAGCATATTGTAATTGAACGTTTATAGGAAAGCGGTTGACCCAGATTAGAGACCGTAATTGTTGTCATATTTTCTTGAAAATTTGGATATAGCTAGTCTGGATAAAGACATTGGATGAGTTCGTTAGCCAGCTTCGTATCCTTTCAACTTCTTTCTTCAATAATTACCCCAAAAAAAAACAAAAAAAAAAAAACAAAAAAACAAAAAAACAAAAACAAAACAAAACAAAACAAAAAAATCCCATCTTGTTGTTTTTTTTTTTTTTTTTGTTTTTGTTTTTTTAACAGCAAAAGATCTTCTTGTGATCGATTTCTCTGACAGATGATGTCAGTTTACAGTATCAATTTCAGGACTCCCCGTGCGCAAAAGTTCATCGGCCGACGTCGGCCCGAAGGCCTTTGCGCATTGGGTGGTTTGCATTTCGGATCTAATATCCTTCATCTATAACGGCAGACCCATCATCTATGAATGTTACTGGTCGTAAAAATACTGGTGGATGTAAGGGTGTGTGTGGTGGGGGGGAGGGGGGGGAGGGGAGAGGGAGGGGACAGTTCCCTACATTTTTCCCCAGCATACCCCACTTCCCCAATTTTATTTTTAAAACAGAAAAAGATCAAATAGGTATTTAGATTTTTACTTGTGATTTTGTTTTTGAGGCTGGGGGACTGTCGCCTCGCATATCCCTCCCCATCCCACCCCCTCCCACGTAGTTTAATTTAACAGAGATTAATTGGAAGTCGTCTCCCCCACCCCCCTCCTCGTCCTCTGCCCCGCACCCCCCGTTCCAGCAGTATTTCAGTCTTTAGGAGGTACACGCCTCTCCCTTACCCCTCCTTGTTTGATATTTTTGGAAGCTGGAAAGTAACATG
The DNA here is from genome assembly GCA_036245525.1 of Semisulcospira habei. NCBI lineage: Eukaryota > Metazoa > Mollusca > Gastropoda > Semisulcospiridae > Semisulcospira > Semisulcospira habei. Next base: position 91,211,609 of record BTPG01000005.1, on the reverse strand, counting down.
TAACATGCCTCCCTCGCCTCTCCCCACCTCCCCGCCCCCTCCACCCCCAACGAAAAATAAATCTTCCCACGCTATCGCACTGTTGCCTTGAAAAGAAGTGTATCTTCAATCCCCGTGGATATCGGTGAAATGAACCGGTCATCACAGAAAATCCACCGCAAATCGAACTGCCGCCTAATGTATATTAGATCATGTATGAATATAAATAAGCCAAGCAAGAGGCATAGATCCTCATGAGCCTCCGCAATTTTAGGGGCTCATGAGGATCTATGCCTCTTGCAGGTAGGCAGCGTGACCTGAGTATGTTAAAAAGTCGGTGTCCCGTGTGCAATAATCAATGGAAAGACTTTTTAGCAGCTAAAATATCTGCGCTAAGTGGACACCTTACCAAAGAAAAACATATTATATAGAGGGCACGAGTGGGAAAGGTTATTGACCCCTGTCTAAATTTCTACTTAACCCTCTGGCTGTCGATAGCGGTATTTGTCGCGATGATTCTTGTATGAATCATCGCGACAAAAACCGCTACCGACAGCCCAAAGGTTAAAGACAAAACATACAAAAGTATGTGAGTGTTTTTGTTCGGATAAAATTGAGATTTAAAACCAAGAAGACACTTTGCAGCTACAAAAAATAGCAGTCCGGGCTGAAAGCTACCAGTACTCTGCCACACTTAATGTGAACCCGTGGATAGGGTTATTATTGGCTTAATGATTTAAATTTGCTGGGGTGAAAAGTTCATGCTGAAAACCCAACAGTTTTGTTTTCTCCCACAATATATAAAAAGGGTATTCTGTTTATGCTGGTGTGTTATGTTGTGTTGTGTTGTGTTACGTTGCGATGCATTGCGTTGCAGTACTGTGCGGTGTGTTAGTTTAGTTTAGTTCATTTCATCACGTGTTTAGTTTAGTTTAGTTTAGTTCAGTTTAGTTTAGTTTAGTTTAATTTTTGTTTAGTTTACGTTAAGTGCTGTGCGGTGTGTTTAATTTAGTTTAATTTAGTTCATGTCATCTCAGTTCAATGTAGTTTAGTTTTCTTTAGTGCTGTGCGGTGAGATAGTTTAGTTTAGTTTTCCGTTGGCTTAGTTTAGTTTAGTTTAGTTTAGTTTAGTTTAGTTTAGTTTAGTTTAGTTTAGTTTAGTTTAGTTTAGTTTAGTTTAGTTTGGGTTGGTTTGGTTTGGTCTGGTTCGGTTTGGATAGATTTAGTTTAGTTGTGTTGTCTTTGACAATTGTAGCTCTTGCAGAAATATTGAGAGGAATCCTAAATGCGTGATATCAACTCTTTAAAATCTGGTTCGAGTTTGACTTTAATAATAATTCTCATTACATTATTATTTCATTATAGTGGACTGAGAAACGATTAAGGTCAGGGAGCCTACACGAGTTAAGACACTTGACAGCGACTCAGAAGAGTAGCTGTCAAGTGTCTTAACACGTGTCTGCTTCATGACAAGTGGAAAACCAAAAGCATCGTAGCTTACTCGATGTCTTACGCAAGAAATTCCTGTAGGCGGGAGAAAATGGTGCGAAAATATGCGCGCGTTTCAGCTCATGCATTTATAATGTTAGTCAGAAGTCAGTGACGGAGCTAGCAGTTGCGCAGTCACGTATTCCGGCGCGAAAACCATCTGCTGCAGAGTGACTGTTCTTGTTTGGCGGGCAGCCATGTTTGAACAGCGACGGCAGCGCCCTCTTTATTTCGTCGTCATCGTAAATACCGTGCATCATTCCCTTTTAAACTAAGGACATTTCTGTGACCTTCCCTACGTTTTCTGCGTTGATCTAATGCATGTGAAAATGGGTTCCCATATTTCTATTTATTCTAGGGCTCTGGAATTGATGCCAATGTTTAGAACTCACATTATAACTAAGCTCTATAACTTAAAATAAAATAGACATTTTCTAGAAACAGAGCCACTAGATGCCGAAAAAATGGGTTTCTGCCAATAAAGTGGGTGGGTGTCTCTCTCACACAAATGAAACTGGCATTACAGTCAAAATGGGTGTCTTCACAACAGTAGGCGTCTGTAATAAGGTCAAGTTCATGGAATACTTCTTTTTCACATTAATTTTTTTTCCCAACTTAAATGTGTATGTGTGCTTTAACATTCTTTACATAGTATGGTGCAAAATTCAATAAACACTGGCCCGAAACCTTTCGATTATGATTTTTACAGAGGAAATCGTTTAAACATTGCTGCGTTTTGTCCTTTTGAAGCAAAACAGTTTATCATGGCATTGATGTGAGAATCAACATAATGTATTCTGGAAATTAAAGGACGTTTTTTGTGTGTTTTGGGGTACTCTGGAGTTTCAGACAAACAGCAACAGAGCATTTTGAATATTAACCCTTATCATTCGGAATACACCAGTGTGTGCAACTAGTGTAACTGAAATAGTCCAAGGGTTAGTGCCAGAATAGCTTGGTGCCTCTAGGCGCCAAGCTATTGTGGCACCACCCTTGAACTAAAGCCATTGGTCTATGTCCTCATCTGTAAGTACTGTAATGTAGCTTGCATAGAATTATGGCAGTGAACAGATTTGAAGCTATTAGCCTCAGTATGACTATGATGCGGGTCAAAAAGTGTGGAAAAATATCAAAGATAGAAAAAGACCCAGACGAAGAAACGAACACTTAACTTATTCTACCCCAGCAAAATTTAAGATCCACCACGATAGTTCAAGGGTGATGCCAGAATAGCTTGGCGCCTATGGGCACCAAGCTATTCTGGCATCACCCTTGAACTATCGTGGTGGATCTGTGTCCTGCACTGCAACGCAGTCTTCTGAAGACGACTTCAACATTTGGGCTTAACTTATTCTACCCCAGACACACCACAGCAAAATAAAGATCCACCATGATAGTTCAAGGGTGATGCCAGAATAGCTTGGTGCCTATGGGCGCCAAGCTATTCTGGCATCACCCTTGAACCATCATGGTGGATCCGTGTCCTGCACTGCAACGCAGTCTTCTGAAGACGACTTCAACATTGGGCTCAACTTATTCTACCCCAGACACACCACAGCAAAATAAAGATCCACCATGATAGTTCAAGGGTTACCCAACGGAGAAAGAAACACGCTTAGAAAAAAACGGTACAACACAATTTATTAATATTTCGGGTAAATACCCTTTGTCAAAATAGACAAACAAACAGAGACATTAGCCGCTACTTATCTTCAGATGCAGAAGGAATGTGGCAACTGAAGGTGACGTAAAAAGAAAAAGAAAAGAAAAGGAAAGAAAAGGAAGAACAAAAGTAAAAATGACGTCAAAGAAAAAAATCGTAAGTAGAGAAAGACTCCGAGAGAAACTAAACACGAGAGACAAGAGTGTGTGTAAGCGCGCGCAGGAGCGAGCAAAAGTAAATGCGCGTGTGTGAGGCCGGGGAGAGAGAGAGAGAGAGAGAGAGAGAGAGAGAGAGAGAGAGAGAGAGAGAGGAGAGAGAGAGAGAGAGAGAGAGAGAGAGAGAGAGAGAGAGAGAGAGAGAGAGAGAGAGAGAGAGAGAGAGAAGAGAGACAGCGAGAGAGAGAGAGGGGGGGGAGAGAGAAAGAGAAAGAGAGAGAGAGAGAGAGAGGAGAGAGAGAGAGAGAGAGAGAGAGAGAGAGAGGAGAGAGAGGAGAGAGAGAGAGAGAGAGAGAGAGAGGAGAGAGAGGAGAGAGAGAGAGAGAGAGAGAGAGAGAGAGAGAGAGAGAGAACGAACGGGGAGTACCCTTGGGCACGAAGTAGGCTGAGTGTCTAATACACAAAGCCAGCTAAACACCAACCCGAAGGCAAACCTTATATCACCATCGAGTTGAGGACTACCTCGGGGAAAAACGGGAGGACCCCGGGAAAAAAACCCCAGCATTTAGCATGGTACACAACAAGGAATATCGATGAAACAAAGCAAATAATCAAATTCAGTAAGAGAATAATGGTATAAGAGGAGAGTAGGTAGTTGTGAAACCATCTTCAAGGGTAACTCCAAACAAAACAAAAAAAAAAAAAAAAAAAAAAAAAAAAAAAAAAAAAAAACCGGGTGTGGGGGGAGAGAAAGACAAAAGGGGCGGGGGAAGGGGAGGAGGAAAGGGAAGAGAGAGAGAGAAAGGGGGAAGAGAGAGAGAGAGAGAGAGAGAGAGAGAGAGAGAGAGAGAGAGAGAGAGAGAGAGAGAGAGAGAGAGAGAGAGATGATGAGATGAGATGAAACGTTTTATTGACAGGATAAAGTAGAGAGAGAGAGAGAGAGAGAGAATCAATGAATCAATGAATCAATGAATCAATGAAACTTTATTTTACAACGGTTTAGGCATTGACATCGTCATCGACACAGCCATTTTACAAACCTGCCGTTGCTAACAACTACAAGACTAACTACAAATATACATACATATAAGTAAACATAATACTTGCAAAGCGATGACAACACTATTCACATAGACAGACATACTCATAGACTCACAGACACCCCCCACCCCACCCAACCCCTTCACACATAGAGCTAAGTAGTCCAAATGATTGATTGTATTGATTGATTGTACATTGCTTAACGTCCCGACAGCAACAAGGCTTTCTCAGGACGTGCCTGCACTGCTTGTGAAAAAAAAACAACCAACTAAACAGAACATTGAATGTATGTCGCCAGCCGGTCAAACACATTAAATAAACCTAACACATGGGGCCTAAATAAAGCTAAGACCATTTAGCAACACACATCCAATATCAAGAGCTACAGGCAGTGCAGACAGTAGGGAGAGTTTAAAAAAGGCAAATACAGGTGAATGGACCTCGGGTAGACAGAAACACATGCCCCAGAATAGAGAGAAAACCCCACCCTGTGGGGCTGACCAGGGTGACCCTGGGAACAAAAAAATACCTAACCCCACCCAAGTCCCCCAGGGCAGACCCGGGTGGGGTAGTCCAAATGATAATTGAAAAGGATAACAGACTTAATTGGGAATAAATTGGACCCAGCATAAAAAGAAACATATAATACAAGTGGTTGAGTCATCCCTACGAGTGATCCACAAAATATTTGAAGAGACCCTTTTTAAAACAGGCTAGCGAGGAGGCGGATTTTACATGGTCTGGAAGGGCATTCCAGATAAGTGCCCCTGAGAAGGATAAGCTAGTTTTATATAGATCGATCCTTGGTTTTGGGACTATGAAAAGCTTTCTGATGTTTCCAAGCTTGGACTCAGACTTACGGAACAAAGTGGAGATGTACTCAGGTGTTTTGCGTTTCCACACTTTGAACATAAAGATTGCTTTGTTATATTTAAAATGATCTTGAAGTGGCAGGAGACCTGCTTTTGAGAGCTTTTCTTCAGTGCTAAGGTGTTGATCAGGGCAGATTATTTTGGCCGCTCGTCTGTGTAGGGAATTGAGTCTCTTTAAATGGACCTCACTACACCCATCCCATACCGATGACGCGTAATCGATATAAGAACGTATGTGAGCGTTATAAAATAGTTTACGGGTATCTGAATCAGTATAATATTTCAGTTTTGATAACATAAAGAGATTTTTGGCTACTATTTTGCATAAGGCGTCTGTATGAGCTTGCCATTTTAGCTGACTGTCGATTTTAATCCCCAGTACTCGATGTTCATTTACCTGTTCTACCTGACTACCTTTAAGTGAAAGGTTAAGTAATAGAGGCATTATCTGCTGTTTTTGGCGCGTGGCGACTACCATCGATTTCGTTTTGGCTGGATGAACAACCATAGAATTGTTTATACACCAAGCTGATACTTCATGAAGACTTTGTTGTAGGTTGTCGGAAATTACCTGTATATCTTTACTAGTAGTATGAACTGAGGTGTCGTCAGCAAAAAGGTCGCATTGTACATCTTGGCAAGTAATATGTAGAGGCAAATCATTGATAAATAAGCAAAACAGTAGAGGGCCCAGTACAGACCCTTGGGGCACACCGAAGCTTACATCTTTGAGAGAGGAGTATGAGCCATGAACAAGAACCTTTTGTTTTCTTTTAGTAAGGTAAGATGTGAAAAAAGCAACTGCGTCTCCGTTATTGAGGTATGTGTGAAGCTTAGCAGTCAGAATAGTATGGTTAATCAGATCAAAAGCATTCTTAAAATCCAGATAGACTACTCCTGTTAACTGTGACTTATTCATACCCTTGAGCCATGTGTCAACAAGGCGTGTAAGTGCTGTGTGGCATGAATGCTGCGGACGAAATCCGGATTGGAAAGGGTGGAAGAGCTTACGGTTTTCTAGGTAAGCAAGCAGGTGTTTATGAACGTGCCTTTCCAGTGGTTTGGACAAAACAGATAATAAAGAAATAGGCCGATAATTATTAGGATCAGAACGATCTTTTGTTTTTGGAAGTGGAATTACTTTGGCATATTTAAGTTCGTTAGGAAAAGTCTTATGCTGGATACAGAGATTATAAATATAAGTTAAGGATTCTACAATGTATGGGAGAGACAGTTTAAGTATTTTCGGGCTGATGTCATCAGGCCCCGAGGACTTTTTATTTGGAAGGTTACTTGTAAGTAAACCCACTTCATAAACAGCTAACATAGGGAAGTTGAAGGGGGCTGTGCCCATTGTTCTTTGTTGACAAAACTCAGACAGCAAATTTGAACGGTGATAAGTGTTATCCTGGCTTGGCGATATTAGAGATTTGGCAATCGAAAGAAAATGGTCATTGAATGTATCAGCAGTAAGATTAGTGGGAATGGTAGTTGCGGTACTTGGAGACCCCCTAGTAAGTGTGTTTAGAAGGCGCCATATAGTAGAGGTATCTTTGCTGTCTTTAACCGTGTCACGAACTAACTTTTTTCTTGCCTCTCTGATCATGTATTTAACACGGTTACGCTGTTGCTTATATTCAGTGAACATTTTATTGCTACGTAGATCGTTTCTAAGCGCCATCGCCTGCATGATTTCCGGAGTAAGCCAGGGAGGAAGAGTGTTAGATTTTACCCTCCTCTCGCGTAGAGGAGCATGTTTATTAAGTACATTTAGGAAAAGAGAGTACCAAATACTGAGGGCGGTATTAGGATCATAGGACAGGAGCACGTCATTAAAAGGAGTATTTTCTAGATCAAATAGAAATTCGTCTTTCCTGAAGTGTTTGAATGTCCTATACGTTATAGTTGTATGGCCGTTCTTTTTTGGTTTAGGGAGTTTAGAAGACCAGGAGCAAGCCACAGGATAATGATCACTAACACTAAGATTTGAGACATCAACGTCAGAGACGGCTTTGGGTTTATTAGTATATATGTGGTCAATAAGCGTGGAAGTAGTTGGAGTAATTCTGGTGGGTGATTTCACTAACTGTACTAAGCCAAACAGAGATGACGTTGAGCCCCAGGCGGGGTGCGGCTTAAGTAAATCTATATTAAAATCGCCCAATAGAAGAATGTCGGCCTTCTTTTTTAAAGCTCTGTCAAGGTTATGACTAAACTGATCGTACCACTCAAAAGTTGAGGCGGGATTTCTATATAAGAACCCAATTAATACCGGTTTTGATTTCGGACACTTGACTTCGACCCATACGCACTCCACCCCCATCATTTCTAGGTCGACGCGTCGATGAACTAAATGCTGGATAGAATTATGAATATAGACAGCGATGCCAGTTTGACCGGGAGACAAGGGGTCTCGTCTAATAACTGAAAAATTGGGGATACTGATTGCTGCATCGCTTACACAGGAACTCAGACGCGTCTCACTGAGTCCAAACAGGTGGAACGGTGTAGGATCGTTAATATATACAGATATGTCGGCTAGTTTGTTGTACAAATGAAACACATTGAGGTGCCCTAGAGAGAGAGAGAGAGAGAGAGAGAGAGAGAGAGAGAGAGAGAGAGAGAGAGAGAGAGAGAGAGAGAGAGAGAGAGAGAGAGAGAGAGAGAGAGAGAGAGAGAGAGAGAGAGAGAGAGAGAGAGAGAGAGAGAGAGAAAAAAAAAACAAAAAGGGAGGGGGGGGGGGAAAGGCAAACAAACAGAGCCACCAGCCCCACCCAACAGGCACCCTCCAGCCCACGGACGAACGCACAGGCATGCGAACAAGACGACCACATACAGCCCCAAGGGAATGCACATGATCGCCCCCCACACCCGCGCATAAATCCAAGGACCGGCGACCAAGCGCCCGACAGGGAAGGGCAAGGGATCCAACTTAACGTATGGCCAGCGCTGAAAAAGTCCCCATGGGAGGCACAAAGAGTTGGCCGCATTTCCAACTCTATGTTGGAGAGACGGAAAGAACCATCAACGACCGTTTTAAAGAACATCTTCAGTCGGTCAAGTACCATTACAATAGACCGGTCGGGCGACATTTCAACCAGGCCGATCACTCCGTCTCGGACATTCGTGTTAAAGGCCTCTGGCTTATGCAAACCAGTAATGTCTGGGCCAGGAAAGACCGAGAAAAATTTTTGATTAATAAACTGGGCACTGTGGCGCCACTCGGGATGAATATGAAAGATTAACTTTTTGGACCTTACCTGTGTCTTCTGCTAACTGTCATTTACCTTACCGAGTCGCTTCTGTATGACTACTCACTAACCAGATAGGTGCGGCTGGCGCTGATTGATATGTACTTTGTGCCTCCCATGGGGACTTTTTCAGCGCTGGCCATACGTTAAGTTGGATCCCTTGCCCTTCCCTGTCGGGCGCTTGGTCGCCGGTCCTTGGATTTATGCGCGGGTGTGGGGGGCGATCATGTGCATTCCCTTGGGGCTGTATGTGGTCGTCTTGTTCGCATGCCTGTGCGTTCGTCCGTGGGCTGGAGGGTGCCTGTTGGGTGGGGCTGGTGGCTCTGTTTGTTTGCCTTCCCCCCCCCCTCCCTTTTTGTTTTCTCTCTCTCTCTCTCTCTCTCTCTCTCTCTCTCTCTCTCTCTCTCTCTCTCTCTCTCTCTCTCTCTCTCTCTCTCTCTTCCCCCTTTCTCTCTCTCTCTTCCCTTTCCTCCTCCCCTTCCCCCGCCCCTTTTGTCTTTCTCTCCCCCCACACCCGTTTTTTTTTTTTTTTTTTTTTTTTTTTTTTTTTTTTTGTTTTGTTTGGAGTTACCCTTGAAGATGGTTTCACAACTACCTACTCTCCTCTTATACCATTATTCTCTTACTGAATTTGATTATTTGCTTTGTTTCATCGATATTCCTTGTTGTGTACCATGCTAAATGCTGGGTTTTTTTTCCCGGGGTCCTCCCGTTTTTCCCCGAGGTAGTCCTCAACTCGATGGTGATATAAGGTTTGCCTTCGGGTTGGTGTTTAGCTGGCTTTGTGTATTAGACACTCAGCCTACTTCGTGCCCAAGGGTACTCCCCGTTCGTTCTCTCTCTCTTTCTCTCTCCCCCCCCCCTCTCTCTCTCTCTCTCGCTGTCTCTCTTCTCTCTCTCTCTCCCCGGCCTCACACACGCGCATTTACTTTTGCTCGCTCCTGCGCGCGCTTACACACACTCTTGTCTCTCGTTTAGTTTCTCTCGGAGTCTTTCTCTTACGATTTTTTTCTTTGACGTCATTTTTACTTTTGTTCTTCCTTTCCTTTCCTTTTCTTTTCTTTTTCTTTTTACGTCACCTTCAGTTGCCACATTCCTTCTGCATCTGAAGATAAGTAGCGGCTAATGTCTCTGTTTGTTTGTCTATTTTGACAAAGGGTATTTACCCGAAATATTAATAAATTGTGTTGTACCGTTTTTTCTAAGCGTGTTTCTTTCTCCGTTGGGTACTTCTTTGCATTTCACACGCTTGGCAGTCACCTTTTTGGTCTGGATTGAATAGTTCAAGGGTGATGCCAGAATAGCTTGGCGCCTATGGGCGCCAAGCTATTCTGGCATCACCCTCGAACTATCATGGTGGATCTGTGCAACGCAGTCTTCTGAAGACGACGTCAACATTTGGGGATTCCGATCTTGGGGTAGAACGAGTTAAAATGACAGAACAGAACACTGACATTAATTAATTAACTGACAACATAAGAAATCACTTGAAACTTCAGCCTTTATTTAACGTCTTTCGTCTCCAACAAACAACCAGCCATTCTTTCATTTGCAAAATGGTATGGCAGTACAACCAACCATTCTTTCATTTGCAGAGTTTTTAAAATGGCATGCAGTATATTACAAAATGATCCGCCCCCCCCCCCCTAACACTCTTGTAATCAATTTTTACATTGTCAATGGTTTTCTTATCTTATTATATTGTCTTTTGTCCCCAGCCGGCTGTTTCGTTTTGCAAATCCAAAGGTTATACAGTATACAAAATGTGACCCTTTCTCACGAAACCAGTCTTAACTCGCAGCGAGCCAATCAGCACTACACGCAATAATATGTGGTGGGGGGTCAATCTGGGGCATTTTCACTTTTTGGGAGAAATGTATTCTACATACACCAAAGTATCGTATGGTTAAAATCTTTATCATGAAAAATGCCATTAAATAGGTAAAAAAATGATTTTAAAAGTCTGCCCTTGGCCCCAATTATGCTGCACACAGAAACTTCACAGGCTGTTTTCTCAAAATGGCCGCCGGAGGCTTTAACAACTTTAAACACTTAAGAACAGCTTTTACAATTTTTGCACTACAGCATACAGTCATATATCACAGTAATCAGCAAACACTGTAGTTTTCATAAATGCATATATGTCAAAACATCCAAAATGCGAGTTCTTAAGACTGATTTTGTGAGAGAGAGGGTCACAAATGATCCAGGCGTCCATCAGATAAAAAAAAAAAAAGAAAAAAAAAGCAGGCTATACATGCTGAAACCACCCCAATAATAACACTGATGTAATAAATCTGTATGAAATCGAAAATGCCGCGAGTGGCGGCTCAATTCATTTCTTTTGTAACTTTTTCAGTCTGTTGCGGACGTAATCCTTAATGTTTGTCCAGCGCCTATGTCTAAGTGCAGGTTCCAGCGCCATTGCATACTGTATCTCGGCCTTTCCAGGAAGTTTGTTCATGACGAGGTGTGTCTTGAAACGAGTTTGAACAGCTTTCTCTTCAGCTTCCCCCCATAGTTTCCTTGTAAATCTAGCTTTCTTTCGAACAGGAGCTGACGCAGTACTGTCATCATCAAAACTATCTAGATTGTCATCAGGCTCTGGACGTCTTTTCTCCGTCATGCTCATCGATTCCTGTGTTGCTGACTTGCTACTTGCTTCATTCACAGGTGCTGTTCCCCCCGAGACCTCTCTGCCAGTTTCTGATGCGTCTTCATTGTCAAAGTCAATCACTCTTCATCATCGCCCAGCTCAGCTCTAATGCAACTCTCAAAATCTGTCATCCCATTGTTAACTGACAGAAGAATCTTTGCCACTTTTGCCTTTTGAAGGACGTCTTGAGGTTGGCGGCAGATATGGCGATGTATCCGAATATCATGGCCAAGGAAATCTGCCAGCTGATCCTGGTCTAACTCCGAGATGGCCATTGACTGAGCCAAAGTTGCAACCTGCTTCCGCAACTGAGTAAATGTGAACATGGCTGGGTATGACACCCCTGCTTCTAGGGCATGGGCCTTCAGAACATCATGGCCTCTGTAAGGCCTCTGACCAGAAGGTGTGGCAAAGATGTACTGGGAATCAGCGAGAGCTGGCACCGATTGCCTCATTTGAAGGATTCTGTCCACAGTTGTCATCATCTTCTTCGTCAGCAAAACGGGAACACTCCTATTAAACTTGCCTCTGATTTCCACTCGCTGAAAATGATTCACCATTTTCTTCTCAACCTCTGTGAGACCTTTCAAGATATCTTGATTGGTGATCGATCCAATCTTAGCATTCTGGAAGTCTGACACCTTCATTCTCTGAACTTCTCCCCCTCGTTTTCGGTTGAAAAGTGATACAGCACAAAGAGTTGCTTTAACCACTGTCGGATAATCTTCCGAAACCATCCTTGTCTCAAGAAGCTGTTGGACCTTCCTCACATCTTCACATGATGGGATCAGCTTGGGTTTGTTCATGGTCATTTTCCCGACCGACTGGGCTGCTGTAGCGGACACACAATCATACCAGTCCCCGTTGAAGACAGAGTCAAACCGCTGCGCCTCAGAGAGCTCCTGTCGCCACCTGTCGTCTGAACCCTGTCCAAGCTGTTTGGATGCCTGTGACTGTTTGATCTGTGAACACTTTTTCAAAGCATGGCCTATGCGCATTGCGAGATTGCCTTTTTTGAACTGATGTGTGTCCTCATCAAAATCTGCTAGCTCTTTTACAGCCAGGACAATATGATCAAAGCTAGCTGAATTGATCACAGCATTTAAACTTGCGATTTTCATTTCTGACCTCACTCTGATAATCTTTAACAGTCTCCCTAACTCCCGCATCCTGGAGCTGATTTGTCCAGCCGTGTGTTCTTCAATGTCCCTGCGGTCAAATAATCTCTTTCCATACTCAAGAAGCAAGGGGTCAGTTCTGATGAGACGGCTTATCTCATCATCTCTCTGGGTAGCCAAGACCTTGTGGTAGAAGGAAAATTCAACGTCTAAGGGTATTGGAAGCATGAGCCGACCACGGCGAGCGGCGTCCCCTCGCCGAGTGATCTGAAACCCTCCTGGCTTCTGACAGCAACGTTTTGAGTGTACAGAGATCAGCTTTTTTTGATAGAGCCCTTTGCAATGGCTACAGGCGAGAAGGTCGTCTACCTTACTAGTTTTGGTGCGATACTTAGGAATCAAACATCCGGATTTGTTTTCAAGAACAGCAACGTTATGCATGTAATCACCCTCATCTTGTAGTCTGATCCATGCTCGACGTCTCTGCTTGGTCCCTTTTTTCATCGACAAAATTTTAGCAACGTCTGCCTCATCTGCATGGACATCTTGTAAGTGCGTGCTCATTTTCAAGACAAGCTTGCCACACAATTTGCATGCATGTTTCTTGTCCCATTTGTACTTTCCTTTCCCTCTCTGCGACACGTGCACACCTGTTTCTTCTGTAAGTGCTCTTTCCCCACTCTTTCCAGCATCATGTTCCTCCTGCCTATCCACATTCTCATTGCCACCCCCTAACGCACACTGCACCTTGCTGGTACTAGCGTCACCAACACCTGGCCACCCCAAACCTGCCACTTTGATGAAATCTAACATAGTCGATACAATACTGTCTATGTCCGAGATCCCAGCAATTGATGCCGACACACCCTCTGAATCCGGTGAGCTCGAGCCAGGAACAAACTCCTCGTCATCACTGCCCTCGTATTGCGATGCGCTGGCACTGCTCTCAGTCTCGGGTCCATCCCAGGCGCCATTTGCCAACTGGAGAAAGAAAGAAAGAAAGATTAAAACCAAAGCTGCATTAGAAACAGAAACAGCCCAATTTTGGTTTAAAGGGGCCTTGCACAAGAATAAAAAGAGTAATCCCGTGTATGACCGATTTACATATGTGTGACCTCGGTGACGAGGGCTGGCTTCTGCAGCAGTCAAAATCCACGTTTTCTGAAAATGCAAGCAGTTTTCACACATTTGTCAACCCTGCGTGACCCTTTGAGAGAGGTCACTCAAATTGGCATGTTTAAAAAGGTCTTGCCACAAAGTATCCTTGGGCCAAGCTTGAAGAATGTGGCTTGAATAGTCTCCGAGAAAATGCCACAGTTAACTCATTCTACCCCCAGACACACCACAGCAGGATAACAGGGGTGGGATTCTAGTAAGAAAGAAAACGCGGAAAATCAAACGACATTGGTGTGGGTGGGGGGGGGGGGGGGGGAGGGGTTCATGTCCTTCATTTTCAGCGGCCGAAAAATCAAACGACAGGGGGGGGGGGGGGGGGGGGGGGATAGGCACGCGTGTCCACCGTTCGCCAAAGTATCCAAAAACCGACAGGGGGAGCGAGACCAAACACACCCGAAAATGGACTTTGTTGTTATGACACTCCTGATCTGCAGTATAAAAATGGAATGTGCGTACCAGTTTATGTTCAGATGCACACTAAACGGCACTCTGTCTTGGACAATATCCTTTTTCACCGCCATTTTCCACTGCGACCTAAAGCTACCGGAAGTGTCGGGCGATAGTGAACCAAACTACATACAAATCCAACCCATTTGAGATTTTTTTTGCCATTTAAGAAGATTTTTTTTTTCTCGTCTTTTTCGTTGTTATTAGACGCGGAAAATAAATATGCTTCAGCGGAATTGTGAAAGAATTTCCACGGAAATCCGCGGAAACGCGGAAGAATCCCACCCTGGGATAAGGATCGACCATGATAGTTCAAAGGTGATGCCAGAACAGCTTGGCGCCTACGGGCGCCAAGCTATTCTGGCATCACCCTTGAACTATCATGGTCGATCTGTGTCCTGCGCTGCAATGCGGTCTTGAGAGGACAGGGGCAAAATTTAAGGATTTTGGTGTTGGGGTAGAATGAGTTAAAGTTTACCATGGACGACGGACGGACGACCAGTGGCCCAGAACATAAACTCACTTTTGCTTCGCACGCACGCCAGCCAATAAAATGAAGATGATCATAGAATCACTTTACTTACCAGTTTGTAATTGGGAGCATTCCGCTGCCGTCCATGCACCCTCCTACCAGACGCACCCTCTGTGGCAGAGGCTGGGGGGCCATGATTCTGCAGCATAGATCCCGATGGGTTTGGACATCCTGCTGCCATCCGGCGCTGGGTGTGTGCCAGAAAGTCCTGAGCCGGTGTGACCAAAATGGTGTTGCTGAGAACATGTCCAATACAACCATGTAAACCAACTGACATTTTGAATCAGATTGATTGTACATTGCTTAACGTCCCGACAGCCACTAGGCTTTCTCAGGACGTGCCTGCACTGCTTGTGAAAAAAACCCACCTAAACAGAACATTGCCATGTATGTCGCCTGCCGGTCAAATACGTTAACTCATTCTACCCCAACACCAAAATCCTTAAATTTTGCCCCTGTCCTCTCAAGACTGCATTGCAGTGCAGGGCACAGATCGACCATGATAGTTCAAGGGAGATGCCAGAATAGCTTGGCGCCCGTAGGCGCCAAGCTATTCTGGCATCACCCTTGAACTATCATGGTGGATCCTTATCCTGCCGTGGTGTGTCTGGGGTAGAATGAGTTAAATAAACCTAACACATGGGGCCAAGACATAAAGCTAAGACCATTTAGCAACACACATCCAATATCAAGAGCTACAGGCAGTGCAGACAGTAGGGAGAGTTTTAAAAAGGCAAATTTATACAGGTGAATGGACAAAGGGTAGACAGAAACACATGCATGCCCCAGAATTGAGAGAAAAACCCACCCTGTGGGGCTGACCAGGGTGACCCTGAGAACTAAAAACTGGCAATACAGTAAAAAGCGATACTTCAGTTGCACATTCCTAAAGACCTGTTTGTGGACGTTCGTTCTTCGAATCGCGAGGCAGTTTTGCGAACGAGGATTGAAATCTGGCGCCATTTTTGTTTTTAAAAAAAAAAGTCAACTGATACTGTGCATGCATGTGGCAAGTTAACACGTCAGAAAAAAGAAAGAAAGAAGAAACAAAATCGCGTGACAGATTGACCTTGTAATGGGGTTATTGAACGAATTCCTTTCATTGAAGAAGAAAGCTTTTGTTAAAATCGTGGGGTTCTATTATCATTTACTACAAGACTCAACGGTCAGGCCCGGAGCGGCCGAGAGGCCGAAGACACGTTTGAAAGCAGACGCCTTATTTTTCTGGGACAAACGGGTACGGGGATTGGAGGCATCTCTCAGTTAAATAACTGCACTGAACAAGTACATTTGGGCGTGCTCTTAACTAAGAAATATTGCATAAAGTACCTCTGCAAATGCGAGAGAATGACCGGTGCGTCCGTTGGAGACGAAAGACGTTTAAGCAAGGGAAGCAACTCCGTTCATCGGTGTTGGACCAATCAAATTGATCTGAAAACACTCCGGCCGCTTCCGTGTCCACACACAGGCCCAGGGCATCCCTGAAACACAACGATGAAGTAAATCTGTTAAAATGGGCACATCGTATTTTGATATTTTTTTCCTGAATTTTGAATGAAAGATAATACAGAAACAACCCTCAGAAAAAATGGGTGTCTGATCTGGCCACCCAGAATTTTACACAGACCCAGATTGCATAAGGATGGTAAAGAAAGTAACCCATTTTAGTCATTTGGTGTACGCACACACACACACACACACACACACACACACACACACACACACACACACACACACACACACACACACACACACACACACACACACACACACACACACACAAAGTGAGGGAAAACTGAGAAAGAAAAGGGAGAACGGCTTGGCGAGATCATTATGAAGCAGTCCGTGAAGAGTCAATACGGCAGACAAAAAGGTTTAAGTATGGAAATCAGCTGATAAACTACATTTTCTGATCCTATCGTAGGTAAAATTGTTGTACATGAATCCAGTGAATGACGTCCACCTCATGCAAAATGGTATAAATGATCGTCCGTCTGTGTCTCGTATGCAAAATCAGTCAGTGCACTTGTTTTACTTCGGACCCACCGGCCTCGGTCAGAGGGGAACTAAATGGGTTAAGGCCCCGCTACACGAGCCCGGTTTTGAGGCCGATTCCCGATCAGTTTTCGAATCGGTAGGTGATCGGGCCGGACTTAAAAACGTGTGTACTGCCACACATTTCCCGACTTGTTTAGCCGACCGGTTTGAACCGAAGACATAATCAAAGTCGTACCTGTTCTGCAAAATGACTGCTAGTTTTGACAGTGATGATGATGTGCTTGCATTATCAGCAGTTTTGCATCATCGTATTCGGGAAGAGGCGTGCTAAACATCAGCACTGAACGGCGGTGGTACTGATCACAACAGGCGTGTTCCACCATTTGCAAACCGTGCTGAAACGACATGATTTGCGAGACGCGCTCTGATTGGTTGAAGCTTACGATCGGGACCGATTCGGATCGGAAATATAGAGCAGGTTCTAGTCACCCGATTCCCAGCCGATTGGGACCGGATCGGATAATTGACGTCATCCGATCGCAAACGGATCGGAATCGGCTTCAAAATCGGGGCACAACCGGCCCGTGTGGTACGGCAAAAACTGACTGAAACTGAACCTCAGACTGATTTTGCTGCTGTCGGTTTGGACCTGGGCCGGGCACACGAGGCTGATACGACTGGCCTCATTTATTCAAGATTGTGCATCATATTCGAGTCGGGGTTAGGAAACATGTTGAAACACTTCCGTCTAGATCGGTGTTTAGGAGTGATACTGATAATCTCACTCTCAAGTGATTTTAAAACCTTATCCCGCCTACGCCGGAGCGAAATAAAACGTTTTAAAATTCACCACGAGAGTGAGATTCTCAGTATCACCTAAAACACCGATGTAAGAATCTATTTCTTACTCATCTATTTCTTTGCAGCAATCTGGTGTGATCTGGCTTCGGCACACGCCTAGCCCACAACAAAGGTCAAACGGCCACCATCGTGTCTTGGCAAAAATGTTGACTTTAATGTGGCGTCATTACTTTTAGATCCAATACAATACAATACAATACAATACAATACAATACAATAATACTTTATTAATCCCTAATGGGAAAATTCACTGTCTGCCCATACAACACATGACATCATCATTCACTTAATTAAATAACCTATAACTCTCAGATAAAGAGATGACATGTAACAGGTACCTTTGTAACACTCTTGGCATCAGAACACTTATGGTTTATGCCCCCTGTGCTTCTGGTATCACTGAGCGATGTTGCAGTGAACTACTGAATGGACTAGTACTAAACAACTAAAGAATGTTGACAAACACTACCTACTGAGTTGGCATAACGTGATGTACTACTTTTGGGTACTCGAAATCTGTCATTTTGTTCGATACGTCTGCTGTCAAATTCATATCTAAGTGGATGTGTTTTGTTATCAAGAATGTCAGCCAGTTTGTTCGTAATCCGTCTGTTGTACAGTGTGTCCAAAGTTACTAGTATCTTGTGCTCTACCAATCATCCCGTCCGCATTTCCTCATTACTTTGTTAAGACAATCGTGATCTCTTTTACATAAATTTCTACCCCAGCACGATAGTCCAAAAGTTAGAACGCTAACAATACTGGAGCAGTAACCTGCGTGCTTTGATTACACGATCTGAGTTTTCTCAAACAGTAAAGACGGGTATGCGCTTTTTTTCACCGGCCTCTGTGTTTTGTTTCCAGTTGAGCGCGTTGTCAAAAAGAACACCTAAATACGTGTAGGACTCTACACGCTCAACTTCTGTTCCGTTGATGACTACAGGCTCGGGGTGACTCAGATGTTTGTTTTTCCTGAAATCTATGATCATCTCTCTTGTATTGACAACATCTAATTCAAGATAGTTTATATCGCCCCACTCTACAAAGTCGTCGATCTCTTGTCGATAGTGTCTGTCGTCCTCATTCGTAATCTGTCCTGTCAGTGCCGTGTCGTCAGCGTATTTGACCATGACACAGTCGTCATGAGTGGCTCTACAGCCTGCTGTGAGTATAAAGAAAACAAAAAAGGCGACAGGACAGTGCACCGGTGTTGGTAAAACGTACATCTGAGATTAGATCCAAACTAATTCTAACATACTATGGGCGGTTAGTGAGATAGTCCAAAACTGACGGCCCAAAGAATGGTAGAGGCATTTATGTTCATGTGAACTAGTTTGTAAGCGAGTATGTGTGGTTGAATGGTGTTAAAAGCATATGAAAAATCATAGAACATCAGTCGAATGGAGGCTCCTTTTTTTATCTTCTAAATGAGGGTAGATGTTGTTTACAACATGGAAAATGTCATCATCAACACTTCTTTGCCGTCTGTAAGCAATCTGAAAGGGGTCCATAAAAACAGAAACCTGTATTTCAAAATGTGAAAGAACAGCCCTCTCAAAAACCTTCATGACACATGATGTAAGAGCTATCTATCTATATCCCGTAGTCTTGCCGACCGTTGGTGCACCACTGATGACTTGGCAACCAGCTCCCTCCATCCCTCTCTGTTGGTCATGTTATTATTTAAATTGGGCAGTTCAGGCACTACTGAAGAGGACCGGTGTTAAAAATAATTTTTGCCTTGTTTGAAAATGTGTAGTAGGGCTGAATGTTGGAATTTGCTGGAAATTTTTGGTTAGATGAGAGGAGACATGTTTAGTGCTTTGATTCATACCATCCTGAGCTTATCCAGTGGACAATTGCGGGCCTATGTTGAGTTGCCGTTGACGTAGTGATTTGAGGCCCCGGTACGCTGATTTCAGCTGTGCTTGGGTGTGGGGTTGGTAAGAAATCAGGTTAATAGCCAAGAAATGAGACTGTCAATGTGCTGTTTTTTTATTTTTGTTACTGTGCATGGCAAATGTGCAGCTGGTGCCCGGCGGTAGTGTTTTTTAGGGGATTGAAATACTAGGGGATGCCTGGGCATGCACTGACTATGGCTAAGCTTACAATCGGGGCCGATCCGGATCGGAAAAATAGAGCAGGTTCTAGACACCCGATTTCCAGCCGATTGGGATCGGAACGGGTATATGACGTCATCCGATCGCAATCGGATCGAAATCGGCTTCAATGAAATCGGGGCACAACCGGCATGTGTGGCGGGGACTTTAAGACAAAAGATTGTACTTACTCTTAAAGTAATACTGTGACACGGCTATCTAAGAAGTGTATCAACTGAAGCCGTTCAAGTATCTTCCCAAAACTGACAGATTATCAGTTGATGAGCCGAAAGATTTGACTGACTAGTAGACGTGACCGGACTGAACAGGCTTTGCAACAAGCAGGCTGGCGGCCGAAAAGGCCGGAGGCGGGTATGGCCTACAATCCGGATTCCCTAGTGCGGTTTCACTGACCGGCCGCTCCGGCAGTGTTCGCCAACAGTGTGGTTCTCGGCGCGGACGGTCAGTGATGCCGCGTGCCGAATCATAGTGCAATCCGCGCCATCGAGTTTCAGTCACCCTCGTCAGTGATCCGCGGAGGGAAAAAAAAGAAAAAAAAGAAGAAGTAGTGTCGTCTTGAAATGTGAAAAGAAAAATAAGATCAGTCCGGCTTCAGTCGTGATCAGAGAAAACACTACTATAACTATCCCGGCCGGCAGTGACTGATTAAAACTGTTTCAGCCCTCCCGCCCCCCCCCCCCCCCCCCCCCCCCCGCCAAATTCCCCGGCACCGGCGTTCGGCCGCACTTGTCGCCGGAGTCCGCACAGTAGTCAGTCACGTCCCGGCACAGCTCAGCTGAGAATGAAAGTGTTGTGTCGAATGCCGCCTATTTCTTGGGAATCGGCCTAGTTCAGTCTCCGGATTGTGAATCCGTCGAAAACTGATTACCGACTGAATGCTTCGTGACGGCCCCGGCTGTGACTGAACAGACTCAGTGAATCCGTGATGGTACCCCGTCCCCAGCAGCGACACTTAACAAACAATGAATGAAATAACAAATACGCAAGCAAGGAACCAACCTACCCGGCAACCAACCAACCAAACAAACAGGCAAACTTGAAATGAAGGTTTAGAATAAATCCTCTGAGCCATCGACAGGCATTGCAAAGTTACGCCCCCTTGCGCGTGCTTAGAAATAGGTCAGTAAATTCAATCACACCGCCATGTGCTTCAGTTTGCTCGTTCATCGCTGACAACAGGAAGGACTCTAATCAGCCACTCACGTGGTTCTGAGCTACCGCCCAGTACACAAGCTGACCGAGAGGCAGTCAGGACATCTATCGCAGCTGCGGAGAGGTCTGTATCCACACGAGCAACCAGCGATTTGGTTTTGAAAACGATTGCCGATACACGTCGATTACAACATGAAGGATTTTGTGTTAGCCATTCTTGCTACGTTTGTGGCTTGCTCCGTCGGACTGCCTTCGCTTCCAGTGGTCAGATTCTCTGTCTACGAAAACGAGGTGAGAGGTCAACTAGTGGACATCGATTAGATTTAGAGATTATAGTGTAGATTTCGACCGCTGTCGGCTGATATTCGGTGAACGAAGCTTTTCTCCAGGTTTGTGCTATTTTTAGTATTTTGTGTCCAGTAGACAGTTTTGCTCGTTTCGTACCATCGGGCAAAAGCACAGGAGAGTTTTAATTCAAGTCATACATTGGAACTGTAATAAATAACTATTTAAAAAAAAAAACTTGGGCGGTATGGCGTTTGAGTCAATTTGGGGCCGATATAAGAAAAATAACGGAAGGCAGGTACAAGCTGGAGGTTGCCATCACTGACCTCTATTCTAATACAGGTCAGTGTTGCCATGTTGTCATTGTCATTCGCACGTGACTGTACCGAGTGTTTGTTTGCGGTACACAGGTGTGTTAAGACGTGTCGCAATCGTGACCAATGTGGCTGTTTAGTGCAGGAGTACATGTACAAAGTTTTTTGGCGTTGCATATGTTCAAGGTTATTGACACACCAGGCCAGAAAACATACCAATTATTAGAAATAGAATGCTGGGGGGGTGGGGGGGGGGGGGGGCAACATTTGTTATCAAAATAAACCAAAGTTTTAAGCAAACTGACAGTGACACATCATTTACTACTAATTTTACATAGGAAAAGTGTTGTCAGGAGAAGGCGCCACAGAAAAAATCTGTCATAAAACAAAGAATAGGAGGGAAATGGTGTTGTTGACGAGGTTTTTATGTCATTGTTGCAACTCACAAGCATGTAACCCATTCCTTCAAAACATTGTAGAACTGGCAGTGAAATGAAGCAGTTCTGTTATAAATTGAAAATTATAATACTAAATAACAATAACACTCTTTATTGCCATTTGTCATGGAACATAGAATGGTTTGATGTTTATTGTATACACAAGGTGACACACATAAAATATCATACACACCACAGGTAACAGAAGCTAAAATGAGCATAAGTTTGTATCAAACCTTAAAATCACAGGCCTTGAAGATATAATACTAAAAATTAAACTTGGCTTAAGAGATATATATATAGGAAATCTAAAACAAACTCAACTTAAGACTTGTTAGAGTACACTAATATATTATATATTATATATATATCACATTAAATGGGCAGTAGATAAATAAATGGTAGTCATCAGTGTGCAGTTTTTAAATCTGACAATAAGTATAACAAATAAAGTGCATAAATTTAAGAAGAAGTAAATCAGAGCATTGAACTCAATGATGAGTACATATGTGACCCTCTCTCACGAAATCAGTCTTAGTTTGCATTTTGGGTGTTTTGAGATATATACATTTCTGAAATGTACAGAGCTTGCTGATTAATTTGATATATGAATGAATGCTGTAGTGCAAAAATTGTAGAAGTTATTAGGGTTTAAAGTTGTTAAATGCACCGGTGGCCATTTTGAGAAAATAGCCTGCAAAGTTTCTGTGTGCATGTCTTGCACACCTACCTTAGCAACGGGGGTTCAAAGTCAACCAATCAACCTGATATTTTACATGGTGGTTCAGTAAGTCCTTAACCATGTGTAAAACCTCACATTAAGTTGCTAGCTAGTCAGGATCTTGTGATAAATAGCCCCCTAAAGTGCTATGTAAACATGACAGATTTGGGGGAAAAAATGCATTTTTATATTTTGCTATCAAACTCAAGGCATAAATAATTTCAATTCTGTTTGAGCATAAAAGTATATTGCTATAATATATTTAGGCAGAACATGTATGAAAATGCCCTGTAGCACTCTTATTTAGTGGCAAATGTTATCTAAAATTAGATTGCGGACGCGTTCAAGGAACCTGAAAACCACCATCACCAAGGCAAAATAAAAACCATCATTACAAAGACTGAATACAATTTACATCCAATTTATGAATTTGCCAATCACTTTATTTCATTGTTTGTCATTTATACCCACTTATGACTGATTCAAACTGTAAAGGACACTAGACAGAAATTATCCTTAAAACATGCAAAACAGAAGTCGCAGTCAGCTGCCTGTTGTCCCAGACTGAAATGAATGCTAAAATTTACTACTACTACCCTGCAAAATGAAGTCACAAAAGCTAAAAAGTCAAATCTACAAACAGATTATTAGTAGTTCCAATATAAATTAGTAATCATGCAACAACTTTAAAAAAAAACACAATCTTTACTTACAGGTTGCACTTGCAGATAAAATGTAAAAAAGGAAAGTCCTCACGTATTGCAGGCAGCATACACTTCACCAAATACATCCCCTTCAGTATCCAATTATCCACTCAAGCAAAGCACACTACACCACACAAGCACAGTAACCACACAAGCACAGTAACCAGACACAGTTGTCTTTGCACACTGGAAATAAGCCGCGAGGGAGGAAGGCACATAATGTCTCGGGCGTAGTCTTGAATGTTTTGAAACAGTTACTGCTATACGTCTCTGGAAAATCCTGGAGCTGGTATGATGGCTGCATGCGGGTAAGTTGAGCAACATGGCCAGGAACAGCCAGTACCTTCTCCTCTTTAGCGTTGATGATGGTCATCTAGTAAAACACCTTTACAGGATGCTGGTGACTGAACGTGAAGCGTCCAACAGACTTGCTCCCATTCAAGCTTCTCGTTGTCCTATGCACAGTTGTATTTTATGAAGCGCACCTCGCGGGCTGTGTCATGGGTCATCAGGCTGAGGGTGTTGTTCTTTTGCCCCCCAGCCTTTTGTCATGTTGGCATCAGTCCCTCTGCCTGGTAATGCTTTGAGAGGCATGTCAGCATGTCTTGGCTGATACTGAAAACAGAAACAAAAACAATAATGAAGTCAATGAAAATAAACTGTTACTGCTCACTAGACACAAAAAATGAATGTGCATGATTCTGTTTAGTGCTTAAAATAAGGTATTATACATACCCAGCGTTCATGCTGCTCATTTTACTTGCTGCAATCTGTCTTCGTTCCATTCGGTGCACTCTGTCTTCGGTCCATTCCGCATGCACACACTTGCAATGCCAGGGATCATCCACTCCTTTGCATCTGAACAAAATAGTATAACTCATTTTAAACTGTATGTTTATGTGAGCCATTTATGTATTACCGTTTCCTAAAGCCTGCGCGGTGGAGCTTTTTGGTGGAGTGCAGTGTGCGCAGTACTGGCCCCACCCTTTAAACCCTTGGTTCATCTGCCATGGCCTAGCAAGCTGGGACGATGGCATCGAGGTCCTCGGGTCGTAGGTTTTATATCAGACTGTCCTTGTCCTAGTCTCTGGCTCAAAAGCCTTCCCCGGAGACACGGGGGCTTTGATGTCAGGGGTTTCCTCCCTTAGCCTTTCCGCAGCCAAGCGGCCAGGCCTGCAAGGCAGCAGGCGACTCGTGGAGGGCGGGGTCGTCTATGTCCCGTGCAGATGTGAACATCTGCCCACTGCCCATAAACGGTATATAAACCGCTGAAGAGACCCTCACAGCCATCCACCAGCTCAAGAGTGGCAAAGCAGCAGGCATTGATGGAATACCGCCAGAGATCTGGAAACATGGAGGCACAGCACTGCACAACAAGCTCCATGACCTCTTTCTCTGCTGCTGGGAGGAAGGAACACTACCAAAAGATCTCCGTGACGCAGTCGTTATCACCCTGTACAAGAACAAAGGCGAGAAGTCTGACTGTTCCAACTATCGGGGAATTACCCTGCTGTCCATTGCTGGGAAAATCCTTGCAAGGCTGCTCCTGAATCGGCTGGTACCTGCCATCGCTGAAGACCAACTCCCAGAGGGCCAGTGTGGCTTCAGAGCAAACAGGAGCACCACCGATATGGTCTTTGTGCTGAGACAGCTACAGGAGAAGTGCCGCGAGCAGAACAAAGGGTTGTACGTAACATTTGTCGACCTAACAAAAGCGTTCGACACTGTGAGCAGGCAAGGCATGTGGCAGATCCTGGAGCGACTTGGCTGTCCCCCAAAGTTCCTCAACATGATTGTCCAGCTACATGAGGACCAGCAAGGCCAGGTCAGACTCAACAATGACCTCTCAGAACCATTCCCTATTCTCAACGGCGTAAAGCAGGGCTGCGTGCTGGCACCGACCCTCTTCACCATCTTTTTTAGCATGATGTTGAAGCAGGCCACAGTGGACCTCGATGATGACGATGCAGTGTACATCAGGTATCGTCTCGATGGCAGCCTGTTCAACCTCAGACGACTGCAGGCCCACACGAAAACCCTAGACCAACAGATTCGTGAGCTGCTTTTTGCTGATGATGCTGCCCTCGTTGCACACACAGAGAGAGCCCTGCAGCGCATCACGTCTTGCTTCGCAGATGCTGCCCAGCTCTTTGGACTCGAGGTCAGTCTGAAAAAGACAGAGGTCCTCCATCAGCCGGCACCCAAGACAGTGTATCGCCCTCCTCACATCACCATTGGCGAGTCTGAACTAAAGTCAGTGCACCAGTTTACTTACCTTGGCTGCATTATCACGTCGGACGCCAAGCTGGACAAGGAGCTTGACAGCAGGCTGGCAAAAGCGAACAGCGCTTTCGGGCGACTTTTCAAGCGGGTGTGGCACAATCAACAGCTGAAAACAGGCACCAAGATCAGCGTGTACAGAGCTGTAGTCCTCACCACCCTGCTGTATGGTTCCGAGTCCTGGGCCCTCTACTGCAGCCAACTACGACTCCTCGAACGCTTCCACCAGCGCTGCCTGCGTACCATCCTGGGCATTCACTGGAGTGACTATGTCACCAACGTCGAGGTCCTTGAACAGGCTGAAACTGTGAGCATCGAGGCTTTGCTGCTGCGGACACAGCTCCGCTGGGCGGGGCATGTCTCCAGGATGGAGGATCATCGCCTACCAAAGATCACCCTGTTCGGCGAGCTTGCTACTGGACACCGTGACAGAGGGGCACCAAAGAAGAGATACAAAGACTGTCTCAAGAAGTCACTTAGTGCCTGCCAAATCGACCACCACCAGTGGTCTTCGCTTGCTGCGGACCGTGACACCTGGCGCTCTACCATTTACAAGGCAGCTGTCTCCTTTGAGGACTCTCGCAGAGCTAGCCTTAAGGACAAGCGGCTCAGGAGAAAAAACAGAGATGCCGCAGCTCAGAACCCTGGCCAGACCTTCCCCTGCAGCCACTGCGGTCGAACCTGCCTGTCTCGGATTGGCCTCCGCAGCCACGAACAAGCCTGCAGACGTCGTGGGCAACTCCTATAAAATCTTCGTTCGCGAAGTCAAGCCAAGAGAGAGAGAGAGAAGAGAGATGTATTACCATTAGTAGTAATAATTAGCCTATTCATCTTGTGTTGACAATTGGTCCACACACACACACACACACTAACACACACACACACACACACACACACACACACACACACACACACACACACACACACACACACACACATATTATGAGCCTGTGACAAAAGGTCGTTTGTACCAAAAGTAACAACCAACAGAAATGTCCAAGGTAACAACAACAGAGATGTCTTTAAAATAGGCTTATTTTAGGCACTTGTTAGTTTGATGTATCTGGCACGTGGGAATGTGAAATTAATTAATGTGAAGTTGATGCAGAAACAAATGATTTCCAGCAGCAAATAATTAACTCTGGCCCTTTCTGAAAATGATGTTGTTATGGTGGACATATGATGGTGATAAATATGATCACATTAAGTCAGTTTATTATTTTTGATTATTCTCTTTCAAAAGAAATTAATTGTTTAACCTGTTCTCACAAGTGGATGTATAAAGAGTATTTTATGCTTTTTGAAATTAATTTTTCTGTACTCAGTCAATTTAAATCACAAAAGACAGTTCTTCATGTGATTACCACATTTTACAAAAAAAAAAAAAATCTTCAGCCATTGTCCTTAGATGAAATAACAGAAATACAAATTAAATATGTTCCTGTCACTCAGCAGAGAAAATGTTTGTTGTCACACTCAGTGTGACACTGGACATACTATTGGACATACACATGAAAATCCTCTATAGATCAGCCATTCTGGTGAAAAGGAAACATGAGAAATGCCAGTGCTCCAACAACAATGTATTCATAGTGGAATCACAAAAGAACTAATTTTCTGTTGTATTGCAGTTTTCTTGACTAAAAATATGTTGGTTGTTACGCGCATGACGTTTTGTCATAGGCAATATATACAACCTTAATTATGATACAATGCACCTAGTACTTCTTTCTTCCTAGATTTTTTGTGAGCAGCATGGTTTCAGTTGTCCTCCCCAAGACACAATACACGCTGGTATCCTTCCTTGTTACAACATGTGCAAAAGGGAGGTAAGCAGTGTGTCTAGAGTACATTTACTTGTGCATTTGTACTGTTTGTTTCACTTTCAGGATGTGGTGATCAACAGGCCTCGTCTGACAAATTACGTGTACAAGAACTGCGCACCAACCGACAAGGAAATATTTAACCTGATCAGCCTGACCTTTTCGCCTGACCCTCTGTCCTTACCTGGCCCCCTGAATGTTTCCTTCAGTGGAGTGGCCAAATCTATGGTGGATGCTCCTTTGAAGGTGTGTAACCTGTAATGAGTTTGAAATAAATGTGTGCCTAGGTTTTGTTTTATGGGTGTGTACATTACTAGTACTGCACACACGCAGTGATGTTTTTGTGTGTATATATCTCAATCATATGTCCAGTTATCAAAACACGACTTCATGACGTTGTCAACAGTAATAATCATACAGTAATCATGCAGTGTACATTATGGTTCTACATGAAAAGTATGGCAGTGCTGACAGTTTTTTGTTGTTGACACGCATGATGTACAAATCAGGAGCTTCACTATATAAAAAATGTATGGGTGTGCTGACAACCACGATTAACTCGCTGTGTAGTTTACAGGAAGAATGGTGACGTTTAACTTTGGTCTATAATTTGTTACTTGAGACTCAGAAATTACAGAAGTGAATGGTTAAACTATGATGAATGTAGGATAGTGCTTTATTAGCTTGGCACTAATGTGACTAAGGTCAGCCTATCTACTCTTGAATTGTCAGGGTGTGTATATGTAGTCTTGTTCCTTTGATGGCAGCTGATCTGTGACATTGAATTTATAATGATTAAAAAAACACAATCTGTGTCCACTAGCAGTGAAGGGGTCAATCCATTATATCTTGGGCTGATTTTATAAAATTTACTTATTGTCCCGTGAAGGCTACATTACAGATCGATCAACCGTTTTAGTTCAAGGGTGGTGCCAGAAAAGCTTGGCACCTGAGGCGCCAAGCTATTCTGGCACCACCCTTGAACTATCAGTCAAATTTATTGCAAGGAATGGGTGTGTCAGGATGAAAAGGGTTAAATAAAGTGATGTTATTATTTGTGGTTACAATTCATCCTCTTTCCCAACTTTCTTACGAGAATTTTGCCTCTTGCTAGCAAGGAGCGACCTCCTTCACATCCCCAAACTTTTTTGTTTATTCACAGGCTGAAGTCTACCTGGGCAAAAAGGTGGGCAGTGCATGGATTAAGATCCCCTGCATTGGCGAAATTGGCTCCTGCACTTACGACGATGTCTGTGACTTGCTGTCTAACATTGGTGAATGTCCACAAGAATTTGTCGACAACAACATCCCCTGCAAGTGCCCATTCCATGCTGTGAGAACCTGTTTCAATTTTTTGGTCTGGGGGCATTTGAATGATGAGATTTAGTTTCATGACCTTCGCCTGTTTAGCAGCTCCATTATGTTTGTGATAAGTGATCCCTCATATATTCTCAAAAGTGATTAAAAAAAAAACCAACGTGATTATGTGGATGATTTCATAAACAAACATGAAATTTGTTTATACTAGGGATCAGAATCATTGCAGGGGAGAAAATTGATGTTGCTGATTCATTAGTTAGTTGCTATTCTCTCCCATAACTTTGTGGAAGAGTCTTTGTGTTGTGAGTTATATGTATTGGTCTGTGATTTGAAACACACAGCTCTGTGCTGTAAGGTCCAAATCACAGATCAAAGACATTTGTCTAAATCTGTGTCTGCAATAAAAACCCAAACATACTCATGATATTGACATTAGATACATCCATTGTTGAAAACACAATATGTGTTTGATAATAATTAGCACATTTTGATGAAAACAGTGGATTAAAATCCCAGATAAACATTCAATATAAAAAAGCATATTTGTGCGGGCTGTTAAGCCATTGTTGCAATGTTGGCATCATACTCCAAAAAGAAGACAGTTTGGCCGAGTACTTTGCACAGATAGCAGTATTAGAGTCATGGTGCAAAGATAGTTTTCTGGAAATGAATGTACAGAAAACCAAGGAACTCGTCATTGATGACAGGAAAGTTGATATTTTTGTACCTGTCTCAATTAATAATCAACCTGTAGAGGTGGTCACTGAATTTAAGTACCTTGGCACAGTCGTGGATAGTGGGCTGTCCTTCACTGGAAACACTGATCTGATTGTGAAAAAAGCAAACCAGCGTCTGTACCTTCTTAGGAAACTGAGAAGTTTTGATGTCAGTTCCAGGGTTTTAGAATCCGTTTATAGAAGCCTGATCGAAAGCATACTGACGTTTAACATCACTGCTTGGTATGGCAATCTCAGTATGAAAAACAGGGGCAGACTGTCACGTATTGTCAGAACAGCTGAGAAGATCATTGGCCTAGGACAGTACCCAGTAGATGATCTGTACCATAGAGCTGTCCGAAGGATAGCTGCTAGCATTGTCAATGATCCTAGTCACCCACTCTCTGATCAGTTTCAAATGCTACCATCAGGCAGACGTTTCAACATGCCACTTGCCAAAAGGAATGTTTTTAAGAAGTCTTTTATTCCAACTGCTGTCTCGATTTTGAACTCTCGTTTATAACGCCGCGATAATTATATCTACTTAACATTACCTCCCATCTTGTGACAGATTGCTTGTGATAGATTGCTGCAATGATAATTTTTCGTGATATGCTTTTGCAGCGTTTGTTAATGTCTTATATTGTTGTTTCATGATGAGCCGAAAGGCAAATTTCTGTCGTGCCTGGACTCGAACAGACAATAAAGTTGTATTGTATTGTATTGTATTGTATAAGATGCACACTTCTTTTTGAATCTATCTCTGATTTCTGGAAATGGTCTATTACAGGGCACCTACAAGCTTCCCGTAGCAAGTTTTGATGTGGAGGCCGCAATTTTCCCACCCGGTGACTACCACGGCCAAGCCAACCTTACTTACAATGGTAATCTGGTTGGCTGCTATGAACTCTATGCAACATTTGAATAGTTAATTATGCTCTCAGGATTTCTTTCCTTATTCAGGAAAAGACAATGGAAAATATACTCATGAGTTCTTCGCTTGTGTCCCATGCAGCTGTGTGCTGGCCTGTCATTTTAGACCTTATGGCCATAAGGCCCCAAATCACAGACCTGCACAAGTTTATAGTTACTGCTTGGATACACTTTTCACATTATTTTTTTTGTTCTCACTAATCCATTGCAGATATTAGTGCTGATCTGTAATTTTGGATCTCACAGACTCAGACAAAGTCAGAGTTGTAAGGTGCACAATCACAGAACAGCAGTCTTATATTATTTGCTTTGATTCAGTAAAAAAATTACTATTTTTCCTCTGATTTTTCTTTCTGGTTGGTCTTTTTATATTTTTTTAGTTTTTACATAATCCATTCCATAGGATATGTCAGCTTTGCGAGTGACTGAGAAAAGAATTGTTTAACTTATAGCTTTGTGACTTTTCTTGTTAATCCTTTTCATCCTGATACACTCGTTGCTTGAAATAAGTTTGATTATTTAATGTCAAGGGTGTTGCCAGAATAGCTTGGCGTCTAAGGCGCCAAGCTATTCTGGCGCCACCCTTGAACTTAAACGGTTGGTCTATCTCCTAATCTGTAGAGTAGCCTTCATAGGACAAAAAACAGAGTTTTGAAACAAATCGGCCTCTGGATATGATGCGTTAATTTCATTTTGCTTTGGTATTTTGATTTGTCTTTTGTGATGGAAATTAGGGGTGTACGACAATCAGTTTCTTGTTTTAGTGACAATGGACGCAGTTACAGACTTGCCTACCATACGGTAGTTGGCCGTATTCATACGGATTTTAGCCTGAGAATACAATCATCTGGTCAGGTCGTTAAAAATACGGTCACAATGTTTTTGTGTTTGTTTGTTGTTGTTTTTTTCAATTAAAAGACGCTCAGTTTGTTGTTACTTCCCTTGGATAAAGACATTTTATTGTGGTGTCTGCAGGGGCATACATTCCAATCCCCATGCCTCCACTTAGAGCTAAATTTCCATGCACCCTAAGAGAGAACCTACTAAAAGGGGGGAAGGGGTTGCAGTCAATATTGTAGTAATAAGTGAAAAGAAAAAGGGAGACTGCCAGTGCTAATATTTTAGGAAGATTGCAAAGTAAAGTAGTTAAAAGCACTGTCAGGGGAGAGAATTGTGCATGATCGACCAGTGATCATGGGTCTATTTTGGTCAAAGCACAAAAAATAGATAGGAAAGAGGGAGGTGCGCTATGAAAGTGACTGCTTCCCTTGGATAGTTTAGCTTTCGATGCCATTTGATTTACACCAGTGATAAAGAATACTACCCTATCTGATAGTTATTCATAGTAGCCAAAAATGAAATGAAGCCGTGATGCTGATCATTCTTCTGACGAACTGCCAAGCAGGTTGCTCGAAAGCACAGCTTTTTGAAAGCATACAATGAAAATGGCCTTGTTTGACTGTATCGTCAAAAGATCAGGATTTTACGTGATGCATATTGTGACAAACAAATTTCACGGTTGCACATGGTGGTCGAAATGATTGTGAGAAACATATTTCCTCCAAAGCCCATGCCAAGATTAAAAATGCTGCCAAAGGTTCAGCATCGATCAGAGGCATGCTCTCAGCTGCTCAGGTCAAAACAGTCAGGTCAGACAGCACAAGGTTGGTTTAAGCAGCATTTTATTCACCATGTATAGACTGTTTGTAAAAAACCCAAACGATCTTCAGTAAAGTGACCAAGTCGGCAAGTTTCATTCTAATTATATTAACAAAAAACAAAAAAAAAAGGGCAAAAATCAAAGAAAAGAGCAAAAAAAACACCACAAAGTAGGCCTACATATAAACGCAATTGAATTAAATGGAAGCATATCATGAAAATGATTGTTTTCTCATTTATGGCTGGCATGTTGTAAAAAGACATCGCCTTTTATAGCAAAATGCATAGTAGCAGTAGTAGTATCTTTACCGGTTTACAAATCAATCTGGTCAAAACTGCCATAATCTGGTTTTTAACTGCCTGGAGAACTGACAAAAGTTTTTTTCAGGTAGGCAAGTCTGCAGTTACAACACTTTTTATTTATACATGTATGCAATTTTCTGTCACTATGTGACTGTTAGATACATGTACCTTTTCCAGAAAAAAACAGCTAAATGTGTGCCTCTGAAGGAGAAAACAAATCTGCTGAAAGTTTCAGGGTAATGCTCAATTACAATAACTTTTGCATTATACTATAGTGTGCTGGTCTGTAATTTTGGACCTTACGACTTGTGGCTGTAAGGTCGAAAAGCTCAGACCTGCACACATTTAGGTATTTTTCTGTTTATGTCTGTCACTGTATAATATTGTCTGTGTATGGCTATAACTGTGTGTGCGTGTCGTGTCTGATCTTGTGCAATATATATTGTATTTGTAATGGCTTGCCTGTGAGCTTCTAGAGTGCACTTGAAGAGGAAGAGTGATGAATAGTTCTAATACTATGCACAAGCAATTCCAAGCTGAAAATTTGTTAAAACTCTGGCGATGTATAGATATTTTGACAGCTGATTTGTAATAAACCTTGTTCCCAAATTTTTGTTTGTTTTATTGGAAGTGTATTATGAGTATAATATAATCATTTATGTCATTGTGCTGTGTGTGTTTCAATAACAGTACACATGCACATACAGTTGACACAAAAACCGACCATCAATTAGCGCATACTATATAACACTACATTTCTATTATACATTAATTGTATCAATTCCCATGTGAACCTGACGCAACCTTTGGGTTGTACTATTTGGTGCATTTCCTGCACTTATTTTAGCTCTATGTCCACCTATCACGTCACATGAGGTCAGTTCAGCAACTAGGGTGGATGTATGCTGCTGCTTCCTGGTCGCTAGATTCAGTTCGTCTGTCGCCAACAGAACGGTTGACGGGACTGGTGGGCTATACTACATAGTTAAACAAAAATTACAGACGAAACTTGCACAAATTAGGTCCCCTAACATCGACGCTTCAAGAGCCGATATCAGGGGACCTAACTCGCATAGGTTTCCCAGTCATGTGCTGACCAGTTTGTGGAAAATGGTGTTCAACATCACACACCAAAAGACACGTTTCAGCTTGTTGCTGCGGCTAGGCCGAGCCGCAACAACAGGCTCAAATATGTCTTTTGGTGTGCGATGTGGCCGAGCCGCAACAACAGTCTGAAATATGTCTTTCGGTGTGCGATGTTGTCGTGATCACCGAAACGTGGCTCCGCTCAGCTAGCGATGAACCCATCATCGCCAGCGTCACTCCGAGTGGCTACCGCCTTGCCTCCTTCCCGCGTGCCTCCAGAGGGGGTGGCATTGCCATCATCTACAGGGACTGTCTTTCCGCTCACCTCTCTTTCTCACAGTCTCTCCC
Source organism: Semisulcospira habei (assembly GCA_036245525.1). Lineage (NCBI taxonomy): Eukaryota > Metazoa > Mollusca > Gastropoda > Semisulcospiridae > Semisulcospira > Semisulcospira habei. The sequence goes on along the minus strand of BTPG01000005.1, from coordinate 91,178,171 downwards.
TTTTGCTCATCCCTCCTTTGAATCTGTCGAGGCCGTAGCAACAGTCCCTCATCTTCTCATGTATCTATCGCCCCCCTCCAAGCTCTCAAAACAAACTAACAAACTCCATGTTCCTCACCGAGTTTGACCTCCTCCTCGACCACTACAGCACACGACCCGGAAAACACATCATTCTTGGCGACTTTAACTTCCACTTCGACAAACCCGACCACCCTGACACAAAACGCCTTTGCACATTACTTTCAAACCACAATCTTACACAACACATCACCAAACCCACCCACCGACTCGGCCACACCCTCGACTGGATCATCACCCGCACCTCCGATCAACTCTTTCTCGACTCTGACAACTCTTCTGTGCTTCCCTCTGACCACTTCGCTATTCTCGTTTCCCTCAACCTACCTCCCCCGAAAAAAACCAAGCTCCTTGTCTCTCGTCGCAAACTAAAATCTGTCAACCGAGAGAGCTTCTTCGATGAAGCTGTCGACCTTCTCTTGGACCCCGCCTCCTCTCCTGATCTTGCATCCCATTTCGACTCCTCCCTTCTAAAACTTCTAGATACCCATGCACCTGTCACCATCTGCTCCATACCCAACCGACCCCCCTCCCTCTGGCTCACTGACGACATAGCTGAGGCCAAGCGGAACGCCGCTGGCGCTCATCTGACCTCACCGTTCACAGACAGATCTTCCAAACAACTAGATCCAAAGTCTGCAGAATGATCTCCGACTCCAAACGCAAACACCTTCAAAACAAAATCCTGGAATCCACTTCTTCCAAAACCCTCTACGCTACCTTGAACACACTCCTAGGCACTTCTAAAGACTCTCCTCTCCCCAACACACACAGCAAAGAAGAACTCCCGTCCGCTTTTTCCACCTATTTTTCCGACAAAATCCAAACTCTGCGCAACACACTCGACACTGCCTTCTCTGCCCTCCCGAAACCCCATTTTCCGGCACCCCCTCTCGTCCTTCCGCCCCGTCTCTCAGGACGAAGTCCTCAACTGAGACCATAAAGTCCATGCCTCTCAAAACCTGCGAAATAGACCCCCCCTCCCTCCCTAAACTTCTGCCCTTCATTACCGACATCATCAACACATCTCTAGAGAACAGTTCCGTCCCTGATATCTTCAAGTCCGCCATCGTCCCTCCTCTCCTAAAAAAAACACAACCTCGAACCAAACGAACTCAAAAACTATCGCCCAGTCTCCAATCTCTCTTTCCTGTCCAAGCTTCTTGAGAAGGTTGTTCTCAACCAGCTCAACCTCCACCTCGCCGACAACAACCTCCTCAGTCCCTTCCAGTCTGCCTATCGCAAACATCACAGCACTGAAGCAGCCCTTCTACATATCTTAAACGACCTGCTTCTCTCCACCGACTCGGGCAACATCTCCCTTCTTACGCTACTCCCCCCACCCGGGTCTGCCCTGGGGGACTTGGGTGGGGTTAGGTATTTTTTAGTTCCGAGGGTCACCCTGGTCAGCCCCACAGGGTGGGTTTTTCTCTCTATTCTGGGGCATGTGTTTCTGTCTACCCTTTGTCCATTCACCTGTATTTGCCTTTTTAAAACTCTCCCTACTGTCTGCACTGCCTGTAGCTCTTGATATTGGATGTGTGTTGCTAAATGGTCTTAGCTTTATTTAGGCCCCATGTGTTAGGTTTATTTAACGTATTTGACCGGCTGGCGACATACATTCAATGTTCTGTTTATTTTTTTTTTCACAAGCAGTGCAGGCACGTCCTGAGAAAGCCTTGCTGCTGTCGGGACGTTAAGCAATGTACAATCAATCAATCTTACGCTACTCGATCTCTCTGCCGCCTTCGACACTATAGACCACTCGATCCTCCTCCACCGCCTTCACCACTCCTTTGGCATCACTGACTCTGCTCACTCCTGGTTTCTCTCCTACCTCTCCGACAGACAGCAGTCCGTCACCATCGACGGCGTCTCCTCCAACCCAGTCACGCTCTCCTGCGGAGTTCCACAGGGGTCCGTCATGGGCCCGGTCCTTTTCACACTCTACACCTCTCCCCTGTCCAACATCATCCAGTCTCACCACATACACCACCACCTCTACGCTGACGACTCACAACTACTAGACAAAGACAAAGTCGACAACACTCAGTCACTACTGACTCGCACGGCTGACTGCTACGAAGACGTGAAAAACTGGATGACAGCAAACAAGCTTAAACTGAACGACGACAAAACGGAAGCCTTGCTGGTGGGCACTCGCCAGAAACTTTCCCAGCTCCCTTCCTCTCTCCACCTTCAACTCGACAGCTCCCCCATCTCCGTCTCTGACTCGGTCAAAAACCTCGGCGTTATCCTCGATTCCTCTCTTTCCATGACCAGCTTCGTCTCCGCCACGGCCCAGGCATGCTACTTCCACCTCCGCCGCATCAGTCAGATCAGAAAATACCTCACTACCGAAGCTGCCACCAAACTTGCTGCCTCTCTCATCCTATCTCGCATCGACTACTGCAACTCTCTCCTTTCCGGCCTCCCTCACTCCACCACTTTCACTCTCCAGCGCGTCCAGAACAATGCTGCCCGCCTCGTCCTCAGAAAGAAAAAATCCGACCACATCACTCCCCTGCTCAAACTCCTTCACTGGCTTCCCATCCCACAACGCATCCAATACAAGATTCTGTCTCTCTGCTACAAATCCCTTAACAACTGCGCTCCTGCCTATCTCTCCAACTTACTTCACCCCTACATTCCTTCCCCTCCCTCCGCTCCGCCTCCGACCCTCTCCGCCTCCACATCCCCGGCACCAAACTCAGCACTTTCGGCCCCCGCTCCTTCTCCGTCTACAGTCCATCCACATGGAACGCTCTCCCACTCTCTCTCCGTCAGAAACACTCTCTCTCCTCCTTCCAGTCCGCCCTCAAAACTCGCCTCTTTCAGCAGTTCTACGCACTATATCACCACACTCCCCACCCCAAGCTGACTGTCGTAATGTATTTCACTATTTGTGGTACGTGAGTCGTTGTCTAAAGCGTGCGCATACGTGCGCGAGTTGTGAGTGCGCGCTTAGAGTTAAATTATTATAAGATAAGCGCATTATAAATACCGTAATTATTATTATTATTATTATTATTATTATTATTATTATTATTATTATTATTATTATTATGTTGAGCACTATTTCCACAAGTCTAGCGAAGCCTCTATGCTTTTTGATCAGACACTCCAGTGGCGGGGTGGAAAAAAATGCGATTTTTATGTGTTTTTTTGTGAGTCCATTTTGTGAGGTTAAAATGTCGCAGTTCTTGACCCGCTTCATGTTGTTTAATTTTGTGGAGTATGGACGCCTCCCACTCCACTGAACTCCCGTTGTTAGATATTAAACCTTCACCCCTCCCTCCCACCACCACCACCACCACACACACACATACACACAGATACAATGAAAATTATATTTATTTTGGCTGC
>BTPG01000005.1:91109727-91169727 GCA_036245525.1 Semisulcospira habei | reverse complement strand
CTTTTCACGAAAATTGGAATACCGTCTCTTGTCAAATCACGGGAACCCCCCCCCCGCGAGAAATCGAAGGTAGCCGTGGGGAGAGTTTAGTCGAAACTCAGACTCATGCAATTTTGACCTACTTCTGAACAACGTCGATTATGTTTTTACAGTAGGATCAAGTGAGAGGCGCCCTCTAGCGTCTGACTAAAGAACAGATCTTTAGTCAGACGCTAGAGGGCGCTTCTCACTTTATCCTACTGTAAAACCATAATCGACGTTGTTCAGAAGTGTTTATGAATCATAACAATGAAACTATCGATGATGTACTGCCGATATTTAAAAACAACAACAACAACACCCCCCCAAAAAAAAAAAACCAAAAAAAAAAAAACCAAACAACAACAAACAAACACACAAACAAAAAAAAAACCAACAACAACCACACGGACAAAACGGATAACATTTGGACAGCAAGCGGCACAGATCTTCACGACAGCCTGCGTCTGAGGGTGCTCATGAGGATCTATGTCTCTTGCAGTTGTCTGCAGTTGGCTGTGACAGCTCCGACAGTGAAAAGATTAATCTGTCGTCTCAGCCATGAACGTGTGAGGCAATCGATTTTTGCGTCTTCAAATAATAATAATAATAATAATAATAATAATAATAATAATAATAATAATAATAATAATAATAATAATAATAATAATAATAATAATAATAATAATAAATGTAATCGATTCCTAACTTGTTGACGGTATATGTTCTACTGAAATTTATGTTGCCTCTTAACCCCTTCGCTGCCACTGATCACGAATTTCGCGTCTTAAACCGATGCACAATGACAAAAATCATAGTGAATTTAAGTTTAACGATGACCAAATCTGTAATGGCATAAAGACCATAGGACTAAACAAGAGACATAAACCCTCATAAGCCCCAGCGACTGCGGGGGCTCATGAGGATTTATGTCCCTTGCAGATGGGTAACATTCGACTTTCTCCCCCTGCAAGCACAAGTGGGTTAATGTTGCAGGTCACGGTGACCTGATTTAAAAAAAAAATAGATTGACAGCTGTGACCACCTGTAAGCTTTTATGTACACACAGCACAGTTGACGCGACCTTGAGATCCTCTTTCTATATAACGACGCGTCACAGCATTAAGCTACGCTTCCATAAATGACACGAATCCGATGCGATTTCGATCCGAATCCGAAGCGGGTGCGAAACAGAATAAACCGTGCAAGTCCTTTTCATGTTTGCGAGTTTCCATAATAATGCCCGAAGCCGAACCAGATTCGCACTCTGACTGCGAACGATTACGACGCATCATTTTTTTTAAACGAAAATTGCATTGCCGTATCAGGTTCGGATCGTATTCGCATCGGATTCGTACTTACGGAACCGTAAGGTAGCTCAAGGTCTAGACAACTGTTTTCATGATGTATAGAAACGTAAAAGTATTAATCTCCGTGTGCGTGCGGCCTCCGGTACTGTGAACAGTTACCGGTGGCTGCATGCACGAGGGTGTTTATCCATCTCTTCGCCGTCAGTTAACTCATTCAAGAAGCCCCACATCCATAGCTGCGGAAGTGTCGTATAGCGTTGCCGCCGGCAACGCTATACGACACTTTCGCAGCTATTGATGCGGGGCGCCTTGAATGAAATAACTAACAGTGAAGAGATGGATGATTTGTGTGAAAGAACGGACCGACACTGCACACTGATGCACTAATGCCATTAAAATGCGATTTTCGAGGGAGGATGCTGTGACGAGCTTGTAGCGATAGAATAACATGAAATCTTTATAGGCTAATCGAGGGAGACAACCTGTGTTACATAGAAATAATTACAGAAACAATTCTGTGCCATAAAATGGTGATGGTTTCTTTCGGTCCGGTTTCGTAACATTTCATGTCAACACGGAGCATAACATCCACACAGCCGGAGAAACAGTAATCACATTGTAATACAATTACGTTACACTCTTCTGCAGACAAAAAAAGCTGCACAAAAATCCACGCGTGCTCATAAAAACAATGCGTTTTTCAAGGAAACTGAAAAAAAAGAAGCACACAAACAAGACGACAAATCACACAATTTGACAGGTGCGCACGCACACAATAAAAGCCCTGGTATCTTTGATGAAACAACACATTATTATATGTTACTTTTTCCTTCAAATTCGTTTCATTGCTAATTTAGACCCCTCCCTGTATCATTTGCGGGAGCACCCCCAAGATACAAGTACACGTTTGTTCAAATGAGATGCCTAGAAGTATGCTTTTGTACTCCCCGAGTGGGTCTATCCGGGAGTACTCCCGCAAACGGTACGGGAGATAAAATCGGTTGTCTTTCGTTATTTCAATTTTAAAAGAAATATCATCATCATCATCATCATCATCGCCTTCAGTCACAGCTACAGCCGTCAACCGTAAACTGAACGAGGCCAAGAGCCACAAACCTCAATTTGTTTTTTGAACATGTCATGGCCAACTTATTGACTGGTTTTGATGTTTATAACCGCGCAGAGTAACGAAGGCTGTCTCACGGCGATAATCGAACATAAAAAATAGATGTTAACCTATTCTGCCCGCGACACACCTCAGCTCGACCATGATAGTTCAAGGATGGTGGCAGAATAGCTTCGCGCCTATAGGCGCCAAGCTATTCTGCCACCACCCTTGAACTATCATTGTCGATCTGTCTCTTGAATTGTAATGCAGTCCTCAGAGGATAACTCCAAAATGTGGGTATTTCGTACCTCGGACACAATGAGTTAACAATGATCAATGTCATCTTTGTCGTCCACATCGGCGGTCCATGATCGAGACCAGAGGACACACGCACCCAACCACATCGGAAGGTAAAGGGTTACTACAGACCATCACACACATGCACTGTGAAGACCAGGCTAAAGACATGCGTTGTCCATTTTGTGGAAAGCAAGATTTTCATTGTAATTCAATGAAAATCTCACTTTTCACAAAATGGAGTTACTGTCTTTTTGCCTTCAGAGTGCATACACACAAGCCCGTGCATTAGTCTATGATTAGAAACAAACTTGTGGCTTGTGTGATGCACGACCAGCCGGTAGTCCAGGAAAAAAAAAAAAAAAAAAAATAAATAAAAAAAAAAAAAAAAAAAAAAGAAAGAAAGAAAAGAAAAGACGGACGTGTTTTAAAGCATGTCCGATGAAAGGCCCTGGTAAATCAAAGTGACACAGCTGCAGTGCGCCTAAAATGATTAGTGCTTAGGTCGCACTCTTAAGAGCCGGCAAAAGCTGTCCGTGTTTCCATAACCCGCCCGTTAGGGCCGTCCATTACGACTTTGATGCCGTGGACGTTAAGCCCCGAACTAACCAACCAGTCAACGCTGGACAACCAAAGTTAGATCCATGACCCTTTCCCTATCTCACCGATTCGCCAGCCAACGCGGACAAGTACATATACATAGCCCATGGTACAAGACGTTCCACGCCATTTGGACAAAGGAGCAGTTAGATCTCCTCCCAGGAAGTAAAAGACCCTCGGGCCGACGTCGGCCGCAGCGGGCTTGCGCATTGCTGTGCGCGGGCCCACTGCGGCAGACGTCGGCCTGGGAACCTTTGCTTACTGGGAACATTGACGCGGGTCCACTGTCGCCGATCTTACTGGTGTAACCGCTTCCTCGTGTCACCGATTGGCCAGTCTGATTTGGTGCAGTGAAGGATCAAGGAATCTAACAGCGTTGAGTGGTTTCCTTCAGTACGTATGCTATATATACACTACTCATCAAAAGAAACTTTACTACGTTTTTGCAGATGCTATTTCTGCAATGCCTGACAATTTTTAAATTGTAATTGCACCAACGAAACGCCTGCGCATTTGTCTTTACAGTGCAGCATCTTTCACTCTTTCCCGTTGAGTTTCGTGTACGTTACAACCCTGTGATGTTGGTAGCTAATCCAAATCTTCGTCCATGCCTTTACCGTCATCATTGTCTGTGGATACAACACTAATGGGCTTCTCTGCGAGTGTCAGAAATCTGGGTGTTACGCTTGACAGCGGGTTATCTATGTCACAGCATGTCAGTGCAGTGTGTAGATCAGCTTATCTGGAACTTCGTCGCATTAGTTCAGTTCGTCACCTGCCCACCGTAGAAGCCACTAAAACACTAGTTTGTGCACTGATTTGTGCTGTCCAAGCTAGATTATTGTAACTCTTTGCTTTGTGGCTGCCCTCAATATCTTATTGATCGCCTCCAAAAGATTCAGAACAATGCAGCCCTGCTTGTTGTGAGAGTCCGTAAGACTGAGCATGTCACACCCATCATCTTGAAGTCCTTCACTGGCTACCTGTGTCCTCACGTATTCAATACAAAGTTATGTCAATCTGTTTTAACTGCCTTTTAGGCACCAGCCCAGAATACTTGTTCTCTTTGCTGCACGTGTATAAACCAGTCTCGTGAGCTCCGCTCCTCTTCTGATAGACGGAAGTTGTGTACCTTCTGTTCAAACTAAAACATTTGTTCAGCGCACTTTTGTTTAGCAAGCCCCACTGTTATGGAATGCACTTCCTTTTGAGGTCAGAAACAGTGAGTCTGTCTCTGACTTCAAGAGGTCGTTGAAAACTCCCCTCTTCAAGCTTTACTTTGAATAACTGCCAGTGTTTGATGCCTTAGTTGTAGTTCTGTAATCCTCCTTGTTTTAGACTGAATGTTAATTAGAATATATTATGTATGCATTGTTGTTTAGTTCATTGCAAAAGTGGTGTGTTCGGGTATTGTGTTTTGTTTGTTATGTGCATATGTCACTGTATTTTTATTTTTGTGTACTGATTGTAAAGCGCTTAGAGCTTTTGATTAAGATTAAGCGCAATATAAACACTCATACCCGGGGGAGGTATGGACCAGGGGAGGTATGGACCAGGGGAGGTATGGACCAGGGGAGGTATGGACCAGGGGGCTGTGAACCCTGGGGAGGTATGGACCAGGGGGCTGTGAACCCTGGGGAGGTATGGACCAGGGGAGGTATGGACCAGTGTGCTGTGAACCCTGGGGAGGTATGGACCAGTGGGCTGTGAACTCTGGGGAGGTATGGACCAGTGGGCTGTGAACTCTGGGGACGTATGGACCAGAGGGATGTAAACGCTGGGGAGGTATGGACCGGGGGTCATGAACCACGGGGGTTTGCATCAGGTGCATAATAAAACGTGGTGTTTTGATACTTTCGGCCGGTTTTAAATGCAATCGGGTGTTATTTTATTGCTGATTTTTAAGCCAATGACACAGAAATCTACCCAAAAAACATGACGATGTGTGTCCCCTACCCGTGGTACTATTGCTGTGTGGGCTACACTGAGAACGTTTCTGAAGTTGAGACAAACAAATGAACATTCGGGGATAGGAGAGGGTTTCTTGCAAATACTTCCACGCTTCTCTCTCAGAATGATTGTTTGTGTACTCAAAGGCAAAAGATTTTCATACAGTATTATGATATTATTGCGAAGTGAGTTCACTTATAATGGAACACACTCGCGACTGAACCCGACTCAAGGTTTTTTTTTTTCATGAGGGTGGGAATGGGGTGGAGTGCATGTTTCTTTCAGACCACAATAGAAATAAATTTATTTCTAAATTAAAGACACTTCCTTCTAAGAAAAATGAAAAAATGACCACCTCTTAATATGCAAAATCAGATTAAGAAGTTTTCACCCAAAAGATGCGCACAAAATAAACGCGTCTTGAACGAAATTCTCACATTGCAACTTTTGACTTTGGGGGGTCGCGCTCACAAGGTTGTAACGTAAAGGAGACACTTCAGAAAAGATTTCAGTTTGCAGCACTGTAAAGACAAATGAACAAGCGTTTTGCTCGTGCAATCTGAATTACAAAATCTTAAAATCTTTATGCATTAGCAAAATCTGATGTGATGAACTTAGTGAAGTTTCATTTGATGCGTAGTATATTATATATATATATATATATATATATATATATATATATATATATATATATATATATATATATATATATATATATATATATATATATATATATATATATATATATATATATATATATATATATATATATATATATATTGTATATATATATCGTCATTGACCGTGTGGGAGAAGCAAGTGGACGTCCCTCCCCCCCCCCTCTCCCCGCCACCCCCCCTCCCCACCCCCCCCCACCCCACAGTAATCGGCTACTAGCTGGTCATTTGTCACATATTTTCTGTGCTAGTATTTTGGACATTACTGGCTATAGCCATAAGGTCTAGTGTCACAGACCAAGACAAACACTACGTCACAAGAGTGTACTTTGAAATTCGTCTGTAAATCGTTGAAAATTCGATGCAACAAAAAGTAAAAGAAAAAGTGAAATAACATCATCGCCCACAGCGGCGACTGATAGCGTAGATCATGAGACAAATCAGCAAGACGAGCACCCCCAGCCCCATCAGCCCATACACGGTGACCAGCTGATAGAAAGCGAAGAAGAACACCACCTCGTGGCACCAGTTCTGCGGGTCGTGCAGCGGCTGCTGGAAGTTCGGCTTCCACACGCCCAGCACCCAGACGTTGCCCAGGACGAACCAGACGACGAGGAAGGCCGACAGGATGTAGCAAGTGAAGCGGCAGCTGCGGGACATCACACCGTCGTCGAGGTCGTCGTCATCCTCGTTGTCGTCGCCGATGTAGTTGAGGTCACGTGACTTCTTCTGCTGCCACAGGAAGATGACGATCTGAATGGCGCCGAAGGAGCCGCCCACGAGAAGATAGATGGGGATGCGAGGCTCCTTGGGGCACTCGTGTTCGTAGGAACTGCCTGTTAATACAAAGACAGGCGCATGCAGTGACTGGGGCTTTACAGTATCACGAGTAATACACTTAACTCATTCAAGACACACGTCTAGAATGAGTTAAGTACACTGGTTGTCTCACTCGATTCGCTGCCGCTGAAAAGCGGCAGCGATTCAAGGGAGACAACCAGTGTACCACTTGTATTGGAGTTAAACCCATGCAGGGTCAACGGATTGCGTTTCTGAAACCCCTGTCAAATCAACGCCAAAGAGCACCAGCCGTCCACAGAACACTGATTCAAAGTAGTGCCGGCAAGAGGCATAGATCCTCATGAGCCCCCGCAACTGGTTCATGAGGATCTCTTGCATTTTTGTGGTGTTCAGTTCTTCTCGGAAGTGACGGAGCTAATTTGAGAGCTCTGTCTGTGAGCCTTTGTGTACGTGCAGCCACGGGAAGCGTTGACATTTTCGCTGTCAGCAGCGCTTTTTGTCGCGGTGATTCCCGCAGGAATCGTGTGTAAAAGAGCGCTACCGACAGTCAATACTGATGGCTGCATGCACGAAAGCGTTAACACACTCATCCCAAATAAACGCAGCTTTGATGGGCGTCTATACATTTTATGTGTCACTTCGATAACTTCTAACCACCGCTTCAGTCCTCTGCCTTCTAATTTCCGCTTCATTTATTAATTTCAAATTGACATGTTACCGTTTCATAAACTGGATAATTCATATGCACCCGCTTTTTCGTTTTACTGATGAACTCATTAAATTTGTAAACTGTTCGCACCACTTTTTCCTTCTGTGAGAACTCATCAAGTATTTTTATCATTTTATCACCGCATTTATGTAGAACAACTACTTTATTGTTCAATCAAACGCAATGGCCGTATAGTTCAGCTGATGTGCAGTCGGCCGATTCATATGAGCAAGCAACCCCAGCAGCACAACGCCTACGGGCCCACGATGATCGCAGAGGGCTCGCGCACAGTTGTGCGCGGGCACTCTGCGGCTGTCGTGGGCTCGAGGATCTTTGTATACTGGGAAGCAGGCGTGTTCGACTGGTACTGACTAATCCCAGGCAAATATGATATTGTCTTCTATCGGTCCACCCTTTTCACGGCTGTTACCAGGAAAGTGGAAAGTTACAGACTGGTGACTTGTTGCTAGCTATTCAACTACATGCATTCCTTTCCCGCTGGTGAGAGAGAGAGAGAGAGAGAGAGAGAGAGAGAGAGAGAGAGAGAGAGAGAGAGAGAGAGAGAGAGAGAGAGAGAGAGAGAGAGAGAGAGAGAGAGAGACTGACTTACCCACGGCAAGCATAGCGATTGGCATTCCCAGAAGAATAATCATAAACACGGTGAGGACCACTGTAAGGAAAAAAAGCTCCACGATCAGTCATTTGGGTTAAACAGCACAAACTCCGGCCCTCCACATAAATTATAAGATTCTGCTGATGCATCTGTGGAAAAGAGCCAAACCAATGGATCTGACCCAAAACCATCCCGCCACCCAAGACGCTGAAAACGTCTTTGGTGATGGGGTGGTTTGTGTCGGACATACCTATCCGGGATCCCTGCAATTTGTTATTAATATTAATTTTATACATATTCATATTTATTATTAATCATAGCAGCCTACTGAACCCGATTCAAACACTCAGATAAACCCCAACAGGTCACCGCCAGGACAAGCCAAAGAAACATGCTGACTTAACTGGGCGAGACAAACCCGAACCATGTCTCGGCGAGACACCCGAGACAGTCAATGCGAGATACCCGTTCCACCCGTTTATTAGGTTCGGCACGTCTGATCTTGTCTCGGAGAGTTCGCCGAACCTATTAAAGGGTGGATCGGGTATCTCGCATTGACTGTCTCGGGTGTCTCGCCGAGACGAGGTTCGGGTTTGTCTCGCCCAGTTAAGCCAGTCCTAAGGCGTACCCTTGGGGAGGGGAGGGGGAGGAGGGTACGCCTCAGCATACTCTTATTTACCCCCCTCCCCAACCCCCTCTCATATACATGCGTTTATTTTTTTAAAAATAAATGAGTTTAATGTGCTGCTGTGGTAGTGAGATGATATTCCTCTCACCACTACATTACATCACATTGAACTCAACTAACCCTTTGGCTGTCGGTAGCGTGTTTGTGCGAGGTGATTCCCACCGGAATCACCTTGAACAAACGCGCTACCGGACAGCCAAAGGGTTACTGCAGGAATCGTCTCGACCGAACACGCAACCCACCGACTGCCAAGGGATCACAACTAATGCACTCACGTGAATCCCAGGCCACCTCGAAGACTCGCTGCAGAAAGTCACACACGTCTGTGGCCTCGTCCTGCACCTCTCGCAGCTGGTAGAGAATGGAGCCGTAGGACGTCTGCTGGAACTTGTCGTCTGACAGGCCGCTGGTGCTTCGGCAGATGCTGCGCTCATCGTCCAGGGCCTGAAAAACGCAGAAATAGGACAGCATTTCATGAGGATGTTTTTGTGTTATCATTAGCCCTTTTGCTAAGAGTGGACGCAGGTTGTCTTCCTGAAATCTTTGTTAATAACGCTGGGGGAGAAAAGCGAAGTTTATGGCAAAAGTTGTGCCTCTGACTCGGAGCGTCACTCAATATGTGTAAACTTTAGTGTTTTATTGACGCTCCTAGTCAATGGAACAACTCTTGCCATTTTCTCCCTCCCACTCTGGGTAAGATAAGAGATAAAGAGCACCAGTCGTCCAAAAAACATAAGCAGGAAGTGGTGTCAGCAAGAGGCATAGATCCTGTGAGCTGTCGCAACTGCGGTCTTTTGCAGTAACGTTGTTTCGATTTTTCTCGGCAGTGAAGCGGTTAAAGATGAACAATACGCAAGACAATAATATGTGCATACCGGCGGGTGTTTCTTACTGAAAAAAGCAACGAGAGAGGCAAACCACATAACTGGCAAATTCCATCTCATATAATGCTTGATATTTTAGGGATGGCTCAAACTATTACTTCCAGGAACAGTTGCGCGAGTGAGCTTAGTCTTGCGCCAGCCACAAAGCAATGTGCTCCACTATAGCGGAGCACCTTGCTTTGTGACTGGCGCAGGACTAATTTCACTCATGCAGCGGGTCCCAGGTCCAGAAAATGATGTGTGTTCTTAACATCCAAACAAGCACTCCCGTACAAAGTCGATTCGCTCACGTGTATCCATAACCTTTTAGTTAGGAACGAAAAGAAAGAAATATAAAGAAGGCCAAACGATTGGTAGTGGAGCAGAAAGGGGGGGGGGGGGGGGTGGGGTGGGGCGGAGGGTGGGGAGGGGACTACATTTCCGAGTGTTTCTGACGTCTCCATTTATTTTGGACTTCCTTTATTAACTTTATTTGTTTTGCCTCTTTTCTTTCACAGAAATTCCCAACAAAGAAAGACACACGTCTAGGAAGGGACAAGAACAACACAGTTGTGTTGTACTTTCCCTCTTAGGCGTGTTCCCTTTTTGTTAGGAATTAAATTGTTTGAATTTTACACGCTTGGCGGTAACCTCGTCTTGTCTACATTCTTTCTTATCTTTCACGACTGCTCCTCTTTACACGAGCCTTCTATAGACACTCAACGCTATTCCCAGTACATATATCCAAACAGATGCCCATGACAGTCCTCCAGTCATTGTCATACATTCATATTTTGCCAGCTGTCCGTAACATAACCGGTAAGCAAAGGTCCTCGGGCCCACGACGGCCACATTGGGCACGCGCACGGCCGTGAGCGAGCCCATCTGCGGCCGTGGTGGGACCGAAGACGTTTTGCTACTGCGGTATGCCCGTACCATTAATTTTCTAGCGGCGATTAAATATTAATGTCCCATATTTCCCGCTCATCATATCGAATTTTTGCATGGCATGCTCACAGGGTATTGCTTGTACGCGTATTCCCGGTGGATTCGTAGAAACATTGTCAGAAACAAATGGAGCCGAGCTCGGTTGGCAAGTGACATTAAAACTCAAGGTGTTGTTTTTTTCCGGCTTAAAGCCCCTTTTAAAAATTGACACACAAGAAAACGATTCACTACTTAATTCAGACTAAAACGGTAACCGCCAAGCTTGCAAAATGCAGAGAAGAACCCAACGGAGAAAGAAACACGCTTAGAAAAGACAGTTGTCTTTTCTAAGCGTGTTTCTTTCTCCGTTGGGTTCTCCAATTCACTACTCATCTTTCATTTGACAGAAGAGCAATTCTTCTGAGTTGTTCTTCTTCTGGCAAATGAAAGATATGTAGTGAATTGGTTTTTGTCGGTAAGTGGTGAATTGTTTCCTTGTATGTACGTCCATTTTGAAAAATAGGGTTACAAACCTTTTTCAGAATAGACATACAGACAAGGAAACAACTCACGTCCTTTCTAAGCGTGTTTCTGTCTCTGTTGGGATTTTCTCTTGCATTTTACACGCTTGGCAGTCACCGTTCTTTTATGAGTTGGCAAGTGGCATATGCTCTCATGAACGTGAATGATTGGATAAAAGAATGAACTAATTAAAGGAGCCCCGCATCAATAGCCGCGAAAGTGTCGTATAGCGTTGTCGCTAGCATCGATCTACGACACTTTCGCAGCTATTGATGCCGGGCGCCTTGAATTAGTAATAATACTACGGCTCAGTTACTTGACAAGAGAGGGGGGGGGGAGGGGGGGGGGGGGGAGGGGCTTGGGAGACACTTTTTTTCGTTTGGTTGAAGAGACCAGAGCAACCCGAAGCGCCAAAGGCCATCGGGTCGATGTCGGCCGCCGTTGGCCCACGCACGGAATGCGCAAAACGCCGTCGGGCCGAGGTCGGCCAACGGCGGTCGACGTCGGCCCGATGGCCTTTGCGCATTGGGTAGTTTATCTGGCTTTCAGACGCTAACAAGCTGGAGGTGTGTGTGTGTGTGTGTGTGGGGGGGGGGGGGGGGTGGGGGGTGGGTGGGGGTGGGTGGGGGGGGGGAGGAGGGGCAGGGGGAAGAGATGATGATGAAACTATCTACACACAGAAAGCATACACATATACAAGTATCTATATGTATACACATGAAACATTACATTAACATACAGTTTCTCGTATTAACGAGACATAGTCATAGCCACACACTCACACACACGCTCGCACCCACCCACTCACACACGCCGGCACACACGCACTCACGCATGCACGCACGCAGGCGCGCACGAACGCAAGCAGGTACACGGCACTCACGCACGGACACGCGTACACATACTCAAGTAGTAAAAAAAGCAATGAAGAGTAGAAAAAGACTGTTTAGGAATAATTTGGATCAGGTATGTATAGAAGCTTAGAATACAGAGAGAGAGAGAGAGAGAGAGAGAGAGAGAGAGAGAGAGAGAGAGAGAGAGAGAGAGAGAGAGAGAGAGAGAGAGAGAGAGAGAGAGAGAGTTAAACGTTGGACAAAATGACAATACCTTTGCGTCAGGCATTGTTACTGCCATCTTCAAATCAAACAACGCAGATGTTCTGTCGTCCAAAATTCATGCCAACAAAGAAGTCTCGTAGCATGCACACAATATGTACACATGAAATACAGTCCATATGACACAGTCATGTGACGTGTTATACGGAAATTGACTGACGTCTATATCCAGATATCTCCACTGTCTGTGTGGCGCGTAAGCCATGAGAACTCGATGTATTGACTTCTAAGCGGGTGACATTTAATTTTGCACAGATGAACCTTTTCTGAGCAAAGGCGTTTGTTATGAATAATGTGTTTTGTATCATTATTTATTATTATTATTC
The DNA here is from genome assembly GCA_036245525.1 of Semisulcospira habei. Taxonomy (NCBI): domain Eukaryota; kingdom Metazoa; phylum Mollusca; class Gastropoda; family Semisulcospiridae; genus Semisulcospira; species Semisulcospira habei. Next base: position 91,157,203 of record BTPG01000005.1, on the reverse strand, counting down.
TGCATTATTATTAGTATTATCATCATTATTTAGATAACTATAACAATAATAATACAGCAGAACAAAATTTTCGCAAAATAAATAAATAAACATTAATAATAATAATAATAATAATAATAATAATAATAATAATAATAATAATAATAATGATAATAATAGTATTAATAATAATTTTACAACGAGACTTTGCTTTACATAGAAACTACACATTCACATACAGGGTGATCTGTGAAGATGTTGGGCTACACGTGAACTCGTGATAATAAGCAACAAACCATCGACAATCGCCTTTGTAAATAAAAATCGAAACTTGCCATTTATGAGGTTTTACTATTGCTACTCCTGACATTGTTTTTCGTTCTTGAGCTTCGGTCTCAATTGGTTAAGTGCAGAATTCAGATCTTGCTACCCCATTCTGCGTTTATTTCAGTCATATTTAACCCGTTTAGCCCCAAGGTCCCATTTCTCAAATTTTGGACGTGTTGCCTAACGAGTATGTACCAATTGCAGAAGATGGCTTGACCATGATAATTCAAGGGTAGTGCCAGATTAGCTTGGCGCCTTCAGGCACTACCCTTGAATTATCATGGTCAAACCATCTCCTGCTGTAGGGATCCGGGGCTAAAAGGGTTAATTTTACGACTTTCTTGATACACAGAGAAGATGAGGGCTGCTTCCACTAGCGAATATATTTCGGCACACGGCAGTGCCATCCAACCTACCTACTTTCCCCCTATCCTGGCGTTAATTGCATGAGTGAGCTTAGGCCTGCTCCAGCAACTAAGCAAGGTGCTCCCCTGTAGTGAGCTTAGTTCTGCGCCAGCCACTAAGCAAGGTGCTCCGCTGTAGCGGAGCACCTTGCTTAGTGGCTGGCGCAGGACTAAGCTCACTCCTACAACTGAGCACGGGTCGACGTGGGGTAACGTCCACAGCACCGAGGTGATCATGGACGGCCCTGACGGGCGGGTTATGGGAGACAGGAAAATCTATCACCTATGGAGTACGACCTGAACACTGATCAACGCAGGTGCACTCCAACGGCTGTGCCACTTTGATTTACCAGGACCTTTCAACGGACATGCTATTGAACAAATCCGTTTTCCCCCCTGGATTGTGAGTCCAGCTACCGGGGCCGGGACGGGATTCGAACCCACGACCCGGCGATTCCCTTCGCTCTCCTGCTCCGACGTTTAACCGCCTGAGCTATTTCGGACTCTACCCGAACCCTTATACTGCCAGCGGCGGGAAGTTATGCTGTAGAACCTGTCTTGAGCGACTACCTGTTCGCAAGAATAGCAGTGGTCTTAAGAAACAGGTGCTCTGCTCTCTCAAAGGAAGCATTGGAAGTGCAAAATGCGTCACCTGTCTTGAAAGACCATCATTTAGGTGGCTCATCATCATCATCATCAGTCCCTTGCCCGAACTGGGCTTTGGGGGGACTGAAAGGCAGCAGCAACAGACAGTGCTCTCCACTGAGTTCTATTTTGGGCGGTGGCAAGCAAGTCTGGCATCTCGAGTTCGGTCCATTCTTTTATGTTTGCGACCCAACTCTTTCTCTGACGACCTCGCCGACGACTTCCTTCGAGAGTGCCTTGGAGGATAGTCTTGGACAAGGTGTTGTGTCGGGTCACGTGGCCAAACCAAGCAAGCTTGCGCCGTTTCACGGTTGCCAGAAGAGGTTCATGTGGGCCCACCAGGGAGGTGACGATGCTCCGTACATATTCGTTGGTTTTGTGCTCGCGGTACGAGATGCGGAGCAACTTCCTCAGGCACTTGTTCTCAAAGGCCTGGATTTTCTTTTCTGAGTCTGCAAGCAGTGTCCAAGTCTCACAGCCGTAGAGTAGAATAGACACTACGAGGGACTTGTAAAGCCTGTACTTGATGGTGAAGCTGATGGAGTTACTTCGCCATATCCTGTCCAGCCTGGCCATTGCGGATGTTGCTGTACCTATCCTGATACGGATCTCTGCTACGCAACTACCGTCTTTGGACAGGGTGGCTCCCAAGTACTTGAAGCTATTGACCTCTTCTAGCTTCTGGCCGTTCATGTGAATGTTGCTGCTGCTGTCGCTTGTGGTGTTGATCATCACTTTGCTTTTATCCGTACTGATCTCCATGCCATAAGACCCTGCGCTACTTGAAAGTTTGTCTGTCAGGTTTTGGAGCTCACTATTGCTGCCTGCCATGAGGTCAATATCGTCTGCGAATCGAAGATTGCACAGGGATCTGCCACCAATAGAGATTGAAGTATGGTGGTCGTGGAGGGTTTCCTGCATGATCTTCTCCAGGAATATGTTGAAAAGGACAGGAGAGAGCAGGCATCCTTGACGGACACCGATCGTCGTCCTGAAGAACTCGCCTGACTGATTGTTAAGTAGAACCGCGCTGCAGGCGTTCTTGTAAAGCGCTTCTATCATTTGGATCAGTCCCTCCTCTATGTTGAACGATCTCATGACTTGCCAGAGTCCGTCGTGCCAGACGCGATCAAATGCTTTCCTGAAATCAATGAAGTTGTGGTAGAGTTCGCGCTGATGCTGCAGATGTTTCTCGATCAGGACGCGGCAGTTGAAAATCTGCTCTACAGTGCTTCTTCCAACTCTGAAGCCAGCCTGTTCTTCTGCCAGCAGTTCCTCGGCGAAAGTTTTGAGGCGGTTGAGAATGATTCTAAGCATTACTTTGCTAGGGTGACTTATCAGACTGATAGTTCTGTAGTTCTGGCACTGTTTCATGTTTCCTTTCTTGGGGAGCGGGATCACTAGAGACTGTGTCCATTCTACTGGCCATTTCGTTTGCTCCCAGATCTTTTGACAGAGTGTAGTGAGGACCTTCGTTGTTACTTCTCCTCCATGTTTCAACAGTTCAGCAGGTATGTTGTCTACACCTGGAGACTTTCCTCCCTTCAGGCTGCGTACGGCTGCTTCCACCTCTTCAGCTAACACTGGCAGGTCTTCAGCCTTCCTGGCCCCAGCCTGGTTGTTTTGGAGGATGCTGGTGTCTGGCTCAGCCTTGTAGTTATACAAGTCTCGGCAGTACTCAGTCCATCTGTTTAGTACAGCAGTGTTTTCCGTAAGGAGTTGGCCGCTGCTGTCTTCGATGACTGTGGCTGTTCGCTGTTGAGTCTTGGTGAGGGTCCTTAGCGTTTCATAAGCCTTCTTGCTGTTGCCGTTTGCCATGCCCTCTTCCACGCTACAACACTGGTCTTCAATCCAATCTTCTTTGGCTTCTTTCATCCTCTTCCTGATCTTCTTGTTGACAAGTCTGTACTTGTTTGCTGATGTGAGGTCTTGGCCTCTCTTTTTCTTCCAGGCTCTCCTCTCATCACAGAGATCGAGGATGTCATCGGTGACCCAGGGCTGTTTGCGCTTCCTCTGCTTCCCCAGCACTTCTTCTGCTGTAGAAAGTAACACCTCTTTTATATTTCCAGCAAGGGTGTCTACGTCGCAGTCCAAAGTAGCCAAGGCTGCAAATCTGCCTCCCACCTGGGCTTGGAAGAGCTCTTCTACTTCCGGGTCTTTTAGCTTCTGGAGGTCGAATCTGATGCGAGGGCTCTTGCTATCTCGTTTCAATGCCAGCTTCAACTTGAGGCTAGTAAGGACGAGGTTGTGGTCGCTGCCAATATCAGCGCCAGGAAAGGACCTCGTTTGTGCTTTGTTAATGCTGGATTTGAATCGTCGAGGCAGCAAGATGAAGTCAATCTGGTTATGGACCAGGCCTCCTGGCGATTGCCATGTCACTGTTCTTGACTTCTTGTGTGGATGGAGGGTATTAGCAACGGTGAGACGGTGACTCTGTGCGAACTCTAAAAGTCGCAGGCCTCTGTCGTTTGTTTCTCCAAGGCCAAACTTGCCAGCTGTTCCTGCCCATTGTTGGTAGGCGTCAGGGCCGATCTTTGCATTCCAGTCACCGAGGACAGTCAGAATGTCTTTCTTAGGTGTTTTCTTGATGATGTTGTCCAGTTGTTCGTAAAATTCTTCTAATTCTTCATCATCATGATCTGCTGTTGGAGCGTATACTTGAATGATAGTGATGTTGTGCGGTCGGGCGGAGATGCGGATGGAGATTAGTCTGCTTGACACGGGGGTGCAGCTGATGACAGTTCCAGCCACCTCTTTCCTTACGATAAAAGCTACGCCAGCTAAATGATGGTCTTTGATGACAGGTCGGTAATCACTCATATAGATGGTCACTCAAATAGGCTCTGTCGTACTCTCTGTAATGATCACAGACGGTGGGATAGATATGTCTTCCCAAAGGCACACGTATACCAGTGAAGCCAGCAAGAGGCACAGATCCTAATGAACCCCAGGCCTACGCGGCAATCATATAATATGGCTATGTGTCTCTCGAATTGAGTGCTCCGCCGTGAGATGGCCTTAGTTGCCTGCTCGGCGTTAAACCCAAATAACTAACTAACTCGAATTGAGTGCTGTTCGACGAGTTTTGATAATGGAAGGGATAATGGAAGGATTAACTCATTCGAGGCGTGCTGCATTTGGATACGCGGCTAAAAGACTTAATCCTTCACTCTCGAAACTCGTCGAACGACACTTACGCCTCGTATCCGGATGTCGCACGTTTTGAATGAGTTATCTCTAAAACTATCTTTCTTCTTCAGAGACAACATCCAACGGCACACATTTTGAAACTATACACAATGCCTATATATATTATTTGCCACATCCACCACTATATCAACAATCTTACAGAAGTGCGGTTTGCTTCAAGGCGACAGAACTACATTCCAAATTCTATTTGCAAACCGTTTTGTGTAGAATTTCACGATTCCATATCTGTTTCACATAAATCGAGATGACTGTAACCGCAAAGCACACATGTTGAACAAGGTCACAGGCCTCCTATGCGCTGGCCTCGCAGCTTTCGAAACGTGCAGAACATGACACAAACACACATACCGCAGCACTGGAGTATTTTAAATAGAATATTTGCACCAGATACTGTGATAAACAGTTGACAACACATAACATGCCCTGACACGCAGCAGTAAAGCAGTGCACAAATATGCTGCAGCACTGGAGTATTTTAAACTACAATTATTTGTACCAGATGCTGTGACAATGTTAGTCCCTGCGCCATCTGTGGAAAAAGTGTCGATCACAGTACTCTCTGAATAACTTAGTTCAAGGGCAGTGCCTGAATAGTTCAAAGACAGTGCCTGAATAGCGTAATTCAAGGACAGTGTCTGAATATCGTCGTTGAAGGGCAGTGCCTGAACAGCTTAGTTCAAGGGCTGTACCTGATTACCTTGGCGCATACTGGCCTTTTCAGTCCGCATCAAACGGCTCCAGGGTTTTAGATACTTGTAAATGTATTCCAAACGTACAGCGTGTGTCATTGGTCGAGAAGTTATCTACACTTAAGCTATTGCGGTCGATCCATGTTGCGGATAATAATAATAATAATAATAATACCGTTATTATATAGGCGCTTTTTCTCAATTTTGGGGAAATCGACTCAAAGCGCCGCGCCTGAAACCCAACACTCACGAAACAGACACGGATTTACGCCATTTAAGACAAACACAGTACAAACACAGTACAAGACAAAGGAAGGGCCAGTCAGCTACTGAAGTTACAGAGATTTTTGATCGCTTGTATTTGAAATTTGTAAAGTGGCCTGAGACCGGTACCAAAGTGTGGGGGGGGGGGGGGGGGGTGGGGGGTGCTTCATCCGGATACGCGGCATGAATAGCCATAGGCCGATGGCGGCAAGTCTCGAATGTGTTAACCCTTTTCATGATGATACAATGTTGCTTGAAACCAATTGGACTGTTCTTTCAAGGGTGGTGCCAGAACAGCTTGGCGCATGAGGCGCCAAGCTATTCTGGCACCACCCTTGAACTATCTCCTGATGTAACCTTTATAGGACAATAAGCAAATTTAAAAAAATCAGCCTCATGATGTAAAGGGTTAAAATACGCACTGGTTTACAGGGGGTCAACGTTCAGTGTGAATCATATAACGACCCGAAATTTGAAAGGTTTATGTTCCGGTAATGTTCCCAACGCAATGTCTGTCATTTGTGATCGGGTTCACACAGTTTTGGGGGTTTCTGTCACGGGTTCACGAACGCTTCGTTTGTTAGTTACGATTCACGTTAAGACATCACGATTTTGTGACATTTTCGGTCACGAATCACGACACGAGTTATTTTCCCGAGTCACGGCAGAAAAAAAAAAATCCAACTTAAATCAAAGCAGTCACAACGGTGTCACGATTTTAAGAACTACCCCCTCCCCTCCCCTCTCATTCGTCGACAGGTGTTCTGCGCGTGCAGCAAATGGTATCTGGTGATGAGTCAGGAAGAAGCGTGAAACTAAATTATTCTGCATTGTTAAATTTGATCACTGTGTTATAACACACAGCCGGCTACAGCGGATCCACGCATAATGTCCCTTGCATTGTTTAAATCTCATAGGCGATTTTAACCCCATAAATGTGTCAGCGGCCACCTGCACTTTTCACTTACAAATTCACTGACGAGAAACAAAAGTGAACACGATCCAACTGCAAGAGACATAGATCTTCATGAGCCCCCGCATTCGCGGGGGCTCATGAAGATCTACGCCTCATGCTGACAGCGTCTACGTTTCTTGGATCCTGGGGAAATGTAGCGTTGCATGAACAGAAACACAATCAGCGATCATTGGCAGTAAAGGGGTTAGGAGTACCGGCTGCTGCGCACACAAAGACGTTAACCTGTCAGTTGCCTGTCGTAGAGGGGGTGGGGTGGGGTGACATCTGGGGTGGGGTGGGGGCGCCAAGCTAATCTGGCACTACCCTTGAATTAACATGGTCAAGGCGTCTCCTGCTGTGGGGCGTCGAGGCTAAATGGGTTAAGGATGCGAGGAAATGGTGGAAGGAGGGGTAAGGGTTAAGAGTACGGAACCTCTGGATCCCCCTACACCCTTACAAGCCCCTGTATGTTATGATAATTCAAGGTGACAAGGCAGACTACCAAAGCGCTAGCTCAACAGACTCTTACATTTAAACTATCATGTTACTGGTCGATGTATAGCTGAGTCCCGCTGAATCCAAATTGTAATATGACCGTCATTATTAGCTTTCTCTCTCTCTCTGCTGTGTGTGTGTGTGTGTGTGCATGCTGTGTGTGTGTGTGTGTGTGCATGCTGTGTGTGTGTGTGTGTGTGTGTGTGTGTGTGTGTGTGAGAGAGAGAGAGAGAGAGAGAGAGAGAGAGAGAGAGAGAGAGAGAGAGAGAGAGAGAGAGAGAGAGAGCGAGCGAGAGAGAGAGCACATATATACATATTTGCCTTTGCTGTATGAATTCTAATGTACTTAATGATTTTCTGTGTATTGCTTTACTTTGCATTTTTACTCATTATATATTTTTGTGCGTACGCGTTATGCGCGTACGTATGTCTGGAGTGCGTGTCCGAAAGCGTGTGTGTATATGTGTGCGTGTGTGTCTAAGTGCGTGCGTGTGCAAGTTTGTGTTTGTGTGTGTGTGTGAACGTGCGTGTGCGTGCGTATGTGCGGGCGTGCGTGCGTGAGCGAGTGCATACATGCGTCAGTGTGTGGTATGTGTATGTTTACATGTCTATGTCATTTATGTAGTAGATGTAGCAACGGCAAGTTTGAAAACTGGTCCTGTTACCAATAACTTCTACCGTTGGAAAATAAAGGTTCATTGTTCATTGTTCATTGTTCTCTCTCTTTCTCTCTCTCTCTCTCTCTCTCTCTCTCTCTCTCTCTCTCTCTCTCTCTCTCTCTCTCTCTCTCTCTCTCTCTCTCTCTCTCTCTCTCTTTCTCATATATGCTGGGGCGGTCCGTGGCGCAGTGGTTAAGGCGCCTGCCACCAATGCTAGAGGTGCGAGGTTCGATACGGGGTTCCGGCGTCGGACTTTTCTCCTCTAGTAAATGTCACCGTGAATTCGGGCGGAACGTCGGGGGTTCTTTCTCCAGGTACTCCGGCTTTCCTCCTCCTCTACTTTGGTACCGGTTTCAGGCCACCCAGTTTATTAATTTCAAATACAAGCGCGCATCAGAATTTCCGAAAGCTTAGTAGCTGAGATGACCCTTCGCACCACGTGAATGTCCTGTGTTAGTCTTGTACTGTGTTTGTCTTCAGAGTGAATGCGCGTGTGTTACGTGAGCGTGCGTGTTGGGTTCAGTTTGCGGCCCTTTGAGCTGATTCGCAGAATTGGGTAAAGCGCCTATATAATACACGGTATTATTATTATTATTTTATGTAATGATAACTGTGGTATGAGAGTGCGGGCTGTGTGTGTGTGTGTGTGTGTGTGTGTGTGTGTGTGTGTGTGTGTGTGTGTGTGTGTGTGTGTGTGTGTGTGTGTGTGTGCGTGGAGGGTTGCGCAGGCTTGGCCTGGCGCTTGTAGGCCACAAGCTAATCGTCTGGTACAAACCGCCTCTGCACGCGGCAGTCGCACACGGACGCGCGCTTGTGTGTGTGTGGTTTAAGAGAGAGATTTTGTGTACGTTATCTTGCTTTGTAGTGTATAGCAAGGACAAGAATGAAAACAGGTCTGCGCACCTATTCGTTTATCTATGGAAAATAAAGTTTCATTTCATTTCATTTCATTTCATCTCTCTCTCTCTCTCTCTTAGTCTCTCTCTCTCTCTCTCTCCTCTTTTTTTCTCGCTGTGCGTGTGTGTGTGCGCGCGTTTACCCTTTGCGTGTGTAAATACGTGTAAATGTGTGCTTTTGCAATTGTAATGTGCATAGCGATTGAGTTTGCAGTAGACATGAACACTACTACTGAGTCGCGGCGGCCTGCCGATGTCGGCCGCAGCTGGCCTGCGCACAGTTGCTTTGCTTTGCTCGCTGAGATAGGATCGCAAGGAGGGTTTTACAAAGGCCACGTCGATATTTTCCTAGTATGCACATTTCTGTCTAATCTCTATCGTGCAAAGAGCATCCCCGTATCAGTTTAACCTTTTGCGCGTCGGTAGCGGTTTTTGTCGCGATGATTCCTGTAGGAATCATCGCGACAAAAACCGCTACCGACACGCAAAGGGTTAGGAGAACGTGCATTGGGAATTACAAAATGCTGCTCAGCTGCTACTTCTGTTCTGACAAATACGCGTCTCCGAGTACTGGATACGTATGGAATGTATACAAACTCAGTTAACAAAATACCCTCGGGCCGACTTCGGCCGCAATGGACCCGAGCACGGCCGAGCGCGGGCCCGCCACTGCACCCGACATCGGCCCGAGAGCTTTCGCTTAATGGGAACAGTGTTTTGCCTACACTTCTGCCGTTATACCGGTATATGCCCATTTTTGAGAAACTGAGCGGCGAGATTGTTTATTGTTGGGGAGGTGGACTGGAAGTCGGACACTTCTTTTAGTTTTACGCAAATCAGTGCGTGGAAATTGCTAAATGCCATTTTTTTTTTATACATCACTCTTTCGGCGCATCCACTTTGCCATCTATCACAATAAACATTTTCCTTTTCTTAAAAAAAAAAAAGGACTCAATGGCGTTTGCCAAATAACGGCAGATTTTTTTTTGTATTATTCCATATCATACTGAGGCTAAAACTTCAAATTTGTACACTGCCATATGCAAGCTACATTATAGTATTTACAGATTAGGATATAAACCAATGGCTATAGTTCAAGGGTGGTGCCAGAATAGCTTGGCGCCTAGAGGCGCCAAGCTGTTCTGGCACTACCCTTGAACTATTTTAGTCAAACTTATTTCACACACTGGTGTATTCCGAATGATAAGGGTAAATTTCAAGAAACTTATCGATGGTGTTCGCATACAACCTCAGTCGTAAGTGACATTTTACCGCGAAATCGTGTTTTGTTGCGGTTGCCTCTATTGATTGTTTCCCTATTTACTCCGACGAAATCTCAGTCCAACCCGTAAGTTAGCAGGAAATATAATACTCACGACTGCCTTCTGAAGCCCGGAAGCTCGGATCACATATAAAATAAAATAAAATAAAACAAAACAAAACAAAACAAAACAAAACAAAACAGAACAGAACACAAAAAGTAAAGTAAAGTAAGGTAAAGTAAAGTAAAATAAAATAAAATAAAATAAATAAAATAAAATAAATAAGTTTCGCTTTTATCAGAATATATTCTGACCAAAATGTTCAACTGAGCGGTTTTCCCTAGTATGTGAACACCATCGATGTACTGTATCATGTATGCATATGCATGTATACGTACGTGTATACATACTTCACGTTTCTGGAGCATAACACAAGCAAAATTAATTTGATGCCACTGTACGTATATTGTAATCAGTTCTGCAATCTTTGTTCATTGAACAACCAAAGAGCCGCCGCACTCGTGCAAGGAATATGGATACAAATTGTCTCAGCAAGAGACATAGATCCTCATGAGCCCCCGCAACTGCGGGGGCTCATGAGGATCCATGTCTCTTGCACGGCTGTTCAAGGATATCATGTTTCGGAGTCTCGGCTGTCAAGCCCGGGGGTTCAGTAAAAACGAACAACCACTAAATACAAATATGTAGCACTGCGTTCTGCGTGACCGTGTACTGAAGATGCACGATATGTTGTAACAATATTATAATAATATGCGCAGATAAAATATGGAAGCCAATTTTCGCGGCAAACGGCGGTGCTTGTTCTATCAAGCGAGCATGCGGCCGTGTGTAGCACAGGATGATTTCTCAAGGGAGAGAAGCTATTCCAAAGGTCGCGGCTAACCGCCACACACTCTTGCAAATAAGCCACAAGAAAATTGACAATGCTTGTATTGCAGATATTCACAATAGATGTCGCATGTGTGCCGGCTGGCTTGCTATTTTGGACCTTACGGTTGGAAGCCATAAGGTAAAAAAACACAGACCATCACTACACACAAAATGGCGGAGTATTTCGTTTTATTGCCAGCGCGGCGCACGCTTCTGTATGGTCACACCCTGCTGGTCTCCCTTGGCTATGAGTCATTTCTATCACCCCCCCCCCCCCCCCACCCCGCCCCCCCCTCTCCCCGCCCTCCCCCTTCACGTCTGCCAGTGGACGCAGAAGGCTGTATTTAAAAATAAAATTCATTGTGAATCCAAAGTCAAAGATCTCCAGCCGGCAAAGGAACATGGATACGAAGTGGTTTAGCAAGAGGCATAGGTCTGCGGGGGCTCATGACTGAGGATCTATCAGGCCTCTTGCACTTCAGTCAGTTGGGTGGTGTTCTACTTTCTCAGTTTCGGCAGACAGAGCGACATAAGTGTTCTGGTTACCGTCTGTGATTTTCGACCTTGCGGCTTTCCGAGCATGCGTCGCCGGTGCACTCCTTTGAGACCAGACTTGCATGAACAATTAATAATTATTAGCGAAGTCCGCGCTTGAATGCACCGTACATGTGCAGGTCATGGCCATATCATCACGGGGGATAGCCGCTGAAACAGTACGATGCACATGCATTCAGCATTGATAGAACATCATTTAAGACAGAAATTTTGCAGTGCTCACTATCTGAATTCAGAGTGTTTTTGTGGCACATCGTACCGCTCGCTTAAAAGTTAGCACACGTTATTGCACATTTAACTAAAACTTTGTGTTTATATTCCGGCCAATGTTTCGATCGGAATGTAATGACTGACTACGAATAATAATAATAATAATAATAATAATAATAATAATAATAATAATAATAATAATAATAATAATAATAATGAATTTGTATGCATTGTAAAGACCGCCTGTTCTCAAAACGCTTAAACATGAAGACTGACAAATAAAAGATCTAAACACATGCACAAACACCACCAGTACGGAGACACCGAGACCTAAACAAGTGTATCGGTAGTCACAGGCCGGACTACCGCTAAAGTGAGGTGCGCATATACAGGAACGCTGGGGAGGGGGGTGGGGGCAGTTCTGCGGCGCATACCCCAGTAGCAAAAACGTTTTTGGGCCCACGGCGGCGGCCGTGGGCCCGCGCACAGCTGCGTGCGCGTGCCCACTGCGGCCGTCGTGGGCCCGAGGACCTTTGCTTTCCGGGTAGCGACGCACTTTTTTTCCCCCCAAGGTACAGCGACCTACATTTTCCCTCGTGGGACCGCGAAACAATTTATGCAGTAATGTCATGACTGGTCTATCTGCCACTGTAACGTAATAGGGCTGGACACATTGAACACTAAGCCGTAAGCGTCTTGCGCGCCAGCCTACTGACATGACACCAGCTGCTGAAGGTAGACGACCGTGAAAGCTCAATGTCTATGCCCTGACTGCCAGTCCATACAGATTCAGTTATCTGCTAAATACTAAATTCTACAGACCTTATTCACGGAGTTTTTAACGATGTGTTTGATCCTGTTTTATCCTGATACTCTATTGCTTGAAAAAAAAAAATGACTATGACAGTTAAAGGGTGATGCCAGAATAGCTTGGCGCCTGAGGCGCCAAAAAATTCTGGCACCACCCTTGAACTAAAATGGTTGATTTAATGTAGCCTTCATAGGACAATAAGCAAATAAAAAAAAAACAATTAGCCTCAGGATGAAATGGGTCAACACTGACATTTGGGAGATCCGCATCCAGGCACGCGCTGTAAATGGAGCCCAGAGCCAACGGCCACATAATTTCTATCATCTGCCAAGTCATTCGTGACGTGCCGCATTCGTATACGCGGCTTCACACCGAATATCCGGATGCCGCACGTCTCGAATGAAATTATGCGGCCGTCGGCCCCGGAAGTACATGAAGCGACGCCCAGCAGTTTCTCATCCTATTCCACCAGGATGATGGCCATAACACTTTCTTCCTTAGGAAGGCAATCATCGCCACTTTTTCTTCCCCATAGGAACGACAAATGTCATCGGCTGACACGTCTCGTAAGTGATTGTCTCCCCTCGGTCAGTAATGCAATGACACTTTCCGTCCATTGTCACTTTAATGAGTTGAGTCCGGTGTTTAGTGGGGACCGTCTCGAAAGGATCGATATGAGAGACAGAGACATTTATTCTGTATGAAGGAATTTGGCATTGGAGACAAACGTCCTGCGCCAAAGGCGATCGTCACGATGATGCAACAGTACTGACATAGTCGGCAAGATGACGTGTTCTTTGTGTGAAGTAACCTTCGGGCGCACGACGTCGAGGATTTAAGCCAAGACCATTTAAAGCGCGCCAAACATACTATGAATTCTACCGGAAAAACACTAAACAAGAACCCCGCATATAAAGAACAGTGTTGACCGTCTTGGAATGTCTCAGTTTGGTTGGCCATCTTTATGTCCCCCTGCTGACTCTGTTCAGTGGCGGCATCCTGGATTCTGCAGGCTGCTGTTTCTGAGTGTGCTGCTGTGCTTCATACTGCAATGTCGTCCGCATGTTCGACGCTGTATAACCCGTTCAGTGCTGAGAAAATGTGAACAACACCCGCAGTTGCGGGGGCTCATGAGGATCTATTCCTCTTGCATGGTACAGCTGGGTTAAAAAACCCCACACTTTTATTTAGTAATATTTTTATTATTATTTTTCTTTTTAAAAGTTGGTGTTGAATTAACGAAGATTTAAAAAAACATGGTTTGCGTCAGCCGGCACTGAGCGGCTTAACTCATTCGAGACGTGCCGCCTCCGGATACGCGGCATATGCCGCGTATCCGGAGGCGGCACGTCTCGAATGAGTTAAGCCCTTCGCTTCCAGTGCACGTAGATTATGTTTCTGAAATCTTTGTCTAATGTCAAACTCTCTGGGCTTCACGTCTTGTGTCCACCACGAAGGTGATTTCACAGGTGGGGCACCGAATAAGGTCTGGGGAATCTTTGTTAATTCAAAGTCAGAGAGTCCCCGCTGTCCATAGGACATGGATACAAAGTGTTGTCACAAGAGACACATATCCTCATGATCCCACGCAACTGCCGGGGCCCATGCGGATCTACGTATCTTGCGGTTGGATCGTGTTCGGTGTTTTCTAGGCAGGGAAGGGGTTAACATGACAGACGCCGGCTGCTTTAAGAGTTAAGTGCAGTGTTGGTTATCGGCGTCTCCAGGAAATCGATTAGACGGACAAGGGACAACCCCAGTAGCAAAAGACCCTAGGGCCGACGTTGGCCGCAGTCGGCCCGCGCACAGTCGTGCGCGGGCCCACTGCGGCCCACGTCGGGCCGAAGACCTTTGCTTGCTGGGAATGCTGTAGGAAGAAATTAGGCTCTGGAGACAGCTGCATCTTCCAAGAGAGAAGTCTTCAGCGACCTTTACTGGAACTTGATCGATGTCGAAATGAGTTCTTAGAAGACTTCTGAGTTCTTCTGAGAGATGGGGCGGTGTGCGTATGGGCCTTCTCGAAAGCAAGACTTTCTTTCTCGAACGAACTGAGCGGAACTGTAACCACTTCACTGCCAGTGTACGCGGATTGTATATATATTTGAAGTAATTGTAAATTCAACGTCCAAAAGATCTCCAGCCAATTAAAGGGCCATGGATACAAAGTACTTTCGGCAAAAGGCATAGATTCTCATGAGTCCTCGCAACGGCGGGGGCTAATGAGGATCTATACCTTTTGCGTTTGGCTGGTGTTGTTTTCCTCGACAGTGAAGGGGTTAATCGCTGCAATGGAAAGTAAAGCTTGAATGCGTCTGCACACGACGCACAGCTTATCAGGCACCAGCACTGCGTTGTGAGGGCGTCCCATCGCCCATCCCCAGTAGTAAACGTCTTCGGGCCCACTGTGGTCTTCGTGGGCCTGAGGACCTTTCCTTAATGGTATGACTTAAACGCACCGCTAAACACACGATTCAAAACGCGAGCCAAAGTTGGAAATTCATGTGAAATAATTTAATCCCTTACTGTAAGCAGACACTTTATTTCTTTGGAAAGGCAACACCAATCCTGTCCTGTATGAAAGATGGACACACATGTAAATGGGACCACGAAGAGAGAAAAAGCTTAATGACCCGGCATCTCCAGGGGCTCTTTCCTTCTTGCAGTTGGCGGTGCTCGCATTTTCCAGTAGTGAAAGGATTAAAACAGCCAACGAACGAACGAACGAACGAACGAACTAACGAACGAACGAACAAACGAACGAACGAACGAACGAACGAACGAAAGAACGAACGAACGAACCAACCAACCAACCAAACCAACAAATTCTACCTACTTTGATGATGATGATGATAATAATGACAATAATAATAATAATAATAATAATAATAATAATAATAATAATAATAATAATAATAATAATAATAATAATAATAATAATAATAATAATAATAATAATAAATTATCATTACTATCTCTTTTGAAAAAAAAAACACACACCTCAAACTGGTTGCTTATTGTGAATAATTTGATGCCTGACAATGCATTTCCCACACTGAAAGAATCAGCTTTAGTCAGCATTGACCAAGCACGCCAAATGACAGTTAATGCCGTGACGCTTAATGAATCTAATAAACGCGCATACAGAAAATAGCGTAACGTTGCAGATGACAGCGAGGTTTCGTTTTCGACGAACGAGAGGATAACCCGCGAGTGCCATAAGCATAGACAACACTCCAAACACCTCCAAGAGGCATAGATCCTCATGAGCCTTCGGGCTCATGCGGATCTATGCCTCTTGGAGATGTTTGGAGTGTTGTCGATGCTTATGGCCCAAGCTGATTATCGACAGTGACTTCGCTCTCGTTCGTTGTCGAGAGTTGTTCCTTGCAAACGAAACGCCGCTAATAACTTTGCAGGCCACATGCGTCTTTGACATTTATTTTAGTGACTTTGAACAACGAGGGGTTTGTGTTCATTTGTTTGCTCTTTCAAATCTCTCTGTCGGTGTGCTGGTCTGCGATTTTGGACCTTACGGCTTTTGGCAGTAAGCTCCAATTAAAATCTCAGATCAGTACGCGTCAGCGTCAATTAATTTCAAGCGCCCCGCATCAATAGACGTGTACACGGTTCGTATAGCGTTGCCGCATAGCAGAGATCCGTATCAGGATAGGTACAGCAACATCCGCAATGGCCAGGCTGGACAGGATATGGCGAAGTAACTCCATCAGCTTCACCATCAAGTACAGGCTTTACAAGTCCCTCGTAGTGTCTATTCTACTACGGCTGTGAGACTTGGACACTGCTTGCAGACTCAGAAAAGAAAATCCAGGCCTTTGAGAACAAGTGCCTGAGGAAGTTGCTCCGCATCTCGTACCGCGAGCACAAGACCAACGAATATGTACGGAGCATCGTCACTTCCCTGGTGGGCCCACATGAACCCCTTCTGGCAACCGTGAAACGGCGCAAGCTTGCTTGGTTTGGCCACGTGACCCGACACAACACCTTGTCCAAGACTATCCTCCAAGGCACTCTCGAAGGAAGTCGTCGGCGAGGTCGTCAGAGAAAGAGTTGGGTCGCAAACATAAAAGAATGGACCGAACTCGAGATGCCAGACTTGCTTGCCACCGCCCAAAATAGAACTCAGTGGAGAGCACTGTCTGTTGCTGCTGCCTTTCAGTCCCCCCAACGCCCAGTTCGGGCAAGGGACTGATGATGATGATGATGCCGCCGGCAGCGATATACGTTACTTTCGCAGCTATTGATGCGGGGTGCCTTGAATGGGTTAATGAGCTAGGAGAGGCGCATTGTTATGATATCGACGTGAGCTTTTAAGCCAAAATGTCACAGTTTGTTGAAAGACCTTTACTTCTGCAAGAACACAAAGTAGATTTGTTATGTACGATAGTGTATACCTTGGGCCTCGCGGTGAAAAACCCAAACCAACTACACTAAACAAATATAAAAAAAATAATAATAATAAAAAAAGAAGAAGAAAAAAAAAAAAAAAGAAAAAAGAAAAAGAAAGACAAACTGGCACACATATATTTTGTGCATAGATGCTAGCTTTTCTAGGCTAACTCGCCCTGAGCCGACTAATATACAGGTCGTAATAGGAGTTCTTTCTAAATCAGAATCAGGGGCCAGTTGCATGAGTGAGCTTAGCCCTGCGCCAGCCACTAAGCAAGCAGCTCAACTGGTCAGACAGTAGGTTGAACCACTTTATAGTAAGCACTGAAGGGACCGTTTGCTGGATCGCTCAACCAATGCGGCATGCATCCTAGCAGTCGTACTGTTAACTCATTCGCGACGTATCGCATGGGGATACGCGGCCAAAGGCCGCGTATCCCCATGCGGTATGTCGCGAATGAGTTAATACCGGATATGAACCTCGGACTATGGATGCCAATGAGGCAACAACTTGGAAGCAAAAGAGGCGGTATGTCGCGAATGAGTTAATACCGGATATGAACCTCGGACTGTGGATGTCAATGAGGCAACAGCTTGGAAGCAAAAGAGGCGGTATGTCGCGAATGAGTTAATACCGGATATGAACCTCGGACTGTGGATGCTAATGAGGCAACAGCTTGGAAGCAAAAGAGGCGGTATGTCGCGAATGAGTTAATACCGGATATGAACCTCGGACTGTGGATGTCAATGAGGCAACAGCTTGGAAGCAAAAGAGGCGGTATGTCGCGAATGAGTTAATACCGGATATGAACCTCGGACTGTGGATGTCAATGAGGCAACAGCTTGGAAGCAAAAGAGGCGGTATGTCGCGAATGAGTTAATACCGGATATGAACCTCGGACTGTGGATGCTAATGAGGCAACAGCTTGAAAGCAAAAGAGGCGGTATGTCGCGAATGAGTTAATACCGGATATGAACCTCGGACTGTGGATGTCAATGAGGCAACAGCTTGAAAGCAAAAGAGGCGGTATGTCGCGAATGAGTTAATACCGGATATGAACCTCGGACTGTGGATGCTAATGAGGCAACAGCTTGAAAGCAAAAGAGGCGGTATGTCGCGAATGAGTTAATACCGGATATGAACCTCGGACTGTGGATGTCAATGAGGCAACAGCTTGGAAGCAAAAGAGGCGGTATGTCGCGAATGAGTTAATACCGGATATGAACCTCGGACTGTGGATGCTAATGAGGCAACAGCTTGAAAGCAAAAGAGGCGGTATGTCGCGAATGAGTTAATACCGGATATGAACCTCGGACTGTGGATGCTAATGAGGCAACAGCTTGAAAGCAAAAGAGGCGGTATGTCGCGAATGAGTTAATACCGGATATGAACCTCGGACTGTGGATGCTAATGAGGCAACAGCTTGGAAGCAAAAGAGGCGGTATGTCGCGAATGAGTTAATACCGGATATGAACCTCGGACTGTGGATGCTAATGAGGCAAAAGCTTGAAAGCAAAAGAGGCGGTATGTCGCGAATGAGTTGATACCGGATATGAACCTCGGACTGTGGATGCTAATGAGGCAACAGCTTGAAAGCAAAAGAGGCGGTATGTCGCGAATGAGTTAATACCGGATATGAACCTCGGACTGTGGATGCTAATGAGGCAACAGCTTGAAAGCAAAAGAGGCGGTATGTCGCGAATGTGTTAATACCGGATATGAACCTCGGACTGTGGATGCTAATGAGGCAACAGCTTGAAAGCAAAAGAGGCGGTATGTCGCGAATGAGTTAATACCGGATATGAACCTCGGACTGTGGATGCTAATGAGGCAACAGCTTGGAAGCAAAAGAGGCGGTATGTCGCGAATGAGTTAATACCGGATATGAACCTCGGACTGTGGATGCTAATGAGGCAACAGCTTGGAAGCAAAAGAGGCGGTATGTCACGAATGAGTTAATACCGGATATGAACCTCGGACTGTGGATGCTAATGAGGCAACAGCTTGAAAGCAAAAGAGGCGGTATGTCGCGAATGAGTTAATACCGGATATGAACCTCGGACTGTGGATGCTAATGAGGCAACAGCTTGGAAGCAAAAGAGGCGGTATGTCGCGAATGAGTTAATACCGGATATGAACCTCGGACTGTGGATGCTAATGAGGCAACAGCTTGAAAGCAAAAGAGACGGTATGTCGCGAATGAGTTAATACCGGATATGAACCTCGGACTGTGGATGCTAATGAGGCAACAGCTTGAAAGCAAAAGAGGCGGTATGTCGCGAATGAGTTAATACCGGATATGAACCTCGGACTGTGGATGCTAATGAGGCAACAGCTTGAAAGCAAAAGAGGCGGTATGTCGCGAATGAGTTAATACCGGATATGAACCTCGGACTGTGGATGCTAATGAGGCAACAGCTTGGAAGCAAAAGAGGCGGTATGTCGCGAATGAGTTAATACCGGATATGAACCTCGGACTGTGGATGCTAATGAGGCAACAGCTTGGAAGCAAAAGAGGCGGTATGTCGCGAATGAGTTAATACCGGATATGAACCTCGGACTGTGGATGCTAATGAGGCAACAGCTTGGAAGCAAAAGAGGCGGTATGTCGCGAATGAGTTAATACCGGATATGAACCTCGGACTGTGGATGCTAATGAGGCAACAGCTTGGAAGCAAAAGAGGCGGTATGTCGCGAATGAGTTAATACCGGATATGAACCTCGGACTGTGGATGCTAATGAGGCAACAGCTTGAAAGCAAAAGAGGCGGTATGTCGCGAATGAGTTAATACCGGATATGAACCTCGGACTGTGGATGCTAATGAGGCAACAGCTTGGAAGCAAAAGAGGCGGTATGTCGCGAATGAGTTAATACCGGATATGAACCTCGGACTGTGGATGCTAATTAGGCAACAGCTTGAAAGCAAAAGAGGCGGTATGTCGCGAATGAGTTAATACCGGATATGAACCTCGGACTGTGGATGCTAATGAGGCAACAGCTTGAAAGCAAAAGAGGCGGTATGTCGCGAATGAGTTAATACCGGATATGAACCTCGGACTGTGGATGCTAATGAGGCAACAGCTTGGAAGCAAAAGAGGCGGTATGTCGCGAATGAGTTAATACCGGATATGAACCTCGGACTGTGGATGCTAATGAGGCAACAGCTTGGAAGCAAAAGAGGCGTAGATCCGCACGCAGCTGCAAATGGAAGAATGCTTGAAGTCCGTGCAATTTTTGTCTTACTTCTGGTTTATGATAGAAAACCAATTTTCATTTAGGTATACCATTATCACTCAGTCCCCAAGACAATCCCAAGACAATGTAAGGTCTGCTTTGTCTTCTCATTGCAACTCTGCCCTCCACCCTTCCATTCACCCCCCCCCTACCCACACACACACACACACACACACACACACACACACACACACACACACACACACACACACACACACACACACACACACACACACACACACACACACACAAATACCCAGTCTCTAGTCCTGTCATAATCGATCCCAGAAAGCGCCGCCTTTACGTTTTTATGACCGACCAGTCTTCTTGCGGTTAGCGGTAGACTTGCACCGGGTAAAATAATTCAAGTTACCCTCAAGAGGCACATCCAGTAGCAAAACGTCTTCGGGTCCACCACGGCCGCAGTGGGCCCGCGCACTACCGTGCGCGGGTCCATTGCGGCCGTGGCGGGTCCGAGGGCCTTTGGTGACTGGCTAGAGACCGTGTCTTTCTTTCTTCCTGTTGTCCTTTTCTGTTACAAAGAAAGAGTTCCTGCGCTGAGTCGTCAGTCTATTGTTCCCACAAAGCAAACATCAGAAAATCGTTTTAGTATAAGAGTGAACAGTTTCCAACTGCAAGATGCATATATCTGCCGTTATTTGTCAAATATCAGTATGTCCATTCTTTTGAAAAAAGCGAGATTTTGATTGTGTAACAATGAAAAGCTCGCTTTTCTCAAAAATGGACACACTGTATTCGGCAAAATAACGGCATAGATATCCTCAGTTGATTAGTCCCCGGAGACTGGACTATCGATACATCTTTTTAGCTGTATGCCGATATTGAGACACTAATATTAAAACGCCAATGGCATACCGATATCATACATTGACCCATAACAAGGTGCTGTTGAAGGCTGAGCATGAGAGCGTTTAGAAATTCTGTCATGACACACTGTGATAAGCTACAGGATCGACCATAATTGAGTCGAACCTGTTTCAGGCGACCAACCAAGGGACAATAACAAGATGAGGATTTCATCCAAAGTCTACCGCATTGTTTGGAGCTCACATGCGTTTATCTTTTAGGAACATTTAGGGTTGTTTATTTTTTTAGGCTTATTATGCTGATCCATTTCCCTCCTCTCTAAGCCAACCTCTGATCAACACACACGTCGGCGCACACAAATAAAGACGGACACACGGCGCTTCAAAGCCATTAGTACGCTCTGTGGGCTCTTGTAGCGACAGGAATCCATCTCCTTATACTCTAACACACCCTCTGCCGGATCCACACATACTCGCACACAGAAATAAAGAGGGACACACGGCAATTCCCGCCATTCGTAAGCTCTGTAATCTGGCATAGCTATTCTGAAGAAGAATAATAGCACGAGCAGCGAAATGACGTCACTTCAAGCTTCACGTCATGGCATCATTAGTCCCACGACGCCGTGTTCATAGTGACGACTGGATGCTATACGTCAATCATCGCAGTACTAACATTTGACGTATCAGAGGATCAACGTTTAAATCTTAAGAAGGAACACTTAAAAAATGGATAAAAAACAAATCTGAAGAGAATTGTAGAGAAATGAATAAAACAAAAATACACTGTAACAGAATAGTGGCGAGAGCCAAAAAGATTCACTGGGCTGAGTTCTGTAAAAATGAAGTGTCTGAATCAAAAGATACATATAAGGTTTGGAAAAAAAGTATCAGAATTAAAAAATGGATACAAATTACAAGTGTATACAATCGCAGTAGAAGGCAACACATTTTATAGTGCAGTAGATAAAGCGGAGGTCTTTGTTAATATGTTTGCAGAAAGTAGTCTCACATCAAGTCTTAGTTTACCAAACATAAACCTCAGAAAACAAGAAGAAGTAAAAGCAGATTATCAAGATCCAGTTTCTACTCATTCTCAGTCCACCAACGCTCCAATTCAATATAATGAATTCCAAGATGTTTTACAGTCGTTTGCAAATATCTCTAGTGCAGTGGGTACTATAGATGGAATTTCTTACAAACTACTTTATCATTTAGCTGAACCGTGTAAAAAATTACTACATAAATTGTACCAAAAATGTTGGTTTAATGGATCTCTTCCTACTATCTGGAAGCAGTCAGTAATAGTTCCGGTACTCAAATCGGGTAAAACACGTACATTGATTAGTAGTTATAGACCTATTGCACTAACATCACAAGCTTGCAAAGTAATGGAAAAGATTATTTTAAATAGGCTATTTCATTACTGTGAAAAACAGGATATAATTCCAGTTAATCAAGCTGGTTTTCGGAAAGGTAGATGTACGACAGACCATTTAGTTAAACTCACATATAACATTAAAAAACAAATTTCAAGAAGAAAAAGTATATTAGCAACCTTTTTTGATGTAAAAAAGGCTATGATAGTGTTTGACATGCTAGATTATTATACAAAATAAAACAGATTGGCATAACCGGGTTTATGTATGAGTACATTAAAAGCTTTTTGTCTGAAAGATTTGTCTGCACCAAAGTTGGTAAAAGTTATTCAACCTTTAAGAAAATAGATATGGATATTCCTCAGGGATCGATACTTTCACCCTTTTTATTCACTGTGTTAATTTACGACCTCCCAAAATCTCTATCACAGGACACAACTGTGGCACAATATGCAGATGATATTGCTATATAGATAAACACTAATATCAGAAAACGTACCCCAAAAAGAATCATAGATTTACGTTCCAAAAATGTATCAGATTGAATTGGACAAATTATCAAACTATATGAAAGAAAATGGCCTAGAACTATCTGGGGAAAAACATGTCTAATGCTTTCAATAATGGGGAACGTGCTAAAACATTACCTAAATTATCCCTAAACGGGACGCCTTTAAACTACCAACAATGTGTAATTTTTTTAGGCGTACGTTTTACATCAAAATTATCTTGGAGAATTCATATTGAAGACATATTAATTAAGGCAAGAAAAAGACTTAACTTGTTAACAATTATAAACTCACAACCATGGAGTCAGGACATTAAAGCAGTTTTACACATTGGTACATCTTTAGTTCGATCAACACTTATATAATATGGCCAGGAAGTCTACTTTACTGCCCCAGCTACACGTCTAAAGAAGCTGCAAAGCATTGATAGTAAAGCAGTTAAATTAGCCCTTGGAGTGCCAGTTCATACTAATACTGCAAAAGCCTACAAAGAAGCAGGTATTCTGTCTTTATCTGACCAACGTAAATTGGCAACTGCAAAATCCATTGTCCGAAGCATGTCCGTCAAAAATTCAGTACGAGAAGACATATTTTTAGACGCAGATGTGGATTTCCCGAAGAGAGCGCAAACAATCCCATATCTTTGACATATACGTAACTATGTCAAAGATGCTATAGAAAACTGCAATATAGATAGCAAGTCTGTTCCAGTTTTACCAGTAACACCTACTATACCTCCGTGGGAACATATTCATGCTACTTTCGATATAGATTACACGATGAGGATGTGACCGTTTTAGCAAATTTAGTGAAAGAAAAATTACAGAAAACATATTTTAAACATTTGAAAATTTTCACAGATGGGTCTGTCTTAGATTCTTCAGACTGTGATGCAGACTTTGTTATTCCAGATCTCAAAGTGAAGAATCTTTTTATCTCGGTAAAAGATTTTCTATATTTACGTCTGAACTGTATGCGATTCTCATGGCACTAAATTTTATTCAACATATACCTTATGATATATTTAACATTTTGATTTGTGTCGATTCTAAATCTGTCCTATATAGTCTAAAAAGCTGGGATTGTAACACTAGAAAAGACTTAGTATATGAAATAAAACATTTTCATGAGCTGTATTATGTCCAGAGGAATAAGGATCGGTTTTCTTTGGATACCCTCGCACGGCGGAATTTATTGGAATGAAATTTGTGATAGACAAGCAAAAAAGGGAGCTTTAAATAGAGAATACTCAGCAGTTTGTAATAATATGCAATTATCTCTAAATGAAATGTACATCTTTTTTCACAAAGTTGATATGAAATAAACTTATCATGTTCCATCTTGTTCAAGAAAAACAGCTTCGTTGATATACAAGTTAAGACTAAATTCTTGGAAAAACAAAATTCTAAAAATACATCAAATGCGAGTGCTTAAGCCCCATCTCGGTTAGACATATAATCTGTGAGTGTCCTATTACAATGAATCTGTTGACAAAAAATAAAGTAACAGTTGATAAATTAGCAGAAAATATGTATGACATCTTACATAGAAATATTGCAATTCCAATAGTTAATATCATAATTCATAATCCAGTGGGTAAACTATTATAATAAGTAATTTGTGTGTGTGGTTGGATGTTAATTATTGCTATTCTTTGATATTCACAAGTTGTGTGTTGTTGATTTTTATTTTTTATTTTATTTTATTTATTTATTTATTATTATTATTATTTTTTTTTTTTGTTGTCTAATATCACCAATGTGTGAAAAGACGTTAAATAAAATCCTGATCCTGATCGTGAGGATCAACCTTGTAATTTTCTTGCTGATTTTCACGCCTAGGGCTTACAGGTCTCAATTTGACCTAATCCTACCCAAGGGCTGCGACAAACAGCAGACTTTTGCAAACACTGTTTATGAAAAATCATGCGGGTATTAATGAGAAGATAGCTTTTGTTCGTAAAAGAAAAATTAAAGTTATGTTAGCTGTTTTACAAATGACTCCGAAAAAGTGGTGCATAAAATTGTCTGATTTTCACACGTAGGGCATACAGGTCGATTGACCTAATCGTACCAGACAGGCGAGAGAATGTAATTATGTAATTACCGTATACGAAAAATCATGCGATTATTAATGAAGAATTTTTTTTTTCGTAAAAAAGATTCAGTTGTTTTAAGATTAAATATATATTCGTGAAATTAATCCCCAAAACGTGAAAATATATTATTTAAAATTTTTTTTTATCATTCAAAAGGTTCTATAGGTACAATGCTGGTTAACGAACTTATTCAATATCTCTCTTTTATCTAGCTATATGCAAAATATCTAGTAAAAATAAGAAAAATTACGGACTCCATTGTGAAACGGCCATTTCCTCGCCAATGGGCATCTTAATAAAAAAAAATCGAAAAAAAGGTCTCGAGATAATTCTTTTAGTGACAAAATCCTAAAATTTCAAGCTTGTCCGTGCTCATACGCGGGCTCTAGTCGCTGTCACACACACACACACACACACACACACACACACACACACACACACACACACACACACACACACACACACACACACACACACACACACACACACACACACACACACACAACACACACACACACACACAAACACACACACACACACACACACACACACACACACACACACACACACACACACACACACACACACACACACACACACACACACGGCGCTTTGGCGCCCAAAAGCCCAAAAGACGTTCTCTAGCAAGGTTTGCGTAGCTAGACGTGACGTCATTTTTATCTTGTTACTTCTTTGCCAGAATTTCTGCCCCGCACGCCAAAAACGTCATGTGCATGCTCCAGAATGCGCACCGACCAGCCCGATTTCAAAGTCTACCGTATTTTCAATACGTAGACAAAAAGTGGTATTCTTGAACAGGTTGTCGTCTTATACAGGGCCATCGGACAGATGGAAGATCGTGGGACCAAAATGGGTGGTCTGATGAAACAGGTGGTGTTCGCCATGACAGGTTTGACTATAGTTCAAGGGTGGTGCCAGAACAGCTTGGCGCCTACAGGCGCCAAGCTGCTTTGCACCACCCTTGTACTATCACAGTCGATCTATCCCCTGAACTGAACTGTAGTACGTAAAGGTCAACTAAACTAAGGGATTTCTAACTTAAAACTATGTGCTAGTTTTTCTTTTCTTTCCCAGCTTCGTTAGCTTTAGAAATTAAGACATACAATCTAGTTTCAGTGCAGCCGGCACCAGACAAAAGAATTTCTCTGAGACTGTGTTCAGCTAGGTTCCAGACACAAAGAAAACGGAAACATCAGTCAACATTATTTTCCGCTAGGAGTTACTAGTCTCTAACGCCGACAGCCCACGAATGTGAACTTGTACTATTTGCTCGCGGCTTAGTGTTAAAATTGCTTTGTATGAATGGATCGAGCAAAACACACAAAAGTACATGCATTATCTGCGATTAGAAATACGTGGGCTGTGGGCTGTTTGGTACATACCTACCGCTGTGAAGAATGCTCTTTCCAGCTGTGAAATGCAAATTTTATTTTCAACAGAGTCTGTTAAACATAATTATCCAGCTCTCTTTCATCCGTGTTGTTTGTTCACTGATTTTCTTGCTTCTGTTTGGGCAAGGCGAACGCTACCCAGCTGCCAGGGGCCTCAGTTATTTGTTGGGGTTCTAAAACCGAGGCCCCGAATCCAACCACAAGGATTCCTTGGCGCATTAACTTACCGGATGATTTGATGCTGACGCATATGTTATTTTGGATCTCACGCTCTCGAAACACCTAAGTTTCCTTCAGATATCATGGGGCACATTGTTAAGTTGAGCGGACCCGTTGCTTGGGGTAGATTGTTTTCGTCATTAGACCGGAACAAAAATCTCCATTTCTGAACACGTGATGCTTTTATCTCCGCCGCAGATTTGTCTGAAAAAAGTATTAGCTGTTGGTGCAAAATTACTTAGTATTTTTCTTTTTCTTCACAAGAATCATACGTACTGCAAGAATGAGACGTCAAACAAATTATGAACAAGAATGTGACGTCATCTTACTGTCGCATATCATCAGCATATACTAAGAAGTGAAATCTATTTATCCCAAATTCTTAAATTTCTTGTGGACAAAATGGCGCGAGGTCTGAAATCTCTCACATCGCAGTAGAGCTCCAGTGGCTTGTGCATTGACTAGAACCCTTTATGTGAGTTTATGGTGGCATAGGAGCTCCAGGTAGGTTGCCTTTCTGGTTCGTTCCTTTCTTTTTTAATATTTCTGTCGTTTAGCGCTGCGCCACGACTCCTACACGTTTTTAACATAACAGGGACTCAAATTGTTGTTCCTTGGTATGCGCTTGGTTTACGAGCTATGTGTGCATAGACCAGGCAAAAAGTGCACGTTTGGTAAAGTTTGTAAATAATACATAAAATACATAAACATGTTTCGACACAAAATGGGCACAGATTTGTTATACACGTACATGGTCTGCGAGCTGCTTCGGGGACAGTGTCAATTCAGAGCTGCCATTCGTCGCAATTTGACGTCATACGCACTGAGTGCTTCAAACTTCAAATTACGAGGAATGCCAGCCGTTGTGTCAGAGACATTGCCAGTCTAGAGCCTGTATAACGTGCTTGTTCGTTTGCACTTTGCTTAACACATTCAAGACGTTCTGCATTCGGATACGCGGCTTTATGCCGCGTATTCGAATGCAACACGTCTCGAACCAGTTAGCAGGAAAAGCCCGCAACTCGCTAAATAAACAAGCAGAAATCCACCCGCACAAACACAGAGACAAACAAGCGGAGACACAGATTGATTGTCATTCTACCTGCGAGCTGCCGGCACTGAGGAAGCTGGCGGAGGACAGAGGCCGCGTGTCGTCATGGTGGGACAGTGAACTGTGACTGCACGTGTCCTGCTGCCCGTGGACACGCAAGAATGAAGCTCTGGAACCGATCCCCTTCATGCTGTCGCTTCGGCTGACAAACTTGTACGACTAACTCTCACGTATCCGACACCGGCTGAGGCGAACTGTGACTTTAAATATCGCTGAAGAAAACGAGGTAAGGTTGTTGCTACTTTATCAACGACTCGACGCGTGCGTCCACAATCTGTTTTAACAGTGGGGACCTCTAAATCTTTTCAGATGGCTACACTATTGAAATTCAAAGTTAGAACTTCGTCAGCATTATACTGAAGAGCAAAAGACATTTTTGGAATCGATGGAAACACTAAAGTGTTTCCGATGATTTTTAAAAAAATATCGCATTTCTTTTGATCTTTAGTATATTGTGGAAAAAAAAAAAAAAAAAAGACAAATCAAATCATCACTGATAGCTTGAAAAAAAACCTCTGGAACAATAAACCAAGACTGCATTTCAAACAAATTATGTTCGACGTCACAGTCCGTGGAGTTTTGTCCGAGGGAAAGTCACAAATGAATGTAAAAGATGTTCCGTTCAAAATATATCACAAAAATGCCCACGACCAAACTTATTCCCCGTCACTTTCAACTGAATTGAATGAAGTCATAATCCAACACCTTTAACCCCTTGTTTATGCAGACGCCGGTACCGTAAACAGTACTGGCGCCTGCATGCACAAGGGGTTAACTCCGTCTTTCGCGGCTAGCCGCATCCGGATGCGACTTACCGCAAATGAGTTAATATGGTGTTGGATATCTTTCAATCAAGGCACCCCGCATCAATAGCTGCGAAAGTGTCGTATAACGTTGCCCCCGGCAACCCTGTACTACACTTTCGCATCTATTGACGCGGGCACCACGAATGAGCTAACATACTGCAATTTCGCTTTCGGCTTGAAGTTTATAAAGCATACGCACCACCATGGAAGGCGCTGGCAGATTAAAAAAAATAATTCTCTTTTGCTCTTCCAAACCTTTCTTTCAAGAACGGACCGAACCTCGACTATATCAGGTTTCACTGGGACTCGCAATTTTTCACAGGTAGTAACTATCCACGGGAACTGACTCGCCAGTCATTAGCGTTGAAGAGAATCGATCCGAACAAAACAAAATACACAGACACACTGACGGCACCGTAGTTTCCCTCTCTTTCTCTCTCGGCAGAGGTCTGAACAATGCCAGAGGCGTGTAGCAGAAGTCATGATATCGCGTGGTGTCGTGTGGTATCGTGGGTCACGTTCAGCGGCAGAGGCGCCCCGGCAGGAAGTTATCGCAAAAGATTTAGGTCAACTATCATCACGTGTGAAGTGGCGCGGAGGCGACGGCGAATGATGTCTGACGTGATACCATGTACTTGGCGGCTTTTAAAAACCGGCTACTCCAAACTCCTCCTACAGGAGACGTCAAAAATGGTACAGGGTTTCATCTGCATTTGCAGATTGTGCCGAACGGACATCTGCAAGAGCATAGATCGTCATGAGCCCTCGCATTTGCGGGGGCTCATGACGATCCATGCCTCTTACATACTGATGTACTGTCTAAAAACACTACTCTTTCCTATCCTTGTTTTGTGCTTCGACCAAACTAGATCTCTGATCATTGTTCGATAATACACAATTCTCTCCCCTGACAGTGCTTTTTCCTATTTACTTGGTTTTGTTTCTTCTAAATTACAACCACTGGCGGCAGTCCACTCTTCGTTCTAGTTGTGGCACAACTTTGTTGTTATTGACAATTACAGTTAGCTTTACGGCACATTAGGATAAAAATGAAAGTCAAATTGATGTTTATGTGTGTGGAATTTCACCTTCCTGTCTTGTTGGTCTTCATAATGCCTGATGTTCCTTTTTCGGAGGAGATGAAAGAGATTTCTAACCTACGCTGAAAAACCCACGAGACAACGTTACTGCTGCCTGCAACGGAATCGGACATTTTCCTGCCTCTGTATCGACCATTTTCATATCCTGGAATATCGAAATCGAGATATCAATATCAGTCTAGGTTAGAACAGAAGGACACACAACTGAGATTAACTCAGTTCGCTCAAGACGGGGTTTCTGTGCTTGTGAAGTCCCACCATCTCGCAGAAGTTTTCCCAGATTTCTTTTTGAAGAACAAACATGCAACTTGTTTGCTGAGCTTCTCAGATTGTGTAGGCAGTGCAGTTTATGTGTGTTTTCACTCGTTCGAGACGTGCCGTATACGTATACGCGGCAATAGCCGCCTATGCGTTAACGGCACGTCTCAAATGAGTTAATCAATATTACTCATATGCGCGTTTGAAAGCAGAATTCATATGCATTTTAGACGTGGTGAGAAACATAAGAATCATTTCCAGAAAAAGCATCACAGACGACACACAGCTGATCGCTTCGGGACCAGAGGTGTGGAGAAGGCAAGGCAGCGGACGCTGGTCATACTTGAAAAGTTATGAATGATCCATCGCATTTCAAAGGTTCGCACGATATCGTAATGAAAAGGAACTCTAAGGGAACTTTTGTGATGGATGGCGCGAAGCGCTATAATTATAGTGCACGAACCCCATCTTGAAAGAGATGAGCTGAACTAACTGAACTCATCTGAGGTGTGCATAAGAACAATATCGTTCAAAGCAAAAGACAGTTAGTCCCGATTTGTGAAAGGCGAGATAGTCATTGTAATACAATGAATACCTTGTTCTTCTCAGAAATGGACTTGGTGTCTTTTGCCTACACAGACTAATCAAAGACGCTGCTAATGCAGGGTAACGGTAATCACAAGAGTAGGGTGGATGCGAGAGACTAGTGCATCTCACATCGTCTTAACCCCTTAACTACCCTGGCAAGGCGTAACACTACCCAGCTGCAAGAGACATAAATCCTCATGAGCCCCCGCGGTCGCGGGGGCTCATGAGGATTTATGTCTCTTGTTTGTCATTAGTCATGCCAGTTTTTGTCGCATTTACTTCTGTGTTCCCCACGCGAATGTTGTTCAGTGTGCAGTCGTTTCGGACACGCAAATTCGTGATCGCTTGCAGCGATGGGGTTAATCTATTTGGCCAAGATGCTAAGCGTCGACCAGAGTCAGTGCAGGAACATTTTCGTAATTATATTCCTTGATGGTGTGTCACGTGCAGATCGCCGAGGTCGACACTTCCGAATATGGCAGATGTTCTCAGAAGACTGCCTTACAGTTCGGGGGCCAGTATAGCGGCGCACCTTGCTTAGTGGCTGATGCAGGACCAAGCTCGCTCATGCAACTGGCCCCAGGATCCGGACATTAAGAAAATCCTGACAAAGATAGACTCGCGCTTAGAAAGGCCAATTACAGCACAATTTAATTAGTGCGTTGGAATTGTTCGGGCTAAGCGTGTTTCTTTCTTTGCTAGGATTTTCTCTTCAGAGAAAGTGTGGCCAGGTCATACTTGACACCCTCCTATTCCCTACCCAGCAGCACAATCCCTCCCCCCCCCCTTACACACCCCCAAACATCCAAGTTCATACGCCACTGACAAAAACTGGTTATCTGACAAATCTGTCGTGTTACATGGACATGCAACGTCCATGGTGACGAGTTTATCCGTGATGTACAAAGGATTCCATCTGCAAGAGGCATAGATTCTCCTGCAATGCAGGGGCTCATGAGAATCTATGCCTCTTGCTCACGAGCACAATCTATGCCTCTTGCTCATAAAGGCTGGCTCCACCTGCAACCCTCAGAATGAGGATTGTCAGTGCTGGATTTGAGTCGTCTGACAAACAGATAGCGACCATTCCACCGACTTGCGTTGTAGAGTATTATTGAACTACAGTGGCTCTGTTATAGGCTACTCTGATTTTATACGGGTTTTTATACCGGCGACTTCCCTTGTTACAAGGTTGCATTTAACCTACAGGAATCATCGCGACTAAAACTGCTACCGACACGCAAAGGTTAACAAAAGTCGGATATATAACACTTTTTCAAAGGACCCGATCGCATGCAGTAGTTTTCGCTTATAACACACTTCGGATATAAAAAAACTAAAACTAATTTCTGCTTCAGCAACAACAAAGATATATTCGACCATTGAAGTCATCTTGAGTTATTAGAGTAATGACCTTGTTTTCTTTGGAAAGCACGCTTTCAATGTTATTATCCGGCCGAGCCATTTGCAAGATCTAGAGGCAGACATTCTCATAATCAGAATGTAGGCTGGCTCACTAGTAGCCTTGCCCCCACACACACACACACACACACACACACACACACACACACACACACACACACACACACACACACACACACACACACACACACACACACACACACACACACACACACACACATACACACACACACACACACACACGCACGCACGCACGCACGCACGCACAAACACACACACACACACACACACACACACACACACACACACACACACACAGAGACACACACAGAGTCCAGATTTGTAACAATCTTGAGAAGCGTGTGCTGATATCTTTTGCAAGCTTATTTGCAATCAGTGTGTTTTACTGAACATTTTATATGTTTACTGTTCACCTCATATTGAAAGGGCCAGAGGCCCACAATAAATGATTTGACTTTGACTTTGACAAACACAGTCCGACAATGAATTGAAAGAGTTCAATCACTCACTCAATCAATCAATCTAGCCATCCATCCATCCACCCACAAACCCACCCATCCCTTTGTCAATCCATCCATCCATCTATCTACTTACCTATCGGTCTGTTAGTCTGCCTGTTTGCTTGCCTGCTCGTCTGCCTGCCTGCAAGCCTCTCTGCTTAATTGTCTGCATGTCTGTCAATGTCCGTGTGTCTATTTGTTTTCTGTGAATTATTTGCTTCGAGGTTTCGCTTTCTTTGAAGATTGAGCTGTTTACACGTGTCTTCGCGTATTTGCAATTAGTGTCATGAAAATGTTTTCTGCTGTCTCCATTAATCCTTCCTTCCTCCCCCCTCCCTACCTCTCTTTCAAATTACTCCCATCTCATTGTACTGAAGGGCTTAACCATTTGGCTGTCGGTAGAGATTTTTTTTGTCGCGATGATTCTTACGTCCTGCAGGAATCATCGCGACAAATATCGCTACCGACAACCAAAGGGATCATCCCTTGACAGCGACTGACGATGCCGTTCAACTGAAAAGACGCATAGGTACGCGTCTTTTCCGCCGAATGGTATCTGTCAGTAGCAGCCAAGGGGTTAATCCGGCTGGTTAATTTCCTGAGAATGAGGTGGGGATGTGGATGGATCCGATGTCTGCTAGCAAGGCCAGGCAGTAGGCTTGGGTAGAGAAATGTGATTTCACGATGTGTATCAATGCGCAGTATTTAATGTCTTCTAGTCACTGTAAAGACGTTTTACAGTGACTAGAAGAAATAAATACTGAACACTGATAAAGACGCTTAGAATGCCTAGAAGAAATAAACAATGAGCATTGATTAACATGTTTTAAATTGCTTAGAAAAAATAAACACTGAGTACTTATAAACAATATTAAAGTGCTTAGAAGAAATAAACACTGAACATGGATTGATGTTTGAAAGTAGAAATAAATGTAGTGCATTTATACGCATTTCTCTTCTTGCGATGTCCATTCGTTGATTTTGTTACTTTGTTTTACCACATTTTATCTGCAAACCTAGAAGTTCCTGATTGCAGGCTTCCAATGTATGATGGCAGATTAAAAACGCTGGTTTGTTCTTAAAAAAAGAGGTCACCCTCGGTATTTCGTTCATCAGAATATCGCAAAATTAGACATAACACGGTTAGTTCTGTGGCTTAAAAGTCTTTACCCTTTGAGCAAAAGTTCTTCTTGCCGCTGTCAGCCATGGCTGGCTTCATGCACAGCCGCGGGCAGGCTAGCATAAAAACTGGGTGCGCCAAAGGACATTTTGCTTCTTGGGTATCTTTTATTCGCAAGCCGATATGAGTCCATCATCACAATAGTTTACTAACATCCTTTCATCTACCTGTGCAGGGTAGCTACACAGATTATGGCGTGTGTGTGTGTGTGTGTGTGCATTCTTTGGCTGCTGGTGTGTGTGTGTGTGTGTGTGTGTGTGTGTGTGTGTGTGTGTGTGTGTGTGTGTGTGTGTGGGAGGGAGGGAGGGGGAGAGGGAGGGGGAGGGAGGGAGAGGGAGGGAGAGAGAATGCATTGCCCTGTCTCCGTGTATCTGTGGACTTTGAGTTGAAAAATGAAAAACGCCACCAACACAATGACCCAAAGACACAACTACGGCTTAGCGCATAATCACTGTCAACCCACAGCCATATTCACATCACGCACATTCCGAATCACTCGGCTGACCACCCAGTGGTCTGTTCTCCTAAGACCTAAATATATGTCAGTAAGAGGCATAGATTCTCATGAGCCCCCGCAACTGCGGGGCTCATGAGAATCTACACCTCTTGTTAGTGTATGGAAAATGCACGCAAAAAAGAGAAGAAAATGTCTGCCAATTCATTTGAATTATCACTACGGGTTCAAAGAGGGTAAGGAGGAGGCATAGATCCTCATAACTCCCCCACTGCTGCGGGGTCTCATGAGGATCTCTGCCTCTTGCATTTGCAGTGAGTTGCTGTGCACTGCATACACGTTTTGTTTGCGCGTTTGCTTGTTTAGCTGACTGATCACTTTGTCGTGTGTGTGTTTTTTTTCCTGTGAGAGCTGGAGTGGGCGAGAAAGACTGAATTAATTTTGATAGTTACGCTGTTGTTCAGCTTCAAGTTTCCTTCGATTTTCTGTCACGATTAAATCCTATGATAACGCCGTGGTGCTTTCCTAACCAGGGGACTGGGTGGGCCGGGTGTTGGGCAGTGTCAGTGTCTGTTCTAAAGTTTTATTAACCAGTATGCGCAGAAAGAAACACGCTTCGAAAAGCGAAATACAAACATTTTTTTTAATGTTTCACTCGAAAATTTAATTCACTCACTGTATTGTCCGTGTTCCGTTTGTGGTTGTGTTATTCTTTTGAGAGCATGTGTGTGTTGATCATAGGAAAGATCTGATATTTATTTGAGTTATTTTGGATAAGAATTACGTACCTTTTTAGTAGGACTCATTTTCTTTTACCTGGAGAATTTCGATCGATTTTTGTTGTGTAGCTAAAATGACACGTCTTTTCGTTATATTGTTGATAAAGTCCGTCTTCGTTTGACCTAGAACGTTTTCGAAACGGCGCGATTATTCTAGTGACCTCAAATATGACGTCAAAGTTGTTTGGTACATTTCGTAGCTTTGTATCGAATGCACCTAGATGTTAGTCGAAAGCTGTGGCTAGTTCTAGAGTGTTCTTTTTAATGAATATTAATGAGTTTTGGTTACGTTTTCTTTTCTGATTGGTTGAGTTGTGCGAATTTGCTGGATTGTTCTGAAAATCTGTAATAGTATAAAAGACGGTGTTAGGAAATATGTGTGTACATTATATGAGAGACGCAGTGTGTCGAAGTGTTGATGCATTGTAGAGGAGACAGTGTATCAGAGTGGATGCATTTGTGGATGCATTGTGCTGAGCTTGCATCGCTGCAATAAATTATTGTTGGTACTGTTACTTCAGTGCTGGTGTTCTTGCTGATTTTTTTTGTGGTTGGTATGTGGGGTCTTGTTGTCTGTACTGCTCACGTTTCAGGTATTCCCCGTACACTACTCCCTCCACCTTGTACCACGTGTGACGACTTGCAGCTGAGTGAAGTTTCTTTACAAGAACCCTACGTGCGTGCGTCTGGTGTGATTGAATCATACTACGACTACCACGTAACAGTCCGTGTCCTTCTGAAAACACGTTTCTTTCTTCTGAGGATTTATGTCTCTTGTTGGTCCTATGTTCTTTTCGCCTATTTTTGGTCCCATTTTATTTGCGTTCTTTACGCGAGTGTCGGTCCGTATGAAGTGGTTCCACTGAGACTCAAAATCCGTGATCACAGGTCAGGGCAGGGGTTAACCCCAAAACAACAAGGCACCAAGGACTTTGTGTAATAGACATTCGATCTGGCCTATAACCGCTTTTTGTTGTTGGCTGGTGTTCTTGCTGATTTTTTTTTTTTTTTTGTTGGTTGGTATGTGGGGTCTTGTTGTCTGTACTGCGCACGTTTCAGGTATTCCCCGTACACTACTCCACACAATCGATCGCATCCGGAGCTGAAATGTGGAGAAAAGGAAACGGACACTGTTCAGACTTGAAAATTTATGAAAGTGTCAACGTTAACCAGAACAGTATTGGTTCGATATCGAAAGGAACTCGGGTGACTTCTGAGGATGCTCGCTCCGCGCATGGGCCTTTCACGGTGCTGTGATACGATCTTGAACAAACTGAGCTGAGCTGTCACGGTCGAATTATCACCAACGGTTGGCGCCGGAAGTGGAACGGTTTCACGCATGCGCGTGTGTCCTTGCTGCGTAGCATTAATGATATTCATAACTTCCGGTCTCACGGTAGTGAGGTTTATGTAACTGCCCCGCTCGGGAATCGGG
This sequence comes from Semisulcospira habei, assembly GCA_036245525.1. Classification (NCBI taxonomy): domain Eukaryota; kingdom Metazoa; phylum Mollusca; class Gastropoda; family Semisulcospiridae; genus Semisulcospira; species Semisulcospira habei. The sequence goes on along the minus strand of BTPG01000005.1, from coordinate 91,121,210 downwards.
TGCTGTGTTCACAGGAGTCACAAGCACGAACGTATGACTCGCGGACAATGTATAGGGCTCACGATCTCTGATACCACCTGAAAGAGGCATAGACTCTCATGAGCCCCATGAGAATATATGCCTCTTGCTGGCACGGAGCTGGCCCACGAGAATCGGGAAGTTCGCTGGGGTAACAGGTTCGATTATTTGACTTGCATATAATAGTCTACTGGCTTGATTATAATTATTGTGTCTCCTGTCGGTCTTTCACAGATAGCTGACGCCACCTACAAGGATCATAGATCATCACGATCACCTGCAGGCGCAGGGGATCGTGTGAATCTGTGCTTCTTGCTGTAATCTCATTAGAACCTTGTCACGACTTTCAAACGATCTGGACTAAAACTAAGAGATTCGTACATGTATACTGGGAGCGTTGAACGGTAATAAAGTAAAACATTAGCCCTAGTAGATGTCATGGAAAAGACAAACATAAATATAATATTAATTCATTTGCTGGGAAACGTCTACTGCACACACTGAGTCTTATTGTTCAAATTCCCGACACACTCAGGCAATAGAAATTCATGTATTAACCCCACCACAGCCAGATGACGCGAAACGTTGTCCTGGAAAGCGGGGCAAATTCAACACAGAATATTTCCATCAACCCAAGGAACATGGATGTGATTAGGGTCAGCAAGAGTTAAAGAACCTCACGTGCCCCCGCATCTGCGGGGGCTCATGGGGTTCTTTGCCCCTTGCAGTTGGGTGGTTTACGTTATTTAGTTCCCTTGTGTCCGTTCGAAGCTTTTAGGATTAAGCACCAAAGCAGGCAAAAGACCCATGCACAGTCGTGTGCGGGCCCACTGCGGATGACGTAGGTCCGAGGACCTACCTTTGCTTACTGTACTCGGTACAAATAATTCAGAGGAAGGCAAATTAAAGTGACAACGATGATATGAATAATCGGCAATCTCTACAAAGGTACAGGATCCCATGTGAACACCGGCAGATAAAGGGGTCAAAGATGAGACTATACAATATGAATTACACTCGACCCCGACGCTTATAGCAACGTGTGGTATGACAAACTTCGGATATGTCAACACGTCTCAGAAGTCCAGACTACACGTTTTCGATGTCGGTGTTTTATTGTTGTGGTCGAAGTTGTCATAAGCGGACACAATCGAATTTGGGATATAACAAACAAAAGAATTTTGAGACCGTCTGACATTCTCATTTATCCGTTAACCCATTACACCCTGAGGCTGACTTTTAAAATGTGATTATTGTCGTATGAAGTCTGCATTACAGATTAGGAGATAGATCAACCATTTTTTTTTCAAGGGCGGTGACAGAATAGCTTGGCGCCTTAGGCGCCAAGCTATTCTGGCACCACCCTTGAACCACCATAGTTAAATTAATTTCAACCAGTAGTGCATCAGGATGAAAAGGGTTAAAGCGAACTGAGCCATAGCGAGTTTTGGTCGCCAAAATTTGCCGATGCAACGGGATCTCACAGCCTTTGTTCGGGCCCAATGCATGGGTCCGAAGACCTTTGTTTAAAAAGGGGCTGGGGTGTCTCATCCTCAATACACTTGTCTTGACTCAAGCCTTAACGCTTTTATGCAAAGATTTTCCTCCAATCCCGTCATTATCTGATCTGACTAGTATTTCCAGCAACCGACGGCATTTGTAGCCGTACTACACAGTTATGGTGAACAGTTAGTTCGAGAGATTTGAAGCGTCGGGGTTGCTTCCCTGAGCAACTAAGCTACCGCACCTCAAATTCAGTCTCTCGCATCCTGAGGCCAAAGGCATGCACTCTCCGCAATGTACTAATTGTAGATCATCGATTGACAATGATAGAAACAGAATTACAGTGTAGATGGAATGACCAATGAAATTTCAAATGCAGTGCGCCAAGCTAGTCAGACACTGGCCTTGAACTATCATCGTTAATCCGACATCACCTTCTGTATACTGAAGCGATGCCCCAAACTTGGACCGTGAACATATTCTGCTTTTCAGTGTTTTTTTCCCTTCAAAACTCAGCTAATTAGACACTACGCTTGAACTATCAGGTTCGATCCATCTCTTACAGTTAGAATGCCTCACTGAGTTTTCTTGTTTTTATCGCACGTGTCGAATTACCGCAATTTTCCAAAACTGCTCAAGCAATTAAATAGTGGACAAAACTGAGCAATTTGAAACAGCTTACTTTCGAAGTACTGATAATTTAGCTGTCAAGTGGGATCCGTTTGACACACACATGCGCAAGCAAGAAGGCACAAATACGCATGCCCGTTTGCACGCCCGCCCGCACGCACACCACTATAAACATAAAAACACGCGAAAGCAAACAAACAAACAAACAAACAAAAAAGTGGCTGATCGATGGCCGGAGACAACTAGTGTGTGCTGCTTTTTAAACTGATCTGATCTGACACTCCTAAACACACACACACACACACACACACACACACACACACACACACACACACACACACACACACACACACACACACACACACACACACACACACGCACGCACGCACGCACGCACGCACGCACACGCACGCACACACACACACGCACGCACACACGCACGCACACACGCACGCACACACGCACGCACGCACACACGCACACACATACACACACACACACACACACCCGAATTAATAACTGTGAGCAAACTGGTTTTGAAAGGGGCTAGAGAGGAAGCGGATTTCACACAATCAGGAAGCGTGTTTCAAGTTTGCGTTCCCGAGAATGACAAACTCGATTTGGAGAGAGAGAGAGAGAGAGAGAGAGAGAGAGAGAGAGAGAGAGAGAGAGAGAGAGAGAGAGAGAGAGAGAGAGAGAGAGAGAGAGAGAGAGAGAGAGAGAGAGAGAGAGACTGAGAGAATGAATGAATGAATGTATGAATGATACTTTATTTCTCAGGGATGGAAACAATAGGCGCACAGGCCTCTTTTCGTGTTTGTCCTTGGTAAAGTCCAACATTAAAAACAGCATTAAAACAACGTGTTAACAGCACAAACAAGCGCGGCTACATCCACAGGTCACTTGACAGGGTCTTCGGGGGAGGGGGGGGGGGGTGAAGGGGGGGGGGGGGGGAGGTTGCGATGTAAAGTGAGTGTTTATAGACAGCGACTGCGCGCGGCTTATGATACAGCTACTCTTGTGTAGGAATATAGTGAACAGGCAAAACAATACAGTAAAGAGAGATATATAAAACTAACAAGTGCAAAACTTTTCCTCCAAAGTTAGAGAGGTGATTGGGAGGATCAGTTTAACGGCGCGCTTGTATAGAAAATTAATCCTCTTAAGGTTAGCCTCACTACAGCCGTCCCAAATAGTAGATGCTTAGTCAATGTGAGGGTTTATGTAGGAGTTAAAAAATAGCTTACGTGTCTTAGTATCAATGATAGATTTTAATCTTGACAGTAAAAATGGCTTCTTTGATAATGTTTTCCCTAGTTGTGTTAGATGGGGCAACCAGCACAGTTGTTCGTCAACAATTACCCCGAATAGACAATAATCCTTGACTTGCTCAATGGAAACTGAATCAAAAGAGAGACCAAGTGAATGGGGACGGAGCTGATGCTTTTGGCGTGTTGTGATTAGCATGCTTTTTGTTTTAGATGGATTAACAAGCATTTGATTATTTTTGCACCACAGTGAGACCTCCTGAATAATAAGCTGACGATTGCTTGATATTTCAGGTACAGTTTTCCCGCCCAGCGTGAAGAGTTGAATCATTGGCGAACATGTCACATTCGTTATTTGGATTGGATATATGAAGTGGAAGAAACAAACAGAAGAGTAACGGTCCTAGTATGGATCCCTGGGGCACGCCATACTCAACACATTTTTCAGAAGAGAAGGCATCATTGATGTATACAGTTTGAATTCTCCCTATGATATGTGAACGAAAGAACGAGAGTATCCCTGGTCTGTTATTGTTAAAGCAGCAGTCTAGTTTCTCTAATACAATTTCGTAGTTTATAAGGTCGAACGCTTTTTTTCAGGTCTAGAAAGACAGCACCAGACATTTTGTTTCTGTTGATGTTGAGCAGCCAAGTGTCAATCATATGGACCAAGGCAGTGTGACACGAATGTTTAGGGCGAAAACCAGATTGATATTTATTCAGGAGAGAGTTTTCTTCCAGGAAGTCGAGAAGATGTTTGTGTACATGCTTCTCAATAGGCTTCGACAGAATAGATAACATGGATATGGGCCGAAAATTATTTGGATCAGATGTGTCTTTTGTTTGGGTATAGGTACCACTTTAGATTTTTTTGAAAGCCGCCGGAAAAATATTATTTTGAATACATAGGTTGTAAATATAGGTTAAGCTTTCCACAATGTATGGAAGAGAAAGTTCGAGGATAAAATCATTGATACCATCAACGCCAGCTGACGTTTTGTTCTTGAGACTAGAGATAAATCTGCCCACTTCATGTACAGCGACATTAAAAGTATCGCCCGCGGACAGTTTTTGCTTACAAAGTCAGTAAGCTTCTGTGATGCGACATGTTCTACCTGATCCAAGCCTTCAGCATGTAGTAAAGATTTCGGGGCTAAAATGAAGTGGTCGTTAAAAGCTTCGGCTGTAAGGTTGACAGTCGTATTTGTAGAATGATTTTTACTATTGTTGGTTAGTAAGTTTAAAACTTTCCATATTGAAAACGGATTCCCGCCACGTATTGTTTTCTCTTTTACAGTGCCTCCCGGATAAGGTATTTGACTCTGTTACTTAACCTTTTGAACTCAATAAAATCTTTGTCCCGCTTGGCTTGATTTCTGGCTTCCATGGTTTGTTTAATCACCTCCGTAATCCAGATGGCGGGCTCACGGCACCGGAGTCGTTTCCTTTTTAAGGGGACATGCTTATTTAGCACCCCGAGGAACAGCTGAAGCCACAGTGAGAACGCTACATCAGGGTCATTGTGATTGTAAACTTCATGGAACGGCAATTAACTGAGGTCATGAAGGAAACTATCTCTATCTAGTTTCCTAAAACATCTGTAAGTAATGTATAAATGTTGGGTTCGGCTCTGTTTAGGAACATAACATGACCATGTACAGGTGATGGGAAAGTGGTCACTGACAGCTAGTGAAGGGACGTCAGTTTCAGTGATAGCTTGAGGGTTGTCAATATAGATGTGGTCTATCAAAGTAGACGAGGAGTGTGTTACTCTGGTGGCAGTGGTAATCAACTGTGGTCCAAAAAGCATTGTTGTACATTGCCACATCGAATGGGGTTTTGAGATGTCAATGTTAAAATGTTGAGAGAGAGAGAGAGAGAGAGAGAGAGAGAGAGAGAGAGAGAGAGAGAGAGAGAGAGAGAGAGAGAGAGAGAGAGAGAGAGAGAGAGAGAGAGAGAGAGAGTCAATAAATCACTGAGGTAAAGGTGTTAACACGTTCACAGACCACACCATTTTAAGCTGGGACATTACGGAAAATAATTAACAGTGTTTAAGGAAAAAAAATGCTAAGGAAAAAATAATGTTAAAGAAAAATAATCAATGGTGCATAACCGCCTCATGCTAATCAGCTCTTTTAATAATAAATGGGTGCTGTTAACTAAGCGTCAGAATTTTTCCGTTGAGGAAAGATGATGATGATGATGAAACTTTATTTTTCAACGGTAAAAAGTTTTGACAGAAAACAAATCGTCATTTTACAAACTTGCCGTTGCTAACATCTACAGGATAAAAAAAGAAGGGAAACTATAAAACATATATGTACATACAAAACCCAATAGCATCATTTTATACAAAAAAAATAATAATACTCATCACACACACATGCACAGACGCACGCACGCGCGCCGCTCACACATACATCCACACGCACAAACAAACACGAGCACACACACACACGCGCACACACATATAAAAACCATCTGTATGAAATACGTGAGGTACAGGAAATATTACAGTACCTGAGAAACGTACTAAGTCTGACTCATCAGGTAATCAAAAAGTTTTGTTTTAAAACTTCCTGTTGAGGTAATAGTTTTCAAATGTGCAGGGATGGAATTCCAAGCAAACGGACCAGAGAATGACATACTAGTTTTAAAAAGGTCAATTCTTGGCAGTGGTAGGGGTAAGGTATTGTTTCTTGAGGTCCGTTCACGTTCTTGGTGAGATATAAATTTAGTGGTTAGATACTGGGGTGTCATATTATTCAGTATCTTATGCATATAGACGCATTTGTTTAATGTAAGTTGCTGACGTAGACCGAGAATGTTTAAATATCTAAATTTGTCTGTGGTAGGGATGGGGCGTCTATCTATCATTTTTACAGCTCTTTTGTATATGGAGTTTAATCTCTTCATGTGGACATCACTGCAGCCGTCCCACACTGTGGAGACATAATCAACATGGGACTTTATATGAGCATGAAAAAACAATTTACGGGTATTTGTATCCGTTACATGTCTAAGCTGGGACAATAAGAAAGTGTTTTTAGCAATGGTCTTACAAAGAGAGGGAACAAGAGAGAGAGAGAGAGAGAGAGAGAGAGAGAGAGAGAGAGAGAGAGAGAGAGAGAGAGAGAGAGAGAGAGAGAGAGAGAGAGAGAGAGAGAGAGAGAGAGGAGAGAGAGAGAGAGAGAGAGAGAGAGAGAGAGAGAGAGAGAGAGAGAGAGAGAGAGAGAGAGAGAGAGAGAGAGAGAGAGGTGGGTTGTACATTGCTTAGCGTCCCGACAGCAACAAGACTTTCTCAGGACGTGCCTGCACTGCTTGTGAAAAAAAAAAACCCACCAAAAAACAAACAGAATATTGAATGTATGTCGCCAGCCGGTCTAACACGCTAAATAAACCTAAAACCATTTAGCAACACAGATCCAATATCAAGAGCTACAGGAAGCGCAGACAGTAGGGAGAGTGAATGGACCAAGGGTAGACAGAAACACATGTCCCAGAATAGAGGGGAAAACCCACCCTGTGGGGCTGACCAGGGTGACCCTGGGAACTAAAAAATAGTTAACCCCACCCAAGTCCCCCAGGGCGACCCGGGTGGGAGAGAGAGAGAGAGAGAGAGAGAGAGAGAGAGAGAGAGAGAGAGAGAGAGAGAGAGAGAGAGAGAGAGAGAGAGAGAGAGAGAGAGGTGTGTGTGTGTGTGTGTGTGTGTGTGTGTGTGTGTGTGTGTGTGTGCACAAACGCCCTAAAATGGGTGACTGTCTTTACCATCCTTATGGAAAATGGGTGTGTGTAAAATTCTGGGTGCCCAAGTCAGACACCCATTTTTTTCTGAGGTTGTTTCTGCATTGTCAGGCAGTAAAAATTCATTAAAAAAAAAATCAGTTTTCTCATTTTGGCGTCAATACATGCACTTTTGTGTTTAAAAGACACTCTGCTAGTGTGTTTGAACTTGTTCCAGCAGTGTGTGTGTGTGTGTGTGTGTGTGTGTGTGTGTGTGTGTATGTGTGTGTGTGTGTGTGTGTGTGTGTGTGTGTGTGTGTGTGTGTGTGTGTGTGCACAAACCCCCATAAATGGGTGTATGTGTGCGACATCACCCTTCTCAGCTATAAATAACTTAATACCTGTTTGGTTGACTGCATCGGTGAGCCGAAGTGACTGAAACGGAGAGAAACAAAAGGTAGTGAAGGGGGGCGGGGTGTCTGTGTGTGTGTGTGTGTGGGGTGGGGGGTGGGGGGGGGTGGTATTGTAGTTGTGTGAAGGAGTAAGTTGTTTATTTTGCTGCAAAATGAGGTTTGTTATTTGAGGGTGTGGTTGTTTTGTTAAAAAAAGTGTTTAGTTGTGTTGTGCTTCCGGGGTCATGTTGTGCTTCCGGGGTCATGTGGTGGGAGGTCATGTCTAGTGGCAAATTTGAGAGCAATATATCTGTGCGCCAGTGACTTGGGCAATGTCAGTATTTGTGCACCAGCAACTTGCTATGGAGTGAAGTGATCGTAAGAGTGCGCAGTGTGAGATAGGCCGTGCACTTCGGGGGACGCTGCTGTTGTCTTGTTTCCTGCCCGACCTTTTGGTTCAGCCTTGTGTCCTGCCCGACCTTTTGGTTCAACCTGTTGCTTTGTTTGTAGGTGTTATGAATGCTTTCGTTTTGGCTACATCTCCTCTTGGATCGTATGCACAAATTGATTGAATGCAAATGACGTCACACAGTCAGCGTCGTTACGTGCGTCGTCTACTGCAGTCGGTCGTTTAGTGCAGTAAAAAGAGTGCAGGCTTGGATGGGCCATTTTCGGATGTATTGCTAGGTCAGAGAAAGAAACTGACCTAATGTTGCCAAAAAGGTGTAATAGTAAAGTATTGTTTGTGTGAATGCTGTCCGTTTGAGGGAAGGACTGGAAAGTCCAGTGTTGAGCGAAGAGAGAAGACGACAATGGGAAAAATATCCAGCACTATACGTTGAAATAGATGCATAACAGTTACGACACGCTTGAAAATTAAAACACTTTTAACATTAACAAAAGTTGAGTTAAAAGAAGTTTTAAAACAGTTTTAATAAAAACTTTTGCCCGACACGCTTCTAAAAACAACAGTTTCTTAGTTTTAAACCCTGTACCGCGTCATAAACGCCGCGATTGCTTCTCAGTCTTAGCTGCCCTATAGTGTGGAATGTGGGACTTGGCCAATTGGATCCATCTGGTGCACTCCAAATGTGTATTTGTGAGTGGTTCGACGTGCAACTCGGTTCACACCTCTGTAATGACCTACTGATTTCACTGATAATGAAAATCTTTCTTTCATAAGAAAGCATTCAGCAGCTCTATAATACCAAAAGTGATGACCCCCCCCCACCCCCTCCAAACCCCCCCCCCCCCTCCCCACAACCCCACCCAAACAATCATAATAAAATCAAACAGAGGTATGTTTAGTGAGGTATTTTGTTCACTCCGTGTTGTGTCATTGTGCTTGACAATTTTAATGCAGGAAAAACAAAACACAGCAGGAATACACATTAAGTTGAAATAAGAATGACAACAATCAAATAAATGTGGAAAAGAAGCATCAAAGATTCCGTGAACCTTACCTTATTACAGACGCATAATTTTATTAAAATATTCCATGCTAAAATGAATAATTTGAAGAGGACACCCATTTTCACTGTAATGACAGTTTTTGTGTGAGAGGCACCCACTTTATTGGTAGAAACCCATTTTTTTTCCCATCCAGTGGGTCTGTTTCTAGAACATGCCTATTTTATTTTAAGTTGAAGAGCTTAGTAATAAGGTGCGTTCTAAACATTCGCATCAACTACAGAGCCCTAGAATAAATAGAAATATGGGAACCCATTTTCACATAAAATGGTGTAGGTAACCCACTCTGAGGCTTTTGTCTTCATGTGTGTGTGTGTGTGTGTGTGTGTGTGTGTGTGTGTGTGTGTGTGTGTGTGTGTGTGTGTGTGTGTGTGTGTGTTTGTGTGTGTGTGTTAGCGTTCATGTGTGAGTTTGCTTGTTGTGAAACACTGACATTTGCGGTTGCCGGTATACGGAAAGAAAATACCGGTACGGATTCTCGTATCGGTATGCAACTCTATGACAAAGAGCAGCTTTGGCCACTGAAAAATGGTTCGACTTATCCGAGTTTAGAAAAGGAGGAACACATTCGACTTATCCGAAGTTTAATTAACCCAAACTGGTCCGTTTTAGAAATACGCTGTAAAATTAGTCTTAGAAGAGCAGCTTTAGGCAGGGGGAAAATCTGGTTCGACTTTAGCGTTTCAGTTTCGACCCATCCGTCTTTGACATTGGCCTATGGAACTGCGTTACAAAGATTAGTAATCCCCAAATTTTGAAGTCGTCCTTTGAAGACTGCGTTGCAGTGCAGGACACAGATCGATCATGATAGTTCAAGGGTGATGCCAGAATAGCTTGGCGCCCATAGGCGCCAAGCTATTCTGGCATCACCCTTGAACTATCATGGTCGATCTTTATCTTGCTGTGGTGTGTCTGGGGTAGAATGAGTTAAGCAAGTTCAAGTTTTATCCGTTGTAAAAATTAGTCATAGAAAGAACAGCTTTGGCCTGGGAAATTCTTTTGTTCGACTTAAGCGTTTTTAGACTTATCCGTTCTCGATTTAAGCGTACTGTACTACTACTGCTTTAAATAATATAATACAGCACTGTTCCATAGCGCTCTGCTTTGCTGACTCAGGCTCGAAATGATTTACAATGTAAATGGCATAAAAAACCCAAACAAATTAGACAATAATCAGAAGAAAACTCTCAATTCAAAAAAAAAAAAAAAGAAAAAAAAAAAGAAAAAAAAAAAAAAGAAGGTCAAAACAGCCCCTAAGCCAATGAGTAAGAACAGAAGTAATTCTGTACAATGGCTCCCTTGTGTCCGTTCGAAGCTTCCAGTTCCAGGACTAAGAACCCAAACAGAAGCAGCTCCCTGTAAGCAAAGGACCATCGGGCCGACGTCTGCCACAGTTGTGCGCGGGCCCACTGCGGCCGACGTCGGCCCGATGACTTTTGCTTACTGGGTACTCGGTACAGCATAGCCTGACGCCTTTACATGGACAGACCATACAAGTTTAACTCATTCGAGACGTGCCGCCTCCGGATACGCGGCATAAGCCGCGTATCCGCAGGCGGCACGTCTCGAATGAGTTAAACTCCAGACCAAAGGGGTGACTGCCCAGCGTACAAATAATTCAGAGGAAGGCAAACGTGGCAACGTTGATTTGAATATCGGCTGTCTGCACAAAGGTCAGTCTAAGATCTCAAGGGAACACTTTTTTTTTCAGCCGAGATAAGCCATTGTATGGAACTTTGATGGGCGCGACGCTAACCCTGCAGCGACCCACTGGGAAAATGAACACTCATTTTGATTGAAACGACTCCAGTGCTCCGGTCAATGGTTACAAAAGTGTGCAAACTCCTCGTGTGCGCGTACGTAGTTGCCGCACTACTTGATGCGACCTACTCCGGACAAGAAAGGGTTAATAGTTCGCCAAATCTCTTTTATAAATGTTATTATAATGTCTTACCATAATTAGTGCTGGACAAACAAAATTAATTTCAACAATGAAATTTGAATGTAGCAAAATGAAAGACTTAGACTTTTCAGTTCTCTTTTGTGCACACGCCGAGAGTTTAGCAAAATGAAAGACTTAGGCTTTTCAGTTCTCTTTTGTGCACACGGAGAGTTTCTTCCGCTTGCACTCAAAACGCAACGGAAAACCTCTGGTACGTGTGCTTTCTTAAATGGATTGAAAAAAGAAGGGTAAGAAAGTCTTAGCTGAGGTCCGGCTACATTGAGAACCCGTTGTATCGGCGCTTGAATTTTAGCAATCAAAGCCTGCGTGTTAAGGAGACTGCTATAACGCATTCGAGACGGGCAGCATCCGAATACTACGCGGCAACAGCCGCGTATCCGGATGCTACCCGTCTCGGACTGACCAGGTGAGTTCGAGGGTGGTGCCAGCATAGCCTGGCGCCTTTACATGGACAGACCATACAAGCTTAAACTCCAGTCCAAAATGGTGACTGCCAAGCGCGTATGCAGAGAATAA
>BTPG01000005.1:91059727-91104727 GCA_036245525.1 Semisulcospira habei | reverse complement strand
TTTATAAAGATGTTGAATAATAATGGTCCTAGGGTGGATCCCTGAGGAACACCATGGGTCACCAGTCCTTTCGCTGAGTATTTACCATTCAAGAACACTTTCTGCGTTCTGTCTAAGAGATAGGACGAGAGAAAAGCGACTGCATTTGAGTCAATGTGATATAAAGGTAACTTCTTTAGTAAGATTGAGTGGTTAATGAGATCGAAGGCTTTTTTTAAGATCTAGAAATACTACACCTGAAAGTTTGGACTCATTTATGGCAGTAAGCCATTTGTGGGTTATGAGAGTTAAGGCTGTCTGACACGAATGTTTAGGCCGAAAAGCTGATTGTGCAGTACTAATAAGGCGGTTTTTCTCCAGGAATTGAAGTAAATGATTATGTATATGCTTTCAAGTGGTTTGGACACTGCTGATAAGATTGAAATGGGTCTGTACTCACTTGGGTCGCTCAGATCTTTGCTTTTAGGTAGAGGAATAACTTTTGCTATTTTCAATTCATCGGGAAACATGTTCTTTTGAATCGAAAGGTTATATATAAAGGTTAATGATTCAACAATATAAGGGAGCGCAATTTTCAGGATTTTACTGCTAATACCGTCTACACCACAAGATGTTTTACTTTTCATGTTGGTTATAGATTTTCCTACATCAAGGACGGTCATTAGGGGAACTGAGAAAGTATTGCCGGCGTTTATCTGACTGTGCTGTTTCAATTGTTCTGAACATACGTATTCACCCGGCTCACTGGTGTTCGTCTGTGACAGGGTTTTAGCAACGTTAAGAAAGTGTTCATTAAATACATCAGCTGTGAGGTGCGGGGGGACACTCGTTGATTTGCTAGATTGTCCTTTAGTAAATGTGTTAATCACCTGCCACACGCTGCGTATGTCTCTGCCGCCCGCAATAATCTTTTCAGCATACTGCCTCTGTGCTTTACATACTAATGATTTAACTAGGTTTCGCTGTTTTTTGTACTCGTCAAATTTCTTTTGTTGTTTCAATGGATCTCTTAGTTCCATCGCAGTTTTAATCTCATCCGTCAGCCACTCAGGCACAGTGGGATGTTTAACACGCTTAGTGCGCCTCGGAACTCCGCCATGGCCGGTCCCAAGCCCGGATGTGAAAGGAGGAGGGTTGGGCGTGGGGTTAGCTGCCCCACCCCATAAAAACACACATTGCTACAGAAACGCCAACAAGAAAACCAACAACTGACTCGGCCCTGGGAGAGGATGGACCTTTAGCTGGAGGATTTATGACGCGGGGTGGTGAAAGCCGAAAGGAAGCCACTCAGCAGACTACCATCCTTTCGACCAGGGCAACCATCAACATCGGAACATGGAATGTGAAGACCATGTACGAAGCAGGGAAAACAGCTCAGGTGGCAGTGGAGATGAGGAACTACCGTCTCGACGTCCTTGGCATCAGTGAGGCCAGATGGACGGGAAGCGGACAGAAGAGACTGACCACAGGAGAGAGGCTGCTGTTTTCCGGCCATGAGGAGGACAATGCACCACACACAGAGGGAGTGGCTCTCATGCTCTCCAAAACTGCGCAGAGTGCTCTCATCGGGTGGGAAGCCCATGGCCCACGCATCATCACAGCCTCGTTCAGAACACAGCAGAAGAGGATTAGCATGAACATCATCCAGTGCTATGCCCCAACCAACGACAGCGATGACGAGACCAAAGACCAGTTTTATAACAGACTGCAGACCATCGTTGGAACCCTCTCTAGAAGAGATTTCAACATCATCATGGGCGATTTCAACGCCAAGGTCGGCAGCGATAACAGGGGCTTCGAGGAGGTTATGGGGCAGCAGGGTTTGGGAGTAATGAACGATAACGGAGAGAGATTTGCAGACCTATGCGCCATAAGCAACCTTGTCATAGGCGGCACAGTCTTCCCGCACAAGCGCATCCACAAGGCGACATGGGTATCACCGGACCATTTAACCGAGAATCAGATCGACCACGTGTGCATCTCGAGAAGGTTCCGAAGATCTCTCCAGGACGTCCGAGCGAAGAGAGGAGCCGACGTTGCTTCAGACCACCACCTGGACCGGCGAGACCTGTCAGCGCCAGAGGTTCAACACTACGCTGCTGAAAGATTCAGGCAAGCATGAGGAGTACAGACTCGCCCTCTCCAACAGGTTCCAGGTTCTCCAAGAGCTTCTGGACGAAGGAACCATTGACGAGCAGTGGAGAGGGGTGAGAGACGCAGTAACTGCAGCATGCAAGGAGGTGTTGGGCTACAGGAAGCACACTCACAAAGAGTGGATAACACCAATGACACTCGAGAAAGTAGTAGATAGAAAGAAGAAGAAAGCAGAAGTAAACAACAGCCGCACAAGAACAGAGAAGGCCCGCGCTCAGGAGGCATACACAACAGCCAACAAAATAGTAAAGAATAGCATCAAGGCAGACAAGAGAAATTTTGTAGAGTCACTGGCACAAGAAGCAGAGGAGGCAGCCCGACATGGAAACATGAGAGAGCTCTACAACACCACAAAAAAGCTTTCAGGGAAGTTTGCCAAGCCAGAGAGGCCAGTAAAGGATAAACAGGGAAGAGCCATCCAAGGAGAGGAGGGACAGAAGAACAGATGGAAGGAGCACTTTGAGGAGCTCTTAAATAGACCAGCTCCACAAGACCCACCAGACATTCAGGTAGCCGAGAGAGACTTGCCGATAGACTGTAGCGAGCCCACCAAGGAGGAGATCCGGAAAGCCATCAAACAGCTCAAGTCGGGCAAGGCAGCCGGACCCGACAGTATACCGGCAGAAGCGCTAAAGGCGGATACTGAAACCACAATCGAGATGCTCCACCCCCTCTTCAGGAAAATCTGGCAGAGAGAACAAGTGCCAGCAGAGTGGAAGGAGGGTTACCTGGTCAAGCTGCCAAAAAATGGAGACCTCAGCAACTGTGCCAACTATAGAGGAATCACCCTACTGTCTGTCCCAGGCAAGGTCTTCAGCAGGATCCTACTCAACAGGATGAAGGACACAGTGGACCCCCAACTTCGAGATCAACAGGCGGGCTTTCGCAAGGACCGATCATGCACTGACCAGATCGCCACGCTGCGAATCATCCTGGAACAGTCGCTAGAGTGGAACTCGTCCCTCTACATCAACTTCCTTGATTACGAGAAGGCCTTCGACAGCGTCAACAGAGCCACCTTGTGGAAGTTGCTGAGACACTATGGAGTACCTGAAAAGCTCACCAACATCATCAGGAACTCCTACGAGGGACTGACCTGCAGAGTGATCTGTGGAAACCAGCTCACCCACGCCTTCCAAGTCCGGACAGGGGTGAGACAGGGGTGTTTGCTGTCACCGTTCCTGTTCCTTCTGGCCATCGACTGGGTCATGACGACATCCACAGCACAGAAGCGAAATGGCATCCAATGGACACTTTGGACCCAACTGGACGACCTGGACTTTGCAGATGACCTAGCCCTGCTCTCGCACACCCAACAACAGATGCAAGAAAAGACAAACGCAGTGGCAGTGAACTCCGCAAGGCTAGGCCTGAACATCCACCGTGGAAAGAGCAAGGTGCTGAAAGTCAACGCTGCCAGTGGAACGCCCATCACACTGGAAGGCGAGGCGCTAGAAGAGGTGGAGAGCTTCACCTACCTCGGCAGCATAGTCGACAAGAAGGGGGGGGACGGATGCTGACGTGAAGACCAGGATAGGCAAGGCCAGGGCAGCATTTCTCCAGCTAAAGAACGTCTGGACTTCAAGAGATCTGTCAGTCAACACCAAGATCCGACTGTTCAACACCAATGTGAAACCAGTACTCCTCTATGGAGCAGAGACCTGGAGGACCACAGTGTTGACCACCAAGAAAATACAGACGTTCATCAACAACAGTCTGAGAAGGCTCCTCGGGATACGCTGGCCGGACAAAATCAGCAACGAGGAATTGTGGCAGCGGACAAAGCAGAAGCCTGCAGAAGTGGAGCTTCAACAACGCCGCTGGAGATGGATAGGTCACACACTACGCAAGCCAGCAACCAACACCACAAAGCAAGCCCTAAGATGGAACCCACAGGGAAAAAGGAAGAGAGGTCGGCCACGAAACACCTGGCGACGTGACCTGGAGACAGATGCCAAGAAGATGGGCCACACCTGGGGACAGCTGGAGAGACTCGCCCAGGACAGAGACGGCTGGAGGGACCTTGTCGGCGGCCTATGCCCCAGGGGGGGGGGGGGGGGGGGGTGATGGGCGTAAGTCAAGTGCGCCTCGGGGCATGTCTGTCAAGAACACCGAGGAACAACTTATACCAGTGGGACAGCGCTACATTGGGATCGTTATAGTTATACACATCGGAAAATGGTGTTTGGGAAAGTTCATGCAAAAAATCATCTTGGTTAAATTTTTTTGAATGATCTGTAGAGGATCAAGTAAATCAATATATATACATATATATTTATACACACATATACATAATAAATAATATTAATGCAATATGAAAATAGAGGAACAAATTTCAATTATTATAGTGGAGAGAGAGAGAGAGAGAGAGAGAGAGAGAGAGAGAGAGAGAGAGAGAGAGAGAGAGAGAGAGAGAGAGAGAGAGAGAGAGAGAGAGAGAGAGAGAGAGAGAGAAACAGAGACAGAGGCACAGAGATACAGAGACAGAGAGACAGAGACAGAGGGACACAGAGAGACAGAGAGAGTGACAGAAGAGACAAGTGTCGCAGTTCTGTTTACTATGTGACTGAATTAAAAGTATCAAGCGGTGGCCTATAATCAAGGGGACGCAACCTCGTTTGCTGAACTGTTAAAGCAGCTTGTTTTCTCCCTTATGCCAACATTCAAAAGACCCTCGGGCAGACGTTAGCCCAAGGACATATAATTTACTCCCCGGGACAGCTTCGTCACCAAATCCTCAGCTGCATGGGTTCCCTAGGTATAGACACTGATGTGACTCAATGCTGACTCAACCGACCAGGCAGCACTACCATAGCACTGCAAAAGACCCAGCTCACAGTGCAAACAAAGTCAGTCCTCGGGCTGACGTAGGCCGCCGTTGGCGCACGACTGACCGTGCGCGGGCCCGATAACCTTTTGTGCACTGGGCTAATCTATTGTATAAAAAATGCCATTGGTCAGAAGCTGAGCCTCAGGCAGTTCCGGCCCGGCATCGATGCCTGGCCGCTTGCAAAACGAAACCCACCCGCCCACCCACTCACGCACACTAAGTATCCACTAATGGCCTGAAAAGATGGTGGGGAGTAAAATGCGCTGACATAACCTGGTCTCTAAGGGCCCGTGAGCTGTCAAACGCAGTCTGGGATTATAGAGTTCCATCAGCATTAGTGGAAGGGGAATAACCTCGTCTCGCAGAACGCCAGCGGCACGGCGGAGTGAAACTAGAACTTGTTTCCCTTTAGTTGCTAGGGCGGCGACTGACTGACTGGTCGCCGGCGGCCACGGCAAATCGTCAGTCCAGTGGCCTGCAGTCAGCGCCGGTTCACACATCCCGCCCGACTCCCCAATATAACCAGAACACTAATCAGTCCTAACTCTAACTGTGCCACTTAGATTTCAACAACCTTTCAACCTCTCAACGGTCATGTTGTAGCGCCCGAACCGCTGTGGCCGGATGGCCGTAGTCCATATGCGCCTGCTCGGCGTTAAACCCAAATAACTAACTAACGAATGAATGTTGTAGAGCAAGCCCGTCTTTATTGCCTGGACGATATCCAGAATTCAGTACCTTCGCGCCAAGAGACTCCAAGTCATTCATCACCCTTGAACTATCATGGTCGATCCACATTCTGCCGGCGTAGCTTGTCAGGGCTTGATGGGTGAAAGCCCGTCTTATATCGTGAACAGACGAATAACTTTTAGCGTTTCCCACGCAACACTAGACACTAGATAGTCATAGTGCACTAGCCGTGTAACATAGGTGATCGATTACGGAACAATCATCCCACGCCTGTGTTGTGTACTGTCGTGGATCAAGCATGATAAGTCAGTTCAAGGGTGATGCCAGAACAGCTTGGAGCCCTTAGGCGCTCAGACACCACCCTTGAACTATAATAATAATAATAATAATAATAATAATAATAATAATAATAATAATAAGCGCATTAAATAGGCGCTTTATCCCAATTGAAAATCGGCTCAAAGCGCCGCCGCGAACTGAACCCAACAAGCACGCTCACGTGAATCACGCGCATTCACTTACACACTGTACATAAACACAGAACATTCACGTGGTGCTAAGGGCAAGCTCAAGCGAGCTACTGTAGTTTTTGGAAATTCAAAATCATTTGTATTTGAAATTTGATTAAGTGGGCTGAAACTGATACCAAATCATGCCCGATCTGTCTCTAGAACTGTAATACAGTTCCTCAAAGGGCAGTTGAAATAGTGAGCGGCCCAAGGAACATGATTGTTCCCGGAGAGTAGAGACTTGCCACTTTGTCCACTAATAAAGATAATTTAGATGATCACCCTTCGCGTCAAAAACACGTTGTTAGATGTTTATGAGAAGGTCAGTGGTCGATTAAAATTGCCAATAACTGTAAGAGTGGCAGCACTGGGATTCCATACCTACGCGTTAATAGTGCCAGCCCACGCGCCGATGTTTCCTGTTTTGTTTCTGTCATCACCTCTTAACCCGCCGGCGGTGTAATAGTATGCTGCATCCCTGCCATATAAAAATCCGTGTTGTGAGGGCTCGAGGTATGAGTCTTTCTTGCAAGAATCGTTGAATACAATGGTTTTTCAACATAGGGCAAATGGGACACCCGATGTCAATACACACGTATTGGTTTTTAGTTGTGTTTGCTGCTGATCTAACGAACATCAGATGATTATTTTAGTCCAGGCCATCATATCTAAAACAGCACCGGATGATAGCACAAGCTATTCTAGCCTCGTTTCGATGTACGTGTATATGTGTCGAGCCAGCGGAATAGTCCTCATACTCAGCGTCTGTATTATAAGTACATTTTCTTTGTATTTCTTTTTTTCCCTGCAAAAGTGATATCTCGTGTCATGGTGTTGTTATAATTACGGCACATGTTAACTGTCTATCACAAATACCAAAAAACGTGTCCGCTAGAATACTCACCGTGTCAAAATGCTTTCTGTTTGTACGTCTGATTCAGTTTGAACTTGAATGACAATAACAAGAAATTTCAAACGATGTTATGATAGTTTTCGCTCACTTTTTCTCAATTAAAATTGGTCGAATTAGACAGGTTTCTGTATGGGGTACACGCACGCCTGAATAAGTGAAAAAGTATGGAAACCCACACTGATCATAATCGTATCTAAATAGACTAGTTGGTTTCTATTGCAGTGTTTGGTCGACACTTTATGAAAGATGAAACCAAGAAAATATCGACGTGTCCAAGCTCCTAATTTAAGCAGTCAACCAGCTTCAGCTGTGGAAGTTATTGACTGGTCATCGTGTGCCTTGTGCCAAGAGACAACTAGCGAGGCACTGTCTGTCCAGCAAGAAAAGACGGTGCTGGCTAAAAATAAGTTGCTCAGAATCTTGAAGGATTTGAAGAACTTGGATGCTGTCCTGTCAGTCAGCCTGAACCTTCTCAATTACGGCGATGGGTTTGAAGAAACATTCCAAAAACATTCTGCATCTTGGCACACATCATGCCGAACAAAGGTCAGCAACACAATTTTGCAGCGGAAAAGAAAGACAACAGAACCTTCTGCAAGTCCAGTGAAAACTAGGAAAGCAGTCAGCACATCCTCAGCACTATCAACACATGGCAATGCAGAAGAGAAGAAACACTCGGGAAGGGTAACGCGATACAGGCTGTGTACTTGTTTTGTGATGGTCCCCCAGGCTCAGCCGGATTACATGAAGCATGGACATTAACATTGGATTTCAATGTCCACAGTCATGCCCATCTATTCAATGACCGGCATCTGCTTTGAATATTTGCTGACAACGAGATGGTGCCCTTTGAATCCAAATATCACTTGAAGTGTCTTACAGCCTTCTACAGACGTTCTCCTACGACTTCACAGGAGGAACCTGATGAGGACGATGCCTCAACTTTGCATGCGATCGCTTTTGCAGAACTTGTGGCATACGTGGAGAGCTTCAGAGAGGATCCCGATACTGCACCAGTCTTCACAATACCCAACCTTTGTCGTCTGTATGCTTCTCGCTTGTATGGCCTTGGCCTGAAAGTTGCTCACAGGGTACTTTCTAAACGTTTAAGAGAAAAACTTCTGGTAGCTGTACCAGATCTTTCATCTTACCAAGGCAGAGAGGTCGTTCTTGTGTTTAACAGAGACCTGGGTGATGCCGTAAAGAAGGCTTGTACCCGTGACTCTGAAGCCCTTGAGTTAGCCAAAGCAGCTGAAGTGGTGAGAAAGGAAATATTCAGATATAAAGCTGCATTCAATGGAAGATTTGAGAAACAGTGCCAAGAGAGATATGTGCAAGCATCCTTAACAGCTTTGGTCTGTTTTATTCTGGGTGGACCGGCGTCAGTTGAGCAGTCTGAACCTGTTGATTATTCTCAGAGACAAGCTGTTCTCACGATATCAAAGCTTATTGCCTTCAACTGCCGGAGATTCTCGAGGAAAAAACTTCCTTCCAACGTCACAACAAGGAGAGAGAAACACCACTGCCTCTGTATCTAAGTCTCAAAGTCCATGCATAGACAAGAAAGAAAGAGCTGGTCGATACACGGTCTTCTCTAGGACTAGGAATTTCACACAAACGTGTGATGTCCATCTCATCACAGATTGCGAACTCTGTCATCAAACGATTCGAAGTGGACGGTGTTGTTGTCTCTATAAATATGATGAAGGGCGTCTTCACAGCAGGTGTTGTGGACAACATTGACCATAATCCTAGCTCAACAACAGCGTCCGACTCTTTTTATGACACTGGTATATCCTTGATTCAACACACAGTAACTGAGGGCCAAGAACAGTCTGTGCCACTCTTTGACGGAGAACAGGACAACCAGGGCATCCCACAGCTCCCAGAAACTGAATTACATCAATGTCCTACCTTTAGCTATTGTACCCTAGTCACCTGGTCCTCATAAGCAAAATGTTCACACATGTTTAGAAAATGCTTCGGTCCACGACCAGGAAGCACTATCTTGGGCATTCTACCATGCCTCGCAACGATCGTTTGCTGGAGATCCACCTGCCATCATCAGACTTGTGCCGCTGCTTCTAGAGAATGCCCATTTGACAGCACTGATCAAGTATGTCATGAACTTGATTAAAGAAGCCAAAGAACATTTGAATTCTTGACAAACATCTGTTCTCGCAATGGACTAGCCTCCGTATGCCCTCGCAAAGGAAATACAGTGGTTTTGGCCAGACACCTATGGTGAACAAAGGTTTGTGATCATGATGGGAGACTGTTCACAGGATGTTTAAAATGACAGTGGTGACCTCATGACTGATTATTACAGGCATCTGTCGGGTGATCATAGTAGACACTCGAAACGCTTCTAAAATGCTCTTGCAAAAAGGAAAACATCTTGTGCGTCTGAACTCAAACAAGAACACACTGACTTATGTTTCAATGTTTGTGACTGACTGGCACACTGCGGTTGTACATGTGCACATGGAAGGGACGCTGAAGGGACACAGTTGCAGATGGGACTTAAGGCGTAATCAATGCAAAATGTGAGAAAGAGTTATTAGGAAATTAATGTCAACTTTTGATTATCTCAGAGGTTTTAAAGTCCAGTTTACGTTTGTACATGTGTGAAAAAACTAACCAGACCACACCGTAAGGCAGAGACAACAAGCAAGCAATAAACCTGAAAGGGGTCATGTTGACCTAATTAATTACTGCTAAAGAAAATATTGTGAAATGCTGTTAATACTGAAAGGAAACGTATTTCAACGGTCCAAAACGCCACATTCACGTTGTGCTTGATCACAGTTTTCTCAGTTACTGCTAAAATGATCAATCTGTAGTCGCGATAAAATGGGCAGATGGTCATGCATGACCTAATTAACTGTGACCCATCAGATATCACATCCGGTAAAATTCGGACTGCATGATATATCATGAAGGTTCCTTTGCATGCATATTAAACTTCCTTGCTGCTTTTAGTTCAAACCAGTTGTATGTACAATAGTTATGGTTAAGAACAAGAACAAACGAGTTTATGGGTCAGGTTGACCTAATTAATCGATGGCCGTTCCCATCTGAGAGCGCTGTCAATGTGTTTCTGACGCTAATATTGTTCGGAGAGGTACTGTTTACTTATATACCAAGTGGCATGTCTCTACTATGAAGTGAACATTTGAGCTGTTTTATGAGCCTTGGGCCCCTCACTGTTAGGCAATAGCTGTCCCTACCCCCAGCCTGCCGTTCTGGCTATGGCGTCATTTTGGCACGTTACAACAGTCGGCATAGTTTGAGGCGGGTATATTATCACACTTGGCCGTCACTCATGATTCAATAGAGAACAGGGCTCAACTGCATGAGTGAGCTTAGTCCTGCGCCAGACACCGCTAAGCTAGGTGTCCGCCTACAGCGGAGCACATTGCCTTGGTCATGCTGGCGCAGGACTAGGCTCACTCATGCAACTGGCCCTAGGTTTCGATTTAACCTTTTCAACGCCGGTAGACAAACAGGACATTAATGACGGGCTGGCGTGACGGTGTCTACCAAGTCGCGCTGCGATCTCTCCCGTTTCAAGAAAAATAACTTAAACAGTACTTTTGCCCCCGCCGGGCGCGCTTCGGGCGACTTCCGCAGTCGCGGGATGGAACATGCTTCATCCATTTCCGGTGTTGAACACCAGCGAAAGACAGGTTAGCCACTAGCAAAAATAATGACCTTAAAGTACCACTACGTGTAAATTTGAAGACACATTTCGGCAGCACCATTTGTGTTGATGCATGGTCGACACACCGGCCTAATGAACTTTCAGAGCAGTTGCGGCACGCAGCAAAAGCACACGCGTAATCGCACTTATTTATTCTGCGCGCCACCGTCAGCGTTCTAATCTTTTCAGTTTTAGCTTCAACTTTACTCGTACTGATAGCGTTGTATTTCTAGAACGGAGTGAAGTCATTGTCAGGTTACTTGATATAAACACTACGACGTGTGCGCTGAACTGGATTCTCCTGTGTATAAATGAACCATAACTAGACGTGTTACGGTGCACTGAGAAGTGTATCTATGAACAGTTACGGCGGTACGGTGGGCCTTCAAACAGCGATTTCAAACCGGTTAATTTTTGTATTTGTTATTTTGTCCGATAAAAACTTTTGCCTCATTTTGATACTACAAAAACACCGCTTTCACCCCTTCACATCCAGTGGACGCAGGTTGTGTTTCTCAAGTCTTTGCTAACTTAAAGCCAGAGAACTCCGTCAGTCGAAGGAACGTGGGTGCAAAGTGAGATAATAATAATAATAATAATGAATGGTTCTTGTATAGCGCAAAATCTTTTTGTGGCAAAAACTCATTGCGCTAACACACGCAGTCAAACATGACATAGACGAATACTACAAGAACATTACAAATAAATACAACAGGACCACGGATCTACGACAGAGGAAAAGCAAGCTGGAAGAAGTGAGTTTTCAACTGAGCCTTAAACTGAGGGAGAGTAGAGAGATTTCGAAGACTGACAGGCAGCGAGTTCCAAACTGAAGGTGCAATGAAGCTGAATGAGCGTTCACCAACAGTTTTCAAGTTACGCTTCGGAGCCTTCAAACGTTTCTCACTGGAGGACCGCAGAGAACGTGAAGGCTGGTATGTGCAGAGTGAAGCAGAAAGGTAAGCCGGTAGAGTCCCGTCAAAGTGACGGTATGCCAGAGTTGCCATCTTGTACTGGCATCGAAACTTTACCGGCAGCCAGTGGAGTTCTTTAAGCATGGGTGTCACGTGGTCGCGTTTACGCTTCTTTAAAACAAGCCGTGCAGCGCTGTTCTGAACCCTTTGCAACCGACATACCTGTTCGTCCATGGGCAGACCTGAATAGATGGAATTACAATAGTCAAGGCGGGAAGTTACCAGCGCAGTGACTAGTCTAGCCGAAGCGCGTTCAGAGAGATAAGGCCGGATAGATGCAATGCGTCTGAGCTCCAGGAATGAGGCTCGACAAACACTGCTGATTTGATCGTGCATGGCCAGTGTCTGAGATCAGCAAGGGGCATAGACCCTCATGAGCCCCAGCACTTCGGGGCTCATGAGGATCTATGTCTCTTGCAGTTGGATCGTGTTCACTATTTTCAGCTGTCAAGGGGTTAACCTCTTCAGTATGCGGGGGCGCGTGAGGATCTATTTGTATCTGCGTTGTATTTGTATCTGCGTTTTTCTGATCGGCCGGGAACAAGAATCTCATTTACTGGTGACACTGCTCACAGAAACAGAAACCAAACGGCAAGAGGCATGGATCCTCATGAGCCCCAACAACCATGCGAGGGCCATGAGGAGCTAGGCCTCTTTCTGGCTGCATTTATATCTGTGCTGTTCCAGGTCACCAGTCCAGGTCAGACATGCTCCAACTATGTCTGCTTTCAAATCACTGCGCGAGACCTATCTGTTTTTTTCCGGGTATGCGTATAGTTAGATGAATTTTCAGTGCGTTAGCAATCTTTGGCAGTAACTGTTCTTGTAACGGTGTGTGTGTATGTGTGAGTGTGAGCTTTTGATATGTGTCATTTTAGTTTTTGTAACATTTATTGTAGCGTTTTCTTTCTTGTACTTTTTGTTCAGTGACTTTTGATCTTGTAAAGCGTTTTAGAGCACCATTTATTTGGAGGTTAAGCGCTATATAAATGTATATTATTATTATTATTATTCATGATTAAATAAAGCGTAACCCATTTAGCCCCAAGACCCTACAGCAGGAGATGGATGGACCGTGATAATGCAAGGGTAGTGCCAGATTAGCTTGGCGCCTTCAGGCGCCAAGTTTGTCTGGCACTACCCTTGAATTATCACGGTTCATCCATCTCCTTCAACTGGCACATAGTTGTCAGGTGACAAGTCCAAAATTTGGGAAATGGGTCCTTGGGGTTAAGAGAGTTAATCTAGGTAAGAGACAGGAATGTGTCCTCTAGGGCACTTACATGACAGCAGTAATGGTCAACGAGAGAATTAGAGGGCTGATAGGTGTTTTGAAAAAAAAAATGTCTGCGCGCAGAGACCGCATCACAAGATCATACGCACATGTAGTATACATGTTATACTTGAGTGCACTAATTATGATGTAATAAGACGCACAACAAAACGTACACTTCTACCCGAACACGTCAATATTCATCTACTTCTCGATGGTAGTAAAGTCCTACCGTTTACGGTAAAGAATAATGTATTTTTAGCTGTACATGGATTTATTTCTGCACCAAAAGGAATTCCTTGATTTATAATTAGGACTGCAGAAAATAAATATGGCCAGTTGAGGTACCCCCCCCCCCCCTTCTCTCCCCCCCCCTCACACCCCTCCACTATAATAAGTATCTTTATTCCCTCTATCTTCTTTTGCAATAATGTGATCGATTTATTCAATTGCATTGTATTTGTAGATTTGCTAACCACCGCCATGCGTATGTAGTTAATTCCGTGCAATGTCCAGATCATCCTATAAACCTGCGGTTTGTTTTGACCTGATGAAAATTCTCTATTCTCTCATGTTCTTAACCAGCAGACAGTGAAGAAGGCAATGTCCATTATTAGCCGAAAAGACCATATTTTAAAAACGCCGGTACAGATGTCACAGCTGTAAGACAAACAGAAAGAAATCCTCTTTTATTCCCACCGCTGTTGTTCTTTTGAACAAAGTGGCATAGACTTTTATTAAATGTATTCAGCTGTGCGGTCTGTATTCGAGCATGGAAAGTGGCAGTTTTGTTCTTGTAAGGTTTATGTGATAATAGCTTTTATTTTAATACATGTAATGTATGTCAATATTAGCATAGATGCCTGTATTAGTATAGTTGTCAGTATTAGCACAGCTATCAGTATTAGTATAATTCTTAAGTCTGCATGCATGGGTGCCTGTGTGCCTGGGTGTATGGTGTGTACTTATGTCCGTCTTATCCATTTTATACATCTCTTGATATATTTATACTCTCCTGGCCAAACTGAAATTGCCCCTTCGTGGGATAAATAATTTATTTTTACCTGATTTGAATACACTATTGAAACACGTAGTATACTTGTCCCAACCTGTGAGACGTTATATACAGGGTGAAAAAATTCCAGGCATTCGGGCCGCTCATCGGGCGTTTACCGTCTTTCTCCACTGACAATGAGTTACGGCATTGGTTTGCAAGAAGTAATGGCCTAACCCAACCAGAGCACGTGTTTCTACTGTCTTCATGTGACCTGTCGGACAATGCCGTCCCCGCGTTAGTAGGTAAATATTATTAGCACCCTGTTTTCGTTATCGACATAAGACGTCATTGCGGTTTTAACCCATTACATCCTAAACCTAAATAGGCAAAATTGCTTATTGTCCTATGAAAAGCTACACGACAGATTAGAAGATAGATCAAACCATTTTAGTTCAAAGGTGGTGCCCGAATAGCTTGGCGCTTGGCACCACCCTTGAACTATTATAGTCAAATTAATTTTAAGCAGTAGTGAATCAGGATGGAAAGGGTTAAGAAGTGTTGATCATACCCACCCAGATCCGGTAACCGCCTGCAGTGTGTACACCGCGACATTTATGAGACCTGTCGACAAGGCAGTAACACGTTCTTAATCAAAGGTTTCTTCTACCCGTTTCATCTATAAAGGACCACACGAAACAGAGCAGAACAAACAATTACGGCGCTGGGTTTTCACTCATTCAGGAAAGCCTGCATCAACACCTGAGAAAGTGTCGAATAGCGTTGCCTCGGGCCAGCTATTGATGCGGGTACCTTCAATGAGTTAAAAAGCAATGATCCTGCTATACCCAATCAGATCCGCCCAGAGCATCATACGCACTGCGTCATTTACGTGACCTACACTTTTCTTGATAAGGCGGAAACAATGCCCTTACTAGTACGCAGGTATTGCCGGTCAACATCATTTACAGAGAGAAGTCCTCGATACAGACCAAAGTGAGACTGAATGGAGTATGGCACCGCACTTTTCAAGCCCTTGACTTCTAATGACCCCCTCCTCCCCCCCACCCCCCCCCAAAAAAAAAAAAAAAAAAAAAAGAAAAAAAAAAAGAAAAAAAGAAAAAAAATGAAAAGACGCGCAATCATTATCTCCCATGGTAACGTTCGACCGGCAACCAGCGTCAGCAGCAGTCAGGTGGTTAAAAGCCAGGGTCTTATCAACCCGAATTAGATCGAGGACAACGTTTCATAGCCGGGCACCAAGGGACGGAACATGCTGGCATTAGCACAGTAAGCATTAGTCCGTCGGGCAGACGTCGGTCGCAGTCAGCCCCCGTTTCGAAAGCCGACTGCGGCCGACGTGGGGCCCGACGACGTTGTGCTTGCGAGGCATAGCACACATTAAACATGATCACTTCTTTCAGCTCTACAGCCTAAAGGCTCAGGTTTGTTCATTATATTATGCTAAGCACTAAATACGTTTCTGTGAAAGATAGACGTACCATGATAACTTAAGAGCAGTGCCTGATTAGCTTGGCGCCTTCAGGGCGCCAAGCTAATCAGGCACTGCTCTTGATCTATCAATGGTCTATCAATCTCGCACAATTGACGATGTACGTGTAAGATACCCGACTAAGATACCCGTGTGAGATACCCGACTCCTAGACACCCAACTAAACGCTTGTCCCAAAAAAAGTCAAGAAACCCCCACAGTTTTCGATCAACCTCGCTCGGTTGACGTGGGACGCCAAAGAGGTTCCCGAACTGATGGTTCAAACAGGGTTTTATCCCCTGTCTCCAAGGAGGGCACATTCCAGCAATAACACTGCAGTCAACACAACTTTTATGGCGGAAATTAAACAGGTTTACTGCATGCTTGGTGTGTAGATTAAACGGTTTTACCGCGTGCTTGGCGCGTGCTGTCGAAGACAAGTTCAAAGTTAACCCCTTCACTGCCGGTGCTAGACGAATACCACCCAATTTTTTTCTTAAAGGCCCACTACCGCCGTAACTGTTCAAAGATACACACTTCTGTTACAGATGGTTACGAAACGCTACACACAGGTCGTTAATGGTTCATTTAGACACAGTACAATCCAGTTCACCACATATCGTCTTTATACCAAGTAACCTGACAATGACTCCACTCCGCTCTATTAATACAACGCTATCATTGCGAAAAACAGCTATATGCCACGTGTCCGAATTCTGAACGTCTCGAATGGACTAATGCTGGTTGTTGGATTGCGAATTTGAGTTCGCTAGGTCACTAGAAATTGTAGAGATTTGCAGGCGATCACTGTGACCAGGCGAAGCCGACTGTCTCGATCAAACGAGTCCTTGAGCGAAACCGTTCCATCTGCAATAGGCAAAGATTCGCATGAGCCCTTGCTGCCGCAGGGGCTCATGAGAATCTGTGCCTCTTGCTGGAGCACCCACACTCCATTCTCAAACATTCTCATCCCGAAATACCTTAAGGACCGAAACAGAACTGTTCCCAAACGGCCCAAGACTTCCACTTCCTCCCAGCAGAGCAAATGACATTTTGATGATGGGTTGTCTGGGAATGGAGTATTTTGAGGACAGTCGACTGCTTTTAGTCATCGAGTTTGTGCCATCTACAAGGCGCTTGACTTCGCTAATGAAGGCGGACCTATGCTTGTTACAGACCAATTGTATCCAGATCTACGTGTTTTAAAGGCGTGTGCAACTGCAAGAAAATATGCAAAAAGAAATCAGGTGTCGCCTCACCACTGATTTATCGACAAAGAAATTTCGCCCCGTCTCGAGACTTGTGAGACTGCTTATGTCATGGTCAATGACCTCACGGCCTCAAGTACACAGATTAACTCATTCTACCCCATCACCGAAATCGTTAAATTTTGCCGTTGTCCTCTGAAGACTGCATTGCAGTGCAGGACACAGATCGACCATGATAGTTCAAGGGTGATGCCAGAATAGCTTGGCGCCCATAGGCGCCAAGCTATTCTGGCATCACCCTTGAACTATCATGGTCGATCCTTATCTTCCTGTGGTGTGTCTGGGGTAGAATGAGTTAAGCAAACTGCTCCAGACCCAAAGGGGTTAACCTCTCCTTCTCTGCCAATGGAAGCATTCATGTTTTGTGTCTGAAATCGGCGTTCCTTCAACGGTCAAAAGCCACAACTATCAAAGGAACATGGATACAAATTGATTTCAGCAAGAGGCATAGATCCTCATGGGCCCCCGCAGTCGCGGGGGCCCATGAGGATGTATGTCTCTTGCAGCTGCGTCGTCTTAACTTTTTTTCTCGGCAGGGAAGGGTTTAATAGTTTGTTTATCAATGTTCTTAGTGTGTCTTACAATAATTCTGGAAAAGAATGGTTGACTCAGCTAATGCATTTTGAATGTCATAATATGAAACACTGCTGCGTTTCTTCTTCTCCTTTGTTTAGCAGAACAATTCCACAAACTCGCACCAGGGGCAGCAGAAAACGTCAGTTACTCACATGCATTGTGAAAAGAAGGGCATGACAGTCTTAGTTGAGGCAAGACAACATAGAAAATCCTTTAGCAACGCCCGCCCTGCAGCAGATCGCTTTACGTCAGACGCACGGGCGCCGGGCTAATCAAAGCAAATGTCATTATCGTTCCATCTCCCACAACTGAAACGTCACGTTTAACCCCTTCCCTGCCACTGGACGCATATTTATTTTTTGAAATCTTTGTTCATTCAACGACCACAACACAAGGAGCATTGATATAAATTGGTCTTGGCAAGAGGCATAGATCCTAATGAGCCCCCGCAACTGGATCGGTTGGATCGTGCTCGCTTTTTCTCGGCAGTGTAAGGGTTGAGAAGCAAACGCCGTCAAAGTTGTCACGATTTGCAAGTGCTTAGCCCTTCAGAATCAGCGGCTTAAAATGATCCATTGGTCTCTCGAACACAATCGCGGACTATAATCACATCCATTGATTCGGATGGAGCGTGGGTAGAAGGCAAGAGGCGCTGATCCTCATGAGCCCCCGCGTCTGCGTGGCGATTCACGAGGATCTATGCCTCTTGTAGATGGATGTGGTTAACACAACATGAGTCAAGACTGAATGAATTAGTCTTTTCGTAGTTCGCGTTTCACCGGCTGAGAAAATGTTAGTCCTCCACAAATTACCTTTTTGTGATTCACCAGAAATTCAATAGCATCGAGGTAATTAGGTCAGGTTGATGAGCTCCGAAACACCACAAGTATCATTAATTGAAATTAACCCGTTCAGCATCACTTGACGCAGACGGCGTTTCTGAAATCTTCGTTAATTGAACACCACATAGCCGTAGCTGTCCTAGGAACATGGATTCAAACCGGTCCCAGCAAGAGGCACAGATCCTCATGAGCCCCCGCAACTGCGGGGGCTCATGAGGATCTATGCCTCTTGCAGTTGGGTGGTGTTCGGATTTTCACGGCACTGAACGGGTTAAATGCCTCTGCCTTTTCTTATCCTTAGAAAAGTACACTAAATCGTGATCGTTTCCTTCACAACAGATGCGTCTGTGAAAGAGGAGATTTGTCTGACGATCGTGCGTGCTTTGTTGGGAGTTTATGTAGAAAATAGTGTAAAATGAAAAAGAAAAGAAAGACAGGGAAAACATAAACAACAGAAACAAAGACAAATAAATAAATAAATAAATACATAAATTTATATATTTATTATTATGTATTTATTTTCCAATTTATTAATTTAATTTAATTTAATTAAATTAATTTATTTAATTTATTTTAAAACAGACAGAAAGAAAAACAGGCAGAAAGACTAAGACAGAAAGACTGACAAGCAGGAAGAAGGCTGTACTGAGAGCACAAAACAGAGTAAGTCTATTATTGTGAAAACAAGCGAAATTTTAATTCAAATGCAATGATAATCTTGCTTTTTACAAAATAAAAAACAAACAAACCAAAAAACCCAAACTCAACAACAACCAAAAAACGGACTTACTGACTTTGCCTTCAGAGGGAAGAACTGCAAAAGACAGACAAAAGGAGAAGAAAAGAAAAAAAGACAGAAAAAAACCCAGTCATACAGAGACAGAAGATAAGCACACTGGTCCGTGCACTTGATACTGGCTCTAAGTCTAAGCAACAAGAAGGTAGTGGCAGCACACACATATTTTCTTCTCAACCTCGTTGAAATTTGTTTTGGTACATCTAATTCTTATCCGTTTTCTGTCTTAACCCATTCGGCCCCGACGCACTACAGCAAGAGATGGATCGACCATGATAATTCAAGGGTGGTGCCAGATCAGCGCCAAGCTGATCTGGCACCACCCTTGAATTATCATGGTCGATCCATCTCCTGCATCTGGTGCATATTCGTTAAGTGACGCCTGAAAAATTTGGGAGATGTGACATTGGGGTTAAATGGGTTAACGTTGTTGGTATTTTGTTAACCCCTTGACTGCTAACCTGACGAGACCGTTCGCCGAGCTGTATCGTCAGTAGCGGGAACAAAAGAATCAAAGTTTCAAGGTGAAAAGCGTTCTCTGCCTATTGTAAACAAAACGTTAAAACTAATAGTTAAACTTGGACTAATGCTTAAACCACCATTATCAAGCGACACACTCACACACACACACACACACACACACACACACACACACACACACACACACACACACACACACACACACACACACACACACACACACACACAAAGACACCCCCCCCCCCCACCCCAACAATATTTACTAGCAATGCGTCAGAAACTAACGTGTGATGGTCGGTGATTTTGGACCGTGACGGCACCAGTCTGTGAGGTCGAAACCCGTAGACCAATTCGCATTAACCCTTTTGGCTGTCGATAGCGCTTTTTTTTCGAGGTGATTCCTGCAAGGCATCACCTCGACAAGAAAGCGCTACGGACAGCCACAGGATTTAAATAATGGTAACAGCCGTGGGGAGAAAGCGTAAAATGCCAACGAATCAAAACGTCGATATCTTAATCTGCCTGTTTCTAAGTGATTTTTTTTTTTCAGTCTGCTTACCTTACACTGGAGGATTTTCTCAGGATGCATAGAGTGTCGATCTTTGTCAACAAGAGACATAGATGCTCATAAGACCCTGCATCATGCAGAGACTCGTGAGAATCTATGCTTCTCGAAAGTGGATAGTTACGGATTATGGACCGAGGTGCAGTTGCACGAGTGAGCTTATAGTCCAGCGCAAGACATTAAGCAAGGTGCTCCGCTATAGCGGAGCACCTTGTTTACTGGCTTGCGCAGGACTGCGCTCACCCAAGCGACTGACCCCGATTGTCTGACTGACTGATAATCTCCATCACAGACAGTACGCACCTTCAGGTCTGCGCAACCAGGAATCACGTAAAAAAATTTCATTATACCTCGATCTCAACGACTCTCCAGAACGCTAGAGTTTCCGCATGCTGTTTTCAACAATAAACAAATATGCATCACTACCCTTAGGTAGCGCAGGGAAAATAATGTTACACATAGAGAATATTTTGCTGTTTTCTAGCAACATAAAAACAAACTATAGACATTTAATCAGAAAGTTAGCTATAACTTTGGCGTCGATCTAACAGCTGGGCGCTTAAACGACGTAGGGGAAGACATACGACATCGAAAGGGGAAGCAACCCAAAACGAACCCATTAACAGAAACACTCCCACTCCCAAACAAATATAACAACAACAATAACAACAGAAAAAAATCAAACATGTACATTGGTGCTAAAGAAAAAGAAAAACTGATGAAAGAGACAGCATGCACTGGCAGTGAAAGGGGCAATTGAAAGGGACGGCACCCGCAAAACCACAGACAGATAACCGCGCTAAGACGGTTGCTTTTTGTCCCCCGCTCTGTACCAGAGACTAGTGGTTTTTGTCTCACCGTTGTGCTTACTCGTCCCCAGGGAGTCTCATTACGCGAAATCGTGCGAAATGGAAGACCATTTGTCTGGATTTGGGACCCGTCCGCCCGCTACCTACCATGAACGGCAAGCAAAAGGTCCTCGGGCCGGTGTCAGCTTCCTTTGGCCCGCGCAAGGCCGTGCGCGGGTCAACGGAGGCAGTGACATGGGACCTCGGCCCGTGGACCTTTCGCTAAACTTATATGCATTTATCTCCATGCTCGTCTAGTTTATAGGACCTCAGGGCGGCGCGTTCCGAGGTTTACTGGTTCCTAGGTAAACAGCAACGGCACAAAACCAGATGGCCTTCCTTCGAATTCGTCTGGAAGAGGTTATACTATAGTAGCAGGAACTCATGAAACCAGTCTATTGCCTATATACTGACGAGCAAAAGCAATGCGACATCACTCGAACCATCGGAAACACTTAAAGTGTTTCCGATGGTTCGAGTGATGCCGCATTACTTTTGCTCGTCCGTGTATAAGAAAATACCCTCTAAAGGCAGTAGGTCAATTTAGTTAAGACAAGCTAGATTTTGACTGTAGTACATGTACAATGAAAATCTTTATAGTTTCGCAAACATGGATCATAATAAACTTATTCGCGGCCAGCCGCATCCGCACGCGCGGCATAACCCGCACATCCGGATGCGGCTGGCAATGAGTTAACCCTTTCCATGCCGACGTACGTCAGTACATTTTGTTTTCCGAAACTTTGGCCGGTTCACTGAACGGCCAAAAGCCGTAACAACTGTCCACTGAACATTGACGCATAGTGGCCTCACGGCAAGAGGCATAGATCTTCATGCGCCCCGGCGCTGTCGCGGGGGATCTATGCCTCTTGCAGTTAGATCGCGTTCACTTCATCTTTAACGCAGGTTAATGTTTTTTGCCTTCACAAGACAGACATTGGCTGGGTCAGTTGACGGCTCGTGAGAATCTAAGTTGAAGTCAGAAGGAGCAAGCGGTACAGTGAGTTCGTGAAAATCTAGGCCTGTTGCGAAAACGAGGAGAGACTTGTGGTGGAGTTGGAGTCCGGCCACAGGGGGTTCACAGACGGAAATCCGAAAAGGTTATATAGCAGCGTAACATTTTAATGGGTGGAAAAGCGTCTCAACTCGGCCCACGACGGCAGCAGTGGCCGTCGTGCGCCAGAGGGCCTTTGCCTACTTAAGTACTTCCTCCTTGACATTTCCCTGATTTGTGTACTGCCCCGTCCCCTTCCGGCCCCTGCCCCTCCCCCCCCGCCCTACATTTCTCTCTCTCTCAGTCTCTCTTTCTCTTTCTCTCTCTCTCTCTCTCTCTCTCTCTCTCTCTCTCTCTCTCTCTCTCTCTCTCTCTCTCTCAGTCTCTCTCTCTCTCTCTCTCTCTCTCTCTCTCTCTCTCTCTCTCTCTCTCTCTCTCTCTCTCTCTCTCTCTCTCTCTCTCTCTAAGTCTCTTGTGTTTGCTAATTTGCTATTGCGTGAATTTCTTTGTGTGATGCCGTTTGCTTTTCCTGTCGTGTTTTGTGCTGTATGCAGGACAGCTTGTACTATATGCATTGGTTTGTCTAATAGCTTTATCTTGCGATAAAAGATTCATTATCGTCATCATCACCATCATCGTCATCATCATCATCATCATCATCTCTTTCTCTCTGATATTTGGTGTGTCGTGGCCGACATTTTTTTAATATTTTCTGGAAGACTGCAATATGTATATATTTTATGAATAGATAAAGTTGCCTAATAGCTTTATCCTGCAATAAAATCACCATCATCATCATCATCATCATCATCATCATCATCATCATCATCATCATCATCAGTCATCAACTTTCTCTCGCAAGTTCATTTGAAATATTTTTTGAAGACTGGGTTGAAAAATGGCAAGGTCTATGACAAAGTCAGTGCCTCAACCGTTGATAAACAAAGTGCCGTTGAAGTCTCTCTCTGGTCTTGTACAACGGACATGATTGAACTAAGGTCACTGCCCCTGATAACTTCTCCTTGTGAAGTACAGACTCTCTCTCCATCTCTCTGTGTCTCTCTCTCTCTCCTTTCTCCGCCACCCTTCTCTGTGCATCGTGAGTCACGCCGAAGGGGCACTGGCTTTTTTTTTTTTTAAAATTATGTTCACTGCCGATGTAATTCCCTTGCTATTTCTCTCTGATTATTCGCCTCATCACCAGTAATGATTCTCCTCTCTACATCACTGCCGACGGAAAACATTGTAGCCCAAATCGCTTTGTGTTTAACCCTTATCATTCGGAATGCACCAGTGTGTAAAATAAGTTTGACTAAACTAATAGTTCAAGGGTAGTGCCAGAATAGCTTGGCGCCTCTAGGCGCCAAGCTATTCTGGCACCACCCTTGAAATAAAGCCATTGGTCTATATCCTTATCTGTAAGTACTATAATGTAGCTTGCATAATTATGGCAGTGTAGTACAAATTTGAAGTTTTAGCCTCAGTATGACTGATATGGGTTAAACCGTCCAGCCCATACGCACTAAAACAGGAGGATCGACCTTGATAGTTCAGAGAGGTGCAGGAACAGCTTTGTGCCTCCAGGCGCCAAGCTATTCCGGCACCACCCTTGAACCATCATGGCCAATACGCCGCTTGATTATACCTCACTTGGCCTGAAATGCACAGACCTTTCCGGTACCACTCTTGAACTGTCGGGTTTAGCCGACCTGCCTCCTGAACCTAAACTGTAATGAACTGCATATTCCTGCACTACACTTGAACTATCAGGGTCGACATGCCCAAAGTATGTGGTTTTTTATATACCTGCCCTCCTGAATAGTCTCATCGATTCTAACTCATTCGAGAAGTGCCGCCTCCGCCGATACGCGGCATAAGCATAAGCCGCGTATCCGGAGGCGGCACGTCTAAATGAGTTAATACACAGAGTATTCCAGCACCACCTTTTAGCCATCACGGTTGGCGTCTACCGAAATGGCATGTGGTCTGCAAATGACAACCTCCAAACTGATTTGTTTATTTTCACCTTGGGGCAGAAAGTGTTAGGGTGCGCGACCGAAACTGCCCATCGCAGAGCAGTACAGATCCTCAAGAGTCCGAGCATCTGCAGGGCCTCAAGGAGACAGTGTAATTGTCAGTCGTAATTTACATCTATGTTCTTATAATGAGGATGTCGTCGGATATACGCATAGTTTATCGTGGATGTTATGAGAGAAAACGGAATAACTTCGCAAAAGGCACAGAGTGTCGAGGGACCCTGTAGCTGCGGGGGCCAATGAATAATAATAATAATAATTAAAAAAAAACTTCTCGCTTGGGTGCAGTTTACATTTGGGTTAACACATTCGAGACGTTCTGCATCCGGAGACGTGGCTTTATGCCGCGTATCGGGATGCAGCACGCCTCGAACGAATCAAGTATTTAATAAAAAATAAAAAATAAAAAAAAAACTTTACCCCAAACTAAGGAGAAAAGAAAATGAAAATGAACGAGATCCAAATGCAAGAGGCAGAGACCCTCATGAGTCCCAGCAAATGCGGAGGCTCATGAGGATCTATGCCTCTTGCCGACGCCAGCTTGTATCCGTGTTTCTTCAAGGGCTGGGATTATTTTCGCGTTGAATAAAAAAGAAAAAAAGTATTTCATAAACACAGTCCACTGGTAGTGAATGTGTTGATCAAAGCATACGGAACGGAGTTCCAGGTGAGGGTGGGAGAAGGGGATGGGGGTGGGGGAAGGGGTGGGTGGGTGAAGGTGGGGGTTGGGCGGAGGAGCTAATGAGAATCTATATTTCTTGCCCGGTTACAAAATCTATACCTTTTTTTTTTTTTTTTTTTTTTTTTTTTTTTTTAAAGATACAGTTTACCTCTGCGCTCCTCAGACGCTGGGTTGTTGGGCCGGCAGATCCAACACGACAAGCCTTGATTAGAAACAGATTTGTGGTAATGAATTCTTGGGACCCTTTAGGGCGAAAGACAGATAGAATGAGGCCTTTATCTTTTCTTTTTTTGGTGTGCTAGACATCGTAATCTGGGCAAAGAAGTGCGAAAGGAATGAACGGCGCCAAGAAAAGGAGGCGGGAAATCTTAACTTCAGGGTATTTTTTTCCTCCAAATCCTTTCAGATTCATTTCCAGTCAGTCGGACGACCAGCATCGTTAGGGAGAAACGTTAACCCATTCAAGGCGCGCCGCATCAATAGCTGCAAAAGTATCGTACAGCGTTACCTTCGGCAAAGCTATATCGCAGCTATTGATGCGGAGTTTCTTGAATGAGTTAAACGTGAAACGTTTAGGGCGAAACGTTATTTTGTCCATCATAAAGTGATTTCAAAGACTCAGTGATGAGGCACCGAACAGAGTCTGATAAAAAAAAAAATTGCCCCAAGCTGGGTTTGAATCCGCAACCTTTCGAACGAAAGATGAACGCTCTATATGACCACCTGAGTTATACGCAGTTCGCCAAGTTAGAGAGAGAGAGAGAGAGAGAGAGAGAGAGAGAGAGAGAGAGAGAGAGAGAGAGAGAGAGAGAGAGAGAGAGAGAGAGAGAGAGAGAGAGAGAGAGAGAGAGAGATGATGATGATGATGATGAAACGTTTTATTGACAGGATAAAGTTTTAGGCGAAACGCCTCTCTTACAAACTGTCCTGTTAGAAAAGAAATATTAACAGCAAAGAGCAAGAAACACAATAACACAATAAATCGAAACATGAAGAAATAAACTGGAAAAAAGCAATGCAAATAATGCGCGCACATATCAATAATAGTGAATAATAATTTATATATATATATATATATATATATATATATATATATATATATATATATATATATATATATATATACACACACACATACACAATATATATATATATATATATATATATATATATATATATATATATATATATATATATATATATACACATGCATACACACACATATATATATATATATATATATATATATATATATATATATATATATATATATATATATATATATATATATATATATATATATATATATATATATACATACATACACACACACATATAAGTAGTCCGTTCAGGTAGTAAGTTACTGTAACAAGATGTTATATAAACGAGTTTTGAAGGTTCTAGAATTAGAAATAGATTTAATTTGGGGTGGTAGTTTGTTCCAGGCTTTGGCACCTGAGAACGAAAGGCTGGTTTTATATATATCGAGCTGGGGTTTTATGGTGAAGAATTTTATGCATAAGTATGCATCGATTAAATGTGAACTGTTTGTTTAGGTTTAGCAGTCGGATGGTTCTAAACTTTTCGTCGGTGGGAGAGGGACCAGGCACAGTTAACTTTACCCCTCGACGGTACAATGAGTTAAGTTTCTTTAAATGTACGTCACTGCATCCATCCCAGATAGTGGAGCAGTAATCACAGTGTGTCTTAATATGGGCATGGAGAAAGAGTCTTCTAGTCTCAGTGTTAACTATTTGACTTAGTTTTGATAGCAGGAATAGATTTTTAGATATTGTTTTGCAGGTGCTTTCGATAT
The DNA here is from genome assembly GCA_036245525.1 of Semisulcospira habei. Lineage (NCBI taxonomy): Eukaryota > Metazoa > Mollusca > Gastropoda > Semisulcospiridae > Semisulcospira > Semisulcospira habei. The sequence continues at coordinate 91,078,292 of BTPG01000005.1, read as the reverse complement.
GTGGTTTCCAGCTGAGCTGGTTATCTACTGTGACTCCAAGCAAACGGTGTTTTTTTAACTTGATCAAGGGGCTCAGAGTTCAGGTATAATGTTAAGGGCAGGAGACCACGTTGATGTTTTTGGCGTGAAGTAATTAACATACTCTTTGTCTTTTGGACACTAATTATCATATGATTATGTTGGCACCAGCTTGAAACCTCATCAAGACTTTGCTGGAGAACTTCGTTTATTTTTGGCATTTCGCTGTTTGATGTATGTATGGTAGTGTCATCAGCAAATAAGTCACATGTTGCATCGGGATGTGAGATAGAGAATGGTAAATCATTGATAAATATGTTGAATAACAATGGGCCCAAAATTGACCCCTGAGGAACACCACACGTTACTAAACCTTCACTCGAGTAATTACCATGAAGCAAAACTTTCTGTCTTTGTCACTTAGATAGGATGATATCAGATGTACGGTATTGGAATCGATGTGATACATCGGTAGTTTTTTTAATAAGATAGAGTGGTTGACTAAATCAAAAGCTTTTTTAAGGTCAAGAAAAACTGCACATGATAACTGAGAATTATTAATGGCTGTAAGCCATTTATCAATGATATGTATAAGGGCAGTTTGGCAAGAGTGTTGCGGGCGAAACCCAGACTGCATTTTACTGAGTAGACAGTTCTGTTCTAGAAAATTTTGCAGATGTGTATGGATATGTTTTTCAATAGGTTTTGAGATAACTGGTAGAATGGAGATAGGTCTATAATCATTCAATGAGTTTAAGTTTTTGCTTTTGGGAAGGGGAATGACCTTAGCTGTTTTTAACTCATCAGGGAAAATATTTCTTTGAATAGAAAGATTGTAAATGAACGTTAGAGACTCAACTATGTAGGGCAGAGCTATTTTAAGAATTTCGCAACTGATGCCATCTGAACCACATGACCTCTTTTTCATATTAGATATATATTTACCCACGTCAAAAACAGTCATTGGGGGGAGTGAGAAAACACAACCAGCAGTATTGTTACTGTGAAATCGTAGTTGCTCAGAACATTGGTATTTCGCAGGATCATTTGTATTAGTGCGTGAATATTAGAGAGAGAGAGAGAGAGAGAGAGAGAGAGAGAGAGAGAGAGAGAGAGAGAGAGAGAGAGAGAGAGAGAGAGAGAGAGAGAGAGAGAGAGAGAAGAGAGAGAGAGATGATGATGATGATGATGAAACTTTATTTTTCAACAGTAACAAGTTTTGACAGAAAACAAATAGTCATTTTACAAACTTGCCGTTGCTAACATCTACAGCATAAAAAAGGGGAAATTATAAAATATATTTACATACAAAACCCAATAGCATCATTATATTCAGAAAAAATAATAACACTCATCACACACATGCACACACGCACGCACGCGCGCGCGCCGCTCACACATACACCCACACACACAAACGAACACGAGCACACACACACACACACACACACACACACACACACACACACACACACACACACACACACACACACACACACACACACACACACACACATAAAAACCATCTTATGAAATACATGAGGTAAGGAAATCAGTATTACAGTACCTGAGAAATACTAAGTTTGACTCATCAGGTAATCAGAAAGTTTTGTTTTCAAACTTCCTGGTGAGGTAATAGTTTTCAAATGTGCAGGGATTGAATTCCAAGCAAACGGACCAGAGAATGACATACTAGTTTTAAAAAGGTCGATTCTTGACAGTGGTAAGGGTAAGGTATTGTTTCTTGAGGTCCGTTCACGTTCTTGGTGAGATATAAATTTAGTGATTAGATACTGAGGTGTCATATTATTCAGTATCTTATGCATAAAGACGCATTTGTTTAAAGTAAGTTGCTGACGCAGACCGAGAATGTTTAAATGTCTAAATTTGTCTGTGGTAGGGATGGGGCGTCTATCTATCATTTTTACAGCTCTTTTGTATATGGAGTTTAACCTCTTCATGTGGATATCACTGCAGCCGTCCCACACTGTGGAGACATAATCAACGTGGGACTTTATATCAGCATGAAAAAACAATTTACGGGTATTTGTATCCGTTACATGTCTAAGCTGGGACAATAAGAAAGTGTTTTTAGCAATGGTCTTACAAACAGCATTTATATGGGTCTCCCAGCACAGTTGTTCATCAACATGTATTCCTAAGAATTTACGCTCAGTGACTTGTTTAACAGGTTCAGCGTTTAATTGTAATTGAAATGGCTGTAGTCGGCGTTGATGTTTTTGTCGCGTGGCGATTAAGATACTCTTTGTTTTAGCTGGGTGAAGAACCATATGGTTCTGCCTACACCAGTCTGATACCTCATTGAGACTGCATTGTAAACTATGGCTAATGTCCGTCGTTTTTTTTACCAGAAACATGAAGACTCGTATCGTCAGCAAATAGATTACAATTAACGTCAGAATTAGTGATATGCAACTGTAGATCATTGATAAATAGTATGAATAAAGAGGTCCCAAAATAGATCCCTGGGGGACGGCGTATTATACATTTCCTTGCTTAGAGTATCTTCCATGGGCGTACACCATTTGTTTTCTGTCTTCGAGATATGATCGGGAGAATGCTATGGCGGTTCCGTTCAAGTGATAAACTGTTAGCTTATTTAGAAGAATGTCATGGTCCACAAGGTCAAACGCCTTTTTAAGGTATAAGAAAACTGCTCCTGACATCAGGCTTTTATTGATTGATTCCAGCCAGCTGTCTACAATATGTGTCAGTGCTGACTGACAAGAATGTTTCGGTCTAAAACCAGACTGATGAATATTAAGTAATTTACCTTTTTCCAGAAAGTCAAGGAGATGTTTTTGAATGTGTTTTTCAAGGGGTTTTGACAAAGCTGACACAAGGGAGATTGGACGATAATTATTGATATCTTCAAGATCTTTAGGGATTGGGATTATCTTTGCTTGTTTAAGAATAGTTGGAATGTACTTTGCTTTATGCAGAGATTGAAAATATATGTTAGTGATTCTACTGTATACGGTAATGAGATTTTTAGGGTTTCATTATCAATACCATCAATGCCAGCAGACTTTTTGTTCGGCATGCTAGACATATATCTGCCGACTTCCGCAGCTGTAATATTAGGGATGGTGAAAGTATTTGATATAGTTGTTTTTTTAAAGTGTTCTCTGAGAAAACTCGGCACTTCGTATGGTTTACTGCTATTTGCAGCTGACAATGCCAGTATTTCGGCTGTCGTTAATAAATGGTTATTTAATACATCAGCTGACATATGAGATGGGATTTCGGGTGCTGATTTACCCTTCGTTATGACGTTCAGAGCTTTCCAAACAGATGCCGTGTCCTTTCTTCTCGAATCATTTTTGGGAAAAAAGACTTCTTAGACGCTCTAACTAAATATTTGACACAATTGCGTTGTTTTTTGTAATCTTCGTACTTTTGCTCTTTTTAAAGTTTGTCTCTAAATGACATGGCCTGCTTGATATCCGCTGTTAACCAGGGTAGTATGGTGGAATGTTTAACTCGTTTTTCACGTATTGGCGCATGTTTATTGAGGACACTGAGAAACAGATCCATCCAGCACGACAAGGCACTGTCAGGAGATTGGTGATCATAAACCTCAGTAAACGGAGCATTGTGCAGGTCCCACAGAAATTCGTCTTTATTAAAGTGTTTAAAGGAGCGATATTTTATATTTTTAGAGAGAGAGAGAGAGAGAGAGAGAGAGAGAGAGAGAGAGAGAGAGAGAGAGAGAGAGAGAGAGAGAGAGAGAGAGAGAGAGAGAGAGAGAGAGAGAGAGAGAGAGAGAGAGAGAGAGAGAGAGAGAGAGAGAGGGAGAGAGAGAGAGAGAGAGGGGGAGCGAGAGAGAGAGAGAGAGAGAGAGAGAGAGAGAGAGAGAGACTGGAGAGAGAGAGAGAGAGAGAGAGAGAGAGAGAGAGAGAGAGAGAGAGAGAGAGAGAGAGAGAGAGAGAGAGAGAGAGAGAGAAAATGAAAGAAAGAAAGTGCAGGTATGAGATTTTGGACATTGCGAACTGCATCCCTAAGGTCCAGAATTACAGATATGTCGGCAGTAGGGATTCCTAACAAGAGTCCTAATCGATAGTCTTTTTGACTCTAAGTAACAACACCAACATTAACACCATCCTCATTACCACCATCATCATCATCATCATCATCACCACCAATAACAGCAACAGCAACAACAAGAATAATATAATACTCATTTTCATTTTGACCAGGAGGGGGAAATTCACTGTCTGCCCATACAACACATGGCATCACCAATCACTCATGGAAATAATTAAATAACCCATAATTCTCAATGAAAGAGATGAACTGTAACAGACGTATACCTTTGTAACACTCTTGGCATCTGAAACACTTATTGTGGATTCCTCCTGTGCTTCTGGTATCAGCAATGTTGCAGTAAACTACTGAAAGGGCTAGTACTAAAGAACTAAAGAACGTTGACAGACACTATCTACTGATATTACTGTTGAAAAGGGTGACAGCATGAGGGACATAAGAGTTGGCATAACGTGATGTACTAATTTTGGATACTCGAAGTCTGCCACTTCGTTGGATACGTCTGCTGTCAAATTCATATCTAAGTGGATGTGTTTGTCATCGTGAATTATCGGCCAGTTTGTTAGTAATCCGTCTGTCGTACAGTGTGTCCAAAGTATCGTGTGCCCTACCACACCCCGCCCCCTTTCCGGATTACTTTGGTAAGACGACCTTGATCTCTTTTACATAAATTTTTACCCCAGCACGTCAGTCAGTCCAAAAGTTAGAACGCTAAAATACTGGAGCAGTAAAACATCTGTAAAAGCTGAGTTCTTACATTCAATGATCTGAGCTTTCTCAAACAGTAAAGACGGGTATGCGCTTTATTCACAATAGCCTCTGTGTTTTGTTTCCAGTTGAGCGCGTTGTCAAGAAGAACACCTAAATACTTTTAGGACTCTACACGCTCAACTTCTGTTCTCTTGATGATGACAGGATCGGGATGATGTTTGTTTTTCCTGAAATCTAAGAACACCTCTTTTGTTTGAACCGTTTGCCTGTCGGTAGCGCTTTTTGTCGCGATGATTCCTACAGGAATCATCGCGACAAAGAGCACTACCGACAGCCAAAAGGGTTGAGCTGCACGGCGAACCACCCAATCGTGTCTCAAGAGTTGCGGCCTTTTTGCAAGAGGACACGCCAGTCACCATCATTCATGGCGTGGCAGCAGTATCACCAGTGGACAGCGGGACATAATTATTTTAAATCACTGCCCTCAATACTTTTCAATTTGGCGCAAAAAAAAAAAAATTAAAAAAAAAAAAATCACCATTTGCATTGATGATTACATCTCCTGTAATAAATGAACCGTAAACTCTATGGCTGTCGGTAGCGCTTTTTTTGTCGAGGTGATTCCTGCAGGTAGCGCTTTTTTGTCGAGGTGATTCCTGCAGGTAGCGCTTTTTTGTCGAGGTGATTCCTACAGGAATCACCTCGACAAAAAAGCGCTACAGAGAGCCAAAGGGTTAAAGGGCGATTTGTGAATAATCAGCGAAGCAAATTACGACCACGGGGATGACTAGATTCGGTTTCAGACGTTCAACGCCCTTATTATAAACGCAGTAAGTGTCACCCCAAAATAGCAAACTTCAATTTCGTAGTCTGCCATATTAATACACCTCATTTTTAGACTCCTGTCATATTAGTACAAGCTGTCAACTTCCTCGGGCATGCAGACACTGGTACTATTGGCAGTACCGCTGGCTACACGCTGCAGTTAGGTGGTGAATATGAGTCTGTATTAGCACCTAACGAAGTATCTCCTAGGGCCCTTCTTGTAAACGCAAATCGAACTCAATAATTTTGTGCATAGGCGTCCGCATCCAGCGAAAAAAACTGACAACCGCACGCGTTGTTTAATCAAGCAGTCAGTCATACACAGAATGGTCAATTGCTCTGTTATGGAGATCGTCAGTTCCCCGTTAGAAGATCGTCAGTTTCAACATAAAGACTGTCAGTTACACCGACACATACTAATTTCTATCGTCAGTTGCAAGTGGAGTTGATCAGGACGTGAACCCCGAGGCCCCCCCCCCCTACCCCCCCCATAGCCCCCACCTCTCTCGCCCCGCATTTGTCTTCCAGCAACTGCTAATTAACCCCCTTCCCTGCCACTGTACGCACAGTTCTGTTTTTGAAATCTTGGTTCATTCATTGACCAAAAGTCAAAACCGTCCAAGACACGTGGATGCAAACTGGTCTCAGCAAGAGGCATAGATCCTCATGAGCCCCCGCAGTCGCGGGGGCTCATGAGGATCTATGTCTCTTGCAGTTGGATCGTGTTCACTTTTTCTCGCCAGTGAAGGGGTTAAGCACTGCATGTTTGTAACGGCAGGTGGATTCGAGACCCCGGATTCAAAATAAACTAAAAAAAAAGAGATCATAGCGTCGTCGTGACAGGAGTACCGTGTTTTAACCCATTACATCCTGAGGCTGAATTTTTAAACTTGCTTATTGTCCTATGAAGGCTACATTACAAATTAGAACATAGATCCATCATTTTAGTTCAGGCGCCAAGTCAGTCAGGCACCACGCGTGAGCTATCGAGGTCTGTCCCTCTCTCGTTGCTGAAACTGTAAAGGACAGAGAATTCTGTACAATTACCAACGAAAAATGAACCACAAAGTAATTGAGCTTAAATCCCTTGTCCTCGCAGCCACCGGTACTGTAAACAGTACGGTAAACAGGGTGTAGGGGGGCTCTGGATAGAGGTAGCACCTTTGCTGTTCGGCAGCTGCATCCTACATAGGACGGACGGGCATCACTGGTCCTTATCCATCTCCTTAATCTCTCTCGTGTTGGCTCCAAGCGCCACACCCTGGCAAACCACCTCAGCTGGTGGGCTAAACCACGTGAGGGGGTGGTGTTCACATTACACCACTAGGCGGATGAGCTGTTTCTGACAGCCAACGGCTAGAGGACGGAGGAGATCAGGTTGGATCCAACGGCCAAATGTGGGGGAGTAAACCCTTCAAATCAGGAGTGGAGCCCCGAAGGCAGACAGTTGCCTGTATTCACGCACTGTTCTGGCAGCTCCTGCAGCCAAACTGGTGCCAAACGTACTGCTTTGCATTCCTTTGGATACATCAGCGAGGCCGAGAGGGGGATCTTGACGACTGGGCACCCCATGATCTCCATACACTTTGCCCAGGCTTGCGCCCTGGAGAGGTCACTCCAGTGACTGACCCAGCAAGCGCATATACTCCATTGTCTTCCGAGACAGGATGCCAAACAAAAAAAAACAGTACCAGTGTCTGCACGGACAGGGGGTTAACTGGTTCGCTGCACACGCCTTTGCACTGATGAAAATAAAAGGCGAAATTTCTCTACTACGAGCTAGTATCTCATGTCAGCAGCATGCGCATGTATGCCATTATTTCCCATGATACCGGGCGATGTCCTGCGGAAGTCATTAATGTTGCACTCCCAGCGAAAACTGTGCCGTTGGATGGACCGTTTTAACTGTAAGGCTATGCTTGATTTAACCCTCCTGAGGCAGTTCAGTTTAAAAACGCGAAAGAAAGAAAGAAAGAAAGAAACGAACAAACGAACGAAAGAACCAACTTACAAACGAACAAACGCGCAATTGAACTAACGAATGCACAATCGAACTAACAAAGGCACTATCGAACAACCAACCAGGTAGCCAATCAACCATCCATCCAACCAGCCAACAAGCCAACCAACCAACAAATCAACCAGCCAGCCAAGCAACAACCCAAACAAGCACAACCCACACCCATAAAACAGGCGAGGGATGAACCAAAGCAGATATTATTTGTCATTCTACCACGCCAAGCTAATCTGGCACTAATCTTGAACTCTCATAGTTTTTCATCTCCAGCGACTTGCACGTAACAACAGGCCTGTTGCGAGTTCCCGAGCAGCGCGAGAACGAACGCTAGATTACGCGAATTGGAGCCGAGACTATACTTGGCGAGTCACGAAATGTGGGTAACTCGGCTAGCTCTTACCGATATTGATTTTAATGTGAATTACAAATAATATGTGGCAAAATTTAAGCTCACGCTGACAAAGGGCTGAGGACGATTGCTTCCTGGTCATACATTTGTTACATGACAACCTTTTTTATTTTGTGTGTGGAAATAATGCTCAGGAAAACGATATCTCAACGCACTTAACTGCAAACAGCGATGAAGCCAGTCACAGTGGCCTTGGAGAATAGTCTGCCGTGTCGTCTCAACAGCCATAATTATCCAACTTTGTTATACCAACAGTAGATGCACCTTATTAATGCAAATTCTGCTACTGCTGTCTGATTTCACGGAAATAATTTGTTTCTGTACAGTTTTCCTGCTCGCACTGCCGATCGTCCATGGTGTCGCGGTGTCTTGCCCATGGCCCACTGCGTTTTCTCGCCTCTTGCGCTAAAAACGCGCTAGTGTGGGGGAACTCGCGACCTCTTGCTTGCTTTGTTCCAGTTTACTGTCCCACTGGCACTAAAAGTGATCGGGTACAAGCTGTTTTGGCGTGGTTTTATAGCAGTTTTGGCCGCGTTGTTTTCTTTGTAGTTTTGGCGTAGGGTTTTCCTCCTCCTTTCTCATCCGGGCTTGAGACTGGCAACGGCGGCGTTCTCGCGACCTCGGTATTAGCAGACGGTTATATATGCTCCTCTTGTAGCCCTTTCACCCCTACAGCCAATGTGCCTACATTGGCCTGTAGGGGTGGAAGGGTCACAAGAGAAACTAATTATCAGTCCCCACTACACATCTTACAGGAAACAAAAAACTTTATTTCCCCGCAATGACCTTTGGGTCAGCCTCAGACTGAATGTCCCTTGCTCTTCTCTACATGAGGTAACAGACTATATGGTACAACCTATAGGTCAAAGCACACAGTGACATTTGTGAGTATCTCCCCCCCCCCCCCCTTTTGCAGTCCCATCTGCTAAAATGCCTTAGTCTTACAGTCATCCCCTGATTTTTCAATCCCCTAAACAACACTACCGCCCACTTGCTGCACATTTGCCATGCACAATATCCCCCCCCCCCCCCCCTTAAAAAAAAAAAAAAAAAAAAAGGACATCACCAGTTTCATTTCCTGGCTATCAACATGATTCTGTACCAACCCTGCATCTAAGCGCAGCCAAAACTGGTACACACCTCAAATCACCATCCGCTCAGTTGGCAACTCAAACTAGGCCAAAAAGAGTCCGCTGGTTAAGACAAGACTGGTATGAATCAAAGTACCAAACATGTCTCTTCTCATATATTAAGAGATTTTAAGCCAATTCCAACATACTGCCTCTGTACAAAATGCCAAAGAAGGCAGAAGATGTTAAGAAAACAAAAAAACCAACAAAACACCGGTCCTCGCACTGTCTCACCTACCTCATTTCAATATGTAACATGACATATGGACCGAGCGCCCATCTTTTTGTCTTGAAGGGCTTAAAGGTTCCCAGTACGTACAACGCCATCGGGCCGAAGTCGTCCGCCGTGGACACAGTCACGTGCGGCCGACTTCCCAGTGCGCAAAAGCCATCGGGCCGACATCGGCTCGATGGTCTTTTGCGCATTGGTTTCTGCCCGATGGCCTTTGCATATCAAGTTGGGTTCGAGCGGTAAAACCGAAGTGTTGTATAAGAAACCTTTTACATCGACGTCAAAGGCGCGTTAGCAGGAGTATATGTATGCAAACCAAGGGGAATCACAGCGCTGGACAGACAACAGTTAGATCCCCTGCCCCCGCCTATCAGGCACCCAATCGCCAGCCCACAGAGAAATACGCAGGTATAGAATAAGACGATCATTTCCATCCTCAAAACGAATGGATCAGGTCTCTTATATAACCCATGTCTTTCTCCGGAACTTAGGAAGTGGGCAGGAGAAACATACATACACAAACATGAAGGTGCGCTACTATATGTGGTCGGATAAATACCCTGATTTCCCACAGTAGATGCACAGAACATTACACAACAATGTAACGATACAAATTTGCCTCGAGTTATAGATACTCACAAACCATATAGGTGAGGCTAGCGCTGGCAGAATTGTATGATCGTCTTATTCTATACCTGCCTATTTCTCTGTGGGCTGGCGATTGGGTGCCTGATAGGCGGGGGCAGGGGATCTAACTGTTGTCTGTCCAGCGCTGTGATTCCCCTTGGTTTGCATACAATTCTGCCAGCGCTAGCCTCACCTATCTGGTTTGTGAGTATCTATAACTCGAGGCAAGTTTGTATCGTTACATTGTTGTGTAATGTTCTGTGCATCTACTGTGGGAAATCAGGGTATTTATCCGACCACATATAGTAGCGCACCTTCATGTTTGTGTATGTATGTTTCTCCTGCCCACTTCCTAAGTTCCGGAGAAAGACATGGGTTATATAAGAGACCTGATCCATTCGTTTTGAGGATGGAAATGATCGTCTTATTCTATACCTGCGTATTTCTCTGTGGGCTGGCGATTGGGTGCCTGATAGGCGGGGGCAGGGGATCTAACTGTTGTCTGTCCAGCGCTGTGATTCCCCTTGGTTTGCATACAATTCTGCCAGCGCTAGCCTCACCTATCTGGTTTGTGAGTATCTATAACTCGAGGCAAATTTGTATCGTTACATTGTTGTGTAATGTTCTGTGCATCTACTGTGGGAAATCAGGGTATTTATCCGACCACATATAGTAGCGCACCTTCATGTTTGTGTATGTATGTTTCTCCTGCCCACTTCCTAAGTTCCGGAGAAAGACATGGGTTATATAAGAGACCTGATCCATTCGTTTTGAGGATGGAAATGATCGTCTTATTCTATACCTGCGTATTTCTCTGTGGGCTGGCGATTGGGTGCCTGATAGGCGGGGGCAGGGGATCTAACTGTTGTCTGTCCAGCGCTGTGATTCCCCTTGGTTTGCATACAATTCTGCCAGCGCTAGCCTCACCTATCTGGTTTGTGAGTATCTATAACTCGAGGCAAATTTGTATCGTTACATTGTTGTGTAATGTTCTGTGCATCTACTGTGGGAAATCAGGGTATTTATCCGACCACATATAGTAGCGCACCTTCATGTTTGTGTATGTATGTTTCTCCTGCCCACTTCCTAAGTTCCGGAGAAAGACATGGGTTATATAAGAGACCTGATCCATTCGTTTTGAGGATGGAAATGATCGTCTTATTCTATACCTGCGTATTTCTCTGTGGGCTGGCGATTGGGTGCCTGATAGGCGGGGGCAGGGGATCTAACTGTTGTCTGTCCAGCGCTGTGATTCCCCTTGGTTTGCATACAATTCTGCCAGCGCTAGCCTCACCTATCTGGTTTGTGAGTATCTATAACTCGAGGCAAATTTGTATCGTTACATTGTTGTGTAATGTTCTGTGCATCTACTGTGGGAAATCAGGGTATTTATCCGACCACATATAGTAGCGCACCTTCATGTTTGTGTATGTATGTTTCTCCTGCCCACTTCCTAAGTTCCGGAGAAAGACATGGGTTATATAAGAGACCTGATCCATTCGTTTTGAGGATGGAAATGATCGTCTTATTCTATACCTGCGTATTTCTCTGTGGGCTGGCGATTGGGTGCCTGATAGGCGGGGGCAGGGGATCTAACTGTTGTCTGTCCAGCGCTGTGATCCCCTTGGTTTGCATACAATTCTGCCAGCGCTAGCCTCACCTATCTGGTTTGTGAGCGTTAGCAGGAGGGATAGATCCTCCTGAGCCCCCGCAAGCCTGCGGGAGCTCATGAGGATCATGAGGATCTACGCCTCTTGCAATGGATGTCTTGACACTGACGGAAAGTGGCGCTACTCACTCAGTCTCGCGGGAGCTGGCGTAACTACCGAGGCAGAATACAGCTCCACAATACACGGTATAGGTGGTGAATTTCATCTCTCCCGAAAATTTACACCACGGACAGTGTCTGCGAAACTGTAAAACACGTGACAAACGCCATGATACCTCTAAAATAAGCATCAATCAAGTGTGGATAAATGGCGGGAGGTCTGAAATCTTTCACATCGCAGTAGCTGACAGTGGCTTGTGCATTGACTAGAACCTTCTTCATGAGTTTATGGAGGCATAGGGGCTCCACGCAGGATAGCCTTTCTGGTTCCTTTCTTTATTTTTAAAAAATATTTCTGTCGTTTAGCGCCGCGCCACGACTCCTGCGCGTTTTTAACATAAGGACTCCAAGCGCTGTTCCTTGGTATGCGCTTGGTCGACGAGCTACCAGACGGAAGAAATATATACCACGAGTCCTCTTTTTAGAAAAAATAAATTACTGAGGCGGAGTGCAACAGTTGGGCGAGAAAGAGTCCAATAGTCACGCGGGCAGGCCTTAAAATAAAAAAAAAGAAAGAAAGAAAACGCCTTTAGACCGAATTGGAAGATATGAAAGGAAAGGACTTTTTCTTTCATCTTAACGGACAAAAAACAAAACAAACAAACAAACAAACAAACAAAAAAACCCAACAAAAAACAACAAAAAACAAACCCAACAACAACAAAACAACAACAAACAAACAAACAAAAAACCTTGTAAAAAATTTGTTTACGTCTCGAACACATTTCTGGATGTTATGAGAGACAGGTCAAACAGGAAACACAGCCCTGTTTATTATATTTTATTTTATTTTACAAAGGCAAGATTTCATCTCTGTTAATGGTCGGTAACAGCCATCGCGAGGATTTAAAAAGGATCATCCCTTTCTTGATGCAATAAATCGGCAACAGTTTGCTGCCAATGCGGGAATTAATTTCCCTATAAAGGGCGGAGGAAATTTCTGTGCAAACCTTTTTTGTGTGTGGTTTAAACCCATTTAATTCCAGGCTACCACAAAAACTACCAAATTACAAGAGGCATAGATCTTCATGAGCCGCCACATTGCGGCGGCTCATGATGATCTATGCCTTTTGTCCGCGTCTTTTGAATCTGTGGGTTCCTCAGGCAGAGGATATAAAAGACTGCGAATGCTGCAGGGGCAGAAATCAAAACAGTTGCAGTGTAGAGGTTCGCCCACCCACTGTCAGTGGACGTAGATTGCGTTTTTGACATCATCGTAATTTTAACGTGTATGATCATCAGCCGTCAAAGGAGCATGGTTACAACGCGGTATCAGCAAGAGGCATAGATCCTCAGAAGCCCCCGCAATTGTGGTGGCCCCGTAAGGATCTGTACCTCTTACAGTTTGGTAGTTCAATTTTTCTCAGTGAAAGGGTTGCAAACAATAACAAACAAACAAACAAACAAACAAACAAACAAACAAACAAACAAACAAACAAACAAACAAACAAACAAACAAACAAACAAACAAACAAACAAACAAACAAACAAACAAACAAACAAACAAACAAACAAACAAACAAACAAACAAACAAACAAACAAACAAACAAACAAACAAACAAACAAACAAACAAACAAACACCTCACCCCCTCCCCTCCGAGTTTTTAGGAAGAGACAGACACGCGCCACAGATTAGAGACCTGAAGGTCGGGGGCTTGTGAAGATGCACGCCTCCCGAATGATTTAGCTCAATGTACTTTACATCACGCTTTTCGTTGTCTTCTGCTGTTCATTAACTCATTGGAGACGAATCATCATCAACAACAGCAGCAGCAACAACAAAGGGCCCGTACTGTTTGCAGGGGTACTTCCCGGATAGACCCACTCGAGGAGTGCGCCTAAAGTACACTTTTATTCAGATGGGATGCGGATAGACCCAGTCAGGGAGTGCGCCTAAAGTACACTTTTATTCAGATGGGATGCGGATAGACCCAGTCAGGGAGTGCGCCTAAAGTACACTTTTATTCAGATGGGATGCGGATAGACCCAGTCAAGGAGTGCGCCTAAAGCACACTTTTATTCAGATGCGATGCTTCGCATCCCATCTGAAAAAACGTGTACTTTAGGCGCACTCCACGAGTGGGTCTATCTGGGGAGTACTCCCGGAAAGAGTACGCGGCAGGGGGATTGAAAAGAGGGGGTCGGCGGGGGGGGGGGGGGGTCGGGGGGGGGGGGGTCGGGGGTTTGGATTGTGGAACCGAGGCGTTTGACACTTACCGGTATAGAGCTGTTGAGACTTGTGGTGCTGGACACGGTGTGGGTGGAGGACGGGCGGTGCTGGCTCAGAACACCAGGAGATGACGTCCTCCGGTCCTTCTTTACCCCTCCACCTATTCCCACCCCCACCCCGACCCCTACCCCCACCCCACCACCTCCACCCAACTCAGGGTCCCCATCTCGTGGCCGGGGGGAGGTGGCGCCGGTGGCGGGGGAGGTGGTGGAGCGAGGTCGTCGTGTTGATCTTCTGGTTCTGCGGATGGTTGTCCCTCTTCTGGCGAACATGGCTGGTTAGAAGCTGGGTGTAACTGGGTAGCTGATTTATTTGTTCGTTCAAGGGTACGTTTGTCGCATAAGTTTATAGGATTTTTTAAAACCCTTTCTGGTTCTGTTTATTGCGGTGTCGATGCCTACAAACTCACTCTTGTACAGAATACTCCAGAATAGTTCGTACAATGTGTGCTCCGTGTTCAGTGTGTCCAGGATGGTGTTGTGGCCGTAGGGAAAAAAGCCTTTACACAACGCTCTGGGAACTGCCTCCAGTCTCCACCTTACCACAAGTTTATATTAATGTCATCTGGACTAGAGCAATGCAAAGAGCAGAAGAACGAATGCGTGTGTCGGAAATTGCTCTAAGAATCAGAAGTAAAGGATGCCGACAATATTGCTTCCCATGCGTGTCTATGGTTACATATTTCCAGTTTCTTCCCAGTCCCTATATGTGGCTGTAGTTACGTCGTTGTTGCGTAAAATGTATCTCATGTGTCTTTGTTGTTATCTTTACCACAAAAGCAAAATTTCCCAACTGAATAATACAGCGCAGGAAACACCTAAATACCGGACTGGAAGGACAACAGTGCACTCTCCCTGTGTGTCTCCGTGTTATTACGTATTTTCTCTCAGTTGTCAGTGCACTTCATTCCACGTGAGTCCAACATCGTTACTTGTGTACGGGTATTGTGTCCTTTTCAGTGAGAGGATGACGTCAAAGACGATCCCAGATTCCCAGCATGTATACAGAGCTGATATGATATCAGGATCTCGTCTATGACATTCTGCAACCTGAACTCATTAAGCCAGGAAAACGAAATTATCCAACGTTGGAGACGTCCTCTGAAGTCTACGTCGCGGTTCTGGAGACAGATCGACCGTGACAGTTCAAGGGTTGTGTCAGAATAGCTTGGCGCCTACAGGCGCCAAGCTATTCTGACAAAACCCTTGAACTCATTTAGCCCTGAAAACGGAACTACCCAATGTTGGAGACGTCCTCTGAAGTCTACGTCACACGACCATGACAGTTCAAGGGTTGTGTCAGAATAGCTTGGCCCCTACAGGCGCCGAGCGATTCTGACATCACCCTTGAACTATCAAGGTCGATACACATCCTGTCGTATCGTTTCAGGGCTGAATGGGTAAACTCATTTTACTGCAAGTGGACGCACAACGAGTTTCTGAAATGTCTGTTCATTCAACCCCAAAGCCCACGCGCCTAAAGAGCAAGGACACAAAGTGGGGTCAGCAAGAGGCATAGATCATCATGAGCCCCCGCAACTGCGGGGGCTCATGAGGATCTATGTCTCTTGCAAGCGGTTCGTGTTCGCTTTTCTCGGCAGTGAAGGAGTTTAACACGGCGGATGGATTTGTCAAGTACATGAAATGTGTGCAATGGAAAAATAGCACACCAACAGTTTCTTACTAAGGATACTGGTTATATTGCAGGCCGCCAGCAAGAGCATGCCAAACAAAACAAATAGGGTAGTCTATAGAAGCTGTTTTTGTTCACATATTGCGCAACACTTGCAGCAAACTTTCTTGGAATTTGTAACGTCTGGTTACCAAAATGTCAAAGGAAACAGTGCCTTAATCCTTGCGATACGTTCGTTCCAAACAAAGGACTGCTATAGTTTCACATTGCACAACACTTGCCGCACACTTCTAGGCTCGTTTGTCGCACACAGCTGTGTTCATCTCTGGCCATTTTCGCGACTTGTTCCTGCATACTGCGCAACAGCAATGTCAAAACGGCCTTCGTTAGAAAGCAACGATAATTTTTTTCCGAGATAATCGTTCGAACCACTGACACTTAAAACGACCCTTTCCATATAATCTGGTCTTGCAACGGTCAGTATTGACAGCGCGACTTCACATTTGAAGATTTTCAAGAATCCTTTCCTCGAAGAGCAAAAGAAATACGACATTTTTGGAACCATTTGGCATTTCTTTTCATTTTCAGTATATGTAGTAATTTAACCGTGTCCCTTAACCCCATCACTGCCAGTGGACACACAACATTGTCTTTCAGAGGAAGGCAAATTCAACGCCGAATATCTCATCAATCCGTGAAACATGTATATGAATAGATTCATCAAGAGGCAAAGAACCCCATTAGCCCCGCATCTGAGGGGGCTCATGAGGTTCTTTGCCTCTTGCAGATGGGTGGCGTTTGCACTTTTTGTTTTCTGGCAGTGAAGGATAAACACAATTGTCTCCAAACAATCTGTCCAACCTACGCAGAAAAGAATTCTTCCAATGACAAGCCTTCCAACCAACTAGACGATAGTTCCAGCCACAATCGCTTACGGAAACTGGTTGGAACGACCGTCTGGAGAGAGACTTATCACTGTTTCCTAAGGAAAGCCGTTCTCGAAAGTGTTGTGATATCAGCCGCAGGAGAGTGTGATTGTCTCCCCCCTCTCCTCCTCTAGAACTCTCCCATTCACAGACTCAAACCGTTGTCGATGCGGCCGTCTGACATCAATGGTCCTTGAAGCGCGTGAGAGATCATTACCCTCACATGCAGCGGTCGAGACGCGCATTTTCACAATGTGTATCGATGTACGGTTTTATCTCTATTTCTGTTCACCGTTTGATCAGTGTATATAAATATTAGATCGATACTCTACATAGAAAAAAAAGTGAAACGTTAAAAGCCTAACGTCTTTTGTCCACCACTAAGGCGATTTCAAAGACCAAATTTTGACCCCAGCTGGATTCGAACTCGGGACCTTTCGGACGCGAGTCGAGGCACCCAACTCCACTACTCTACATAAATATATATATACAGACGACTTCGCATAATTATAACAAAGTCGGATATAACAAACCTTTACAGAGATCCCGACACTTTTAACCTATTAACCCATTCAGCAGAAAGACGCACTACAGCAGGAGACGTGTCGACCATGATAAATCAAGGGTAGTGCCAGATTAGCTTGGCGCCTGTCACTACCCTTGAATTATCATGGTCGATCCATCTCCTGCAACAGGTGGATAGTCGATAGATGACGCCTCCAAAATTTGGGAAATACGTGTGTCGGGCTGAACGAGTTAAATTTACACTAAAATTCGGATATAAGGAATAGCCAGGGGTCCCAATTTTTCTTGCTGTTACATCCGAAGTTTGTTATAAGCGACATAATTTACATGAAAAGAGTGCTGCCGGGACCTCTGACAAAGTGTTGTTATAGCAGACATTTTGTTATATCCGACCAAAATTCGGATATAACTACAGAACATTTGCGTCCTCGGGCGATTTGTTATATCCAATGCTGAACTGTATACAGAACAGTCTATAGGTATTACATGCACCGGCCAGTATGATATATCGCGAATTCTTTATATAACGCGGGCAGGTCACTGCGTGGGCGCTCTCAAGCAGTTATCCGTCGAACGAAAGGACCTCGGGCAGACGTCAGCCTTAGCCGGGCCGCGTACGCCCGTGGACGGGCCAGCTAAGGCTGACGTCGGCCCGAGGACCTTTTCCTGAATTGCTCTGTTGTTTTCTCCAGTCACAGACAAAACAGATGAGTGAAGCGGTGGTACCTACAATACACCACACATTCATCTATATGTTTATTTCTCGTCACACACCTACATGTAAGATCAGCACCAAGTTAACGCGGTCAAGTCGTCAAGTGGCGCATATCGTCGTCGCCCGGCAACGCTTTACGACACTTCCGCAGCTATTGATGCGGGGCG
Source organism: Semisulcospira habei (assembly GCA_036245525.1). NCBI lineage: Eukaryota > Metazoa > Mollusca > Gastropoda > Semisulcospiridae > Semisulcospira > Semisulcospira habei. The sequence continues at coordinate 91,060,230 of BTPG01000005.1, read as the reverse complement.
CCTCGAAGGAGTAAACTCAACAGCGAAATACAAATTGTCGCAGTCTGACTTGATTGATGCCACTCTCAGGTCATACTGACGTGGTTTCTGCGACTGAAATATACTGCAGCTGACTTGTACACTTGTCACGAAAACGACTTTCTCTACCCTCAGCCTGAGTGGAGGATCGTTATACACGTTCGATGCGGGGTCGTTTCCGTTAATTGTCTTCTACTTCTGTTTTTGTTTGTTTGTTTGTTGTTGTGTTGTTGTTCGGTCTTACTGTCAGAGAAGTGTTTTCCGCACAGGGTTGGACGATCAAAAGACACGTAGAGGAGTGATCAGGCGATAACACCTGCGGCTATCAAGCGTCAATCCACGTCAGGCGTGCTGATGGGGCCTTGTTCTGCCACACAAAAAATTGGGCGGATAAAATTTAGTTTGAGCGTTGATTATACAAATTGCAAAGTATAAAAGTGTAACCGACAAAGAAAGAAGGAAACACAACCTGAAATGAAAAAAAA
>BTPG01000005.1:90952227-91052227 GCA_036245525.1 Semisulcospira habei | reverse complement strand
GGAAACACTAAAGTGTTTCCGATGATTTCAAAAACGTCGCATTTCTTTTGCTCGTCAGTATATAACACATACATTTTTAGGGTCCAAAATATATTAAATTACTTGTAACACGTTTGCCTTTGTCTTTTCGCAGTGGGGTGATGTGTCTAACCGCCTCGCGGACAGCGGGGTCGTGAACACACCGACAAAGAAATTATGCTCACTGGCGAACTTTCGCAATCGCCCGCCCGCCTCTTGCCCGCGCGGACATATTTCTTTGTTAGTTATTTTTTGCGCTTTGACACACTTTGCATGCATGCATTTTGTCAGTATCAGAATCATTTGCACTTTCTTTTTGGCGTGCTCATATTAATTGAAACGACCCCAAAGGTGGAGGAATACATGAATAGTGTCCCCCTGACCGGCTCCAGCAGGGCGTTGATAGCATATAACGCCGGCGGGGAGGGGCACATTTTGCGCCCTTTGTCACGTGAAAAAAAAAATGTTGTGTATAGAAAACATTGAGGTAAGCACTCTAACATAACAAATCTCGTTTTCCCTTATTTTTCTGTTCAAGCTCTACGAAAGGTTTACCGTTTGGAATCGCGATGCGCGCTAAAAAAATAATGTTGTGTCTGGAAAACTATGACGTAAGTACGCTGCCGATTCAAATTTCGTGCTTCCTTATTTGCCTCGCCAAGGTCTAGGAAGTGTCCCAGTCTGGAATCATGACGTTGGACCGCACTTGTGTCATGTATTTGCTAGTCTGTGATTTTGGACATTACGTCCTAGAGCCGTAAGGTCCAAAATCACATACATAACGCACACATTTTTTACTGGATCTTAAAACCCCTGGAAACGTTTGACAGGTTTTAACCCCTTCCCTGCCAACAGACATACATTTTGGAATTCTGAAATCTGTGTTCACTGAACGAAAGAAATCCACAACTGTCAAAAAAAAAACCAAAAAAACCATGGACACAAAGTGGTCTCCTCAAGAGGCACAGATCCTCATGAGCCCCCGCAGTCGCGGGGGCTCATGAGGATCTATGCCTCTTGCATGCAGTTAGATCGCGTTCACTTTTTCTCGGCAGTCAAGGGGTTAAGAGTAATCCACTGTGGCATGCACAGCTGCAATTTTACTGTCTCACACCTCCTTGAGCGTCAAGGAAAGTCGGTAAATGCTGAATAAACCCCTCCAAGGCCAGCGGAAACAAACTGCGTCTATGAACCCATGCATTAAAGCGACCTCTACGTGCAGTGAAGGGCTAAAAGTTTGCAATATCTCCTTTATGAATGTTTTGGGTATATCTTACAGTGATGCTGGGCAAAAAGGGCTCACTTTTAAATCATCATGCTTGAATCTCGTAAAATACAAGATTTTTTTTCTTCTCCTTCGTAAACAGGAAGAGTTCCTTCCGTTACGCTCAAAATGCAGTGGGAAAACCGCTGGTGCGTGTGCAGACTCTCATGGATTGTGAAAACAAGGGTAGAAAAGTCTTATCTGAGGCAGGACAACATTGACAACCTGTTGTATCAGCGAATTTTAGCAATCAAGGCCCGCTTTAAAAGGATGAACATTCTACTTCGCTTTATAAGAAGCTCGCATGTAACAAAACTCGGATATAACAACACTTTTCGTGTGAAGTCTTGACAGCACTCTTTCTATGTAAATTACTTCGCTTTTAACAACTTTCGGAGATACCACCAGGAAAATGAGTTCACCTGGCGATTTGTTATATCCAAAGTTTACAGTATACAAAGCCAGCAAGAGGCAAAGAACCTCATGAGCCCCCGCATCTGCGGGGGCTCATGAGGTTCTTTACCGCTTGCAGATGGTTGGTATTTAGCACTGACGTAGTTACACTTTTGACGTCACTTGAAAGATGGCTTTGAATGTCAGCCATAAGGTGGAAGGGAAGTGAATCCTGCACAAAATCCGCTTCCAGACGCTTTGTGAAGGCAGCGGGGCAATAACATTTCATCAAAGTTCTCTCAGATGAAGCGCTAATCCTCACAGGACAAAAACCAGTCGCCCGGTCATCATAACCAGGCCAAAGAAAATCCGACATTTCTTTGGTTGAATAGCAACACGCTAAAACCTTCCTTAATACCTTGCCGATTATTACTGCATCACGACAAAAACCGTTACCCAGGGGCGGATCGGGGAGGGGGAGGGGGAGGGGAGGGGGAGGGAGGAGGGGGGATGGAGATTCCAGGGGTCCCACCTCCAAAAAAATAATCTTTAAAATGCTATGATAAAATCCATTTTATAATAACGCCCCCCCCCCTCCCCGGCCATCCTTTCCGTTTGATATTTTGGCGAGGTTTTACACACATCCCTCTCTCTCTCTCTCCCTCCCCCTCTCTCTCTCCCTCTCTCTCTCTCTCTCTGATAGTTACAGTTGTTCTGATAAACTGCGCACACACTGTGAGTCTGCAACAGGTGCGTCATTCTCCATACCTCCTATGACAGTGTTTGAAGTAGGTAAATATATTTCTACTCTAACAAGTAAATCGTGTGACCTGGATGGAATAAACAACATGGTACTGAAATTGTCCCTTCCATACACAGCTGACACCTTGACATTTATATTCAACCTTTCTGTCAAGCAAGGTATTTTTCCAGATGCCATGAAAGATGCTAAAGTTGTCCCCATTCCCAAATGTACAGATCCCAAAAGTCCAAACGATTTCCGTCCTATTTCAGTGTTATCACTATTATCGAAGCCACTAGAAAGACACGTTCATAAGCACCTACTCCAATTCTTGGAGAATCACCGCCTCCTCGTATCTCTTCAGTCTGGTTTTAGACCTAAACACTCATGTCCTACTGCCCTCGTTCACATTGTTGACTCTTGGCTCTCATCAATAAACAATTCCAAATTAAATGGTGCAGTTTTCTGGAGCTAACCAAAGCATTTGATTTAGTCGATCACAACATTCTTTTAAAGAAACTTTCAGTATATAAGCTTGATTCGAACTCTATAGCTTTTTTCTCCTCCTACCTCAGTAACCGCCGACAGAAGGTGTACTAAAACGGATGGTATTCGAAAGAAGGTATAGTGATGCACGGAGTCCCCCAAGGATCTATCCTAGGCCTCTTTTATTTTCTTTATTCATCAATGATCTACCTCTTTCCATCTCAAATCCTGAGGTTAAATGCGAAATCTTTGCTGACGATTCAACTCTGCATACATCAGACAAACGTGAAACGACGCTAAATTGTACCCTCCAGCAAAGTCTCGATGAAGTGTCAGATTGGTGTGCGCAAAATCGCATGCTAATCAGTACTTCTAAAACCAAAAGCATGTTGATAACAACCCGCCAAAAGCGTCAGCTACATCCTGCCCCTCTAAAACTGTCACTTGGCAATAAACCTATCCAACAAGTATCCAGGCACCGCCTACTGGGAGTTGTAATTGACGACCAGCTGAACTGGTCGCCACATATCGACAGTTTGTGCAAAACCTTGTCCAGGAATGTATTTCTGCTATCTAAACTTAGACATATTCTTAGTACAAAGTGCTGTACATTGTTCTTTCACGCACACATTAAAAGCCACTGTGACTATACGTCCTCTTTGTGGGACGAATGCAGTGAACTTCATTTTAAAAAACTAAACTCGCTGTATCGTCGTTCAGTTAAGTTAATTATTCCTAACCCTATTTCCACGGCTGAGAAAATAAAATCCCTTGGCCTGCTTACACTGAAGGAACAACTCAAATTTAACAAATGCGTCCTCATGCACAAAATATTTCATTATCAAGCCCCGGAATATCTGCGCATGATATTTAACTTCAGCCCTCGGCATCAACAACATACGAGGAATGACTTGCTTCACTTACCCCGCCCACGGATAGATCTCTACAAGTCAAGCCTTCTATTTTCTGGTAGTTCTGTCTGGAACTCAGTGCCATTAAACATTAAATCATTTTGCGATAAAACCCATTTTAAACGTGCATTGCACACTCACTTCCAATCAGCGTGACTTCACAGTTTGCCATATAAAAATAATTCTGCTGATAACACGTAAACGTCAAATATTTTTCTCTTTCTCCTTAAATTTGCTACCTGATCATCTATTGTCTTGTCGGTGTCACTATACGCTATTGATGCTGCTGATTCTATGACACTGTCTTAGATGAGTATAATATTAATGCTGTGCACGCGTTTCGTTCTCTTGCTTTTTGCATCGGAGGCAGTTACAAATTCTCCATTGTGTTTTTTTCCCCGTAGTTTTTCTTCCTCTTCTTCTTCTTCTTCTTCTTCTTCTTCTTATTATTATTATTATTATTGTTAGTATTTGCATGCTCTGTTTATTTTCCTGTTATGTTGTTTGTTTACAGGACAGCTTGTAAGACAGGCATTGAGTTGCCTAATAGCTTTATCCTGAATAAATAACGATTCATCATCATCATCCCTCTCTCTATCTCTCTCTCTCGTTCTCTGGTTTTTTTGGGTGGGTGGGGGGTGGGGGGTGGGGGTGGGTGGGGTGAGGGGTGGCGGTGGGTGGATGGGGGGATCATTTTACTTATATATGTTTTATCTTTTGCTGTATAATTATATGTGTAGAGTAGCAGGACAGTTTGGCAAAAATAGGCATTGCTATGCCTAAAACGTTTATCCTGATTAAAAATGTTTCATCATCATCATCATCATCACTTCTCTCTCTCTCTCTCTCTCCTCCTCTCCCTCTCCCTCTCTCATCATCATCATCATTCTCTCTCTCTCTCTCTCTCTCTCTCTCTCTCTCTCTCTCTCTCTCTCTCTCTCTCTCTCTCTCTCTCTCTCTCTCTCTCTCTCTCTCTCTCTCTCTCTCTCTCTCCCTCCTCTCCTATCCCCGTTGTTGGATATTTTGGCGAGTGACGAGAGTCTTCACACAGACACATACACGCCTCCCAGGTTAACTGTTCCAAACAAAAAGTTGGACTCCCCTCCTCCCTCCCCCCCATTCGAGGTAACTGATCCGCACCTGGCTACCGACAGGTAAAGTTTAAAAATGATTGATTGCTATTGTCAATTTGGAACACAAGCAGTATCCGACCTTCTTTTTATTTTTGCCCATAGAAATATTCTAGCTGAGTCTTTGTTTGGTCGGATGACAGCACTGTAACAGACGATGAAAAATCTTCAGCTTCAGATCTATTGTTAATCTGAAACGAGGATTCATATGCAGGCTTAAAGGTGACAAAAGCAGATGATACATTGTTAAAGCTGCATTGTTCGCTAGAAAAATCCTGATCTTTCTGCGCGAGGAGACAGTTTAAGTATAGCATTGTTTAATATTCCACAGCATTTGTCCAAATGGATGTTATAACTTGATTAGCGATCTCCACCGCAGAAAATGTAGGTCACCAAATGTATAAGTAAATTCCCCTTGGTTTGTATATAAATAAAGACAGTGCTTTGTTGACGCTCCTAACTCCTTCCCTGCCAACGTACATACATTTTGTTTCTGAAATCTGCGCTCAGTGAACGTCCAAAATACAGAGCTGTCCAAAAGAACACGGGCACAAATTGGTCTCATCAAGACTGAGGCATAGATTCTCATAAGCCCCCGCAGTCGCGGGGGCTCATGAGGATCTGTGCCTCTTGCAGTTTACATTTTCTCGGCAGTGAAGGGGTTAAGCGACTGGAGATGTGCTGGGGGGAGTAATCAGGCACATATTCTCATGAACAACTACGTAAACAAACAATAAGAAGAAGAAGAAAAACAGCTGACTTTGAGAGAATAGGGAAGGGAGACTAGGGGAAAAAACTGCGGACACGTGCTCATGACATCTAGATACGGCAAATCAAAGCAGAACGTCCTTGGGCCGACGTCGGCCTTTTGTTTCAAGAAAAGGCCGGCGTAGACCAAGGGACCTTTTGCTCACTCACTTGGTGCGAACGTTTTCTTGTTTTCTGTCCAGTTGCCTGCTCGGCGTTAAACCCAATAACTTGTTTTCTGTACGTATATGGATATTCCTTCGAAGATCAGTATCCGTGCTGGCATGTTTGTGGCATATCTCTCTCTCTTTCTCTTTCGTGCGTGTGTGTGTGTGTGTGTGTGTGTGTGTGTGTGTGTGTGTGTATGCGCGCGCGCGTTTGTTTGTATGCGCGCACGCGCGCGCGCGTATGTGTGTGTGTTTACTTGTTATGCCTGTGTGTTTTAATGATTTTGAATCATGTGGTTTTGTGAATGCACTGTGCTGTTGTGTTTTGTTTGTTAGTAGGTGTATATGTATCTAGGACGCTACTGAAAAAACAAACAAACAAACAAAAAAAAAAAAAAAAAACAACCAACACCCGACTTTGTACCTAAATCATTTATCCTTGGAAAATTAAAGTGTCGTTATCTATCTCTCTCCTTCTCTCCCCTTGGGGAGCTGGGTGGCTCGATGGTGGAGCGTTCGACTATCGTCCGAAATGTCGCTGGTTCGAATCCAGCATAGGTCAAAACGTGTGCAGACTCTATTCGCTGCCTCGTCTATGAAATCACCTTCGTGGTCGACAGAAGACGTTAAGCCCTAAACTTTTTTTTTTTCTCTCTCCCCACTGCGCGCGCCGCTTCCGCTCCTCTGTTTTACCTAACTGGTAAAATGTAGGATTCCCGATAGCATCGGTGGTAAAAGTGTTCAATTTGCGCTGACACAAACAAATGCACTTCACCGGAAGAAATTTCATCTTCTAGCGTGCGCAGTAATGTGCAAAACGCCTATAATTTTGTGTTGATCAAAGTGCGAAGTATATTTATAAATCTATGTCCCCTACTTACAAGGAGCGCGTGTGGCTAAATACTATACGCATGCATTTGTATTTGGGAACACCCTTCGTTTGTGGCACAGTTGAAGCCGATCTATGTTACTGATAACAAGAGGCATAGATGCACATGAGCCCCTACAGCTGCATGTGAATCTATGTCTCTCGCAGATTGAAAGTGCTAGTTGTGGTTCCGCACAAATGTGACGAGTAATAATCAGAAATGGAGTAGGGAATGTGGCTAATGACTACCCTGTTGTTATCACCATTGTCCAAGCTTCTGTGACTTGATGCGAAAGACCTGGACTATTCACTAATACTAGTAGCATTGAAAGAAACACGCTTGGGAATATCAAGCCCCCCCCCCCCCCCCCAAAAAAAAAAAAAAAAAAAAAAAAAATCTTCCAATCTCTAACGACAAATTATGCAGCGGACTGAAATCCTCAGCAGCAAAACGTCTTCGAGCCCGCGACGGCCGCAGTGGGCCCGCGCACGGCCGTGCGCGGGCCCACTGCGGCCGTCGCGGCCCGAGGACCTTTGCTTGCTGGGCGATGACGTAACCCATTACATCCTGAGGCGGATTTAAAAAAATTTCATATTGTCATGTGAAGACTACATTACAGATTACTAGATAGAGAAACCCTTTTTAGTTCAAGGGCGGTGCCTCAGGCGCCAAGCTATTCTGGCACCATCCTTGAACTATCATAGTAAAATTTATTTCAAGCATGAGTGTATCAGGACGAAAAGGGTTAACAAGACGTAAAACGATCTGCTCCACGGCGGGCTCGAAATGCTAACATTCGCTGATACAACGGGTTATCAATGTTGCCTTGCCTAAGCTAAGACTTGTCTACCCTTGTTTTCACAACCCACGTGAGTAGGGGCACGCAGTAGAGGATGGTTCAACAGAAAAAGGTCTCATATGTGCAAAGGAGAGGAAGAGCAGAAACAGCTCTTTTATTTTACGACGTTCAAAGTTTAAAAAGCTAAGTCAGGCCTTTTGTCCAGCATTATCGTAAGACACACGAAGTGAAAGGGTTAAGCTGTATTTCTCTCATAGTCAAAGTCACTTACCCTATTCAAGACATCTGAATTAACAAAAACCGTCTGAAGGTCTCGCGGAATTTCAGACGAAATGGTCGCTAAGTGTCCATCCTTTCCGTAAATTCCATTTGCGCTCGACGAAACAGAAGAAAGCGAAGCTTCGCCGGAAAGATTTCTGTCCGAAACACTCGAGATGTAATTCCAGACTCGGCGTGGCCAACGGCGGTTTGTTTAGAGTCAAGTGAGTTTAGAATAGTCACATGCACATGCGCAGTAACGACTGTAAAAATGTCGTCGTAGATAACAATGGTTTGAAAAAAACAACAACAACTTGACAACGAGTGTTTGCTACCCAGCTGCAAGAGACATAAACCCTCATGAGCCCCAGCAGTCGCGGGGGCTCATGAGGATTTATGTCTCTTGTTTAGTCCTATGGTTTTCAGTTATGACTAATTTTGTCCAATTTACGTAGTTTTTTTTTTTTACGCGAATGTCGGTCAGTGTGCAGTCCGCTGAAAAGCGCAGTTCGTGGTCACTGCCAGCAAAAGGGGTTAAAGTCACCTCAGAGATTTGTCGGACACACAGACTGCGCTCGATGGCACACTCATATGGTATTTCGCTAATTAGGGGGTCCTTTACATCTCTATGCAAAAGCATCGGACGATCCACCCATCTTGTACAAAATCTCGCGAAACTCTGATTCACCAATGACCGGCTTTTCGCGCCGGCGTTGAACTGTACTCTGCAAGGTCTGCGTCCACTGGCCAATCAGAAGGCGTCTACAAAAGTCGTGCAGACGTTCTGGTCAACAAGAAATTTCCTTATTATATCGATACAGGATTACTTATAGAGTTTCATAAGCCCGCGTCATAGGTGAGGACCTATTTCAAATGCGCACGTCTTGCCTGTGAAAGGCCAGCCTAACTGATATCATATACGTCTTCACATAGGAGGTCGTGATCGGATTTTGGTTTCTGTTCACGTTGTTTATGGCCATACCGGGTTTCGCGCGTAGGCGAGCGGCGAAGGCATTGTCAGGCCCTAGCAAAGTGTTTCCATGTGCAAGAGGCATAGATTCTCATGAGCCCCTGCGACCGCAGGGGCTCATGAGAATCTATGCCTCTTGCTCGCAAAGCTCTGTCATCTCCGCTTCTCAGTTTGGGAACGTTAGCAGCATTATTTCTGGGACCTCTAGTTTCTGCAACATTGATACGTATTCAGCTTAAGGGTACACAGGTCGAGGAGTCACAACAACAGAGAACAGAACAGAACAGAACAGAACAGAAGTTTATTGCAGTAGGCTAACAGCCCTTATGCAAGGGGAGGTGGGGATATGGGGGTTACAAACGCGAACTTCGAAATATTACCATAAATGGACATCATCAAATTTGACTGGAGACCAGTCAGACCCGAAATGGTATGCCAAATCAGTTCTTTTATAGTTCGACTCTACGTCGCAAGGCGATAATGTCCGATTGACGAAATAGACCGTGGAGCACTGTCAGTCATCCTAGGAAACACATGGTCACGTCCACAATAGTGCGCATGGACTGCAGTCCGCCAGTCAGCTGTTCGATCAGTTTCTCCCTGTCAGCATTGGGCCAGTGATCTAGATTGTGTAGAATGACCCGTTCCTCCGGAGTCCGGAGATCAGGGACACGCTTCACCATCCAGTAGAGAGGCTTCCTGTTGTCGGATGACCAGTCAAAGTGGAACACAAAGTCGTCCGTCTCACATATAACATCTCTTTTGCTGTCATTGGGATTGAGAACGACTCTGTGAAACTCACGGTTTCTTCGTTTGTCTCTGATTTTCCTTTGTAAGGGCACATCTGTTAGTGTTGCAATATAGTCCATGATAATGCTAATATTGTAGCCTTCTGCCATTGCGTTCATTATGACACTATCAGTCTTACTGCCACACGGATCGGGTACTGTACTGTTGTGGGGTGCACTTGCACCTGCTGGAAGGTCAATGCTGCACAGATTTGCCGGCACGGTAGCTGTACCCAACACACCGTCACCAGGCAGTAAGGGGCATGATGCACGTGAACCGGCCACTGCGCGATCAGCTGATGTGTAGTTGATGTGTTGTGGCGTGTCGATTTCACCTGTTTTTGTTTCAGTTGATGGTGTTGCCATAAATAAAGAAAGTAAATGTTCATGTTCGTTTTCACTTGCCTCAGTCTCTTGTTGTCCTCTCCTCCTTTCCTCCGCCCTTTGTCTGTCACGGCGAAGCTGACTGGGCGACTTTCTCCTGTAGCAGCTGTCGGCGGGTCGGTGCGTATGAGCCATGTTGTCCGGTGGCTGGCCGGTCGTCAGTCTCAACACGACGACCGTAACGTTGTTTTCCCCGGCCACTTTCCACGATGTTAGGTGGCTATTTTGCAGCAGGGCCTCTAGTGTGGCTTCCAGTGTTGGCGGTAGACCGGCAACAGGCATTTTGTCCGAGTAATTTTGAAAAAAAATGGTACTCGAAGTCAGAGGCAATATTTTGCTGCTAACGTAAGGGGAAGGCACTCCAACCGAGAAGGAATGAAGTTTAGCCATACAAATAAACTTACTTAAAAAAAGAAAAAGCCAGAACGTGTCAGGTTTTGTGATCTGCGATCACTGCAAGGGGAAAAAAAAAACGACAAAGAAAACAAACAACAACACAAAAACCAACAAACAAACAATCAAACAAACAAACAAACAAACAAACAAACAAGCAAACAACAACAACAACAACAAAAATCAACAACCAAAAAAACCTCTGTATAATGAACACCCTTCATTACACTAACCCCTTCAGTGCCGAAGGACAGAAAGTATATTTTTCAATTAATGTGTCTTAATTCAACGCCAAAGAGCCCTAGTCGTACAACGTACATGGATATATATATACACTGGTGTCAGCAAGAGACACAGATGACGGACTGCGTTGTGTGGCGTTTAACTCTTTGGGTGTCGGTTGCAATTTCTGTCGAGGTGATTCCTGCAGGAATCGCCTCCACGAAAGGCGCAACCGACACCGTTAATTCCTTTGGCTGGTGTAGTAATCGCATCGACAGAAAGCGCTATCGAGAGGTGAAAGGGTTAAATTTGCGGTGAGTGATCAGAGACACAACACACGGTCAATGGCAGTGAGGATGTTACAATATATATATTTTTTTTAACTCATTCTACCCCAGACACACCACAGCAAGATAAGGATCGACCATGATAGCTCAAGGGTGATGCCAGAATAGCTTGGCGCCTATGGCGCCAAGCTATTCTGGCATCACCCTTGAACTATCATGGTCGATCTGTGTCCTGCACTGCAGTGCAGTCTTTAGAGGACAATGGCAAACATTTGGGGATTTCGGTGATGGGGTAGAATGAGTTAATATAACCAAACAAAGAAAGAACACGCACTTGCACAAACAGTTCTCTGCTCGACATTTTAAAGTGTTTCTTCCGTCGTTCTGTTTGTGATCGTCCTTTTCAAAGGGTTTTTTTTTATTTCTCTCTCTCTCTCTCTCTCTCTCTCTCTCTCTCTCTCTCTCTCTCTCTCTCTCTCTCTCTCTCTCTCTCTCTCTCTCTCTCTCTCTCTCTCTCTCTCTCTCTGTCTGTCTGTCTGTCTCTCTGTCTGTCTGTCTGTCTGTCTGTCTGTCTGTCTGTCTCTCTCTCTCTCTCTCTCTCTCTCTCTCTCTCTCTCTCTCTCTCTCTCTCTCTCTCTCTCTCTCTCTCTCTCTCTCCTAAATGGCAAATTTTCATCAAACGGTGTAGTGACACAGGGATCTATTCTAGGGCCTTTTATTGTTTCTAGTATTTATTAATGATCTGCCGCTGTGCATATCTCACCCAGAGGCTAACTGTGATTTGTTCGCTGACGACACAACCGTACACACATCTAACAAGGAGCTAGCGAACATCAGTGAGTACTCCAGCGAGCCTGGACGAAGTAGATGGCTGGTGCATTAATAATCACACGATAAATAGTAATCCAAAGACAAAGAGCATGTTAGTTACAACACGCCAGAAACACCAGCGCGGACTACCAACTTTAACACTTGCCTTAGATGGCCAACCTATAGAACAAGTAACTAAGCATCGCTTGCTGGGCGTGACAGTAGACAACCAGTTAAACTGGAAACCTCATGTTGATAACGTATGCCTATATAATAACGGTATTATATTATTATTATTATATTATGTATGCAAAACTGTGTCCAAAAACTTGTTCCTTTTGTCTAAGCTCAGCCGTATAGTTAATCCTGACGCTTGCAAACTTTTCTTCCACGAGCATATCAAAACGCACTGTAATTACAGTTCCACTGTCTGGGACGGTTGCAGTGAAGTTCATAAATATGAAAAAAGTAAATTCTCTGTATCGTCGTCATACTTCCTGGACCCGCCCCCACAGACAAAAAAATCAAATCTCTTAAATTGCTGACATTAAACGAACAATTCGAATTTAATCGGTGTGTATTAATGTACAAGATTCTACACGAGAGAGCCCCACTCCATTTGCGAACTCTGTTTTCAGATAATTATAGACAAAACACGAGAAACAGGTCGCTCCACCTACCAAGAACAAGATTAGATATATATAAAACTAGCCTGGCCTTTTCAGGAGCAAAAGCATGGAATAATTTACCCCAGCATCTTAGTCTATTTCTGAATTTAGTATATTTAAGGATCGCCTTTATCGCTTTTTACTTTTAAATTAATACTACGATTTAATTTTCCTCTATTAATGTTTTACTCTCAGAGACATGTTCTAATTATAAGATGACCTTCAGTTTATGTCGCTGTTATTATGTTTGTTTGTTTTTTTCGCCTTTTTTTTTTACTTTAGTCGTACATTTGAATGTTCTTGATACTATGTTTGTTATGTTTTGTTTTTAAAATTTTTTTTTATTGTGTTGCGCGATGTATATTTATGTGTGTAGACTAGCAGGACAGTTTGTAAGAGAGGCATTCGCATGCCTAAAACTTTATCCTGAATAAAAACGTTTCATCATCATCATCATCATCATCATCATCATCATCATCATCATCATCATCATCATCATCTCTCTCTCTCTCTCTCTCTCTCTCTCTCTCTCTCTCTCTCTCTCTCTCTCTCTCTCTTCGTCCCCTACTGATGAGACTAAAGGCCCTTAATATCTTACCACTTAGTAAACAAGTGGAACTTAACAGATGCTTACTTGTGCAAAAAATTCTAACGATGCCGCCCCTCCCTATCTCTGTGAACTGTTTTCCCACACGAACAGAGAGAACACTAGGAACAGCTTACTCCATCTTCCAAAACCGAGAATCGACATCTTCAGACCTAGCACATCATTTTTCGGTGCTAAGTCATGGGACAACTTACCCTCTCATTTAAAGTCTATTTCAAAATTATCTATCTTCAGAGCTCGCGTCCATACATATCTGCCGTCGTTGTGAATGTTCTATCTTTCTGCTCAGTATGTTGCTCCAGCACAGCGTATATGTATCTCACAGGAATTCCCCTACCATATATGACGTGTCCGTTCATGACTAGTAGTATGTATACATATACTTCTTATTTCGCCTATACTTACTGAAAGCGACCCTAAAATCTTTGTTACTTACAATCTTTAACCGACCCTTTTTCATGTACATTTAGTTGTTCAGTAATTATTTCTTAATTAATAAGTACTTTGTAGTAGTTTTGCATGTTTTATGTACATTAAGTTAGTTATTTATGTCTTCTTACAGTGATTTCTTTTACAATGTATTATAGTGAACAAAGGACAGTTTGGAAGAAAGGTATTTCAATGCCTAAAACTTTATCATAATAAACGTTTCATACTCATCATCATCATCATCATCATCATCATCTCTCTCTCTCTCTCTCTCTCTCTCTCTCTCTCTCTCTCTCTCTCTCTCTCTCCCCTCCCGCCCTCCCTCTCTCTCTCTCTCCCCTCCCTCCCTCCTACCCTCCCCCTCTCTCTCTTATAGTAACAAAGGACAGTTTGGAAGAAAGGTATTTCAATGACTAAAACTTTATCATAATAAACGTTTCATCATCATCATCATCATCATCATCATCATCATCATCATCATCATCATCATCATCATCATCATCATCATCATCTCTCTCTCTCTCTTATTCTATTTTTTTTTAGCAAAGGTTTATTCTGAGACAGTTTGCTAAATACATTAACTACAATAGGTGGCGTTGCAAAGCTCAACTTTCGACCGAATTTAGAAATATTGATCAAAGGTTGTGTGTTTTAAGTTAACTGGAAAAGGAAAAACGATCTTTAGGCTGATGACAACGGAAACATTTAAACGGAAAGAAAGGTTACCGCCTTTTTTCATCGGAAGTTGTTTCAAATTGCAGTCTTTATCCCATTTTATTGTCAGTGGGCTTAGATTGCAGTTTGAAGATCATTGTTAATTCAACGTCAAAGTCATCAAAGGAACAAAGCCACAAAGTCCTTCTAGCAAGAGGCATAGATCCTCATGAGGCCCCGCAACTGCGGGGCCTCATGAGGGTCTATGTCTCTTGCAGTTGGGTGGTGTTCACGTTCTCTCGGCTGTAAAGGGGTTAAGCTTCTCTAGCATCACTGGATTCAAGACATTTTAGCCCTGTTTGTGAGGTATAGTATTTTGTTTGTGTACTTTTTTTCTTTTCCTTTTTTTAGCCGTCCGTTCCCGAATTAGGAAAATAACCTTTTAGGTTTTAGATATCTCCCCAGTGATTCCCCTTATTAGGGGGTCCTACGCCCTCATTGAATCAGAGATAAACTGGTCGCAGAATGTCCAGTCTTTCGGCCAAATCAATCACAAAAATTTCTGTTCATTTCTACAACACTTGCGCAGTAAAAGTGGTCGTTGCCTCGCCATTTCACGAAAGGTCCCAGTATTTCTTTGACTACCACAGACAAGTGACTCGATCTAGCTTCCACAAACCTATCACGATCGATACAAATCAAATACTGCAAATGAGCCACCACGGTTCATCCGTCCTCATCTTGGAAGCAATCTTTAGCAGATGACTGGTATTGTACATCCGCCTACGGCGACTTGAACGCCACTCGAAGCCCTCAAGTATCGGTAATTGGATGGACCGTAATAGTAGCGTCAAAGATGCGGGGTGGTGGATGGACTGTAACAGTTTTCTGCTAAGGATAGCGTCCACGTTGGGAGGTGGAAGCATAGACCGTAATAGTCCGCGTAAAGAGAACATTCAGTTTGAGGGACATCGGTAGTCCGCCATATATTCATTTACTGAAGGTGGCGTCCAGGGCCATAATAGCTCGGTTGTAGTACTAGATAAGAAGGGCGCACCTCCCCAGTAGCCAAAAGACCCTCGGGCCAACGACGGCTCGAGGACCGTTTGCTTACTCAGCCCAAGCTCGTAACACTACTGCTCAAAGCTTTGATTTCGCTCCTGACGAGTCTTGGCGCTGGGTGTGAGAAATGCTATAAAAGGCAGACATCTTAGCGTCTCTTTCATGTCATATTACTGAACAAACTTTTTTGAAGTACAAATAGAAAAGTTTGACTTCTGATTTGCTTGAGGCACAAAAATAAATCACGAAAAAAAGAAGACTTTTTTTTTCTTCTTTTGTTTGTTTGTTGCAGTGACTTTGACGTTTCGAGGAAGCGTGCGTGTGTAATTTAGAAAATGAATATTTGAGAAAGAAATAATAAAATAGCAATTCCGACCGCCTCAGTCGACGGCGTGAAGGTTAATTGACTAAGAACGGTCGTATCTCAAACTTTGAAATTGGTTATGTTTATGCAGAAAATAAATATTGAATCGGAGATAACAAATAACCAACACTATGGTCAGAGCATATTGCTCATATCTCGCTTCCTGAAGCTCTCGTTTTTGTCATTCCAGACTATGAATATTTTGTAAAAGAAATTGCTGTACAAACGGCTTGCGGGGTGAATAAGAGAATTAACTGAGAGTGAGAGTGGTCATACCTTGCGCCCTGAACGAAGCTAGTTGTATCATTATATAAATTGAATATTTGAGACTGCTGAACTAAAACACCCTTGAAAAAAAAAGTTTAAAAAAGTGATATTTAAAGTCACGTGCACTCGTTACCCTTTTCATCCTGATATATCCATTGCTTATCTTATATATTTATTAAATTGACTATGATAGTTCAAGGGTGGCGCCAGAATAGCTTGGCGCCTCAAGCCCTGAACTAAAACGGTTGATCTATCTCCAGATCTATAATGTAGCCGTCACGGGACAATAAGCACATAAAAACCAACCCCCCAAAACCCCCCCCAATAAACCCCCCCAATAAACCCCCCCAATAACCCCCCCCCCCATAAACCCTTCCAAGGCCAGCGGAAACAAAGTGAGTCTTTGAACCCATACATACAAGCGACCTCTCCAGGCAGCAAAGGGTTATCAGTTCACAATATTTCCTTTATCAATGATTTAGTATGTTTTACGATGATGCTGGGCAAAAAGGGCTCACTTTAAATCATGATACCTAAATCTCGTAAAATACAAGATCTTTTTCTGCTCCATCGTACTCAGGCGCCAAGCTATTCTGGCACCACCCTTGAACTAAAACGGTTGATCTATCTCCAGATCTACAATATAGCCGTCACGGGACAATAAGCACACTTTAAAAAGAAAACCAGCCTCAGGATGTAATGGATTAAGAGAAGTCTTGAAGGGCAGACAGTGCCACATGTCATTAAAGACCATCATTTATTTTGCAGAATCACTTACGTGATGGTCGTTAATGACAGGTGATATCTTAAAAGGGTGTTCGCTCAATACAGGTTCTGTTGTATTGCAGTTAATTCGGCGGCATGAGAGTGAGTCAACTTAAACCGGTAATACCACGCGCCCTGAAACGCCCTATAGTATGGAATAATTGTCTAGTGCCCCTTTCAAACGTCCACCTAAATGTTTTCAGCGGTTTTCACTTTTTTGATGCAAACAGATTACATATCCGCCTGATGGCACTCTGTCATCCTTGAGCATTTCTCATTAAAACTAATTAAAGAAAGAATTAAACTCGCTGTTGGGTTTTGGCGGCCATCTTGAATAATATATGCATGTAAACAAACAGCAAACTTATACTTGTCTTTTAATGTCTCCTAAATCATATTTCCTGCTTATTTCTATAAAATCTTGCACTCTGTGTTGCATGGAACATGTTTACGGCATTTTTTTATAGTTTGGCGGCCATCTTGGCGGCCATCTTGAATATATCAAAATGCTCAATAGTGACAGAGCGTCATCAGTTCGATCTGTAATCTATAGGTGCCAAAGAATCAAAAACCGCTCATATCCATTATGAGGTATTTTTTTTAGGTTATGCTGAAAATCACGAAATGGCAACCAGACTGCTAGCTTGGATACAAGTTTGCATACAAAGTTTCAGGTTGCGAGGTATCACCACTCTTTATGTGTATTGATCCGAGTTATGTATTAACTCATTGTGCCCGAGGTACGAAAAATACCCACATTTTGGAGTTATCCTCTGAGGACTGCATTACAATTCAGAAGACAGCTCGACCATGATAGTTCAAGGGTGGTGGCAGAATAGCTTGGCGCCCATAGGCGCCAAGCTATTCTGCCACCACCCTAGAACTGTCATGGTCGAGCCATATCTTGCTGTGGTGTGTCGCGGGGAGAAAGAGTTAGGACCTTACGGATCTGGGCCGTGACTCGCCACGAGGTAATGACCGCTCTTTCTGTGTACTAATCTGTAAGTTTGGATCTTACGGCTTTACAATAAGGTCCAAAACCACTGGCCAAGCACACACGTGATTAAGCGAAAATGACAGAACGAGCTTGAAGGCGCGTGTGAACCCCGTACAGAATGTAACAGACAGAATCTAACCCGTCGGCTGTCGGTAGCGTTTTTTTGTCGCGATGACTGATTCCTGTAGGAATCATCGCGACAAAAAGCGCTACCGATAACCAAAGGGTTAAACCCTTGACTGCCACTGACGAAAGACATGTCTTTTCCGCTGGACGGTGTCGTCAGTAGCCGTGGAGGGGTTACAGGCGCAAGGTATGATCTCTCTCAAATAATTCGCCGTTCTTGGTTGAGAGTGTTTGTTTAAAACGTGACTGCATTGTTACTTTGGTCAGGCAATCAAGTATCTGAGATGGAGATCAAAATAATGCTCAAATTGTTGTGCCATTATTCTCTGAGAAACGTCTCCGTTGGTGTCTTTTGTAGATGAATGGCCGAAAAAAAATCATTTGTACTTTATGGACATAGTATTATCTCTACTTTGACTGAGAATGAGCATTATCATTTTCTCTTCTACCATAAAATACACCATCTGTCCTTGGATTTCGAAGCTTGTTTAAAAAGAAAATGCCTTACTTGACTTGACTTAAGCCTATTGACTCCTTGTGGACTCTAGGGATTTTCGCTGTCATCCGCCATCTCCTTCTGTCTTTCGCGATCTTAACCCTTTTCATCCTGATACACTACTGCTTGAAATTAATTTGACAATGTCAGTTCAAGGGTGGTGCCAGAATAGCTTAGCACCTGAGGCACAAAGCTATTCTGGCACCACCCTTGAACTAATACGGTTGATCTGTGTCCTAATTTGTAATGTAGCCTTCACAGGACAATAAGCACATAAAAATCAGCTTCAGGATCTAATGGGTTAAAATAGAAAATGCTAGCATCTTTTCTTCTTTTGTTTATTAAATTTGTTATCGTGTTTCCTAAATTAAAATAAAAGTGGAAAAAGAAGATACGTTTACAAAGAGGACCCGAGAGGAAAGAGCATTTTGCAGAGCGAGACAACTCCATCGTCAAAGTAACTATGATCCCAAAGGAGAAGAACCTCTTTTAGAGCGACAACAACTCCATCGTCGAAGAACGAGTTGTCTCCTTGGAGGACATGTACGCAGAAGGTCCTCGGGCTGACGTCGAACGCAGTCGGTCCGCGCATAACGTGCGCGGGCCGACTGCGGCCGACGTCGGCCCGAAGACCTTAACTTGCTGTACGTGCTTGGTTGGGGGAGGGAGGTGGTGGAGGGCGGGGGGTGGGTTATTTAGGGTACCTCGATAAATACAAACGGAAGTTTGCTGATGTTAGTGAAATTACTTTGTGCTTCCAGCGAGGCTGGAGTTAAAATGGAAAATAAAATCAGAGATTGGACATACAATTAATCATGAGCGGACGCGGAAACCTGAATCAAAGCATATTAGCCACTTACCCCACGGTAACATATTGCGTATTCTAAATTTTAGAATAAATATTTCATTAAAAAAAAAAAACAGACTGAAGTTAAAGAAAAAAAGAAGAAACAAGACTCACGTCCACGAAACAGGCACAGAACTTTACAGATACATAATGTAGTGTTTCCGATGATTCCAAAAATGTCGCATTTCTTTTGCTCGTCAGGATATATGCAAACAACCCAAGTGTGTATGCCAACAACCCAAACAAGGCCTGGCGAGGAGAGGCAAAGCAAAGAAAAAGATGTGCCAAGACAAGACGAGACGAGACTAGAGGAAATGACACGAAGCGAAGTAAGGTGAGACGAGATAAGACGGGGTGAAGCGAGACGAGACAAGACGATACGGAACCAGATGAGACAAGACGACACGAGAAGAGACGAGACAACAAAGTGAGAGATCACCGGCGAGACGGGACAAGACAAAACGAGACAAGACGATACGAAGTCATGCTAGAGAAGACGAGACAAGACAAGACAAAACGAGACAAGACGATATGAAATCAGGTTAGACAATACGAGACGAGAGGAGGCCAAACAAAAGATAGGAGACAAGGCGTGAGGAAACGAGACAAGACGACACGATACGATGCGAGTTCAGGCGAGAGGAAGACAAGACGAGACGAGACTAAACAAGACAGATGTGTGCAAACTTTTTACTGGGCCAGAACTATCCTTTAAAAAGAATATTTAGAGTCCATTGTGACCACCCTAGCTATTCGCCATTATTATTCGCCCACACACCTTCATAGAGACATTTCGTGAGGAGAGAGAGAGAGAGAGAGAGAGAGAGAGAGAGAGAGAGAGAGAGAGAGAGAGAGAGAGAGAGAGAGAGAGAGAGAGAAGAGAGAGAGAGAGAAGAGAGAGAGAGAGAGAGAGAGAGAGAGAGAGAGAGAGAGAGAGAGAGAGAGAGAGAGAGAGAGAGATGATGATGATGATCATGATGAAACGTTTTTATTCAGGATAAAACGTTTTAGGCATAGCAATGCCTATCTTCCAAACTGTCCTGCTACTCTACACATATAAAAATACATAAGACGATACAGCAAAAGATAAAATATATATAAGTACCCATATCCCCCCCCCCCCAACCATCAGAAAGAAAAAAAAAATAAAAAAATAAATAAAAAAAGAATTAAAACAATATATGTACGTGTATGAACCTGACATGTTAATGCAGGCAGTCAAACTATTACATAATCTGCAGCAATCTGCTGTGCTGGAGCAACATACTAAACAGAAAAATAGGACATTCACATCGACAGCAAATATTTATGGACGCGAGCTCTGAAGATAGATAACTTTGAAATAGACTTTAAATGCGAGGGCAAGTTATTCCATGACTTAGCACCGGAAAATGATATGCTAGATTTGAAGATGTCGATTCTCGGTTTTGGGAGATGGAGTAAGCTGTTCCTCGTGTTCTCTCTATTCGTGTGGGAAAACAGCTCACGGAGATAGGGAGGGGCGGCATTGTTTAGATTTTTTTGCACAAGTAAGCATCTATTAAGTTCCAATTGTTTACTGAGTGGTAGAATATTAAGGGCCTTCAGTCTTTCATCAGTAGGGGACGAACCAGGAAGAATAAGCTTAATACCTCGCCGGTAAAGGGAATTAATTTTTTTCAAATGAATGTCTCCACAGCCGTCCCAGATATTGGAAGCATAATTACAATGTGTCTTGATGTGTGCGTTAAAGAATAGTTTTCGAGCGTCAATGTCAACTATACGACTTATTTTGGATAATAAAAATAGATTCTTTGAAATAGTTTTACAGGCAGTTTATATGTGCGGCTCCCAGCTGAGCTGTTCGTCGACTGTCACTCCTAACAAACGATGTTTTGACACTTGCTCTATGGGCTGAGAGTGAAGGGACAGCTCAAGGGGTTGCAAACCACGTTGATGCTTTTGGCGTGTTGTCACCAACATACTTTTCGTTTTAGGAATACTAATAATCATATGATTTTCTTCACACCAAGTTGACACTTCATCTAAACTATGTTGGAGGACAGCGCTCACGGTTGAAACATTTTTATCAGATACATGTAATGATGTATCGTCAGCAAATAGTTCACAGTTTGTGTCGGGGTGTGATATTGACAGTGGAAGGTCATTTATAAAGATGTTGAATAATAACGGTCCTAGGGTGGATCCCTGAGGAACACCATGGGTCACCAGTCCTTTCGCTGAGTATTTACCATTCAAGAACACTTTCTGCGTTCTGTCTAAGAGATAGGACGAGAGAAAAGCGACTGCATTTGAGTCAATGTGATATAAAGGTAACTTCTTTAGTAAGATTGAGTGGTTAATGAGATCGAAGGCTTTTTTAAGATCTAGAAATACTACACCTGAAAGTTTGGACTCATTTATGGCAGTAAGCCATTTGTGGGTTATGAGAGTTAAGGCTGTCTGACACGAATGTTTAGGCCGAAAAGCTGATTGTGCAGTACTAATAATGTGGTTTTTCTCCAGGAATTGAAGTAAATTATTATGTATATGCTTTTCAAGTGGTTTGGACACTGCTGATAAGATTGAAATAGGTCTGTACTCACTTGGGTTGCTCAGATCTTTGCTTTTCGGTAGAGGAGTAACTTTTGCTATTTTCAATTCATCTTTTGAATCGAAAGGTTATATATAAAGGTTAATGATTCAACAATATGAGAGAGAGAGAGAGAGAGAGAGAGAGAGAGAGAGAGAGAGAGAGAGAGAGAGAGAGAGAGAGAGAGAGAGAGAGAGAGAGAGAGAGAGAGAGAGAGAGAGATGGTAATCAGTGAGTTATTAGGGTTTGACGGCGAGCGGGCGACTAAAGCCGTCTCACGGGTGATTTGCATGAGTGAGCTTATTCCTGCGCCAGCCACTAAGCAAGGTGCTCCGTTACAGCGGAGCACTTTGCTTAGCGGCTGGCGCGGGACTAAAGGTCACTCATACCAAAGCATCTAGCTAACATTTTATTTCCGGACAATAGAAGCTTAAATCATTAATGACTTGTCCTCCATCTTGTGCCTCAAATAAACAACAAACAGCAACACAATAACAGAAAATCCCAAAAGCAAAAACAAAAATCAAATATAAAATATAATTAGGCTTGATTTTCAATGATAAATAAAAATATAGAAATTGATATTTTTAAGAAGAAAAAGATGTTTTCATAGGCGTGATTTGAATGGATCTAAAGGAGACATTTTTTAAGCAGAGAGAGAGAGAGAGAGAGAGAGAGAGAGAGAGAGAGAGAGAGAGAGAGAGAGAGAGAGAGAGAGAGAGAGAGAGAGAGAGAGAGAGAGAGACGTTTCGCGTTCAATCCCCCCGAGGTGAGTTTAGCACGATATTGTAATGGACGTCACATCCGAGAACTTCCATTTAGTAATACCGGCCTGGAACCTGAATTTGGTGCAGATTACGAACATATTTTCAGCCGCATCGCAATCGCATTTCCGGCATCCAGTCCTACTTTCACCAACAGTAACACCTTTCGGATGGAGGAGCAGGTGGAACAGATTTTGATCAACATGAGGCGTAGATTCTCATGAGCCCCTGAATCTGCAGGGGCTCATGAGACTCTATGCCTCTTTCACATTCAGCGATTTATTTGTGATGGCGAAACTGGATAAACAAGTTGCAAAATCAACTATAAACCAGAAATCCTGCTCCGTTTGAGGAACATACACGTACAGAAACTGGACACTTCCAGTGACATGACATGTATTTGCATGGGTTCATAAAATTCTATGCCGTTCTGAGAGGGAAGGGGTTGAATGAGAAGCCGAAATGAGGACAGGCGAAATGTCTTGGGTGAAAATTGTCTTCATGTTCGCATTTTTTCACATCCAAGCGTCAAGCTGGTCAAATTTTAAAATCGTCCTCTGAGAAGTTATTGATAAAACTAGCGGTGGGCGGATCGCCCTTGAAAGCTCATGGGTTGAAGTTGAAGTCGACTTTGTTTATAACAAGGTCGGATATAACAAACTTCGGATATAACTACACTTTTTCACCGGTCCCGATCGCAGTGTTTCAAAGTGAAGTACTTAGTCTAAAATAAACTTCGGAATTTACAACAATAAAATAGTGATTCCTCTAGTGATTTGTTACACCTGGATGTGAACTGTACATGTAAATTACTTTTCTTACAACAAGCTTCGCATATACTTGACAACACATTTTGTTATAGCCAAAGTATAAGTTCTCGTACTGTTATTATATACTACAGGCGAGCTGTCACGGTCGATCCTTCCCCGACAGTTGTCGCTGGATGTAAAAGACTGAAAAGGGTGGACCTGAGGAGACCTGAGTTTAATAACTTACAAAATAACATAAAAACCAGAAAACTACAGCCCTCCCTTTTAGCCTCAAAGCTATCTTAGGGGATGGAAAATTACACGGTAATGAGCAAGAAAATATCTTGGGTAACGCCACTGTGGCTCCCTCTGGTCTGACAAAAGTGACAAGGACAGAGTGAGGTAAAGGGACTCGATTCGACGTCGGCCTAGCTCGGTTGTGCGCGGGCCAGTCATGACCGCTGTCGGCCCGAAGACCATGTGCCAGTTGCGTGGGTGAGCTTAGTCCTGCGCCAGCCACTAAGCAAGGTGCTCCGCTGTCGCGGATCACCTTGCTTAGTGGCTGGCGCAGGACTAAGCTCACTCATGCAAACGACCTGAGGTCTTTACAGCTAAGTTAGCAAGAATGTGAACGTTTAGGGTTTAGCGTCTGTTGTATACTACTAAGGTCATTTCAAAGACTGGGCACCGAATAGGTTTCGGGCACATTTTGAACCTGATCTGGATTGGAACCTTTCGGACAAGAGTCGGACGCTCAACCACCAAGCACCACAGCTGCCTTTTACACATACCGTAAAGTAATTAGCACAGGGGCCATTTTTCGTACTTGCCGTTGATAAAACAAAACAAAACAAAAACAATCAAACAAACAAACAAAAACCTCAGAGAGAGAGAGAGAGAGAGAGAGAGAGAGAGAGAGAGAGAGAGAGAGAGAGAGAGAGAGAGAGAGAGAGAGAGAGAGAGAGAGAGAGAGAGAGAGATGAAAATTATGAAATATGATCCCCATTTTTTTTTTTTTTTATGCTTTCGAAAAAGAATAAAATCGAGAGAGAGATCGAGAGAGAGAGAGAGAGAGAGAGATCGAGAGAGAGAGAGAGAGAGAGAGAGAGAGAGAGAGAGAGAGAGAGAGAGAGAGAGAGAGAGAGAGAGAGAGAGAGAGAGAAATAGAGAGAGAGAGAGAGAGAGAGAGAGAGAGAGAGAGAGAGAGAGAGAGAGAGAGAGAGAGAGAGAGAGAGAGAGAGAGAGAGAATTCTGCTTGTTGTGATGTCTGAAGTTATTTGAAACAAATGTACGACTTTCTCACAACTCCTGAATTTTTCAAACTTTTAGTTTCAACCTAGTTTCACTCTTAACCCTTATCATTCGGAATACACCAGTATGTGAAATAAGTTTGAGTAAAATAGTTCAAGGGTAGTGCCAGAATAGCTTGGCACCTCTAGGTTCCAAGCTAATCAGGCACCACCCTTGAACTAAAGCCATTGGTCTGTATCCTTATCTGTAAGTATTATAATGTGGGTCAAATGGTTGTTGTGATGCGTCTAGTGTGGTAGTGTAGCGTCTGTGCTTGTCGCTCTCGCTTTCAGCTCCCACCGCTGGCTAGCAGTTTTGCGAAAAGGGGAGCAGAACATGTCAGTCTCTCCCTGCCAGTACACAGCCTCTCCAACAACAAGCCTCATGTAGTGCCTCCTCGTGGTGACTCATGGTAACCGAGCACCTTACGGACTCGGGCTGAACTACAGAGGACTCGGAGGAGATCTGGCCCCCAGACATGCGGCATGCAGGCCCATCGATGTGTGGACAAGCCCTGATGCCCATGAACCAGATCCCCAGCTATGGGTAAATAGCCCCACTGCCTTGTGGGTGCCTTGGGAGAGGCAAAGGCTAGGGGAGTAAACCCTATACAAATCCGGGCAGGGATGCTCGATAGCCTTGGTTGGCAGATCTCCTTCGAGAAGGAAAACTCCGAGGAAAAACCTGAGTAGATGGGACCCATAAGCCTTGGTCGGCAATCCATCTAGGAGAAGGATACTCCAAAACTAAACCATCCTGTGCTCCCAGGAAAGGCCTTTTGACCAGGAGCTAAGGGTGAGGTAACCCCGACAGAAACCCCGAGTGCTGAAGACGGAGGTACTGGGCTGCACAGCGCACTCTAATAAACCACAGTACCATGCATATACAGCCATATGACACTTGGAGATGGATTCAAGAGGAATGGTGCTCGCCCTGTGGAGTCTCACCAGGCAGGTGCAGTACCGGGCTCTGCGCCTCTTCAGAGCCCACCCCCAGCGACTGGAGGACCTTCCCGACTGTCTCGAGGAGCCAGGGGACTGGGAAGTAGAGCGACTGGCCAGCGAAAAAACAAGACCAGAGACAAAGAAAAAGCCAATGTGAACATCATGCACTGGAATGCCGAAGGGGTTACCAACAAGAAAACAGAACTAGAGCACTTTCTGCATGAAAACAGCATAAACATCTGCTGTATACAAGAGACACACCTGCAAGAAGGGAAACCCTTTAAGGTCAGAGGATATCAGGTCTTCCGAAGTGATCGCCAAGGGAGGAAGAAATGGGGGGTTATGACCCTAGTTAGAAACAACCTGAATGCCAGCGAAACCAAGAGATTCATGGAAGAGGCAGAATACATCCAGGTCAAGGTAACCACCAGTGACAGCACCCTTGACCTTGTCAACTACTACTGCCCTAATGATAAGTTGCTGTCCCTCGACACTATCCAGGTCCCGGACAGTGGATTCCTCATCACTGGTGACTTCAACAGCCAGTCCCAGAGTTGGGGATATGACACACTGGACAAGAGAGGAGAAGACATTGAGGAGTGGCAAGATGAAAACCACCTGATACTTGCCAATGACCCTGAGGACCAACCTACCTTCTACTCTCGCCGCTGGCACACCACCACTACACCGGACCTGGCGCTTTGCACTGAAGATGTTCATAAGTGCCTCAGCAGAACAGTAGGACCACAGCTAGGAGGAAGTGACCACCGCCCTATCCTCCTAACCCTAAAAGGATGCACAGCAGCTAGCTCGCCACACCGGCCAAGATGGAACTACCGAAAGGCAGACTGGCGCTTGTTCAGTATCCGAACAAATGAGCTAATGCAAGACCTCGCTGTGTCTGGAAGGAACATCAACAATGTGGTCAGAGAGTTTAATGACATTATCAGTAAGGCAGCCAAGGAATCCATACCTCGAGGGGTCCGGAAAAACTACACCCCATACTGGACCGCAGATCTTCAGAAAGCACATGACAACCTCACTAGGGCCAGAGAAGACGCTGAAACCAACCCCAGCCAAGAAAACAACATCAAGCTACAACACAGTAAGGCCCAGTATCTGAAGATGAAGTTGGAGTGCACAAGAAGAAGTTGGAGAGAGAAGACTGCAAGACTAAACATGGACAGGGACACCACGAAGTTGTGGAGACTGACCAAGGCGTTGAACGATGAGGGCACCAGGGAACAGAAGATCACCTTGGAAGAAGAAGGGAAAGCACTGACTGGTAGGAAAGCTGCAAACATGTTTGCACAGATCTATGCGAAAGAAAGTGACATCACTGTCCCACGAATGCTTGCGAAAGAAATCAGACAGGAAGAAAGAGAGAGAACAAGAGATGTGAACATCCATGATGCAATGAAGAAGGACATCACCCTTCCAGAACTGAAGATGGCCATCAAACAGCTGAAGAAGAAAAAATCTCCAGGTCCAGACAGCATCTCAAACGAGATGTTACAACACCTTGGCAACACTGCCTTAATGAAGCTACTGGACATCTTTAACCACAGCTGGAGAGGAGGACAGGTACCCCAGTGCTGGAAGGAAGCCAGGATGATCCCAATTTTGAAGAAAGGGAAGAATAAGTCCAAAGCCCTGAGTTATCGCCCCATCAGCCTGACAAGTTGTGTGTGCAAGACCATGGAGCGCATCATCAACAAGCGCCTGCAGTGGTACCTGGACTCTGAGAGCATTATCGTGCCAGAGCAAGCTGGCTTCAGAAGCTACAAGAGTACAGAAGACCAGACAACACACCTTGCACAGGTCATAGAAGATGCCTTTCAAGATCAGAAGGTGACATTAGCTGCCTTCATTGACCTACAGAAGGCTTTCGACAAGGTGTGGAAGGATGGTCTCCTTGTGAAACTCCTTCGCAGTGGCATCCAAGGGAATATGTACCGGTGGACCAAGTCATACCTGCACAATCGCAGAGCCCGTGTGACAGTGGATGGGTACTGTGGCCAAAAAGTGCTGTTGCGTCAGGGGGTGCCACAGGGGGGAGTCCTGTCACCGACACTGTTCATACTTTTCATCAACGACCTTGTGCCAGAGCTACCAAAAGGAGTACACGCAGCCCTGTACGCAGACGACCTGGTACTCTGGTGCACAGAAGAGTATGCAACAACTGCTACATACAGGATGCAGCTAGCCCTGGACAGGCTGACAGACTGGACCAACAACTGGTGTGTGACCATCAACACAGAAAAATCATCAGCCACACTCTTCTCTCTCTCCAACAAGGCAAAGGCTGGCAACCTAACACTGGGCAACACCCCGCTGCGGTATGAAGACCAACAGACATACCTGGGAGTCACCCTTGACAAGAGGCTGACGTGGAAGCCGCACATTTGGAATGCAGAAGCGAAAGCTAGAAGAAAGCTGAACATCATGAGAAAACTGGCTGGAACACAATGGGGAGCCAATGAAAAGATCCTCAAAAATGTATATCAAGGCACAGTGAGACCACACCTTGAGTACGGATCTAATGCATGGTTGACGGCAGCCCAGTCACACCAGCAGACCATTGACAGAGTTCAGAACCAGGCACTGCGTATCATCACCGGCGCAATGAGATCCACACCAATTGAAAAGATGGAAGAGACAACGGGCATCCCACCCCTGCGCATGAGAAGAGATTGCAAAGCCTTGATACAGTCCACAAAGGTCAAGTCTTCCAAAGACCATCCTATGAACGCTAGGATGAAACAACCAACCTCAGGGAGACTGAAAAGATCAAGCTTTGTGAAGGAGACGAGAGCACTGCAGAGAAAACACCAGGCAAAGCTGCCTGCGCAGGTAGAGGCTCTGAATCCTGCTAGCGACCTTCCACCTTGGGAAAGTAAGCCAGAAAACATCACCATCTCTTCCACGGTACCCTACATCACCACCAGAGATGAGCACAGCACTGTGAGCAAGAAAGCCCTGACACTGGCCATGCTCGAAGAAAAGTATCCCCAGGAAGCATGGATACGGGCATACACCGATGGATCAGCCACAGATGCAGTTCAGGATGGAGGGGCTGGGGTGTACATTCAGTACCCAAACGGAAAATGGCAGGCAGAGGCAGTACCAACAGGCCTTCACTGCACAAATTACAGAGCTGAGGTGGAAGCCCTAGTCCGCGCAGCTAACACCCTTAGTGGCACTGCAGACCCTGATGCCCAGATTGTCTTCCTTACTGATGCCATGTCTGTCCTTGAGGCAGCAACAGCAAGCAAACTGCCACGTCTACAAGAGGCACTGCAAAACATCAAGTGCACCAGACTGGTGCTGCAGTGGATCCCTTCACACTGTGGCATCTACGGCAATGAAGAAGCTGACAGAATGGCAAAAGTGGGCGCAGAGAAAGAACAAGATGAAAATGGAGTCAGCTTCACAGAGATGAAGACCATCATTAAGTCTGTGTACAGACCACCACAACGGCCCCTAGACAGTTACCATCAGCTGTCCAGACAAGAGCAGGTGACCATCTTTCGTCTGAGGACCGGGCACAACCGACTCAATTTCCACCTGCACAGACGCTTCCACCTCGTGCCATCTCCCCTGTGCCCTTGTGGAGAAGCAGAGCAGACCGCAGAGCACATCCTCCAGGACTGTGGGAACCACCAGCCGCTGAGGGAGGAGATATGGCCGAAGCCCGCCACTCTACAAGAGAAACTGTACGGGCCTGTGGAGGCGCTACAGAAGACCACAGATTTCATTTTGAGAGCCAAACTCCAAGTGTGACGGCGTTCGAGAAGAAGAAGAAGTATTATAATGTAGCATGCCTATGATAAGGGTTAATTGTCAGTCTGATCGGACAAAGCGGAAAGGGCACCAGAACAGAAAGATGCCTTCGATTTCAACTGCGTAAAGTGCAAGAGAAAAGAAATATGCTTTCAAAGACCAAACACCTGCGCTGGCTCTTGATAGCGTTTATTTCTTTTAAATAAATATTACACACTGACAGCCAGGGATCAAATGCCACACTGATTGATTGATTAGTTCGGGGTTTAACCCTTTTTGTTCTGATACACCACTGCTAGAAATTAATTTGACTATGATATTTGAAGGGTGGTGGTGCCAGAATAGCTTGGCGCCTCAGGCTCCAATCGGACAAACCAGGCATCAAATGCCACACTGATTGATTGATTAATTCGGGATTTAACGCTTTTCGTTCTGATACACCACTGCTAGAAATTAATTTGACTATGATAGTTGAAGGGTGTTGCCAGAATAGCTTGGCGCCTGAGGCTAAAGAGGTTGATCTCTCCTAATCTGTAATGTAGGATTCATAGGACAATAAGCAAACTTGAAAAAAAAAAAACACAGCCTCAGGATGTAATCCACGACACTATAGTGATAATGGACGGCCCTAACAGGCGAATTATAGGGTGCATGGACAGCTATTGCATATGAAGTACGGCGTGAACAGTGATCAATTCAGGCACACAGTAGCTGTGCTACTTTGATTTACTGCCGAGCCAGATCTGCGCGCTGTTTATACAAGCCGGTTCTCCCTTTAACCCATTAGATCCTGAGGATGACTTTTTCTTAACCCATTATTGCCCACCGTCCCATTTTTGGGACGCAACTTATTTTAATTACTGTATCTAAGTGCTTGTGTCACTGTGACTCAGCAGCCTATTGTGTTAATCAGGGGACATCACTGCATCCAGGCATTGTTTTTGTTTGAGTACTTTCCCTTCACACTAGCAGTGAGAGCTGCCATTTGCAGAAAAAAAGCTGGTGCCTACAGCATCAACATGGCAACCAAGAAAAGGTAAGGATTACTTTTTTTACATTACACTTTTATATATAACACTAAGAACAAAACCTAGAGACTATACTGTTATCTGGATATGTTTTTGTCAGTTTGATGATAGCTTGAATATGTACTGATCTGTATATGTTAGAGTTACCGTCCCAAAAATGGGACGGTGGGCACGAGAGGGGAGGGGTTTTTGCTTATACTACATACACTGTTTTTTTCTGCTTTTGTCCAGGATTTTTACTGTTCATGAAGTGGTATCAATGCTGGAAGATGATGCTAACTTTGAAGAAGCTGACATCTTTATTGAACCCCCTCCTACAAATGAAGACACCGATGAAGACAGCGGAGACGAAGATGAAGATGGTACTGTCTCCAACCTAAACAGAAATCAGCTGCAGGCTCCTGCTACTGTCACTATCCGGAGACAGGGTGAAAAAGTGTCCTATGATGAGATGGAGGAATCTGCTGATGTATCAGAGAATATCAGTGCTCCTATTCAGAGTGCTCCTGCTGCCACAGGGACAGTGCAAGATGCATCTGGGGATTCAGAATCCTTGGAGTCAGACGATGCAGCACCTATTCCTTCTACATCCATGGGGAGAAAAAGGAAAGTAACACGGCCTGCAGCAACTAAAGCTCCATCTTCAAAGAAAGCAGCAATAAATCAGCGAAAGTGGAGAAATACAGATCTGTCAAATAGGCAAAAGCAACGCTTTTCCTGGAACAAGACAGATGTTGACCTGTCGAAAATGCCTTCTTCTCCAGTTGATCTGTTTGAGTGCTTCTTTGACAAAGAAATCCTTGAAACCTTTGCTGATTTTAGCAACATATATGCATGGTCCAAGGGCAACTTGACATTTTCAACCACACCTGAAGAGATCCAGACCTTTCTTGCCATTCTACTCCTGTCTGGATACAGTCCTGTGCCCAGGAGACGAATGTATTGGTCTTCAGATGAGGATGTGGGGAAGGATGCTGTTCAGTCTGCTATGTCAAGAAACCGCTTTGAAGAAATGCTGCGGTATTTCCATGTCAGTGATAACGCACATCTGGATGCTGCTGACAAGATGAGCAAAGTTCGGCCGTTGCTGACACACATGAATGAAAAGTTTCTGACCTTCTTCAAAGCTGTCCAGACACAAAATCTCAGTATCGATGAGTCGATGGTGCCTTATTATGGACGGCACAGTTGCAAACAATTCATACGAGGCAAACCAATCAGGTTTGGTTATAAGATGTGGATGCTGAGCACGCCTCTGGGCTATGTCGTCCAGTTTGAGCCCTATCAAGGTGCGAAAGGACGCCAAACTGAATACCCAGGACTTGGAATGGGGGGTTCGGTTGTTGTTGATCTCATTGCAGAGCTGCAAGAAGAAGAGGGCAGCTCATACCATCTCACGTTTGACAATTTGTTCACAAGCCTGCAGCTGGTGGATGTTTTGACAGAAAAAAACATTGCATGCACAGGAACGATACGTGCAAATCGCCTTCAGGATTGCCCTTTAAGGGATGTAAACGAGATGAAGAAGACACCAAGGGGAACCTATGACCATGCAACCGACACAAAGACTGGCCTCACTGTTGTTCGGTGGAATGACAACAACATCGTCAATATTGTTTCAAACAATGTAGGAGTGCATCCACTTCAGACAGCCAAGAGATGGTCAAGGGCTGAATCAAAGCAAGTCACCATTCCTCAACCCTTCATGATCCGCCATTACAACAACACTATGGGCGGTGTGGACCGCACAGACCAGAATGTGGCAAAGTACAGAACGGTCATTCGCTGCAAGAAGTGGTGGTGGCCCATCTTTGCCTATTGTCTGGACCTCAGTATCCAACAAGCCTGGCACCTCTACAGGAACACAGATGTAGCGAAAGACAACCCTTTGGACCTTCTCCTTATCCGCAGGAGCGTTGTCAGAGTCTATCTTGCACGAGCTGGTCATGCAGGGCCTGGTCGTCCAAGAGGATTTGTATCTCTTGACAAGCGTGTCCCAACAGAGGTCAGGTTTGACCGTGTTGACCATCTTGTTCAAAGTTGGCCTACACAACTGAGATGTGCATCATGCGGGAAGAAGACTAAGCGCCGCTGTGCTAAGTGCAAGGTTGGCCTCCACGACAAATGCTTCCAGCAGTACCATACTCACTGAAACTCTTAACAGCTTATGTGGTGCTAAAATCACCTAAGACAGTGACAGCTGGACATCACAAAAAAAAAAAATGACAAAATTGAAACTGTCCTTTACTTGCAATGGTTTCTTCTTTTTTTTTTCCCCCTTCTTTTAATAGTTATGATTTTCTTGTTTTCTAAAGATACCTAAAAGCAATTTAAATCAAAATATTGTTTTGCTGTGTTTACTTTGTTTTCACCTCAATTATTACATTTTCTTTCAATAAAAGTTTACTAGTTTCAGTATTTTGGTTCTTGTGTTCACTCTTTGAAAAATGAAAAACCCCTACCCATTCCTGCCCACCGTCCCATTTTTGGGACATCTACATTTTATTGTCTAAATGATAAATTTCAAAGTTTTAATCAAAATTTGATCAACACATGTACATTGTAGACAATTATCCATAATATAAACTAATTTGCACTTTGAAAAAAAAATTGGGCATTAGTGGGTTAATTGGCTTATTGTCCTCTGAAGGTTACATTTCAGATTAAGAGGCAGATCAATCATTTTAGTTCAATTCAACACCAACATTCAACAATTCAATTCAACGCGCTCATGCAACACGAAAACACAACAACAAAAAAATACCCAAACAAACAAAAAAACCCTAGGTATCCCAAGACTATGGATTCAAAGTGGTGTCAGCAAGAGGCATAGATCCTCATGAGCCCTCTTGCAGCTGCGTGGTGTTCAAATGTTTTCGGTTAATTCTTCCCTCATCGATGTCAACGGCATCAACCAAAACCACAGCAGCATGGTCATGGAACTCGCACAGGCTTGTGAAACCTATCCAGGTCTGTTTAACTTTTTAAATTAATTTTTTTCGCCAATTGTGGCTGTGGTTGCTTGCCTCCGAAAGATTCTGAAATTGCACGTTCAAAAGAAACACTTCTTGCTACACAAGAAACAGAAGTGAGCCGGGAGCGCTTTTTTAACGTGTAATTTTAGCGGATCTTGCGTGTCCTGTTAAACATCGAATTTCAGACAAAGGCAGAATGTCAGCAGTGACGCAGTTGGTGGCATATCCAAATTTTAACCCGTCCGCCGAGAGGAAGTGAGCCCGACCCAACTGCAAGAGGCACAGATCCTCATGAGCCCCCGCAGTCGCGGGGGCTCATGAGGGTTTATGCCTCTTGCTCACGCTGCTTTTGTCCGTGCTCTTTGCCCTTTTAGTTGTAGAACAATAACAAGGATTTGAAAACAGCAATCCGCTTCCACTGGCAGTGATGGGGTTGATCTCAGTTTCCAACACATGAGAAGATTCGTCTTTCTGTGAATTGCTGTATCTTGCGAGAAACGCCAAGCTAACCAGGCTTGTTTAGGTGTAATTAGAGTCAGTATTCAGTCAGAAAAATGTCAAAACTGATTAACTCACTGCCTTCTGTGGTGTTAAGACGTTAATGTTAACTATTCTTAACCCTTTGGCTGTCGGTAGCAACTTTTGTCGGCGGTGATTCCTGTAGGAATCATAGCCACAAAAACCGCTACCGACAGCCACAGGGTTAACCATATATAAGACATTTGAACAGTCCAAGCGAGGCGTCTCGGGTGCTTAACGTTATTCTTCGCAATTTTCTTGTTTTATTGTTCCATAATGCGACATCTAACTTGAATCGTGGCCTGCAGTGACGTGAAACGCAAAATGACGTCACACCACGGTGTGTGAAAGTCACAAATCGAAAGCGAGGCTTATGGAGATCTTCGGATCATGAATATTCAAGACAATCGCGAATGACGCGTGGTTTTAAGTTGTGTGTCCTAGCTCGATGGTACAATGCGGTTGAATATGTATATGAGTGGGCTCTCAAGCAAAATGCTAATGCACGTGCACAGGCACACACAGGCAGGCAATGAAAACTCAAGTCAGCTTTCCCCCCTTTCATCTGATAAAATGGCAGCTGAATAATATCACCAATAATTTCAAATAATGACCAGTAAAGTATACTGACTGACCAGATAGTTCAAGGGTAGCGCTTGAATATCTTGGCGCCTCCAGGCACCAATATATTCAGGCACTACTCTTGAAATGTCATGGTCGATCTATCCTCTACATCTACTACCTACATCGTTGCAGGACACCGCTCATGATACAGTGGAGGTGGTCTCAGGGCTGAATTATTGAAGTCAGGCGCTAAGCAAAGTCGCAGATGCTAAGACACACATCTGAACTTGTCCGTTCGTACTCTGTCACATGTGTGTCACAAATTTTGAGGAACATTCGCCTTCGATAAGCGTCCTCGAATGGTGAGAGCCGTAGGGAAGGGAGGGGGGGGGGGGGTGCGCGTAGGGATTGGGAGCAGGTGTGGTGGGAAGGTGGGGGGCGAGGGATGGTAGAGTGGCCAGGGGAGCGGGGAAAAAGGGAGGAGAAGTAGCAATTAACATGATAATTTTGTTGATAATCGGTATTCCTCACCTTAATAGGTTATTATATCTTTGGACAAATTCGGTTTTTGCGAATATTCTGAATTTTCAAATCACGCTAACGGTAAAATATTGTCACAATCAGTGTCTGTTTGTGGCGTTGAAATATGATCCACATTTTGTTTTTGCTTTCGAAACAGAATGAAATCGAAAGAGAGATCAAGAGAGAGAGAGAGAGAGAGAGAGAGAGAGAGAGAGAGAGAGAGAGAGAGAGAGAGAGAGAGAGAGAGAGAGAGAGAGAGAGAGAGAGAGAGAGAGAGAGAGAGAGAGCAATGTACCGTGAACAATGAATCTTTATTTTCCAACGGTATAAGCTATTGGTAACAGGACCAGTTTTCAAACTTGCCGTTGAGAGAGAGAGAGAGAGAGAGAGAGAGAGAGAGAGAGAGAGAGAGAGAGAGAGAGAGAGAGAGAGAGAGAGAGAGAGAGAGAGAGAGAGAGAGAGAGAGAGAGAGAGAGAGAGAGAGAGAGAGAGAGAGAGAGAGAGAGAGAGAGAGAGAGAGAGAGAGGGATAATGAAACGTTTTATTGACAGGATAAAGTTTTAGGCGAAAAGCCTGTCTTACAAACTGTCCTGTTAGAAAAGAAACATTAACAGCAAAGAGTAAGAGAAACACAATAACACAATAAATCGAAACATGAAGAAATAAACTGAAAAAAAAACAACACAATACAAAAGCAATGCAAATAATGCGCACACAATGACAGTGAATAATAATTATATATAAATATATCTATATAATAAAATAAAATAATTTTTTTGGTAGTCCGATCAAGTAGTAAGTTACTGTAACAAGATGTCATATAAACGAGTTTTGAAGGCTCCAGAGTTAGAAATGGATTTAATTTGGGGAGGTAGTTCGTTCCTGGGTTTGGCACCTGAGAACGAAAGGCTGGTTATATATATATATATATATATATATATATATATATATATATATATATATATATATATATATATATATATATATATATATATATATATATATATATATATATATATATAGCCTGGTCCATGGTAGCTGTAACAAACTGTTCCTCGTGTTTTGTCTTTGGCTATCCAAAATTAACATACGACGGTAAGATGGGGTTTTATGGTGAAGAATTTTACGCATAAGTATGCATCGATTAAATGTGAGCTGTTTGTTTAGGTTTAGCAGTCGGATGGTTCTAAACTTTTCGTCGGTGGGAGAGAGACCAGGCACAGTTAACTTTACCCCTCGACGATACAATGAGTTAAGTTTCTTTATATATATCTCACTGCACCCCTTCCCAGAGAGTGGAGCAGTAATCACAGTGTGTCTTAATATGGGCATGGAGAAAGAGTTTTCTAGTGTCAGTGTTAACTATTTGACTTAGTTTTGATAGCAGGAATAGATTTTTAGATAGTGTTTTGCATGTGTTTTTGATATGTGGTTCCCAGCTGAGCTGGTTATCTACTGTGACTCCACGCAAACGATGTTTTTTTTTTTTAACTTGATCAAGGGGCTCAGAGTTCAGGTATAATGTTAAGGGCAGGAAACCACGTTGATGTTTTTGGCGTGAAGTAATCAACATACTCTTTGTCTTTTGGACACTAATTATCATATGATTATGTTGGCACCAACTTGAAACCACATCAAGACTTTGCTGGAGAACTTCGTCTGTTTTTGGCAATCCGCTGTTTGATGTATGTATGGTAGTGTCATCAGCAAATAAGTCACATGTTGCATCGGGATGTGAGATAAAAAATGCCAAATCATTGATAAAAATGTTGAATAACAATGGGCCCAAAATTGATCCCTGAGGAACACCACACGTTACTAAACCTTCAATAAGTAATTACCACTAAAGGGGCAGTCCTGACCTTTTTTAATGCTTCAGTTCGCAAAAAGCTTTTACTGGGATTCAGTATACAAACCCACTTACACAATTACCACCCTTTGGTCCCACCAAATGCTTTTTTTCGTCCGTTCAAAGCGAAAAGAGGTCACAGGAATCTTGTGGCTGGACCAAGTCAAAAGATTGCTTCTGATAGGCGATGGTAGCTGACGTCATAACTATTCTATACGACCTTAAAATAATTATAACCAATAAGAGACAAGATGGCGGATGAACCAGCGAAGAAAAAAAGAAAGTATCAGTCGACTCGCGCAGGCCGACAATGACAGACTCGGAATTGAAGAGAAGAAAGAGAAAGAGAGACAAGATACCCCTAAGAAGAATTGACATCGGATAAGGGAATATAGAGCTTGGCTTGACCACCCATCCGGAATTTGTCGCTTTCTTGATATGTGAATCAGTAAGTAATCCGGCTATGGTCTTTGTCGATCTTCCTATACTTCCGCGAGCGCTAGTCTGTGATTTTCAGAATTCATGATCTTCAGTAGATTTTATCTGTTACTGATTTTGCAAGATTTTAAACCTGTTTTATCATAAAGTTACGAGCTAGTTCATCAGATTTTATGCTGCAAGGATATGAAAACTACGGTGTGTGTCAAAATTGCGGCATTGACATCGCTGGTCGTGACACGTTTTTGTCTGTGCGGGCCGCTCTCATTAACTCGATTCACAGAGGTAGTGTTTCTGCTGGGATGGTGCATTTGTCTTTTCCAGAGATGCTTTCAGTTACGTAGACTTCGATGTGTGAGATGCTAAATTGCAGTGCAAAAAGTGGGTATAAATACCACTGTTCTGTTTCGTGACTCTGGCTCAGTCGCTTGGCGCGGAGACCGAGTCGAACCAGCCACGCCCCCAGCACGATCGTTACTCAGGGTAGCAGGTCAAGCGGAACCCGCATTGATTTTGACAGCATAGCGAGTATGGAAGGTTTATTTTACATTCTCGTGGAAAATTATGTCAGTAAAGGGATGCCGGAGAACATCAGTGCATGTTTACACTGACACGTGTGTACCCACACCGATGACCTCGTCTGCAGTATTGACCGGGTTCTGCCTTGTGACGTAGGCTAGTAAATATGCACAAAATTCAAAACTAGGCCGATGCAGACGATAATTTGCGCTCTCGGGTACAAAAACAACACACCCACCAAACGATGAATTTCGACATTTGGCATTGTATTTACACCATAAAGCTCTAAGTTAGTACACAAAGGACCCATACATAATACTGTCAGCAGTATCTGTTGCAGACAGTTTTCTGACTGTGTTGAGATGCTTGATCATGGGGAGAATAACTTTAAGCTAAACTTTCTGTCTTCTGTCACTTAGATAGGATGATATCAAATGTATGGTATTGGAATCGATGTGATACATTGTTTTTTTTTAAAAAATAAGATAGAGTGGTTGACTAAATCAAAGGCTTTTTTAAGGTCATGAAAAACTGCACCATTCCTGATAACTGAGAATTATTAATGGTTGTAAGCCATTTATCAATGATATGTATAAGGGCAGTTTGGCAAGAGTGTTGCGGGCGAAGAGAGAGAGAGAGAGAGAGAGAGAGAGAGAGAGAGAGAGAGAGAGAGAGAGAGAGAGAGAGAGAGAGAGAGAGAGAGAGAGACAGACAGACAGACAGACAGACAGACAGACAGAGTGAGTGAGTGAGAGAGAGAGAGAGAGAGAGAGAGAGAGAGAGAGAGAGAGAGAGAGAGAGAGAGAGAGAGAGAGAGAGAGAGAGAGAGAGAGAGAGAGAGAGAGAGAGAGAGAGAGAGAGAGAGAGAGAGAGAGAGAGAGAGAGAAAGCAGTCGAGATGAAGCACGAGGGCGTCGGGGGAAATATAGACGCTATCTTTCTCCAAACACCTCCGCAGGAGTAAAATCAAGCGAGGTAATAGGTGTTTGCGGCAGAGAAATGAAGGGGATGCCATCAAGCTTTAACCCCTTGGTGTAGGCAGCCATCGGCACTGTTTACAATGCCTGTCGCTGCCTGCACAGAGGGGGTTAACTTTGCTTCACTGTTTCGCGTCACAGCGTGAGTTTGGGCCCAGCGCACCATATCCGGAACACACGCGTCTATTCGGTGATTGATTTTACCGACGCCGCCACGTACTGAACAATCACAGTCGAAATAAGGGGATGGGACCTCTGCAAGAGAAATATATCCTCATGAGCCCCTGCATTCGCAAGGGCTCACTAGGATCTATGTCTCTTGCTGGAATGTAAGGAGATTATGAACTTGTATGCCGAAGGCAGGGTCCTTTGTGTTAAAGAGTTTACGTATGTGTTTTCACAGAGGAGGGAAGGTGGAGGGGTTTGATGTGGGAGAATGGTGGTCAGGCTCAGTTATAAAATGAGACTTCAATATCCATATGCTTTATATTTTCTCCCATGTCTTCACACACACACACGCACCCACGCACGCACACACACACACACACACACACACACGTACACACACACACAAACACACACACACGCACACACGCATGCACACACACACACACGCACACACACACACACACACACACACACACACACACCCGTACACATACGTACACACACACACACACACACACACACACACACACACACGCACGCACGGACGCACGCACACACACACACACATGCATGAACGCACGGGCGAACGCACACACGCACGAATGCACACACAAGAATGTGCGCGCGCGCACACACACACACACGTACACACACGCACACACATACACAAACGCACGCACGCACATACACACACACACACGCGCGCGCGCGAGCATACACACACACACACGCACA
The DNA here is from genome assembly GCA_036245525.1 of Semisulcospira habei. Lineage (NCBI taxonomy): Eukaryota > Metazoa > Mollusca > Gastropoda > Semisulcospiridae > Semisulcospira > Semisulcospira habei. The sequence continues at coordinate 91,012,912 of BTPG01000005.1, read as the reverse complement.
AACAGACACACACACACGCGCGCGCACAAGCAGGCACACATACACACAAACAAACAAACAAACAAACACACACACATAAATACACACGCACACACACACACAAACACACACACACACAGATACATACATACATGCTTGCGCACGTAATAACTCATTCAACGCCAATGCCGTATTTCCCAAATTTTGGAAGCGTGATCTAGCGACTATGCACTAGTTGCAGGAGATGAATCGACAATGATAATTCAAGGGTAGTGCCAGACTAGCTTGGAGCAGACGGGCGCCAAGCTAATCTGGCACTACCCTTAAATTATCATGGTCGGGCGCCAAATTTATCTAGCACTACCCTTGAATTATCATGGTCGATCCATCTCCTGCTGCAGCGCGTCGGGGCTGAATGGGTTAATGGCTTGAAAAATAAGAAAACCCCGTGTTCTTACATAACCGTATTTGGCACAATTCAGGATACTGTTAGCGAAAACTTAACGAAGTCGGCGAACAAGAGATTTGTTACACTTGAAAATACTCATTATAACTTCTAAAATTGACCATATTTAGAGTATTTTTAACTGCAGATAAAACATTGATCTTTTCCTTGCATAATTTGACCACAGATCTGCAACGTGATCGTATAAATAGGTGTGTTCTGAGGGCTTTCAAAACACAAGGTAAATCAATAGCGAACACAAAGTTTGTCTCAGACAGCAATAAAATATCCATTAACTCGTTGTGCCCGAGGTCCGAAATACCCACATTTTAAAGTTATATTCTGAGGACAGTATTACAATTCAGGAGACAGATTGACCATGATAGTTCAAGGGTGGTGGCATAATAGCTTGGCGCCTGTAGGCGCCAAGCTATTTTGCCACTACCCTTGAACTATCATGGTCGAGCCATATCTTGCTGTGGGGCGTCGCGGGCGGAATGTGTTGACTCCTAAACCACCAGATGTTTTTGAACAGTAACTTCAAATTCTTCTAGTCTTACAACATCGCCATAATATTTGATTAAAATTGTGCACGCACAAGAAAAGAGAATAAATTTATCAAAGATCAAAATAAATAAATGTTGAAGTAAAAAAAATGTCAGCTGTAAGTTTCCAATGTTCGCTACATTGTAAACGCCTATATCTCGGCAACCACTTGGTATTTTTTTTTCTCCAAACAAAAGTTACAGGAGAATGTATTGCCCATACTGTGCTTCACGTCGGTTACAAACGGAAAGATAAAAAAAAAGTTTCGAAAATAACTCGATGCAAAATTTTCGGCTGATCTGGTTTCTAAATAACGTGCATCCCTGCCATTTCACAAGTTATAAAAAATTTGGACCCTTCTGACTGAAACGTTTCAGCGTGAAACCTATTAATCACCCAACTCTTTCAGCGCATGATTCAGAACAACACTTTACTTTTTCTTGCTAATTGTTTTGTGTCCCTAAACAGCCACAACTAGCTTGGGATTTGACTTTATCAAGTCAGCCACGCCAAGACAATTGCCTTTTTCGCTCTCACAGCCAAGCTGCTAGACCCCGTCGATGCAGAGGAAAAGTGAATGGAATCCAAGAGCAAGAGACATAGATCCTCATGAGCCCCCGCAGTTGCGGGGGCTCATGAGGATCTATGCCTCTTGCTGACAGCACTTTGTAGCTATGTTCCATGACAATGAGTTCACGAATGAGGTTCAGCAGTTATCGTACAATAAGGCTACGTCATTTTCTCAGTAACGCACTAAGCGTGAAATGAGTTAACTCATTCTACCCCAGACATCTCTCTCTCTCTCTTGGCTTTACTTCGCGAACGAAGATTTTATAGGAGTTGCCCACGACGTCTGCAGGCTTGTTCGTGGCTGCGGAGGCCAATCCGAGACAGGCAGGTTCGACCGCAGTGGCTGCAGGGGAAGGTATGGCCAGGGTTCTGAGCTGCGGCATCTCTGTTTTTTCTCCTGAGCCGCTTGTCCTTAAGGCTAGCTCTGTGAGAGTCCTCAAAGGAGACAGCTGCCTTGTAAATGGTGGAGCGCCAGGTGTCACGGTCCGCAGCAAGCGAAGACCACTGGTGGTGGTCGATTTGGCAGGCACTAAGTGACTTCTTGAGACAGTCTTTGTATCTCTTCTTTGGTGCCCCTCTGTCACGGTGTCCAGTAGCAAGCTCGCCGAACAGGGTGATCTTTGGTAGGCGATGATCCTCCATCCTGGAGACATGCCCCGCCCAGCGGAGCTGTGTCCGCAGCAGCAAAGCCTCGATGCTCACAGTTTCAGCCTGTTCAAGGACCTCGACGTTGGTGACATAGTCACTCCAGTGAATGCCCAGGATGGTACGCAGGCAGCGCTGGTGGAAGCGTTCGAGGAGTCGTAGTTGGCTGCGGTAGAGGGCCCAGGACTCGGAACCATACAGCAGGGTGGTGAGGACCACAGCTCTGTACACGCTGATCTTGGTGCCTGTTTTCAGCTGTTGATTGTGCCACACCCGCTTGAAAAGTCGCCCGAAAGCGCTGTTCGCTTTTGCCAGCCTGCTGTCAAGCTCCTTGTCCAGCTTGGCGTCCGACGTGATAATGCAGCCAAGGTAAGTAAACTGGTGCACTGACTTTAGTTCAGACTCGCCAATGGTGATGTGAGGAGGGCGATACACTGTCTTGGGTGCCGGCTGATGGAGGACCTCTGTCTTTTTCAGACTGACCTCGAGTCCAAAGAGCTGGGCAGCATCTGCGAAGCAAGACGTGATGCGCTGCAGGGCTCTCTCTGTGTGTGCAACGAGGGCAGCATCATCAGCAAAAAGCAGCTCACGAATCAGTTGGTCTAGGGTTTTCGTGTGGGCCTGCAGTCGTCTGAGGTTGAACAGGCTGCCATCGAGACGATACCTGATGTACACTGCATCGTCATCATCGAGGTCCACTGTGGCCTGCTTCAACATCATGCTAAAAAAGATGGTGAAGAGGGTCGGTGCCAGCACGCAGCCCTGCTTTACGCCGTTGAGAATAGGGAATGGTTCTGAGAGATCATTGTTGAGTCTGACCTGGCCTTGCTGGTCCTCGTGTAGCTGGACAATCATGTTGAGGAACTTTGGGGGACAGCCAAGTCGCTCCAGGATCTGCCACATGCCTTGCCTGCTCACAGTGTCGAACGCTTTTGTTAGGTCGACAAATGTTACGTACAGCCCTTTGTTCTGCTCGCGGCACTTCTCCTGTAGCTGTCTCAGCACAAAGACCATATCGGTGGTGCTCCTGTTTGCTCTGAAGCCACACTGGCCCTCTGGGAGTTGGTCATCAGCGATGGCAGGTACCAGCCGATTCAGGAGCAGCCTTGCAAGGATTTTCCCAGCAATGGACAGCAGGGTAATTCCCCGATAGTTGGAACAGTCAGACTTCTCGCCTTTGTTCTTGTACAGGGTGATAACGACTGCATCACGGAGATCTTTTGGTAGTGTTCCTTCCTCCCAGCAGCAGAGAAAGAGGTCATGGAGCTTGTTGTGCAGTGCTGTGCCTCCATGTTTCCAGATCTCTGGCGGTATTCCATCAATGCCTGCTGCTTTGCCACTCTTGAGCTGGTGGATGGCTGTGAGGGTCTCTTCAGCGGTGGGCGGTTCGTCCAATTCAACCTTTACTGGGAGGTGTGGGATTTGTAGGACGACTGCTTCTTGAACAGTGCGCTCAGCGCTGAAGAGGCTCTGAAAGTATTCCGACCAGCGGTTCAAGATGGAGGTATTATCTGTGAGGAGTGCCTGGCCATTCGCGCTTCGCAGGGGACTTTGTACCAGGTGCCTGGGGCCATACACTGCTTTCAGTGCTTCGTAGAAGCCCCTGTAGTCACCATTGTCAGCACAAAGCTGGGTCCTCTGTGCAAGTCTGGTCCACCACTCATTCTGGAGATCTCTGAGCTTGCGCTGGAGACTGCTGCAGACGAGGCGGAAGGCAGACTTCTTCACAGGGCAGGAAGGCTGGGCTAGGTGGGCCTGATGGGCGGCTCTTTTTTTTTGCTAGGTGTTCCTGGATCTCTACATCGTTTTCGTCAAACCAGTCTTTGTTCTTCTTTCTGGCGAAACCCAAGACTTCTGCAGAGGATTTTGCAATAGCAGTTTTCAGTTGTTCCCAAAGTGTTTCAGGGGAGGAGTCTACTGGGTCCGCTGTGTCTTTGAGCCTGCGCTGTAAATCTGTCTGAAAGGCAGCTTTCACATCGTCACGCTGAAGGCTGGCAACGTCAAGCTTTTTCTTGGGGGGCCCCCATTTCTTGGGTTTTGGCTTGAAGTGGAGCCTGAGTTTGCAGCGGACAAGGCGGTGGTCAGTGTGGCACTCTGCGCTGGGCATCACTCTGGTGAGGAGGACGTCACTGCGGTCCCTCTGACGCACTAGGACATAGTCGATAAGGTGCCAGTGTTTGGAGCGAGGATGCATCCAGGTGGTCTTTCGACTGTCCTTTTGCTGAAAAGTAGTGTTGGTGATGACCAGTTGCTGCTCCGCACAGAACTCCAATAGTAGGCGGCCATTGTCATTGCAGTTCCCCACGCCATGCTTGCCGAGGACTCCTTTCCAGGCTTCAGAGTCCTGGCCCACTCTGGCGTTGAAGTCGCCAAGGATGATGACTTTGTCGTCTGCAGGGGTACTCTGTAGGAGGCTGCGCAGGTCAGTGTAAAACTTGTCCTTTTCAGCAGGCTCTGCCAGGAGGGTTGGGGAGTACACACTGAGAAGGGTGACGTGCTGCTGGTGTCTCAGTGGGAGGCGCATGGACATGATGCGGTCTGAGTGGCCCGTTGGTAGGTTTTCCAGCTTAGTCGCAATGGATGTCTTGACCATGAAACCCACGCCTGAAAGCCGTCTTTCTGATGCAGGCCTGCCTGACCAGTAGAGGGTGTACCCAGCACCAAGTTCTTGGAGGCTGCCTTCGTCCGGAAGGCGTACTTCGCTGAGCGCGGCGATGTCGATGTTTAACCTCCGCAATTCATGGGCAATGAGGGCGGAGCGACGTTCAGGGCGTCCGCTGTCTGCTTTGTCGAGCATGGTTCGGACGTTCCAGCATGCTACGTTGAGTCCGGTCGTGGTCGTCATGAGAGTGGATCCGTTATTCTTTCTTGTTTTTTGACCGCAGGAGAAGATGCCCGTTGACCGCGGCTAGCCAACTGGGGTTGCGAGGGGACGAGCTTTGGTTAGGCCACCTTTTCTAGGCCCCTCTCCGTGTGGAGCAAGCAGTGCTGTCCCTAGAGAAGGCTGCTTGGTCGTTCAGGGTGTGCCGAGTGATGTTGTCATCCCCAGGTCAACATCAGGCGACCAATATCCTGAACCGCCTGCATGCAGGTTTGAGACTGCGGCTTCCAGTGACATCTTTCACCTGCCGTTTCGCCCCTCGCCCGTCGCTACAGGACTTGGAATGGTCAGTGTCATGGTCCGTGGACGTTTCCTAAAGCCTGCGCGGTGGAGCTTTTTGGTGGAGTGCAGTGTGCGCAGTACTGGCCCCACCCTTTAAACCCTTGGTTCATCTGCCATGGCCTAGCAAGCTGGGACGATGGCATCGAGGTCCTCGGGTCGTAGGTTTTATATCAGACTGTCCTTGTCCTAGTCTCTGGCTCAAAAGCCTTCCCCGGAGACACGGGGGCTTTGATGTCAGGGGTTTCCTCCCTTAGCCTTTCCGCAGCCAAGCGGCCAGGCCTGCAAGGCAGCAGGCGACTCGTGGAGGGCGGGGTCGTCTAAGTCCCGTGCAGATGTGAACATCTGCCCACTGCCCACTTCCAGACATACCACAGCAAGATAAGGATCGACCATGATAGTTCAAGGGTGATGCCAAAATAGCTTGGCACCTATTGGCGCCAAGCTATTCTGGCATTACCCTTGAACTATCATGGTCGATCTGTGTCCTCCACTGCAATGCAGTCTTCAGATGACAGCAGCAAAATTTGGGGATTTCGGTGTTGGGGTAGAATGAGTTAAAGCAGTGTAAATGTGTAACCCTTTTGCTGTCAGTAGCGGTTTTAGGTCGCGATGATTCCTGCCGGAATCATCGCGACCCAAACCGCTACCGACAGCCAAAGGGTTAATTGTAAGGCGAAAAAAGGAAACTAAAACCAGGTCAGGCAAGCGCAGTCGTAACCGGAAAAGTCCAAAATCGCGGACTAGCGCACACATATGATACGCTACACAGACCCAAAAAGGTGACTGCCTAGCGTGTTAAATGGCAAAAAAATCCCGAAGAAGGAAGAAACACGCTTAGAAAGGACAAACGCAACACAATATGGGCTTAACTGTATATATTTTTTGGGGCCGTTTCTCTAATTGGCCGCTGCGGTCAAGACTGAGGGGCTGTGCAAACTGCTTGAACTTCTACTTGAAAAAAAAAAAGAAAAGAAAAAACCAACAAAACCCACAGTTTCTGACTGACTGAGTATTTGAAGGCAGGATTACAACAGCGTTAACCCGTTCAGTGCCAGGAGAATTTGAACGCCATCCAACTGCAAGGGGTGTAGATCCTCATGAGCCCCCGCAATTGCGGGGGCTCATGAGGATCTATGCCTCTTGCTGACACTTTGAGCTCATGTTCCAGGGACAGGCAGGGTGTTTTTTAAAAAATTATTGTTGAATGAATGGAGAGTGCTTAACCACAGTCTGTGTCAGCTGACACTCAATGGGTTAAACGTTCCGGCAACATTGCTAACACTCTCGCCGCCCTGTCCCCTCCTCCTCTCCCCTCACCAAGACCTGGGGCTTCACCTTCTGCGTACATCTTCCTACGCCGTACGCTCGCGGTCACCAGGTCATGGCATGATGTGTTAATGTCCTCAGTTGTGTCCAGTCAATTTCATTTTGTGGCGTCCACTTACAGCGAAGAAAAGGCTCTTTCGGTCAGCCTACAAAAAAAACCCAAAAAGTTTGAAACCCACGACTTCCCAGTCAGCGAAAGGTCGTCGGACCGACATCGGCCCTTGTTGGTCCGCGCACTGGCGTGCGCGGGCCAAGAAAGGCCGACGTCGGTCCGAGTACCTTTTGCACGCTGGGTTTCTTTGGTTTCAAGCACCAGCTACCTCAATGAACAGTGTGGCTGGCTTTTGATCTACACTGAAGAGCCAAGCGGACCACACTGAAAAGTCGTCTGCTATTGTCTCTACCTAAAAGCCAAGGAGACTATAGTATGGTGTACATCAAGGGTGGTGCTAGCGCATTTTCTTCTTCGGCGGCCGAGATAGGTCCAAGAGTCAAGACTTGTCAAAAGTCAAAACCTCAGAAACATGTTTATGAGGTATGGGACAAGCACACAAAATTAAAACGTCAGGACTGCCCTAAAAGCCCTAAAAGTTCAATTGCAATGGCAGTGCCTATTTTTTTATGGCGCAAACCGGGCACTAAAAATGAGCTATAACGGTCACGCATTCAACATTAGAAGTGAAATACAGAGAGAAGTGGGTTGACGCTATTAGTGTCTAATAGTGTTGGTCTAAACGGGGACACAAAACAGGCACTGCACTTTTAGAGGTAAAGCAGTCGACTAGTTTAACCAGGCGATAGATCAAGAGTAGTGCCTAGTGTGCTTGGCGCCTAGAAAGGCGCCAATCAACCTAAGCACTATCCTTGGACTGTACTTGTCCCGCATTCAGCATTAGAAGTGAAAAAGATGGAATTGCCTTGGCACTAATAGTGGCTGACTGTGCTACGGAAACCAAACATTGCACTTTGAGACAATACTGTCAGCCAAGCTACCAGCTCAAGGGTAGTGCCTAGTTGTCTTGGAGTGATGGCGCCAAACAAACTAAGCACTACCCTTCAGCTGTAATTTGTCCTGCATTCAGCATTGTATGTCATAGAGATCGAAGTACAAACAGTGGTGTGACACTAATTTTACTTGCTTGTGTTGCCTGAGTTGAGGACAGATGCTAAAGCTAAAATAATAGGCACAATAATCAGGCACTACCAAAGAGATGTAACCGTCCCGAATTGAGCTTTGGAAGTCAAAGAGACAGAAGCGATATGACCCATTAGTCGCCTGATTGTGTTGGTCTAACTGGGGGCAGAACAGGGTTGTGGGAGGAAATGCATTTAGGTCGAGCCATCGACGGTGACAGCGCACTCAGGAAGGGTGTGATAGTGGGCGGTTGGGGGGGGGGGGTCAGTAGGGGACTGGAGACGGGATGGAGATGGAGGAGAGAGAGAGAGAGAGAGAGAGAGAGAGAGAGAGAGAGAGAGAGAGAGAGAGAGAGAGAGAGAGAGAGAGAGAGAGAGAGAGAGAGAGAGAGAGAGAGAGAGATAATGAAATCAAAAGGATAAATGATTAGGTACCTCTAATGACCTTTTTCAATCATGTCCTTGATAAGCTATAGCACGCACGCAAACACACATACACATAATTTTATATATAAAAGTATACATAACAGTGAAAAGTACAGGCAACAATAAATTCCATTTCAAATAATCAATGCTCACATTACACACACACACACACACACACACACACACACACACACACACACACACACACACACACACACACACACACACACACACACGTACTGATTTCTATCAGTCCACACACACACACACACACACACACACACACACACACACGCACACGCCCACATACACACACAGACACCAAGCAAAACATCCAACATTAAACATTAAAAAGATATGATGTTATCTTTTCCGCTGAAGTTTCAAAACAAAAGAAATGACAAAGAACACCTCAGCAAGTCTAAAGTATTATGATTCATGAATATGAATAAGGAATTTTTCTGCAGTCAACGACCGTATGTAAAAGAAAAATACTATGAACAATATGTTTTCACATGTTCTTAATAACTTTATACAGCTGGTTCTTGAAAGTTCGTAAAGAAGGTGCTGCTTTAATGTCTGCAGGAACTGTGTTCCATAATTTTGCACCAGAGTAGGAGAGGGACGTCTTGTAAATATCTAAGCGGGGCCTTGGTACTACCAGATTGTTCCCTGATGTTCGACTAGATCTGTGGGCAAGTGCGAACAAATTATAGAGATAGGCTGGTGAGTCTGAAAGTGTGATTTTGCGCATGAGTACCAACTTGTTATAAATGAATTGCTTCTCAAGTGGCAGGATATCCAGCAGCTTGAACTTGTAATCAGTATTAATGACTTGCATGGGCCTGTCAACGATTAATTTGATTGCCCGGCTGTGAAGCAAATTCATCCTTTTGAGATTAACATCACTGCTCCCATCCCAGACGGAGGAGGCATAATCCAAATGTGGCTGAATATGGGCACACTAAAACAAAACAAAACAAAATCCTTGTTGGTTCGTTAGTAAAATATCTTAATTTTGACAGTAAAAATAAGTTTTTTGATATTGTTTTACATACTTTGGTAATATGGCTTTGCCAACACAGGTTGTCACCAATGATGATTCCAAGCACTTGCTCAACAGACTGCCCATTCAAATAGAGCTGTAGGGGAGGCGGGTTCAGCTGATGATTTTGTCTAGTAGTAAATAACATATATTTGGTCTTAGTAGGTTTCGGAATCAATTGTTTTGACACCAAGTGGAAACATCATTCAGGCCGCTTTGTAGGGACTGGGTTATACAGGATGCATCTGACGATGACACGTCAAGAGTTCCACCATCAGCGAAAAGACTACAGATTACACGGGGGTCGGATATATGTAAGGGAAGATCGTTTATAAAAACTGAAAATAATAATGGACCGAGGACAGATGCTTGTGGTACTCCGTGCTCTATCACCCCTTCACGTGATTTTGTACCATTCACACGGACGTACTGTGTGTGCCCGATTAGATATGATGTAATGAAGGCAGGGGTGCCATCACTCAGCTGATAGGCAGCAAGTTGTTTAATTAAAAGATCATGGTTGACGAGATCAAAAGCTTTTGAAAGGTCCAAAAATACCGCTCCAGTCATTTGCCCATTATTCATAGCAGTTAACCATCTGTCAACCAGGTGAACCAAAGCTGTGTGACAAGAATGTCTCCTACGAAAACCAGACTGTAGTGGATGAATGAGTTTGTATTTATCTAAGAAATGTTGTACATGTGTGTGGATATGTCTTTCAATCGGTTTTGACGAAGTTGACAAGAGAGAAATGGATCTGAAATGGTTGGGTCATTTAAATCTTTTGTTTTAGGTAGCGGTATTACCTTTGCCGTTTTCAGACCAGACGGAAAATGTCCATGTTGTATGCAAAGGTTGTGGGTGTATGTTAGCGACTCTACGACGTATGGAAGAGCCATTTTAAAAACAGTGCTGCTAATTCCATCATGGCCAGAGGTACGTTTACTCTTCAATGAAGAAATGGATTTTCCCACTTCATAAACTGTTAAGAGCGGAAATGTTGCAAGACGCGTTAGGTGTTAATCTTTCAGCACAAAACCTTTTTAGCTTTTCTGAAACATCAGACGGTGGACCGGGAGACGTAAGATTCTGTAGCAGTGTAGTGGCGGTAAAGAGAAAATGCTGATTAAATGTATCAGCTGATATTTTAGTGCACTGTGCGGTATTTCTGGACGCCAAACAGAAACGATATCTTTTGTTGCTTTTCATGACATGGTAAAATTGAGACCTCTGAGTATTTCTAAATAAATATTTTATAAGTTTTCTTTGTTTTCGGTAAGCTACACAATCTTTGCTCCTTTATGATCAGAGAGAGAGAGAGAGAGAGAGAGAGAGAGAGAGAGAGAGAGAGAGAGAGAGAGAGAGAGAGAGAGAGAGAGAGAGAGAGAGAGAGAGAGAGAGAGAGAGAGAGAGAGAGAGAGAGAGAGAGAGAGAGAGAGAGAGAGAGAGAGAGTGCACTGGTAATCAGTGAGTTATTAGGGCTTAATGCCGAGCAGGCGAGTAAGGCCGTCTCACCGCGGTGCTGGGGTCAGTTGCATGAGTGAGTTTAGACCTGCGCCAGCCACTAATGAAGGTGCTCCGCTGTAGCGGAGCACCTTGCTTAGTGGCTAGCGCAGGACTAGGCTCACTCATAGCGAAACATCTTGCTTAGTGGCTGGACTAAGTTCACTCACACAATTATCCCTTGGTAAACACGAAAAATGTTTTTGTTGAGACTGAAAATGATAATAATTTTAACGACAGCGAAAACGATGATGATGATGATAATGGCGATGATGGTGTTCACTTCTACAGCGTAACCATTCAATACTGAACGATATAAGTACTCTGTTGGCTTGGGTTTTGGTGGAGAATGCAAAGAGACAATTAGCTCAGCACCATTTTCTATTTAAAGCATGAAGCGAAACAAGAAACAGTTATCTAGAACAAACTGCCCTTAAACCAAAAATAATCCTTATGGTCTGAGGTCACCGAAGTGCAGTAGGGGCACAAATAGGAAATTAGATAGACGAGACGGTTTAATGTACCGTTATCTAGACAGACATGGTGACTGCCAAGCGTGTAAAATGCAAAAAATAAAAAATAAAAAGTGAATCAATGAATCAATAAAACTTTATTTCACAACATTTGAGGCGCTGACATCGTCATCGACACAGCCATTTTACAATACGGCCGTTGCTAACAACTACGTTATCTACACAAAAGAAGATTCGTATTTTCCAACAAGGGAAGAAACACGCTTAGAAAGGACAAGTACAACTTGGCCTTTTAAGCGTGTTTCTTTCTTTGTTTGGGAACTTCTTTTCTTTTGATGTATAGTTTAGCAACAAAACAATAATCAACAGTATTGCTGGATCAAATTAAACAGTGAAATTATCTAGAGAGCCGGAATTATTTTTTTCAAAGGTGCACAAAGACAATCTGCCCCCGTAGCTTCTTGTGCGCCGGAAAGATCACCGACATAGCTATACATCAAAGTGCCAGGAAAGCCTTGTATTTTGCATTCTTCTTTTCAGTCTCTGACTAAATTCTTCGACAGCTTCCTCCGTAAATGGAACAGATTGGGATCGATTGCTGCCAGCAGGAGAGACAGATTCTAATGAGCCTCTGCACACTGCCTTGGCTAATGAAAATCTGTGCCGGCCTCTTTGCATTTCGAACTTGCTGGACTGATGGACTGATGTTTTCCCCATTTTTATTCTTGAACGCATCATGACATTACTCCCACCTACTTCTTGTACACAACCATAATATCGAACAGTTCTCACCCGTTGTACTGCCAGTTTGAGAAACTGCCTTCTGGTTGGCGTTATAGAATGCCCCTGGCTCGCAAGAATCTTTAAAAAAAAAATCATTGTGCCTAATGCAATAACCTTGCTGAACTCCATCATGTAACTATAGGGCCATATGACCAGTAATATTTTGAACATAGTAACTCTGCACAGTAACGTTTCATCGCAGTGAAGTTATGCAACATATTTGTCCATGGATGACAGTCACGTTTGTGTGCGTGTATCTGTATGTGCATTCGAGCGTGTGCGCGTGTGAGCATGTACAAGGTTATCATAATTTGCACGTATGTTTATTATTTTCATATGTCCTTATGCATGTTTTAATGTCGAAGCCGAAGGAAAATTTCCTTCTCATGGACAATAACGTGAATTGTATTGTATATAGCTAAAGGTCTACAGTCGGGGTCGACGGTCGGCCGCAGCTGGCCCGGGCTGCGGCCGACAGTAGGCCCGGAAACCTTTTGCCCACTGAGAGGACGTCTGGAACCTGACGATCATCATGCGATCAAAGGCATTCACCAGCACGGCAGAGGAAACCATCAAGACCGTAAAGGCTGGTTTTATTGGGAATTTCCCTTTTATTAGGTCCTAGGATGAGGCAGGTGTGTGATGCCGCGCATGAGCAAATAATCATCCCTATATTTAGGAGGAAGACAGAAGATGGTAGATGGATCGGCAGGCAGAAAATGAAAGGGAGGAGGACAGGTGGAGGGACAAAGAACGAGTGTGACATGAAAGGTTACGAACTTTACATGCACACACAGAGAGAAACGCAGTGTGCGCGCACCCCCCCACCCCCCCCCCCTCCCCCCCTCCACACTCTCTCTCTCTCTCTCTCTCTTCGACACTCCTCTCTCAATCCTCACCGTCCCTTAACCGCTATCTTAATCTCCATCGCAGGCTCAAAGGGTCTGCCCAACGCAGAATCACGTGACCAATCTGCATCTCATCTCCCATTCAACGACTGGCCAGAATGCTAGAGGATTCCCCCGTACTGTTTTAACTCTTCGTCTGACAGTAACGCTTTTTGTCGCGATGATTCCTTCAGGAATCGTCTCGACAAAAGGCAACACCGATAGCCAATGAGTTACATTTAAACAAAATACGTCGCTTCCCTGAGGTAGTTCGAGAAATAGAATGCCACAAAAAAAGAAATTGTCGCTGATTTTGAAACAATATCTTATTCAAACAATAAAATCCGTAGTAAACGCATCATTTCAAAATAACTTAATTCTCAAGTAAAATGACTGGGGGGGGGGGGGGGGGGAGGGGGAGGGGGGAGGAGGGGGGAGGAGGGGGGAGGAGGAGGGGGGGGGAATAGCTTTGACTTCCGGGTCACCACGCACAGGTCAATCTCTCCCCAGGATCGCATTTTCAGTTTCTAGGCGTACATATATGGGATGTTTGGGCAGGTCTGGGCTACCTCTATCTCCCCCCCCCCCCCTCCCCCCCCGTCTGATTGCGGGCAATTCGTCTCCTCTCTCAGGTTGGGACATTATTGAATTAGACCTGGTCATGATCACTGGCTGACTACAGTGTCCATGTAGTAATGATTTGTCATTAGCAACTCACTTGGTTACAGCGAGCACTCTTGCGTTGGTTTTTCAGTGCAGGCATCTGCTAGTTACGAGGTATGATCAAAAAGTAATGATAGTTGTGTCATAAAACCGAAACCTTTGGCCCAGTTTACTTAATATTTTCACATCTCAGTGAGGAAAGGTCTTCGTCCCCACGACGGAGGCAATGGGCCCGCGCACGGCTGTGCACGGGCCCACTGCCGCCGTCGTGGGCCCGAAGACGTATTGCTACTGGGGATGTAATTACGTACTACTAACCTTTACCGTTGACACAAAATTCCAGCCGGTAACTGCAGCTGTACCGACAGACCATAGGTCTTCCTACGCCACTGGTCTGTGTATACGGTGACTATCAGGCCGTTCGATTTTCATCCCTATTGTGCGCACACACTCCCAGGAGGGAACAATTATAAAGGAGATATTATAAGTTATTGGTTGCAAGGGTTTGCTACATGGACCCTTGTAGGCCTGAGGGAGGTCAAACGAATCATTGTACACCGAAGGCCGAAGGCCGAAGGCGGGGGCTGATGAGGATCTATGCCTCTTGAGGTTGGGTCGTGCTCACTATTATCCCGCCAGTCAAGGGGTTAATGGTAATTCTAAGCCTCTAACTCTGCATCGCTTTCACCGGAAATTGTGCAACGCCGTTTTGAAGAAATCAATCATCCCGGTAAAGCCGTGCAGTCAACAGATGATTGGTTCTCAAAATAAGACTAAAAAAGGAAATACGATTTGTGCACATAATCGGCATATGCCGGGATAAATTTTCTCCTCTGCACCTCCCATCTTTCATGAAAAAAACAAAGATTTTATGTGCGTGCAGGTTACATGACACAGTAAATCACCTCAGAGCAGTCATACCTATCGCTTAAAAAAAAATCCCTTGACTGCTACTGGCGATACCGTTCGGCAGAAACGACATGTAGTCTTGTAACGCACTTCCCAGTAAGCAACGCTCCTCGGGCCCACGACGGCTGTGCGCGGGCCCACTGCGGCCAAACTGATCTTGTTGCGAAAGACAGACATGGAAAGACAATGGCAAAGTCAAAGAACACACATGACAAAGGAAATGATCTTTTATTCTGTTAAAAAAATGTTCATTATCATTGTCATTGCCATTGTCACCTACGTCCCTCCGACGACGTTTTATGTCTAAACACCTGTGAAAAGACTAGCGGATGTGAGGTAGGGTTTCAGATCAGACCTGCTCCGAACAACGCTCGACCAAACCCATATTTGCATGTCACGTGGACTGCAAGACCAATCACGTTTCGCGTTGCATCTTTAAAAAAAATAATTATCGACAGATACAAATGCTGTTTATACCGCACGGAGAACGAACGATTTATGTATATATATATATATCCTATAAGCGAGTGGGATAATCAATGAGTGAATAGAGTTAGTGCACCCCACATGACCACCTGCAAAACACATAGCAGGCGTGGGGGACCGCCTTCAATACACAAGCCCGCGTGGTGGGCAGTAGGGTATGACTGATTAAACGTTACGCAACACTTGGTCGGGTCGGCCGGCTTGCATATGGCCGACGGGGTCGACCATTCTTACAGAAACCGTCCTTGATTACGATAGGGAGAGCGCATGCGCCGCATAGGGTTGCTGCTGAGCCGCGGTTTTACATGTCTTGGTATTCAGGAATAGGCCAGATGCTTGATGCATAAGCGCGACTCTGTCTGCTGAATCACGCAGATCATGGGATGGCTGACCCGCGGTCAAGTTACAATTTGCATCACTTTTCAAGTTGTTTAAATGTAATCGAAATAATCCCGATGGATACTGCACTACCTTCTCTTACACACCGAACGGCTGGGGCTAACTGTCTTGGTAACTACTGAAACGTTAACGGCCAAAGCCGCTGCCAGAGTACTGCGTGACCGAGTGCACTTCGTGAGCATCGATGGGGCGGGATGGAGACAGCCGCTGATCGACGGAGATCACAAAGATAACTTTTGTTTTTTATATGTACATCAGAATGTATGCGTCTATTCTGTTCGGTCGTCCTTGGCAAATACTAGCGCGACAGCTTAAATGGCACGCACTTCGTCTGTCCCTTTGCTGATTTAGTATACTTTGCATTGCTTTGAAACTTTTGCACCAAATATGGGCCAGGTGGCATTGCTGTCCGTGGTACTCGGTAGATATTCATTTAGTTCGTAAATTTACCGTTTTTTATTAGGCAATATTAGTCTTTATACATCAAGATATCGTGTCGGTCGTCATAGAAATAAATGATAAATGATATGGTGTGCTTTACAGCATAATTGTAAAATGTCATAACTAAGCTTGTACTTCAAAGACCCGGCAGTATAATCATATATTTTAATATTTATATCAGCTACTTACAGACATTTCTTTTTCTATGGCGGAACTTCCGCACTGAACCCAAGCTACAATTCGCAACACTTTTTAACCCACCGCTTCCCAACCACCACCCATCGTTGTGTAACCGTGCGTCACTACGTGTATTCGAAATGTTCCAGTGTATTACAAGCACTACAGCACGTGTACGCGAACTTTGTGAATTGCTTCATCACCTCTGTTGTACCCACTCATGCACACACAGATGCTAACGGGAGCACTTGATAAATAAAGTGCACTGTTTTCTTGTTAGCTGTACTATATTTTGTTTAGCTTGATAGTCTCACTTGCAAATTATTTAGATATATTTTCTTTCTTGTTATTCTTGTTGAATGCCTTATTTACTTAATGTTTTTCATGTGCCTGTTACCTAGGCAGGGTGCTCAGAGCCCTGAGCTGGCCAATGTCGCTTGGTCTTTCTCAGAGCCCTGACATTGACCAGTAGCGTTTTGTTCTGGTACCTAGTCAACGTGCTCAGAGCCCTGAGCTGGCCTTTGTAGCATGGTCTTTCTTAGAGCCCTGAGATTGACCAGTAGCGTTTCGTTCTGGTACCTAGTCAATGCAACGTGTTGCGAGCCTTGAGCTGGCCAATATCGCATGGTCTTTCTCCGGCAGAACCGTGAGATTGATCAGTAGTGTCCATCTACTACTTAGGCAACGTGCTCATAGCCCTGAGCTGGCCTATGTAGCTTGGTCTTTCTCAGAGCCCTGAGTCTGACCAGTAGCGTTTTATTCTGTTACCTAGGCTAGCGTGCTCAGAGCCCTGAGCTGGCCGCTTCGTCTTTCTCAGAGCCCTGAGATTGACCAGTAGCGTTTTGTTCTGTTACCTAGGCAGCGTACTCAGAGCCCTGAGATTGGCCAGTAGAGTTTTGTTCTGTTGCCTAGGCAGCGTGCTCACAGCCCTGAGATGGCCTATGTATCGCGGTCTTTCTCAGAGCCCTGAGTGACCAAACGCGTTCTGTTCTCTTAGCTTGGCAGCGTGCTCAGAGCCCTGAAATGTGACCCTCTCTCACAAAATCAGTCTTAACTCGCATTTTGGATGTTTTGACATATATACATTTCTGAAAACTACAATGATTGCTGATTACTGTGATATATGACTGTATGCTGTAGTGCAAAAATTGTAGAAGTTGTTAGTGTTTAAAGTTGTTAAAGCCTATGGCGGCCATTTTGAGAAAACAGCCTGAGAAGTTTCTGTGTGCAGCATAATTGGGGCCAAGGGCAGACTTTTAAAATCATTTTAAACCTATTTAATGTCATTTTTCATGATAAAGATTTTAGCCATACGATACTTTGGTGTATGTAGAATACATTTCTGCAAAAAAGTGAAAATGACCCAGATTGACCCCCACGTGTAGTGCTGATCGGCTCCATGCGAGTTAAGACTGGTTTCGTGAGAGAGGGTCACAAATGGCCTTTGTTGCCTGGTCTTTCTCCCTGCCCAGAGTCGGACTAGTATCAACCCTCCGAAAATGCTCAGAGCTGTCATGTTTCTTATTGGCTAATTTACTATAATATGCATATCATGTACGTAATGATTTATCGAATTGTATGACAGGTTGCTGGCTACCTATACCCGCCCTCCACCCCAGGTGACTCCTTAGTGGATGGCTTAGTTTCTTTACTAATATATATATATATATATATATATATATATATATATATATATATATATATATATATATATATATATATATATATATATATATATATATATATATATATATATATATATATATTTGTGTTCCTCCCTACGTCACACGACCAGTCACTTTAGCGCAAACCGTACCATGTGACCGTGATATAAAAACCCCTGTAGCGAAAAATGGCGGACGTTTTGTAGCCCTCTCGATGACGCATCTTGGATGCAAGTTTTGTTCTATAAAAGATCGCAAAACGTTCTAAAGTACAAAGTTACTTAGTGTTGTTCGAAACAACAAGCACACTCAGTACTGGAGACGGCAACGTCATGACATATTTTAAATTACGTCATAAGTCTATTATGTATAAATGTATATTCCTTTGACGTCAGTCATGTCTGGCGTGATCCAGGTCGCAAGATGTCTTCTTGATTTCTTTTACGGAAATAGTGGAGGAATGAAAACAAATACGTTATTGGTCGGAGGGGTTCGCTGCACGGACCCTTGTAGGCCTTCGGGAGGTCAAAGGAATCATTGTACCTCTCAGGCCTTTGGCCTTCAGGGTACAATGATTCCTTTGACCTCCCTCAGGCCTACAAAGGTCTGTGTAGCATACCCCTCCGACCAATAACTTATAATATATTTATATATATAATATATATATATATATATATATATATATATATATATATATATATATATATATATATATATATATATATATATATATATATATATATATATATATATGTGTGTGTGTGTGTGTGTGTGTGTGTGTGTGTGTGTGTGTGTGTGTGTGTGTGCATATAGATCTCGACCTGTATTAAACCTGTATACCTTTTGCAGAACTATGTCATGAAGTTTGCAGGCACTGTCAGATTACATGAAATGCATTCTGACTTCAACTATCAGTTACGTATAGAATGTATTGCTTTGAGTAGAAGTATTTACACACTCTTTGATTCTTGTAAACTTGTTCGTGTTAGTTGGGGCACGTTCACGTGTGCACTGAGTAAGCGCACTTTGAGCATTTTCACCCACCAAAAACTATTTTGACTTGACTTTGGAACTCTCTTCTTGTCTTGTCATATGAATGCCGCAATTAGTGCATGCTGTTATGTGAACGTGCCCCCTTACGCCCAAACATGTGACATCACACTGTGACATGTTATGCAACGCCGTCTGTTATGGACGTACAGACTTCTGTGTCTACTTTGTGTTGGACTACTTGACGTTAGGATACTGTAATAAATGTGAACGAAGCCACGCGAATGCCTTTTACGTTCCAAGTGCGGAATAAAACGCGATGCAAAGCGTAACGTGATTGGTCTTGCCAACCAAACGGGGCTTATTGTCCAGCCTTGCTACAGAATTTGCTGTCGAAATCCTGTGGGTGAGAAAAGGTGGGGGTAGGTCGTCGACCCTGGGATTCAGTGACAATTGATTACTTTTGGATAATAGGCAGTAACATGCAGGCTCTTGTTCTGTCAGCCGCCTACCCCAGTAGCAAAACGTCTTCGGGTCCACGAGGCCGTAGTGGGCCCGAGAGTTATTGCTTACCGGGTATTATAAAATGTCTGCAACACACCCTGGGCCGTTAGAGTCCGAAATAGCTCAGGCGGTTAAACGTCGGAGCAGGAGAGCGAAGGGAATCGCCGGGTCGTGGGTTCGAATCCCGTCCCGGCCCCGGCAGGTGGACTCACAATCCAGGGGGAAAAACGGATTTGTTCAATAGCATGTCCGTTGTAAGGTCCTGGTAAATCAAAGTGGCACAGCTGAAGTGCGCCTGAGTTGATCAGTGTTCAGGTCGTACTCCATAGGCAATAGATTTCCCTGTCCCCCATAACCCGCCCGTCAGGGCCGTCCATGATCACCTCGGTGCTGTGGACGTTAAACCCGAACTAACCAACCAACCTGGGCCGTTACGTGACTGTCTTTAAGGCGATTGCTACAGTGTCATGTATTATACATGTTGCTGAACCGCCCCAGACGCAAGTGAGAAAAGAACGCTTAGTAAAGAGAGCCAAAGTTCCTCAGGCCGTTGTGGGCCTGACCTGGCCCGCGCACGTTCGTGCGCGGACCAGCTCAGGTCCACGTCGGCCCGTGGACCTTTTGCGTTTAAACAAAGCCGGCTGAGCCATGGAACAAAAGTCGAAGAGATGATCTGTTTGATGATTCATAAGATGATGATGACGATGATGATACGTTTTTGGTGATAACAGAAAATGAGAGCATAGTTTTCATTATCAGCGGAAAATATGGGAGTTAGATCAGCCGTGGCTGCTCAAGTACCCTGGGGGATTTACTCAGCGAATGTGTAAGCCTTTAATGTATCTGTACTAAACTTGAGCTATCATGCTATAGCTCAGTCGAAATGTTTGTGATATGCTGCGCTTAGCCGGCATACGAGTCATAACTCATTCGAGACGTACTGCATCCGGATACGCGGCATAAAGCCGCGTATCTGAATGCAGCACTTCTCGGATATGGTAACTTCGAATGCTTGTGTCGCGAATTTGAAAAAAGGTCTGCATGGTTATCAATAATATGTTTACCGTTTGAGAAAATCTGAAGCTGGCTAGAGAGAAGGTTTCTGCATGATCTGGAAATTGTATAGAAGATATTTTTAATTTTAAAGGTTGACGACCACTCAACAATGTGCAAAATGTTCATCAGCCAGCAAATAAATCACACGCCAGACAAAATTGTCGCAGTCAAATGAAGCCAGTCTATGGATTAAACTGAAGATCGGTCACGACCCGACTTCGCCTCAGGAAGCGGGCCAATTGTTTGGAAAATCAGCAGATCGTGCGCGACCAATCAGCATGCCAAACACAAAAGACGGACCAAATCGGCACGCAACGACACAAAAAGAACGACCAATCAACATGCAGGTCACAGATCTGGCAGGTTATTACCAAGTGAATCCGGTTACTGCGCGCGATGTAGGGGCGCGATGAGTCCTCGGGACGACGTCGGCAGCAGATGGCACGCGCACGACTGTGCGCGGGACAACTGCGGCCAACGTTGGCCCGATGACCTATTGTGGACTGGGAAGTAGTCATCAAAATTACCGCAATAAACGTGATGTATTCAGAGTTGTGGGTGATATAGTCTAGCAGATGCCCTTCATAGACGATCAGCCGTTTACGAAATAGTGATTTTCTTCGTAGTAACAAAGGTTTGGGTATATCAAAATGAAGTCTAGTACGAATAAAAGCAGTGCACAGTCGTTTTAAACCGCCGGAGGGGATGGAGCCATTTTTCTGTAGCACATTTTGGTTCCAGTATGGCTGCAGACGAAACGAACCAGGACTGCGTAGCCATGTTCACTGGGGATCAGTAGTTTACACGGGCCTCATTGTTCCTGTATTTAATTCAGTGGCAGTATACACTATATGTTACTTAAAAAGGATTTCAATTTTATTTTTTAAGTATATTTCCACACTTAATTATATTAAGAGAAGAAACAATTACGTAAAAGCATGCCTTGAGCTCAAATATCGTTACTCAACAATAAGGTATCCCAAATCACGTGATCGTCAAGATGCACACGGACTCGCTGCCGTGAATTTCGGTGTGCCGACGAGTTTTTTTTTTCGATTTGTTTTATATAAGCCTGTTTGCTTCCCAAGAAAAGCGAACGTGCAAAGTCGCTTTGTGCATTTTTACGTCTTATTAAAGGTTTGTCACGTTTATTTCTATTCACTTTTCCATCGCTTTGCCCGTTTCATTTCGACACCACAGCACCAAAACAAAACGCAACCCACAAAAACAAACGCTATCTTCGAAACCGATGTCTGAAGTGTAACATGTTGCATGCTGTAAAAGAGAAAGAGTGCCACACCACTTGGTTTTAACTGTCAAGGATGAACAAAGTTTCGGAACTTGATTTATTATATATATTACTGTAACATTTAATTCAATCAGTTGCACTGGCAAGCTTTGTTGCGATGTGTGATCACTGTCAATGCAGTCTAACTTGATCACTGATGGTACAGTACATATACACTACACACTGAAAGAATACACACCACAATGTGAACACGCTTGGAAGTTATTGAAATGGTTTGTTTAAAATTAAACCCTATCTCGTTAGCAGTAGCCTACTGCACAAAAGAGGAACTGTATTTTGCAGCTGTGTAATTTGCAGTTTGTCTGCATATTGACATTTGAAGTTCGCTGCAAGGATTCTTAGCAGCTGGCATTAGCACTGACACTCATATATGTTGGGATTAAAACGAAAAAGAAAACGGAGAAAGGTGACACAGAGATGATTTAATAAATCAGTGAGTCAAGTGATCAAATGAATGATACATGTTTTATGATGAACAGCTGGTTTAAGGGGGTGGGGGAGGGGAGGGGGTGGGGGTGGGGGAGGGGGGTGGGAGGAGGAGGGACGTACTTTATAATGTACACGTATTATTTCTTTCGGTGTTTCCATCACCCACTCATAACATCATTGGGCTCGATGAGTTCTCATGTTTTATTTGAGTGATTTACAAAATACATGTACTTGCTGCTGTTATCTTATTTCCTTACTGGCTTTGACATTTCGCTGTAAGATTTACAGCCCCATACTTTAAGCCTGTCCCGCCTAACGCACACAGAGGTTGACTGTATAGGTAGCGTTTTGTTTGAGGTGGCAGTTGTGGCCTCATCTTTAAGTTTGGTGCCCCTGTGCATGTGGCCACCAGTACTATTTAAAGAACTGATGGCTGCATGTGCAGGCTAGTTCACCGTATCACAGCCTATTGTTTGAAGTGATCAGTGGTGGCATCATCCATGATGTCTGTGTGCATTTGGCCACTGGTACTGTTTACAAAGGTGCTGTTTATAGAACTACGTATGCATATTAGTTCTGTTATGGTTATCAGGTGTGGCCTTATCTCTAAGTTTTGGTGTTCTTGTGCATGAGGCCAACAGTACTTTTAACAGAACTGATAATAATAATAATAATAATAATAATAATAATAATAATAATAATAATAATAATAATAATAAAATGTATTTTTGTAAGGCGCCTGTACTTTCGATAGAAAATCTCTAGGCGCCGTAAAAATGACATACTAACATACATACACCTTGCATCCTACAACGCATATATATTCCCTAACATACACACTCACGCAACAAGATATACAAGGAAAATAAGCTTAGCACAGTGGAAACACCAACGTGCAACAAGAAATGTTTACACACACCAAAGATATGCGTGTACCATAAACTAATAATGGGCGATACACTAGGCAGCTGTCACTGACAACGATAAAAACGGTGAATGCACGTTTAAAGGAATAAATGCGTCTTTAAAGACTGCCGGAAACTATTTGCTGATTCAGCATATCTGATGGACTGTGGGAGTTTATTCCAAAAACATGGTCCTTGGTATGAGAAAGACTTAGTTCTCATAATCGGAAAGTGTAATATACTAATGGTCAAAACTTAAGGGCCACTTTTTATCGCAGACGAACCGACAACACCACACAAATAATGTAACAATACTTGTAGTCAGTACTTTGTTAATTTATTCAGTAACAATTACATTTAAGTTTTGAGTAAATCAAGCAATTGTAACAACAGCAGTACGTTAGAATGTTCACCCACCCCTCATTTGAAACGTCACACAAGACTGGTCCAGTCAGTAGCGAGTGTACCCACCGTTTACAACCAAGCATTCAATACAGCGTGAACGCATGGAATTCACCAGGGTTTGGAGAACATGTTGTGGGATCGCTTCCCACTCTTGATGCAGGAACTGAGTCAGCTGGGGGACGCCTTGAGGTGGGGGGTGGTTGTTGACTACACGTTGCCCCAGCACGTCCCAGAGGTGCTCGATGGGAGCCAGATCAGGTGAACGAGCTGGCCACTCCATCTTCATGATGCCCCGTTGCTCAAAGTACTCATCCACCACACGGGCGCGATTAGGTCGAGCGTTGTCGTCCTGCATAACAGCATTGTCGCCTATGGCTTGGAGAGCAGGCTGGATGAGGGGCTGCACAATCTCGCCACGACAGCGCAGTCCAGTCAGGGTGCCTCGGATGACGTGAAAGGGGGTCCTACCTTCCCTGCTGAAGCCTGCCCAGACCATGACTAAGCCTCCTCCGTAGCGATCCACCTCTTGGACGCATCCATCCGTGAATCGCTCGCCCTGGCGTCTCTAGACCCTCACCCTGCCGTCGTTGAAGGACACAGTGAACCGTGACTCATCAGTAAACAGAACCTGAGTCCACTGAAGTCTTTTCCACCTCACATGTTGACGACACCAGACAATCCGGGCTCTGCGATGAGCTGGAGTGAGGGGTATTCTCACTGCTGCTCTGCATGAAGCCAGGCCAATTTCGCGCAGACGTCGGCAGACTGTGATTCTGCTGACATTAACGTTTGCAGCTTGCAGCAGTTGACTTCGCAAAGTGGTTGACGTGACATTTCGGTCGCGAAGAGCCGCCACACAGAGGTATCTGTCCTCCCTTCTGCTGGTGCAGCGCGGGCGTCCTGAGCAGGGTCGTCGTTCTGCCCTTCCAGTTTCTTGGAACCGTGCCAGCAGCCTCTGGATCACTTAATGAGACACCCCAAGACGTCTCCCAACTTTTCGTCCGGAAATTCCATCCTGCAGCCATGCTAGCGCCCGGCCTTGATCTACAAGCGGTAGGCTTCGTTGTGGTGGCATGGTTAGGAAAGTGACAATGATGTCCCTACTGTACCGGTATATGTAGCGAAACAGAAGTGCTCAGTGTTCACGGACTGACCCTTTTAGCACGCGCGCCACGACTTTACTGAGTTTTTCCACCTGCCTGCCTTTGGTATGCTTGCCAATATCGCACAGCCTTTCACAAAAACTGGCGATGTTTCAAGTGCATTTGACACGTTCGTGAAATTGATGAATTGTTGTCTATTGTTCCCTGTACAGTGGACTGTCTAAGGTCAACTTTTAACCCATTTGGATCGAAAGAACATTGTATTTTATTAGCGTACTAGCGACGATAAACAATGACACAAAAAGTGGGGTGGCCATTAAGATTTGACCATTAGTATATAGTTTAATGTCTGCTGAGAAACGGAGCTGTCTTGAAAGAGTGTACAAATGAAGAAGCTTAGAAAGATAGACAGGGCCAGTAGAAGGAGACAGACAAGTATGACATATGGACAGAACTTTGTATTGTACTCTAGATGTGATAGGCAACGCAAGATGGGTGTGATTTGGTCTGACTTCTTTGCCTTGACAACAAGCCGTGCTGCTGAGTTCTGCACCCTCTGGAGCCGATCCAGAAGGTACAGAGGACAGCCACGCAGGAGTGCATTGCCGTAATCAGTCGGGACAAGACAAAGGAGCAGGCCAGCGTTTTAATGGCTTCTGGTGTGAGAAGATGCATGATGGAGCTAATGCGACGCAGTTCAATAAATGCAGACCTACAGGTATTCAAAACGTGTTGTTTTAGTGAGAGACTGCAATCAATGGTGACGCCAAGATTTCTCACCTGAGCAGAAAAACTAACTTCAGTATCTAGGATTGTGATAGACTGCGGTAAGGAGGAAGATATTCTGGTAGAGGAAACTAGCATGGCTTCTGTTTCATCTTCATTTAGTTTTAGTTTGATGGCTATCATCCATGTTCTAACATCAGAAACTGACTGTTGCACACACTAGATGATGGCATCGACCCGCTCAACATGGCCTGACTTGTACAACTGCGTGTCATCAGAGTACGCGTGGTGAGAAATAGGGCTTGCAACTATGACACCAGACAAGGGCTGCATATACATAATGAAGAGCAGAGGCCCGAGGACTGACTCTTGGGGTACTCCGAAACACAGAGGGGCTGCAACTGAAAGATGACCACAGACAGAACGTCTGTGACCGGTTAGACAAATGATTAATGACATGGGGTAGGGGGTGGGGGGAAGAATGACATCTATACAGTCATACAGGAGGGAAGTGGGCATGGGATCTAGTTCACAAGACTTGGGGGACAGTTTTCTTCAGAATCAAGCGAACCTCTTCATCAGTCACAGGTTAAATTTTGAGAATATCTGACCCTCAAAACACCTGTCAGCATACGAAGGGGCAACCTGGCATGGTTGCGCATGAATACCATCACGAATTAACTGCACTTTACTCAAGAAAAAGTCTGAGAAAAGACCGGGCAGCTCTGAGACTGGGTGAACACTTGGGAGTGGCGTGGACTTACTCTTACCCAACAGGCGGTTAGTTCATGTATGGCATACAACTCTTTGCTGGTGTTGCAAGCAGCAATTTTAAGGGAGACAAATGAGGTTTTCCCACTAAAAAACAAGTTTTGTAACAAAATTCTTGGCAGAACAAAACAGTTGCTTATGTACAGTAAGACGAGTTTTACGCCACTGCCTCTCGGCCTGGCGACGACAATGTTCTGCAGAGCGCAGTTCATTCGTGATGGCAGTGTACCATGGGGAAGGTGTTCTCCCAGTGTACGCTGAGTAGGCGGGGCGTGCTGGTCAAAGACAGAGCGAAGACAGGCATTGTAGCTGCTCCGCTTCGAGATCACAAACGGCTGACAAACAGTGAATGTCTGCAGTGAAGGATAAACGATCAATGGCACGGATGTTACGCACAGTTCTTGTAGCAGAAGGAGGGGGAGGTGCTAACACATTCAGCTCTGAAATGACACAGATGGTCAGAGGCAATAGCGTCAGTCACCAGGGCTGAACGCAAAAGGTCACTGTCGCACCTGGAAATGACCCAATCTAGTATGTGACCATACCTATGCGTCGGCACATTTACAGCTTGAGACACGTTGAACATGTGCAAAACATCCAAAAGCTTGGCTGTGTAAGTGTGGTCTGGACGATCAGTCGTAATGAAAGTTGAGATCGCCCAGTATGGCATCGCCCTTGCATGAGTTGCACATGTCCAACAAGTCTGGAAACTGATCAATAAACATACTGTGAGTCAGTTTATTTTTTCTATTTGGTAGAGGGCGATATATACAAAATATATCGACGGGTTTGCATGGGAGGCCGATCTTCACTTCCACAAATTTAAAAGATGAATTTTCAAATTGAAAAGACGACACGCACGTCAGATAGGGTCCGAGAGAGTCTCTGTAGATAACAGCTATACCGCCTCCACGAGAGGAGCTGCGGGGGAAAGACTTGGCATGATATCCCGGAGGGGCAAGATCCAGACACTTGGCTTCATCACCCCACGGTCTAAGCCAAGTCTCGGTGAGCAGCATAATGTCAGTGTTATTGTCTTTCATACATTTTTTTTTTAAATATCTCACAGCGTTTCTCCTGAGTTCCCACTGAACGTGACGAGTGAGTGTCCGCTTCTGCGTTTAACAGATTCACTGAGATCAGGAACTGTTGTAAGATTCCGAAAGTCAACTGAGCGGGGCACAGTGATCTTGGGTGAGAGACAATGATTGAAATTGGCCTACCATATTCAGTTTACGGCAACCGCCTCTGTGAGGCCGCTTCCTTCTGTTGCTGTTGGGGCAGGTGAGAGTAGGTGACCTGGAATGAATATCCAGTGAACGCAGCCATGTGCACACAAGGCTTCGCAGCGGAACAGAGTACCAATGTCCAACAAGGCATCTCTGCTATAGGCATAGTATTGACGAGGTCTAGCAGCGACTGTAGACACTCTTGCACTGGCACAGGAAGGCTTGACATCACGTACTGCAGCACCGCAGAGTCAGGCACTGCAATAATGCAGGGTACATGTGTACCAGTTTCAGTGGAGGCAGTGGAGCTGTAAGTAGAGATGAACTGAGGTGTAGATGCACCAGTGTTGACAGGGTGAAAACAGTCATGCACTGTAGCACCACTGTTGAACTGATGGCTGCATGTGCAGTGAGATTAACTGTATACATGAGATTTGTAGGTGGGCAGCTACAATACAGGCAGTCAATACAAGCCACTGTCTTAACCTCAAGTCTCTATATAGATTTTACAGTCCACTAATGCCAATCAGTATACAATTGTGCATGTCTTTTGTGGGTGTTCTGCAGTTTTGTGTGTGTATGTGGGGTGGGGTTGAAAGAGGGGCAGTATTGCACCTATTACCATGTATGTGTATGTTCTCATGTTGTATGCTGATGCGTATGTACAAAACCTACATTACAAACAAACATAAATAAATAAATAATTGAAAAAAAATAGTTATTTGGGTTTAACGCCGAGCAGGCAACTAAGGCCATCCCATGGCGGTTAAATAAATAAGATAAAGTAAGTCAAAGATACCTGGGACATATGAATGGTAAGTAAAGGATAGATTATGATCATGCACAGTACATTCTTTTGGTGGGTGTTCTGGGGTTGTGTGTGTGTAACTGGTGTGCAGTTGGGAGCGGACGGTATGGCACCTATTGCCATGTTTGTGTATGTTCTTATGTTGTATGCTTATGTGTATGTACAAAACCTACATTACAAAATAAATAAATAAATAAATAATTTAAATAAATAAAATAAAGTAAGTCAAAGGTACCTGGGACATATGCATGCTAAGTAAAGGATAGATTATGAACATGCACAGATGTGCATGTCTTCGGTGGGTGTTCTGCGGTTTTGTGTGTGTGTATGTGGGTAGGGGTTGGGAGCGGGCGGTATGGCACCTATTACGAACTCTATATAGGTATATTTTCTTGTTGTATGTTGATGTGTATGTACAAAACCTACATTACAAACAAGCAAAAATAAATAATAAAACTAAATAAATAAATAAAATAAAGTAAGTCAAAGATACCAGGGACATATGAATGCCAAGTAAAGGATAGATTGTGAACATGCACAGACGTGCATGTCTTTTGATGGGTGTTATGTGGTTTTGTGTGTGTATGTGGGGTGGGGAGCGGGTGGTATGACAACTATTACATGTATGTGTACATGTATGTTCTCATCTTGTATGCTGATGTGTATGTGCAAACATACATCAGAAACAAATAAATAAATAAATAAATAACTTAAATATAATAAATAAATAAATAAATAAATAAATAAATAAATAAATAAATAAATAAAATAAGTCCGAGATACCTGGCACCTATGAATATGCGTGCTAAGTAAAGGATAGATCATGAACATGCACAGATGTATGTATATTGAATTTTCTTTTCTGGTCTCTCCTTGGTGGCCACCACCATACCACTAGTGATCATATGCATCAAGGAATACCTTCCATCCATAATTAAAAGGATAACTGATAAATAATATGTAAGTAAATACATCAATGAATCAATAATAAATAAATAAATAAAACATGTAATATAATGGAGAGGGCTACTATCTTTATTGTGTCTCATGCAGTCCTGAAAGCTTGCTCATAAGAGTTCTTGTGAGTACTTGAGTACGAATTGGTTGAATGGGTTGCAAAAACAAAAACTTCTATATTTAGGTGTTCATGTGTATATGGTGATTTAGATGGAAACGGTTCGGAGATGGATTTCAGTCTGCCTGGCTTGTGCTTAAGACCAGACGGATAAGACCGTGCTTGACCAGTTAAAAATCCCATCTCCACTAATAAAAAAAAAACAGGTCTACACATAGAGCCGTTAGGCTGGAAACATACGAACAACATGCATGTTTTATCAAGACAAAAATTCTTCAGAATGTTGAAGATGGTCGGCAGACACAATGCAAGACATGCACGAAGCGAGTTTACTTTCAATATGCTTTCCTCCCACAAAAGACCGAGTTTTATGGGAAAGGCTGTTTTCCAGACCAGGAAAAATAACGTATATGACGTTGATAAGATCTACTTCAAAGTTCAAATCCAAAATAATCTCTGTCTCACTTCAGGAGCAAAGTAAACCTGCATCAACCGTGCGCGTCTGATTGACTTCTTTCAAAGGCATGTCGCTGTTCGCCATTTTGAAACTAGCGACGCGAATATGCTTACGGCATTAAAAATAATATTTTAAAAATTATTTTATAGTACATTTTTATGCATGTTTACTTGCTCATGCTTTTAATTTACTCACTGGAATAAACTTGTAAATTGTATGCTTGAAATTTTCAATGTTATGCACAAAAAAAATGTCTTGCACCTTATAAGGGCCGTGTACGAAGACTGGTTCCCTTACAGCGAACAAATAGCTTTCGAAAAACACTTCTACAAAAATGTATCCATTTTAAGGACAAATGTTGCTATGCATAAACCATATGGCATTGGTACTTTCGTTTCGTACCTGCAAATCATTGTTACTCTTTTGACGAACTACTTACCTCTGCAGAAATTACGTAATCTGCTAGACTAATAACACGGTAATATGCGACTATTGGCCAATGAGAGATCAGTGCACTTCGTGTTGTCTGTAGAGAAGTGCAAATCTCAAAACAAACTGCAATACGATTGCGACATTCTGCACCTGTAGCTGTCCCAATATCTAATCCTGTTTGTTAGTGCCGTTTGCAGGAGTGTTTGTGTGTGTGTGTGTGTGTGTGTGTGTGTGTGTGTGTGTGTGTGTGTGTGTGTGCGCGTGTGCGTGCGTGCGTGCGTGTGCGTGTGTGTGTGCGTGTGTGTGTGTATGTGTGTGTGTGTATGTGTGTGTGTGTGTGTGTGTGTGTGTGTGTGTGTGTGTGCATGCGCGCGCGAGTGTGTAAAATCTCAAGAAAACTCTTTTGCCATACGTCACTGTACGTGAGACAGCGGATACGTTGGTGTCAGTTGATCCACACATTTTATATACACGTTTCAAAACGTCTGTTTGGTACGCCGTGTGTTGGTGACTTCAATAAATCAAAACCCGCGTCAGAAACCCAACATTTCTTTAACCCTTTGGTTGTCGGAAGCGCTTTTTGTCGAGGCGATTCCTGCGGGAATCGCCTCGACAAAAAGCGCTGCCGACAGCCAAAGGGTTTAAAGCAACCTGCTCAACGCTGGCTTGGATTGCTAAAATTTGCCGGTACAACGGGGTATCAATGCTGTCCTGCCTGAATTAAGACATTTCTTCCCCTCATCCCACAGTCCGTGCGAGTAGGTTTACGTGCTGCCCCTTGTGCGTAACGGAAGCACTCTTCTACAAGGGAAAAGAAGAGCACAAAAGTCTTTCGTTTTACGACGTTCAAACTTATTAGCTAAGTTAGTCTTTCTGTCCAGCTTAATTGTAAGAAATTTATTGCGATATTTTTTTTTTTTTTTTTGCGAAATATTAACCTTTTATTTATAGTCTGGAACAGGTCTTTAACCTGCAGGAATCGCCGCGACTAAGAGCGCTAACGACAGCCAAAGGGTTAAGGTAAACATCTTTATTACGGTACTCTCGACAAAGTCATGAAATTTAGTTTCTGGGCTTTGTTTGTATTTATTTGAAGATGTGGATGAGATACGAACACCGAAACACCATTTTGGGTGAGCGCGCACACTATAGTTACCTTACGACGTAGGGGCTGACCATTCATCGCCTCTCCGTGCCGAGGATTTGAAATTCAAAACAAATCGAATAATGGACGAGTTTCATCCGTCATATCTAAGCCGTAGTTCGCATTGTGTGATGCATTGCTTGCAATAACACTGCAACCTTCCAACGCAACTGACCAGCTCACCAATTTGAAATTCACCTCCTATCCGCATGCAAGTACGAAATCCAGATCGCTCGAGCGTGATGGTTCAAGGATAGTGCCTGATTAGCGTGGCGCCTTTCAGGCGCCAAGCTAATCAGGCACTGCCCTTGAACTGTCGGACCATTCATCTCTGGAAACCGGCGTTAGGAATTGAAGGCAGCATAATAAGAAAATCGGGAATGGCCGCACAAACGAGCAGCTGGCACGACAGAAGAAATTGCCATCGCCGCCGCCGCATAGATGGAACACCCTGTCCCCTCCTATGCACGTGGAGCATGGATGCAAAAGTTGCTTTCGTGAAGATTAAATCCAGTATCATCATGAGCCCCTTCATAATTTATTGTACTGTATGCTGTCGCGCAAGGTTGTAGCTCCCCTGTTCAAAGGTACAAAGAAAATGTGGCCAACAGGAGATCCAGATTTTCATTGAGGGCGGGGGGCGGGGAGGGGCTTATGAAGATCTAGGCCTCTTGAAGATGCGTGGAGTTCTCTTCAGCAACTTTACTTGTATCTCCCCATTTTCGTCTCCATTTTGGTGGCTTTTGGGGCTTTTAAAACCCTTGTGTTAAGCCAGTGCTTAAAGCGCCTAATACTGAGAGCTCGATTTATTTTCTGCTTGAGCTTACACGTGTTTTGACCATTGCCATTTAGCAGTGATTACTGCCACTCGCTCTTTCATCTTAGATAATATGCGTAAACGTTACTACGCATGTTATAGTCGTATTTGAAACCTAGCCATTAATTTAACCGAGGAAAAAGCTCAAATACTTGTACAAATGAGCTTGGGATGTGTTTGCTCTTTCCAGGCGGGAAAGGGTCTAAAGAGGCTAGGGGCTAAACAAAATACTAATGAATGGACTTTCGGAAATATCAGAAATCAGAAGTAGGTCAAAATTTTGCGTTCATTGACGAAAACAGTGGATTAAGAGCCCGCACAAACATGCGATATCCCATCCGGGCTTTTAATCCATTGTTTGCGTCAGAAGACGCGCAATGTATGAACTACTTCTGATTTCCAAAACACCTCTATTGACAACCAACTCGTCATGCACGATAATCTGAAGATATCTCACACGTGATTAACCGAGTCAGTATTAAAGTACCATTACGCATAAATCTGAAGATACTTTTCAGCACCATTTGTGTTTATTATGCCTTGTCAACACACCTAATGAACTTTAACAGCAGTTTGGACACGCAGCAAAAGCACAAGCGTAATTGCAATTATTTAATCTGAGCTGCCTTTATCGGTTTAATTTTTTTAAAATTATTGTTTTAGCTGTTTCTCGCACAAATAGCGATGTATTTCAAGAATGTAGTGGAATCATTGTCAGATTACTTGACATAAAGACGACGTGTGCTGAACTTAATTCTCCTGTCTCTAAAAAAATCATAACTAGACCTGTGTGTAGCGTTTCCGTAACCATATGTTACAGAAGCGTGTCTTTGAACGGTTACGACGGTAGTGGGCCTTTAAACAGTCATGCACTCTCTACAATCAGGGCCTCAGATCCACGTCGGACATGGGACAATTGTCCGATAAAAAATCCAAATGTCCTATTAAATTTGCCTTCAATCTGTCAAATGTCTTATTGCTTTTTAATGAAGGCGGTCATTGTCCGATCGAAGCTGCGTAAAGGCCGGACATTGTTCGTTCATTTTAATAACTGCGTTACCCGTTACTGGCCGTCAGGCCTACATCGCGACATTCAACTTGAAAAAGGACTAGCCTAGTGCACTCGCCCTTTCCTCTTTGCGAAACCGATCGATAAAGGATAGGCTTAGTTAGTGCGTCTGCACCAGCAGTCGTAACCATGCACTGGTTGGTTGTCATGCGCAGAGTGGTTTCCCTTACACAGCTTTCGTTTTCGATACTCGCGAATCCGACTGGCGATGCCTCCGAAAAAGAAAATAAAAGCTGATTCAAAGCAGCAACAGCTGAAAAACTTCGGTTTTGGTAAAACCGTTAAAGATATGAGAGAAGAAACTAATGCATCCGACCA
This sequence comes from Semisulcospira habei, assembly GCA_036245525.1. Taxonomy (NCBI): domain Eukaryota; kingdom Metazoa; phylum Mollusca; class Gastropoda; family Semisulcospiridae; genus Semisulcospira; species Semisulcospira habei. The sequence goes on along the minus strand of BTPG01000005.1, from coordinate 90,979,701 downwards.
AACAAGCGCTTCTCAAGCGACAGAAGAAGAAAGAAGAGAGGTGAGAGATGTGATAGATCTAGATATGACCGGCGACGCTCCCGATCCACAGCCATCTACATCGTGTGATAATGCACAAACAAAACAGGCAGAACCAGCCGAAAAAGAAGAATCCACTACTACTAGAAAGTTTGTGCAAGCGTGGACACTTTCTTTTAAATGGTTACGTTATGAGAACGAAAAGATGTTTTGCACTGCATGTAACAATGGAAACATGAAAAATGCCTTCACAAGCGGATGCATCAATTTTCGCAAGTCGGCGCTTTCAGACCATGAAGTAACAAAAGAACACAGGGACAGCTTGAAAGTTCCTGCCCTTCAGAAAAACACTGAAGAGATAGCGATCCGCCTTCTATATCAATAATGATTTGATCCTCCCCATGGAACATCATTAACATTTTGAATTGGACAGTATTATCAGTATTATTTTTTGCTGCAATGTTATTTTTCAAAGGAAATTTGGGAAGAATTGATATTCAAGTTTGTATTTGTTAAATTTAATTTTTTTTTTCGTGTGTGTGTGTGTGTGTGTCTGTGAAATAACCAATGCTTTTAAATTATTTATTTTTTCTCATATATTCAATAAACATAAAAAATTTTGTGCACCAAAATGTCTTATTGATTCAATGGTTTGAGGACAAAAATGTCCTATTGGTTTTTCTCAGGCAGGACAAATGACCTATTGAACCAATGTTGTTCAGGACAAATGTCCTATTGAAGCCCTCGTGGATCTGAGGCCCTGTACAATGACCAATTTTCCGTTCTCCCTTGGGTGTCATTTAACACACGTGTGACCGCACCTACCATGGAGTGATAGACCGGTAGGGTCTGACTTTGACTTTGACTTTGACGAGCAATAAACTATCAGGCGCACACAAAGGAAATTATCACCGATGAACCAATAATTGCGTTGTGATTTACGTCAAGCACGCGCGCCCAACCACGTGACGTCAGTGCACAATACACAGCAGCAGATTCCACAACAATCCGTTTTATTCTTTGTGGAATAGAAACCGACCATGTCAGCTCAGGGGTAGCGTCAGATGAGCTCGTCGTTTAGATGCATGATATGCCTACTTGTTTCCGGGATCCAACACAATCCCTTCACTTCAGTCTTTGCTCTCGTAACCCGAAATAATTATTACCTTCAGTCTTCGGAACTCTGTGATCTGTAATCTTAGTCTACAAGAGGCTTAGATTCTCATGAGCCCCCTGCGACTGCAGGGACTCGCGAGAATCTATGCCTCTTGCAAGTGTAAGGATCTGGATGATGGACTTGGGGGCTGCACGAGTATAAGTGACTGCCGGGGCTAAACGAGGATTTGGATCACAGACCTGGACTTCTCTTCCTCAATGTGAGTGTGAACGCAGGAAATGCTTGCGCCACCCTAGTCGGCAAGAGGCATAGATTCACATGAGCCCCGCCAACTGCAGTCACCGCAGCTCATGTGAATCTATGTTTCCCCGCGGCCGAAAGGGTCTGGATCCTGGACTTGGACTTCTTCAAATCTTTTGCTTCATGAAGGGGTGCACAGTGTAGTTAGACCAATTCACGGAGACCCGCCGTCCATCACGGTGTCTAGACTGAGGGGATATTCACATTAAAGAGCTTTGAATGGTGTGCTTTCAGGCAGTTTCGGATGCCTTCCGTCAGAAAAAGTCAACCAGAAAATGATTGACTGGTAGATAGATGGACATATAAAGGTCACATTATTATTATTATTATTATTATTATTATTATTATTATTATTAATATTTTTTTGGAGAGGTGTCGTACAAAGAGGGAGTGGGTGGGTCGGGGTGTGGCGGTTGGGGGTGGGGATGTGGAGTGAGGGTCGGGGGTCGCAAACAAGAGGACGATGTTGAAGTTTTACAGAGAGGTGATGGTACACTAACACGCGAAGTTATTCACAAAGTTATTCAACTGCAAGAGGTATAGATCCTCATGAACCCCCGCAAAGGCAGGGGCTCATGAGGATCTATGCCTCTAGCTGAAACTACTTTATAACTATGTTCCTTTGACAACTCGGGTTCCTGGACGCCGAATTTACGATTCCGAAAGCAGTCTCCGTCCAATGGCGATACACCGTTAAGATCAGCGCCTTTTCTGTTGATTTTTCTGTCTGAATACGTGCGCCGGTCTGTGATTTTGGACCTAACGGCCAAGAACCGTGAGGTCCCAAATCACAGACCGGTACACACACACACACACACACACACACACACACACACACACACACACACACACACACACACACACACACACACACATACACAAATACACACACATCAAACCCTTGGTACATCCTTACATGCAAAATCATAAAGAATATTGTTATTCGAGTACTGTTGTCATCATAAATTAACGTGTCGCCGTGAAAATAAGGCTTGTGAAGATTATTATGCGTGAGATTGGATATTTGGGGACATTTTCGCATTTGTTATAGATGCCAGCCACCACAATGCATCATTTCCTCTGGTGGGATTGTCAATTACTTTAGAAAATTGGGGTGATTTTATTAACAACAGGTCGAGTTATTCGTGTACCGGTCTGTCATTTTGGACCTTACAGATGAAAACCGTAAGGTCAAAATCACAGGACGGCACACATATGCATACTCCCGTATGCTGCGAAAATGTGCACGGATGGATGGATGGATGGATGGATGGACGGATGGATGGGTGGATGGATGGATGGATGGATGGATGGATGGATGACGAACAGACGGATGGATGAATAGCTGAACGGTTGGACGGATGGACGGAAGGACAGACGGATGGATGGATGAATGGACGGACGGACGGACTTGCCATATACGGATAGACGGACGGACGGACAGATGAATGGATAGATGGATGAATGGGAAAAAAATGGATGCATGCAGGCGCGGGTCAGTTACCTCGAGGGGGGTGCGGGGGGTCCAACTTTTTGTTTGTGATCTTCAACCTGACATAAAAGGCCTGCCCGAAGCTAGACCTTGCTTTCAGGGGCCGAAAAATCGAAAAGCTGGGAGGGGGCGGTAGGGGTGGGGTAGGGGGGTGGGGGGGGGGGGAGGGAAGGCGCATGCGTGCTAAGACTCTCACCATTCGCACGGGAGAGAGGGGTGGGGGGTGGGGGTGGGGTTGCAAGCACCCAAAAAAGGGACTTTGTTATAGCATCCCTGGCATGCATGAAAAGACAGACGGTCGATGGATGGATGGAATTTCTTCCTTTGAAAAAAATGGTTGATTTGTTCTTTTTAGGCTGTCAGCTTTCAGACAGTTGAATGTCACATTTCGCGATTATGGTTTTTGTCTAACGTCAAAACTTAATTAACTCATTTAGCCCGATACACGTATTTCCCAAATTTTGGAGGCGTCACTATGCACCTGTTGCAGGAGATGGATCGACCATGATAATTTAAGGGTAGCGCCAGAGTAGCTTGGCGCCGACAGGCGCCAAGCTAGTCTGGCACTACCCTTGAATTATCATGGTCGACCCATCTCCTGCTGTAGTGCGTCAGGGCTGAATGGGTTAATAAACCGGCCATAGCCGAGAAAAAGTGAGAACCCATCCAAACTGCAAGAGACACAGAGCCTCCTGCGCCCCGGCACGTGCGGGGGCTCAAGAGAATCTGCGCCTCTTGCCGACACCCACTCCTGTGTCCATAGGTCAGTTGCGTTCATGCGTGAGATTAGTCCTGCGCCGCCAGCCACTAAGCAAGGTGCTCCGCTGTAGCGGAGCACCTTGCTTAGTGGCTAGCGCAGGACTAAGCTCACTCATGCAACTGTTCCTGTGGACAGCTGGGGCTCTTTGGAGTTGAACTGACAAAGATTTGAAAATCAGACTCTGCAGCCACTGGAAGGATGAGGGTTTATATGCTATTCTAGCTCGCCATTTTCGGTCAGGGATCAGAGCTGACAAATGTTTGGCAGCTGAATGTTATGGTAGGATATTAGGGTGTCGTATGGCAGCACGTCCAAAAGTTAATATGTGTGCTGGTTTGTGATTCTGGACCTTACCGCTTCCAGGCGTAATGTCCAAAATCACAGATCAGCACAACACAACTGGAAACTGAAAAAAAAAGTCTCGGGCATGGGAGGACATGAACTTCGAACACGTCAGTGTTAAAACCGCTTTCACTTGCTCTTGGTGACAGTAGGGAGATTTCTGAAGAATATTCTGGAATGCATTTCGACAGTAATATGATTATTTTCGCTAATAAAATGGGCCGCAGTGTCATGATTTGGGCTTTTCTCTCCAGAAATCATTTTGGACTCTTGACGTGTCGTTAATGAAAGAAACATAGAGAGGAAAAAATATGATAGCAGGAGAAGAGAGAGAGAGAGAGAGAGAGAGAGAGAGAGAGAGAGAGAGAGAGAGAGAGAGAGAGAGAGAGAGGAGAGAGAGAGAGAGAGAGAGAGAGAGATGAGATGATGATGATGATGATGATGGTGGTGGTGGTGGTGGTGGTGGTGGTGGTGGTGGTGGTGGTGGTGGTGGTGGTGGTGGTGATGATGATGATGATGATGATGATGGTGGTGATGGTGATGGTGATGATGATGATAAGCATGATCATGATCATGATGAAAAGTTTTATTTACAGGATAAAGTTTTAGGTGAAAAAACTCGGGTCTTAGATGGGTCTTACAAATCGTCCTGTTACAAAAAATGAACATTAAAAACAACGAGTAAAAGAAACACAATAAATAAAAAATAAAGATATAAACTGTGAGAGAGAGAGAGAGAGAGAGAGGAGAGAGAGAGAGAGAGAGGAGAGAGAGAGAGAGAGAGAGGAGAGAGAGAGAGAGAGAGAGATGATGATGATGATGATGATGATGATGATGATGATGATGATGAAACGCTTTTATGCAGGATAACAAGTTTTAGGCATAGCAATGCCTATCTTCCTAACTGTCCTGCTACTCTACACATATAAAAATACATCAGACGATACAGCAAAAGATACAACATATATAAGTAAAAAAAAATATCCCCCCTCCCCACCCTCAGAAAGAAAAGTAGAATTAAAAAATAAAGAATATATATAATATATAAAACAACGTAAATATTATATAATTATTTTTGTATAGCGCAGTTCTCCAGGAAACACTGGACTCACTGCGCATGCACAACAGCACACCCTCTCTCTCAGACACACGCACGATTATACACTACTTTAAACCACCCATCTTTTCCCAACACCTTACATTCACTTCCTCTAGGATCAGAAAAAAAGGCAGTCAACAGTTAGCTAAAGATGCGCTAAGTGTTAAATGCCCGACAGAAAGAAAAGTCTTTAAGTGAGCTTTGAACTGTGACAATGTGGGCAGATTGCGCATTTCAGTTGGCAGAGAGTTCCACACACTTTGGGCTAAAAAGGTGAAAGAACGCTCTGCGACAGTTTTCATGTTAAGCTTCGGGATTTTTAAAAGTTTTACACTAGAGGGACGGATATATATATATATTCTTTACTTTTAACAAAGGCGTCGCCCAAAGCCAAAAAATGCACTCAATCAGAGTAGCTCCAAGAGACATAATTTTCAATAAATTCTGAGAATGCTGTGCTAATGCCATGGAATTCCAGGCTGGTAAGCTTGCATTGTGTCATCAGGACATCAGCTGTCCTTTTGTGACTGCATCTTTTGAGCCTTCCACTTCAAAATTATGTCCCTTGAAGCTACTCTGATTGAGTGCAATTTTTGGCTTTGGGCGACGCCTTTGTTAAAAGTAAAGAATAATTGTACCACAAAATTGCCTAGGTGTTGCCTTTTCAAAATTAGTCTGTCTTCTTCCACTGTAACACCTCATAAAGTTTTAGGGATGCAATCCACTTTGTACTAGTGGTGCTACCGGTAAATTCTGGAGGCGGCTTCTAGTACATGCGTTGTGTTTGCAATTTTGGGTTACCTGATGAGACCCATCTTGGGTCGAAACCGGTCGTAGGCGGCAAAATCTTGAATCTATCCAGCAGGTCCAAGATCTGTTTGAGAATATTCATGCACTAGCCTCCCCTCTCGGGGGAGGACTGGATATTCTCCAGCGGGTTGCGGGGCGCCTGGGGGTAGTCCCTATTACCTTATGTAGTAGGTGTTCAGTGGAAGGCTCAAAAGATCTAATAAGCGATGCAGTCACAAAAGGACAGCTGATGTCCTGATGACACAATGCAAGCTTACCAGCCTGGAATTCCATGGCATTAGCACAGCATTCTCAGAATTTATTGAAAATTATATATATATATATAATAATAATAAATGGTTCTTGTATAGCGCAAAATCTTTTTGTGGCAAAAACTCATTGCGCTAACACACGCAGTCAAACATGACATAGACGATATGAAACATTACAAATAAATACAACAGGACCACGGATCTACGACAGAGGAAAAGCAAGCTGGAAGAAGTGAGTTTTCAACTGAGCTTTAAACTGAGGGAGAGTAGAGAGATTTCGAAGACTGACAGGCAGCGAGTTCCAAACTGAAGGTGCAATGAAGCTGAATGAGCGTTCACCAAAAGTTTTCAAGTTACGCTTCGGAGCCTTCAAACGTATATATACACACACACACACACACACACACACACACACACACACACACACACACACACACACACACACACACACACACACACACACACACACACACACACACACACACACACACAAACTGACATCAAGCTAAACATCGAACATTAAACATAAAAAAATTATGATGTTATGCTGCAAAAGAAATGACAAAGAACACCTCAGCAAGTCTAAAGTATTATGTATGATACATGAATATGAATAAGGAAATGTTTCTGCAGTCAATGACGGAATGTGAAGAAAACAAAAATTGAACAATATGTTTTCACATGTTCTTAATAAATTTATGCAGTAGGTACTTGAACGTTCGTAAAGAAGGTGCTGCTTTAATGTCTGCAGGAACTGTGTTTGATAATTTTGCATCAGAGTAGGAGAGGGACGTCTTGTAAATATCTAAGCGGGACCTTGGTAGTACCAAATTGTTCCCTGATGTTCGACTAGCTCTGTGGGCAAGTGCGAACAAATTAGAGAGATAGGCTGGTGAGTCTGAGAGGGTGATTTTACGCATAAGTACCAACTTATTATAAATGAACTGCTTGTCAAGTGGTAGGATATCCAGCAGCTTGAACTTGTAATCAGTACTAATGACTTGCATGGGTCTGTCAACGATTAATTTGATTGCCCGCCTGTGAAGCGAATTCATCCTTTTGAGATTAGCATCACTGCTCCCATCCCAAACTGAGGAGGCATAATCCAAATGTGGCTGAATATGGGCACAGTAAAAAAGTTTTTTTTCTGTTGGTTTGTTAGTAAAAAATCTTAATTTTGACAGTAAGAATAAGTTTTTTGATATTGTTTTACACACTTTGGTAATACATTATATCTTTACCAACACAGTTTGTCATCAATGACGATTCCAAGCACACGCTGTTCCTTGACTTGGTCAAAAGAGAGAGAGAGAGAGAGAGAGAGAGAGAGAGAGAGAGAGAGAGAGAGAGAGAGAGAGAGAGAGAGAGAGAGAGAGAGAGAGAGAGAGAGAGAGAGAGAGAGAGAGAGAGAGAGAGAGAGCAAAACAAAAGTCTGGCCGGAAAGACAAAACACTCTATAACTGTCCGTTGTTGTCTTTGGGGATGTCTAGGCGACTCCGACAGTCTAAGCCGCATCAGATTTAAAACATCTGCGGACCCGGAATTAGTTTGTTGTAAGCAGGCTAAGAGCGGAGAAAAATACTGCTCGTTTTGTTGTTACACCGAAAACTCTTTGTGTGCTGGTCTGTGATTTTGGACCTAACGGCTTCTAGCCGTAAGGTCCAAAACCACAGAGCAGTACGCATCTAAAAGAGGTCTGGCACGTGAGCTGCATGAGCTTGATGGATGTGGCCTAAGCAGATCCAATCAGACGCAATCAATATACATTTATGCACACAACAGGCAAATTAACTATTAGAGACGTGCTGCATCCGGATACGAGGCTCAAAGCCGCGTATCCGGATGCGGCACGCCTCGAATGTGTTAATAACAAAAAGAGACACAAATTTATTAATAAGTTGTTTTCGCAATTAATAACAAATAGTGTCGTAATTTAAAGGCAGTCCCAGTAGGAACACGCAAAGGCACTGCATGCTGTGGCTATGTAGCTAGTTCAACACTTCTCTTGCGCTATCATGATCATCTATATAGATCAGTATGCCCTAGCCTTGAACTATTGTGTTCAGTCCAAACCGTCTCCTACAAATGGTGCGTTTAAAAAAAGCAAAAAAAAAAAAAAGCAGCAAGCACCCAAACAAACAAACAAACAAACAAACAAACAAATAAACAAACAAACAAACAAACAAACCTGGCCTTTACATGACCTTATTGGAAAAAAATAAATCGTGATATCCACCATCCATCACGCAGTACACGTGCGAGAATGAGCATTATCGTATAACATCATCAGGGCCGCGGCATAGATTGAAAGGTCAGTCTCCCGAGCAACATGTCCTTGAAATGTACATCAACATAATATACTCTTACCAGTGTCATCTCTTCATGGGAATAGCGAATATCATTGACAATCTATTTCACGCAGAATCAACGCAAAGGGGATGTAGGGTAAAACTAGCCAAGCGAAACAAACAATACCTGACGACATGTTATACAAAAAAGCACAATCTGCGTCCATCGACAGTGAATGGGTTAATGATCTTTAATTCAGCGGAAGAGCATCATGCAGGCCTACATCAAATATACATTTATATACGTCCTTATCATCGTCATCTATGAATGGGAGTGATGGATTGAATATCGAGTACCATCCACAATCAATCTATTTCTTTTCCCAACCGAGTTCCGTAACACAAGCTCCATACATAGTTCTGCCGATGGGCAGAACTATGCGTGGAGCGTGCGTTACGGAAATCGGTTGGGAAAAGGAATTAAGCATGCGGTTCGCCGGAACCTGCATTAGTTCGACCTGACCACTGTAGACCCTGGGCCAGATGGACGTGAGCAATGGAAACAATGGCCCAGGTGAACATCACCACCGGCAGGTATGGACCAGGTGCAGGTGACCAAGGGGAGGTATAGACCAGGTGTAGCTGACCAAGTAGGGGTACAGACAAACGGTAGAGCTGACGGATCAAGTGCACACGAACACGGGGTTTGGGCTATAACTTTGTCCATTTTTGTTCATTTTTTTCATTAATTAAGCCCTTTGGCAAAACTGAAAGTTGTGCACTAAAGATTACTTTAGGTTCAGGAGATAAATCTACCATGGTAGTTCAAGGGTGGTGGCAGGATAGCTATACCTGGGCTGTTGTATATCGGGGCTGAATATTTAGCACGACGCATTACAGCAGGAGATGGATCAACCATGATAATTCAAGGGTAGTGCAATGGAAGTGCCAGATTAGCTTGGCGCCAGATGGTGCCAAGCAAATCGGGCCCTACCTTTTAATTGCCATGGTGATCCATCTCCTTCAACTGGTACATAGTCATTAGGTGACACCTCCAAAATTGCGGCCATGGGTTAAATGTGTTAATGTCTGTCGTACAAAAAACAAAACAAAACAAAACAAAAAAAATAGAAGAAGAAGAAAGAAATGAAATCTGGGTGAGACTAAACCAGTACAGACACGTTGTGTGTCCATACAGCCCTCCTGCCCATATACGAAAATATGCCTCTCAAAGTAAAATAACTCGCCTTGCAAGTCGCGAGAACACTGACCGACTCCCTGTCATGATAAATCTGGCAAGTAGGAGAAACTATTCAAGAACATGCACTTAACTTTCAAATGACTATACAGAAACACTAATGAGCAGAAACAAAGATTAACCTTTTGACTGTCGATAGCGGTTTTTGTGATTCCTGACGGAATCATCGCGACAAAAACCGCTACCGAGGGCCAAAGGGTTAATCAATAGCACAGGAAAGGCAAAAACAAGTCGCCAACAGCAGCAGCAACAACAGCAACAACAACAACAACCACAGTTCAAAGGGGATGCAAGAATAGTTTGGCGCCAATGATCTTTGATCAGAGCATTAAACCGCCATCTTCTAGACTTGTTTTGAACACAATAAGATCCTAATATAATCTGTTGTGATTGTAATATGATTTGTGCACGTCGAACTTGGTTTAGTATGCGATTCAAACTATGTTTCCTCTTCTTCGTCGACGTCGAACAGGATAAATTGACAGATCTAGATCTACACTGATATGAAAAGACGTTGTAAAATGTCTTTGCGAAAAATAATTCACTTTTTTTTCTAGAGCATCTACGACCAGTCGTTAAAAATATGAGAAATCGGATCATGCGGTTAAGTCTTCGAATAACATAGCATTTGGAAACACAACACGGCTAGCATCAAAATAAAAACGGTATAATTCGCTACGACCTATAGCAAAACAAAAATAGTTTTAATCGATGCAACTTACATTTCATTAACCCTTTGGATGTCGGTAGCATCGCGACAAAAACCCCTACCGACAGCCAAAGGGTTTACAAGAAAGCCAGTATCATTCGATAGGTTTACATTTAACAAAAATAGCATAATCGATGCGGCTTTTGTAAAAACAACAACAGCAACAACAACAAAAATAATAACAAAAAACAACAACAAACAAACAAACAAAAAACCCCGAAAAACACAAACAAACTAACAACAACAATACACATACAAAAAAAACTACTTACTCCCCCCCCCTCATTACCACCAAAAACAAAACAAAACAAAAAAACAACAACAAACAAACAAACAAACAAACAAACAAACAAACTACCAAACCATCTAACCCAAAAAAACAACAACAACAAACAAACAAACAAACAAACAAACAAATAAACAACAACAAAAAACCTAACAAACAACAACAACAATAAATAACAAAAAAACCAACAACAAACAAACAAAACAACAACAAACAATCAAACAAACAAACAAACAAACAATAAAAGAAAACAAAACCAACGACAGAATAATTTCCTGCAACATACATCCAAAACCAAAACGGCACGACTTACAGAGAAGTCTTCATGGATGATTTGAGACAGGTCAGGTGCATGAAAAAATAAATAGAGCGGATTTATCATGGCAGCTTATTAAACTTGTACGAGATTTCAATTAGCGATCAATATACCCAGTAGCATCAAAGGAACAATAACGACCATGACCAGTTCACTAACCGGGACACAACTCACAGCACCCAATGCAAGAGGCATAGACAGATTTAATTCCTTCCCTGCCGAGAAGAATTGACCTCCGCCTAACTGCAAGAGGCATAGATCCTCATGAGCCCCCGCGAATGCGGGGGCTCATGAGGATCTATGCCTCTTGCTGAGACCACGTTGTATCTACGTATTTATTTATTATTTATTTATTTTGAGGACCTGGGATCTTTGACGTTGTACAGAAAATGATATGGGTCGACCAAGCTAATCTGGCACTGCCCTTGAATTATCACAATCCTCGTCTGGCAGCGAAGAGATTAAGTAGTCAGGTAGAAACTGGTTGTTATGTGAATCTATTTTTCTGCGGTGCGAGAAATGACACACATAGATCCTCATAAGTCCCCGCAGTCGCGGGGACTCATGTGTTTCAGGCATTCAAATCTATCAGCACTGAGTTTGTGTCGGTTTCCAAATAAATAAAATACATAAATAAATCAGCGCATTAAATAGGCGCTTTACCCAATTGAATATCAGCTCAAAGCGCCGCCACGAACTAAACCCAACAAGCACGCTCCGCTTGAATCACGCGCATTCACTCAGACACTGTACATAAACACAGAACATTCACATGGTGCCAAGGGCAAGCGCAAGCGAGCTATTGAAGTTTTGGAAATTCAAATCGTTTCATATTTGAAATTTGATAAAAGTGGGCTGAAATTGATACCAAAGTCAGACAGGAGACATATTCAGCTTAGAGGAGTGAGCGCGGCTTGTTTGTACGCGGATCTGTGATCGCCTTAAGGTCCGTTTATACAGAGCACGAACGCGAACGCGAAAGCGAACGCGGTTTTTCGTCCTGGAATATTTTAGTCATTTGTAGAGGAACCGTTCAAATAGAGTGCCGGAACGCGAACGCGAACAATTTTTTGTTCGCGCGAACGACCGCCTTGATTGCCCCCAAAGCGAATTTTCTCAGAAGGTCGCGCGGCTTTTTTGCTATCAACCAATCAGCAGGTACTTCCCTTGCATCATTTCCACAAATAGAAACTTGTATGCCTGACCTGACAATGGACAAGACAGAAGCCATGATTCTTGAAATTGAGAAGAATCATGTACTGTATGACAAAGCAGACAAAGATTACAAGACATCACGAAAAAAAGAGACATGGAAAGCAATTGGACAGAGAGTCGGACTGACAGGTATGTGATTGAAATTAATTTTATTTTACCTGTGTCAACAATGTTATGGAACTGTAAAAAAGAATGATGTCTGCACGACTTTATTAATTAAACACGTTTTAACTTTCATGTCAGCAGTCTTCATAATGACACCATTTTAGCTCTGTTATGCGTACAAATACAGTACTATGATCTCCTCCGTGTCTGACTCTACCTGCGCCATGATTCCAAATGACCAAATTTTATCTCTCACAGCAAGAAACAGACGAGCCGCCTCGAAAGCCGTCGACGGTTTTTCGCGTTCGGGTTCGTGCTCTATTTGAATGGCAAAACTGCTCAAAAGTCGCGTTCGCGTTCGTGTTCGCGTTGGACGCGTTCGCGTTCGCGCTCTGTATAAACGGACCTTTACAGTTCATAGCGGTACTAAACTACTCATTCAAGGCGCCTCGCATCAAGGATATGGTCGAAGTAATTTTCAATAGCCAGTAACTGCCTGTCATATTCCTAATGGACGTGTTTGAGCTATGTTTAGCCTCATGCACAAATCTCGCTGCAGTGCAAAGGGCCAGTTAGTTGGATGGCTGTTACTGGCTCGGACATCTTGCAACTGGCAGATACTGTCTAGCAACTGCTTGGAATCAAAGGGATAATGCAAACGTCTGGATAATATCTAGGTTGACCCATTCAGCCCTGACGCACTACAGCAGGAGATGGGTCGACCATGATAATTCAAGGGTAGTACCAGATTAGCTTGGCGCCTGTCAGCGCCAAGCTAATATGGAATTACCCTTGAATTATCATGGTCGATCCGTCTCCTGCAAAAGATGCATAGTCGTTAGATGACGCCTCCAAAATTGGGAAAATACGGCTTTCGGGCTGAATGAGTTAAAACCAGATTTATGTGTTGAAGGTATTCCCAGAACACGTTAAATAGCTTTGAACAAAACAAAAATCGGCTGATTGAATTAATTAGAATAAGCAACACGAAACGCTGAATGTGTTGTAGGTGTATAAAACACGTTGAAATTTAATGAGTATATTCGGATTAGTTTCCTGTCTAAATCTTCTGCTTTTGCTTTCAGAGACAAAATTGAATTGATTTCGTGAGAGCAACATTGCCAGCGTAATCGCGAAAGCTTTCATGTTTTATCTCAGGGTGTTTGGCAGGACAAAAAGGGGGGAAAAATATTTGACTTCGAAAGCCAAACTGCTGGAGAAAGACAAAAAGACTATAAGGATTTTTTTTAAAAGCAAGATTTTCATTGTTTTACAATGAAAATCTCACTTCTTAACAAAAATGGACATGCTGCCTTTTGCCTTCGTAGAGCGGCAAATTAACTTTTCCCGGCACAAAGTCGCAGAAGATGGATCGACAATCAAGTCAAACCGGAACGACGATAAGAAAGAGGATTGATCATAATGCCTGAACTCATTCAAGGTGCCCCGCGTCAATAGCTGCGAAAGTGTCTTATAGCGTTGCCGGCGGCAATGCTATACGACGCTTCCGCAGCTATTGATGCGGGGCGCCTTGAATGAGTAGCTTAGTACCGCTATGACGGAAGGCGATCACAGATCCGCGCACAAGTCTCCTGTCTGAGTAGAAAGAGCGATGGAGTGATTGCAAAGTGCAACAAAATGACCGACGGCGTGTTAACGCTTTTAAGGCCGACGCACTCCAGCGCGAGATGGCTCGCCCACGATAATTCAAGCCATCTCCTCAGTGCAGGTGGTACACATTGATTACACACCTTCAAAATTTATGGGCAATGCGGCCGGTGTGTTAAATGGGTTAAAAACGCCTGCTGCAGGCAACAATACAAGGCTTAATGTCTCATTTATAGATATTCTTAGTATGTCTTACAATAATCCTGCAGAAAATGGGTATTAACTTTTACGACATACAAACTTCGTAAATCAATTACGAAGTTTGAATGTCGTAAAATGAAAGACTTTTCTGTTCTTTTTCTCCGTATGTAGAAGAGTAGCCGCCGACACGCAAAGGGGCAAAAGAAAAACCTCTGATAAATGTGACCCGCCACCACAAAATGAGTCTTAAGTCACTTTTTGGACATTTTGAGATATTGATATCAGCAGAAACTAGAAAGAAAACCCTTTTCAATGGTGCCAATAACATGTGAATCGGACGATTGGTCACCGAGTTATGGTTTATAGAAACTGGGGACCCCACACATGTACCCGACCACGCCACCCGACAATTTTCAAAATGAGTCTAAAGTCACTTTTTGGACATGTTGAGATATTGAATATCAGCAGAAACTAGAAAGAAAACCCTTTTTAATGGTGCAAATAACATGTGAATCGGACGATTGGTCACCGAGTTATGGTTTTTAGAAACTGGGGACCCCACACATGTACCCGACTATGCCACCCGACAATTTTCACGAATAGCGGGAAATCGGGTCAGGGACATTACGACTCATTTCGTGGTGGCGGGTCACAAATGTGTCTGCTCAAATGGCTTGTCAAAAGAAGGGTAGAGAAATCTTAGTGTTGAGAAGATTGCTGTTACAGAGGCAGAGTCAATTGCCCAAACAATTAAAGTCATTGCGAGGAGGGTGGGCGGTGTGGATGGGAGGATGGAAGGCTTTGAAACATTTAACCCCTTCACTACCGAGAAAAGTAAACACGATCGAGCTGCAAGAGGCATAGATTCTCATGAGCCCCCGCAGTCGCGGGGGCTCATGAAGACATATGCCTCTTGCTGAAACCAATTTATATCCATGTTTCTTGGACGGTCAGTTTTGGCTTTTGGTCAATGAATGAACAAAAATGCTCGAAACAAAATGTACGTACAATGGCAGGGAAGGGGTTTGAGGCTTTTACGCCGAAAAAGAAAAGAGCCGTTTCAGAATGCTAGAAAATACATACCTTTACTTCCGGTGCAGTGAAGCGCATCCTCTGCTCAGCAACGAGGTCTTGACTCACTCAGTCTCTGCACAGTCCACTGTCGATATTTCTTTCCAGTTTTGTTGTTCATTGTTGCTGCAACCTTTGTCTGCCCTGTAAACCCTAACCGCTGCTTAGAATCGGCAGCAATGTTGAAAACTAACCAACAAGCAAAGTAACGCGCTTAAAACGACTGAGACAAACATGTAAAGTTTTTCTTAGGCCTTTTAAGCGTGTTTCTTTTTTTCTTTGTTGTTTCTTGGCATTGTACACGATTGGCAGTCAGTCACCTGCTTGGTCTGGAATCGGCAGCAATCTAGCTGGGAAGCTCCTAGACGGCTTCACGCGGCTAGACTGACGGGAGAGAAACCCTGCGAGTCAGTGGCGGTTATGCTAGTGCCAAAGTGGCTGTGATTTCAGTGTCAAAGACAGGCCTGCCTGTTTACCGCCGGTGACAGACACGCTGCCGTTAAGTCTCTGTGACGGTGGCTTCTCACTCCCGTGGACTGCAAATTGAAGGAACTCGACCGGGATCAAACGCAGAGAGTTGTACCTTTAACTCATTCAACTCCGACACGCCACGGCAAGACATGGATCGAGCGTGATAGTTCAAGGGTTGTGCCAGAATAGCCCATAGGCGCCAAGCTATTCTGGCACAACCCTTAAACAATCACGCTCGATCTGTTTCCAGAAGTGTAATACAGTCTTCAGGGGGTCAATTTCAAAATCTGCGGATTTCGGTCCTAGAGCAGAATGTGTTAACCTGCAGTGCCAGTACCAGTGCCGGGAAAAAACAGAACATGCCCCAACTGCAAGAGGTATAATGCGGGGGCTCATGAGGATCTATGCCTCTTGATGACACCACTTTCAATCCATGTTGTTGGGAGAGATTTTAAAAAAAAATTTAATTAAAAAAAAAAGTTCATTTAACGAAGATTGCATAAACGCAGTCTCCGTCAGATGACACTGAACGGGGTAAGTTGCTTGATTCCTACAGATGATAGATCCTTGTTAATGAATACTCACAAACCAGATAGGTGAGGCTAGCGCTGGTAGAATAGTACACATACCAAGGGGAATTACTCAGTGATGTACAAGGACGTATATGATCGTCTTCTTATTTACCCGCATTTTTTTTTTTTTTTTTGGAGGTCTGGCTTTGGGTGCCAGATAGGAGGCGGCAGGGGTTCTAACCGGTTTTTTTTTTTCTTCTGTCCAGCGCGAAGTAATTCCCCTTAATGGAATTTCACAGTTTGGTCCGGACTGAAGAGTTGTGCAGGACATAGGTTCATACATTAGGACAGTCACTCGACAGCTGTCAGCCCATCGCTCATGGCACGCAGAGGGCGCTGCCGATAGAACAGAGATAAATCAGTAATATCATTCTTCATCCACTTGAACTATTTAAAACCTTCAGTGTCAATGATCGCAGACTGCCTTTCTCAATTTAATTAAAAAAAAAAAAATATCAGAGCAGCAGTCCAAGGAACATGGGTGATGGATACAAACTGGTGTCAGCAAGAGTCATAGATCCTCATGAGCCCCCGCAAGTGCGGGGGCTCATGAGGATCTATGACTCTTGCAGTTGAACGGTTTTCAGGTTTTCTCGGCAATGAAGGAGTTAACTGACATTTATTTTTCTATCCTGTCAGAACAGGGCGATCACCACTTCGTCCACGAAGGATTGATGGCCCTGTTTGAGT
This sequence comes from Semisulcospira habei, assembly GCA_036245525.1. Classification (NCBI taxonomy): domain Eukaryota; kingdom Metazoa; phylum Mollusca; class Gastropoda; family Semisulcospiridae; genus Semisulcospira; species Semisulcospira habei. Next base: position 90,962,722 of record BTPG01000005.1, on the reverse strand, counting down.
AGCAGGATGCAATGTTTCATAGATCTAATGGCTGTCTCAGAGAAAGCAGCTGACCACAGAAGATGAACGACTGAAACTTACATCGAAACCAAAAGTGACAAATGTGTTTGCGAGAGTCTAATGCAGAGCAACGAAATGATTCATTTGTATTATTCCGCCGGACCCCCCCCCAACAAAAAAAAAAAAAAAAAAAAAAAAAAAAAAAAAAAAAAAAAAAACAAAGAAAAAAAACCAAACCCAACAACAAAAACAACAACAACAAACCAAACAAACAAAAAAAAAAACAAATAAAAAACCAAACAAACAAAAACAAACAAACGAAAAAAAAAAACCCCAGCAAAACAAACAAAGAAAGGAAGAAACAAACAATCAAGCAAGCAAACAAACAAACGAACAATCAAACAAAAAAAAAACCCAAACAAAATCAAATCCTGATCCTGAAACAAACAAACAAACAAACAAACAAACCAACCTTCACTGGCAGAACGAATCGAATGAATTAAATCTAACGCGCAAGAGGCATAGATTCTCATGAGACCCCTCAGCTGGCGGGTCTCATAAGAATCTAAGTCTCTTGCTCGCCCTTTACCATCCATGTACCTCAAGACAGGTTATCCAGGAGGTGAATATGTGGTTGTGCCGACGGTTCTAGATGGATTATTTCTGACCACTGTCAGTCACGGGGTTAGTTTAACTCATTCAAGGCGCCCCGCATCAACAGCGCATATATTTCGCAGCTATTGATGCGGGACGCCGGCGCCTTCAACGAGTTGCGACTATAACCTTCACTAGTACCTTGGGTTCAAAGTGTGTTAAACACATGAAGTTAGTTAAAAGCAAAGCGTGTCTATTTTAAGTGCTGACATGTTCACGGTAACCTACACACTTAATTCACTGTGCCCGAGTTACGAAATACCCACATTTTGGAGTTATCCTCTGAGGACCGCATTATATTTCAGGAGACAGATCGACCGTGATAGTTCAAGGATGGTGGCAGAATAGCTTGGCGCCTATAGGCGCCAAGCTATTCTGCCACCACCCTTGAACTATCATGGTCGATCCATATCTTGCTGTGGTGTGTCGCGGGCAGAATGAGTTAATATGCACAAGTATCTCGCACCGAAATCGGCCGCTCTTAGTCAAAAACAGCAACAGCCGCTATTTTTCACCTGTAGACGAACAATATTTGTCAAAGCGATGCAATCAGTCCGTTCAGCTAGTTGCAGAGGCGTTTAGAAAGAGCAAAGGGATACATCAATGAGATTCCATAGATCAGTATATGCACTCAGCACTACCGTTATGTGGCAAAAACCAGTATGTCTATTTTTGAGAAAAGCGAGATTTTCATTGTATAACAATGAAAATCTCGCTTTCCTCAAACTGCACATACTCGCTTTTGTCATACAACGCAGTGCTGCATTACTCATTTTCTCATATCTCCACATCAGCAGCAGCTGTGACCGAATAACAAGTTACATCCTATCGTCCATTTAATTACGTATTGGACTGTTAAGTTTTAGTAGAAATGCGAATCACTTTCACACTTAATAATGCCCTCTTCCACTTAAAGTGACCTGCTTACTATCGTCCATTTAATTACGTATTGGACTGTTAGGTATTAGTAGAAATGCGTATCACTTTCACACTTAATAATGCCCTCTCCCACTTAAAGTGACCTGCTTACTATCGTCCGTTTAATTACGTATTGGACTGTTAGGTATTAGTAGAAATGCGTATCACTTTCACACTTAATAATGCCCTCTCCCACTTAAAGTGACCTGCTTACTATCGTCCGTTTAATTACGTATTGGACTGTTAGGTATTAGTAGAAATGCGTATCACTTTCACACTTAATAATGCCCTCTCCCACTTAAAGTGACCTGCTTACTATCGTCCGTTTAATTACGTATTGGACTGTTAGGTATTAGTAGAAATGCGTATCACTTTCACACTTAATAATGCCCTCTCCCACTGAAAGTGACCTGTTTCAAGGCGAGCTTTGAATGCTAAAATTCTTAACCCGTTCCGTTCCCGTTGACGGAAACTGTATGTATTCCTGCCGTCTTCGTCAGTTCAACACAGACCAACCCCAGCTGTCCTAGGAAAATGGATTCAAAGTGGTGTCAGTAAGAGGTATAGATCCTCATGAGCCCCCGCGACTGCGGGGGCTCATGAGGATCTATACCTCTTGCAGTTGGGTGTGTTCAAATTTTCTCGGCACTGCACAGGGGAATGTTGTTATAATTAATACCCGACGTGCTCGCTGCCTACTGCGTTTCTACCTATAATTCTTTTCACAAAATATGTGAGTAGGTATACATAACAGAAGTTTGTTTTTTTATGAAGGGATTACTGTACTTCGCTAATATCAAACTTCGGATATAACAGCAATCAACGTTTGGGTACTTCACTGTATAAAGTCGCTCTGTCGACCCATTTTTCTGGTTTCTTTGGCTCTGTGGTAACTACTATTGGAATATATACTAACGAGCAAAAGAAATGCGACAATTTCGGAACCGTCGGAAACACTGGTTCCGAAAATGTCGCATTTCTTTTGCTCGTCAGTGTAGGATTCACACGGGCAACGAAAAATAATTAGGGGGAAAATAACTAGTTCACTGGAGGCATATGAAATGGAAAAAAACACAGACAGTTCCTCTTTCAACCCTTTCCACTGAAGCATGTACAATCACCAAACACGAAATCGTACACATCCCTTGAGCTTTACTGGTCAATCCATCGCCGGTAAACGGAGGTAAGCTGTCCAGGTCGAGCCATCTCCCACATCTGGAGCGGAAAGTGAAAAAAAAAAAAAAAAAGCTCGATAATTGGACGGGACGACAATGCTGGTTTTCAGATCGTCTGCGACGTCAGTGTGCTAATGACGCGAGTGAACTCCCTTGGGACTTCTCACAGTTCGATCGAACCAGTGCTTCAAAAGAAGACTGGAAGAGCTGCTATGATGAAGATTGGAAGCTTGGGCAGCAAGAGACACAGATTATCACGAGCCCCTTGTGACTCATAAAAACCTGTCTCTGACAAATGGAAATGAATGGATAGCGACTTTTTCCAGTTCCGTTTGTGGAGGCGGCAATGAGCCATCAGTGCCAAGAGGTATAGATTCACATAAACCCCTACTAAAGCAGGGGTTCATGTGAATCTATGAAACTTGGAAGTTACAGGGTGGAAGATGGGCTACATGAGAATCTATGCCATTTTGCAGACTGGAAGATTTAGACCATGTGCGAGGTCTGTCGAACACTTCAAATTCACACAACTCGCTTTGTTTCTATATATCAACTGGATGCTCTCTTGGTCAGCAAGAGGCGTAGATTTTCATGAGCCCCTGCGACTACAGGGGCTCATGAGAAGCTATGCCACTTGCAGACTGAAAAGGATTTGGACACGACTATGAGTTATGACGTCTAAGAATGCCGACAGCACACAGACCTAATTTTAAGACAACAGTCTGTCAGCTTTATAGACAGTGTCATTTGCGGCTTTCGTGACCGTTGTGGCCGTCTGGCCATTAAAGTGAAACTATTTAAAGGCGAAGGTGCACATTTTGTGCCTTTATGTTTGAATAATTTCTTTTCCTGTTTCCTGTTTACCCCTTCTTCTTTCTTTCTTTCTTTTGTTGTTGTAGGATTTGTGGGTGGGGGTGGGGATTGGAGTGTTGTTGTAGGATTTGTGGGTGGGGGTGGGGATTGGAGTGTTGTTGTAGGATTTGTGGGTGGGGGTGGGGATTGGAGTGTTGTTGTAGGATTTGTGGGTGGGGGTGGGAATTGGAGTGGTTTATGTTATGGCGAAACATTTAATTGTATTTAGACCTTGACACTTGAGGTTTTCAGCTTTCAGTTAGTTAGTTAGTTGGTTGGTTGGGTTTAACGCCGAGTAGGCGACTAAGGCCATGTCACGGCAGTCCAGCTTTGAGTGGTTTTATCTATAGGTAATAGTTAAAGGGGACATAAAGTCAACAACACTTACCACAACACAGTAGACCAGCGGACAGATTCGGTTCAACCACAATAAGGTACTGAAAAAATAGTTGTGACGCCACCTGCACCAATCCCAACACTAAAATATAGTATAGAGTGATGTATGTGACGTAACAAATATTTTGTAATGTTCCCGTTCTAGCCGAACTACCTACTGCTCCGATATAAAATAATAATAATAATAATAATAATAATAATAATAATAATAATAATAAATAAATAAATAAATAACTTTCTGCTAGCTGACTATTTACACTCCTTTAAATTAAGTCGATTTTAGAGATAGGTCCATTACTGCATTATGAGTCCTCTGCTTTTTTAACTTTCAGCTATAAATAGATTCTTTATTTTGTGCTATTTTCCCCTTGGTCTCCCTCCATGATATAAATAATAAACGTTGTGGCGCAAAATAGCAAAACCAGATGAGCGAATCTGATTTCAGCTATTTTTGTGCGGTGTTAATGGCGAGTTCAGCGGGGAAATTCCCAGTGCTCCAAAGACCATCGGGCCGTCGTCGACCGGGGTTGGCCCGCGCACGGTTGTGTGCAGGCCAACAGGGGTCGACGTCGGCCCGAGGACCTTTTGCGCATTGTTTTGCTGTGACTTATGCATTCAGTTTTCCTTCTGCTTTATAGTTCCGGCGATCTCGGGAGAGGTACTGTTTTATCCTGTGTCATTTGCTTTTGTGATTGACGGTAGCAGCCTGAAAAAAATGTTGCTCTTTAAAGCTAGTTATAGCATGCGCCGTCATTTTCAAATAATCAATCCAGACCAAAAAGGTGACTGCCAAGCGTGTGAAATGCAAAGAAGTACCCAACGGAGAAAGAAACACGCTTAGAAAAAACGGTACAACACAATTTATTAATATTTCGGGTAAATACCCTTTGTCAAAATAGACAAACAAACAGAGACATTAGCCGCTACTTATCTTCATATGCAGAAGGAATGTGGCAACAGTTTGTCTATTTTGACAAAGGGTATTTACCCGAAATATTAATAAATTGTGTTGTACCGTTTTTTTCTAAGCGTGTTTCTTTCTCCGTTGGGTACTTCTTTTCTTGTCATTTTCAAAACCACAGAAAAGAAGCTTATGTTATGTTAGGTCAGAAGACATATTTCCTTATCTTTCATCAGATAACATAAATACAGCAGAACCTTCGTATGAGAGATCACCTGTCATTAACTCATTGTGCCCGAGGTACGAAACTTGATACTCACATTTTGGAGTTATCCTCCGGGGACTGTATTACAATTCAGGAGACAGATCGACCATGATAGTTCAAGGGTGGTGGCAAAATAGCTTGGCGGTCCGTGGCGTAGTGGTTAAGGCGCCTGCCACCAATGCCAAAGGTGCGAGGTTCGATACCGGGTTCCGGCGTCGGATTTTTCTCCTCTGGTAAGTGTCACCGTTAATTCGGGCGGACCGTCGGGGGTTCTTTCTCCGGGTACTCCGGTTCTTCCACCCCCCCCCCCCACACACTTTGGTACCGGTTTCAGAACACTTTACAAAATTTCAAATACAAGCGATCAAAAATCTCTGTAACTTCAGTAGCTGAACTGGCCCTTCGTCTGTCTTGTACTGTGTTTGTCTTAAATGGCGTAAATCCGTGTCTGTTACGTGAGTGTGCGTGTTAGGTTTCAGTTCGCGGCGCTTTGAGTCGATTTGCCCAAATATTGAGAAAAAGCGCCTATATAATAACAGTATTATTATTATTATTATTATTATTTTGGGATTAAATAAATAGACAGGATAGTTTCCATGGTTCTGTGTTTCAGTCATAAAACAGACCTTGCCATTTATATGTTACTCTTAAAATAAAACCATAATGACAGTCTGGTCTGCCTTCGATTGCTATAAAATAGGCCTCATGATTTGCAGCTTAGTTTGCTGTGATCAATTCTAAACTCAGATCTAACAGGTAGGGCTAACTGCCAAGTGTGTAAAATGCAAAGAGATCCGGCCCTCCCCTTCCCCCTCCCCCTCCCCCCACCCCCCCAAAAAAAAAATAATAAAAAAAAAATAAAGAAGAAAAAACCCACAAAACACCAAACAAACAACAACAAAATAAAACTATGACAAAAAACAAAAACAAACAAAAAACAAACAAACAAAAAAACAACAACACAACTATGAAATGAAGAGCACCTGCTTTTAAAGCGTGTTTCTTTCCTTGTTTGTTATCTCTTTGGGATCATATCTAATCTGTCTCAACGGTGTAAAAGAGTCCGTTCAGTCTGAAACAAAATTAGGCTATTTTCCATGCTATGATGATATAGCCGTGATTTCATTTGTCCAGCAGACGGACACGAATGCGTCACTCTCTGGTTTATCCATTTGGCTGTCGGTATGGGTTTCTTAGTGTTGAGGTGCTTACTGCAGAAGCTCAATGCGCAAAAGGCCATCCGGCCGATGTAGGCCCGATGGCTTTTACGCATTGGTAGCTTTCTTCGTGCTTGTAAAAAAAGCTCTACCTAGTCATTTGACGATTGAGAGCCATCAAGTATGCCTTATGCGGTCAATGGCGCAGTGGTTAAGGCGCCTGCCACCAATGCCAAAGGTGCGAGGTTCGAAAACGGGTTCCGGCGTCAGACTTTTCTCCTGACCATCAACACAGAAAAATCATCAGCCACACTCTTCTCTCTCTCCAACAAGGCAAAGGCTGGCAACCTAACACTGGGCAACACCCCGCTGCGGTATGAAGACCAACAGACATACCTGGGAGTCACCCTTGACAAGAGGCTGACGTGGAAGCCGCACATTTGGAATGCAGAAGCGAAAGCTAGAAGAAAGCTGCACATCATGAGAAAACTGGCTGGAACACAATGGGGAGCCAATGAAAAGATCCTCAAAAATGTATATCAAGGCACAGTGAGACCACACCTTGAGTACGGATCTAATGCATGGTTGACGGCAGCCCAGTCACACCAGCAGACCATTGACAGAGTTCAGAACCAGGCACTGCGTATCATCACCGGCGCAATGAGATCCACACCAATTGAAAAGATGGAAGAGACAACAGGCATCCCACCCCTGCGCATGAGAAGAGATTGCAAAGCCTTGATACAGTCCACAAAGATCAAGTCTTCCAAAGACCACCCTATGAACGCTAGGATGAAACAACCAACCTCAGGGAGACTGAAAAGATCAAGCTTTGTGAAGGAGACGAGAGCACTGCAGAGAAAACACCAGGCAAAGCTGCCTGCGCAGGTAGAGGCTCTGAATCCTGCTAGCGACCTTCCACCTTGGGAAAGTAAGCCAGAAAACATCACCATCTCTTCCACGGTACCCTACATCACCACCAGAGATGAGCACAGCACTGTGAGCAAGAAAGCCCTGACACTGGCCATGCTCGAAGAAAAGTATCCCCAGGAAGCATGGATACGGGCATACACCGATGGATCAGCCACAGATGCAGTTCAGGATGGAGGGGCTGGGGTGTACATTCAGTACCCAAACGGAAAATGGCAGGCAGAGGCAGTACCAACAGGCCTTCACTGCACAAATTACAGAGCTGAGGTGGAAGCCCTGGTCCACGCAGCTAACACCCTTAGTGGCACTGCAGACCCTGATGCCCAGATTGTCTTACTTACTGATGCCATGTCTGTCCTTGAGGCAGCAACAGCAAGCAAACTGCCACGTCTACAAGAGGCACTGCAAAACATCAAGTGCACCAGACTGGTGCTGCAGTGGATCCCTTCACACTGTAGCATCTACGGCAATGAAGAAGCTGACAGAATGGCAAAAGCGGGCGCAGAGAAAGAACAAGATGAAAATGGAGTCAGCTTCACAGAGATGAAGACCATCATTAAGTCTGTGTACAGACCACCACAACGGCCCATAGACAGTTACCATCAGCTGTCCAGACAAGAGCAGGTGACCATCTTTCGTCTGAGGACTGGGCACAACCGACTCAATTTCCACCTGCACAGACGCTTCCACCTCGTGCCATCTCCCCTGTGCCCTTGTGGAGAAGCAGAGCAGACCACAGAGCACATCCTCCAGAACTGTGGGAACCACCAGCCGCTGAGGGAGGAGATATGGCCGAAGCCCGCCACTCTACAAGAGAAACTGTACGGGCCTGTGGAGGCACTACAGAAGACCACAGATTTCATTTTGAGAGCCAAACGCCAAGTGTGACGGCGTTCGAGAAGAAGAAGAAGAAGACTTTTCTCCTCTGGTAAGTGTCACCGTTAATTCGGGCGGAACGTCGGGGTTCTTTCTCCGGGTACTCCGGTTCTTCCACCCCCCCCCCCCCAACACACTTTGGGACCGGTTTCAGGCCACTTTACAAATTTCAAATACAAGCGATTAAAAATCTCTGTAACTTCAGTAGCTGAACTGGCCCTTCGTCTGTCTTGTACTGTGTTTGTCTTAAATGGCGTAAATCCGTGTCTGTTACGTGAGTGTGCGTGTTGGGTTTCAGTTCGCGGCGCTTTGAGTCGATTTGCCCAAAAATTGAGAAAAAGCGCCTATATAAAACGATATTATTATTATTATTATTATTATTATTATTTTCTACAGGCAGGGTCAAGAGAGGGTATGGTATAAGTCCAACAAGGTGATACAGAACCATTAAGGAGCACTTTGCATAGCAACTAACCCCACATCATAATTATGTCCTATTCTTACCGCGCGGTACCCATAGTACCCCTCTACCCGACAAAACAACCACGGCTTACTCAGTCTATACTAGAATCAATGGCATCGCTCTCCTCCAGAAAGCGATGTGTATACAAACATGTGAAAGTGAAACAGACAAACCTTTACGTGTCATCATCATTGCTGTAGATATCCAACGTTTACATCGTTTGCTCTACAAAGCAGCGAAACTCAACACTGAAAATCAGCAATTAGCGGCACAGACTCAGTGGAGCAGCCGACAAACAGGCTAAAGCGAAATTGTGATCTGCATTGTTTGATTTTTGGCGACTGGATTCATGTTGTGAAAGGTTCCGAAATAAAACATGGAAGTGGAGTGTTTGTATACTATCTAGACAGACCTCGCGACTCCCGGTCATTCTTCGCTCGAGGCGACTACGAATCAAACAGTTTGAGAATGGGAGTCGCTCGGTGTGTCTAAATAATAGTATACGAACACTCCACTTCTATGCTATAATGGTCAAAACAAAGGATGCTCTATTCATACGATGTCCAAGGGAGAGAAGGCTAGGCCATACACCCCCACCCCCTCCCCCTTGCCCCTTCCCAACCTCTTTTCCAACCCGGATTTCTATGCCACTCCATCAGTTCTATTTTACGAGCTATTTTTAGTCCAGTTTCCAATTTCTGTACTTGTCCGCAAGCGTGAAAGTCAATGACAGTAAAGTCTGACTGAATGTGATGTCGGTCCGGCGTTGCACGGTACTTTTGCTGGTCTGTAATTTTGGGCCTTACGGCTCAAGAGCCGTAAGGTCCAAAGTAACAGACCAGCACGCAGACAAGCCTTTAACTCATTCGCGGCCAGCCGCATCCGGATGCGCGGCATAAGCCGCACATCCGGATGCGGCTGGCCGCGAATGAGTTTAAGATTCGGGGGAATCGGGTTACCGATACTCGTTTTGTAAACCTCGCCAGGAGGCTGTCAGAATTTGTTGGCGATCACGCGGGGATACCAGATTATTGGGTAAGATATGGTACACGCATTGAAAAAGCAGGCGTGGAGGCACGATTATGTCTTGCCTTGCGTGTGTGTAGACGCACGATTAGCCTGTCGCTTTCTTGCGAGACGCCAAGCTATTCCGGCACTACCTTTGAACTATCACGGTCGATTTGTATAGCTCTGTTAGTGTGTCGGGATTTGAAATTCTTAACCCGTACACTGCCGAGAAAACAGGGATCAAACAGGGACAAAGAAAGAAAGACACGGACGGAAGGACCGCCGGAAGGACGGACGGACGGACGGACAGACGGACAGACATACAGACAGACAGACAGGCAGAAGAACAAACAAGACAACAACAACACAGGAACAAAAACAAGAACGAAAACAACAACAACAGCAATAGCAACAACGACAACAACAGTAATAACAACAAAATAAATAACCTGAAAAGAACGTAACAAATTAACCCATTCACGGCCACTGATCGTACATTGCACGTCTAAAATCTGCGTAAATTCAACACGAAAGAGCGCCAGCCGTCCCGTGAACGAGGGGCACGAGGCACGAGGCATAGATCCTCATGAGCCCCCTCATTTGCGGGGGCTCATGAGGATCTATGCCTCTTGCAGTAGTGTGGTGTTCATTTTCTCTCTCGGTAGTGAAGGGGTTAATACGCTCGAGACGTGCAGCATTCGGACACGCGGCAAACTGCCGCATAATATAATCCGTATGCGACACGCCTCAAATGACCCAACGAACGACGGAACAAACAGTCGACCGTGACCCCAGTGGCAAAACGTCTTAGGGCCCGAGGACCTTCGCTTACTGGGGAAGCATCCAAGGACAACGTCAGACTGTCTCCTTGTGCTCCAGGTGACATCATCTTCAGTGTCC
>BTPG01000005.1:90842227-90947227 GCA_036245525.1 Semisulcospira habei | reverse complement strand
GGCCCGATGACCTTTTTTGACTTCCTGCCGATATCGTGACACCAATATTAGTTAGGAAGTGATAATTATTTGTCAACGGAGAGCGTGCTAGCAGTTGATTTGCGGATGATTTCCAAAACTTTGTTTGCAAGGGTGGAATAATATGAAGCTATTCTGGTATGTACCCAAGTAGCAATACGCCTTCGGGTCCACGTTGGCCCCAGTGGGCCCGCGCACAGCCGTGCGCGGGCCCACTGCGGCCGAAGTGGGCCCAAGTGCCTTTGCTTACTAGGTAAAGGCCTAAAATCTGAGCCTTTACATACCAGGATATTTTCATATTATTAATGACTAAATAAATTTCCAGGAAGATGTTAAAAAGAGTAGGTGAGAGCAAGCAGCCTTGTCTGACTCCGACTGTAGTCCTAAACCAGTTTCCTATTTTGCCGTTGAAGCAGACTCCGCTAGTGGCCTTGTTGTAAAGGTTTGCTTTGACTTTGATCAGGTTGGCATTGATGTTGTATAGCTTCATGGTGGACCAAAGGGCTGCATTCCTGGAAAGAATCATGACAGACATTCTGAAAGTGAAGGAACTGTCAGTATTGCAGGCAGAACAATCACGAACTTGCGCTTTGCGGACGACATTTATGGCCTTGCAGGAACAGAGAAGGAGCTGGGATGGGATGGAATGGGATGGAAATCAGTGCAGAGAAGACTAAACTGATGACAAATAACACCAGTGGCATTGGCACTGACGTCATGATTGGAAGCCAAAAACTGAAAACAGTTAATAAATTCAAATACTTCTTAGGAGCCGTTGTGACAGATGAGGGATCAAAACCAGAAATACTGTCCAGGATTGCGCAGACAACAACAGCACTGACAAGATTGAAGACCATATGGAAGAACAGAAACATCACGCTCTGCTCCAAGATCAGACTGATGCGCTCCTTAGTCATCTCAGTGTTCTTGTATGCCTGTGAGTCATGGACCCTCACAGCAGACCTTGAAAGGAGGATACAAGCCACTGAAATGAGATGTTTTCGAAGGCTGCTTGGCATTTCATACAGAGATCACATCACGAACGAGGAAGTGGGAAGCAGAATCAGGCAAGCCATCGGGCCCTATGAAGACCTATTAGTCATTATGAAAAAACGCAAACTGAAGTGGTATGGGCATGTCACGCGTTCAGCAGGGCTTGCCAAAACAATCATGCAAGGCACTGTGTAAGGAGGGCGAAGGAGAGGAATACAGAGGAAAAGATGGGAGGACAATATCTCTGAGTGGACAGGACTGACGCTGGGCGATACGCTAAGAATGGCAGAGATCAGAGAGGAATGGAGGGAGCTGGTTGCCAAGTCATCAGTGGTGCCCCAACGGTCGGCAAGACTACGGTATATAGATAGATAGATAGATAGATAGACAGACAGACAGACAGACAGATAGATAGATAGATAGATAGATAGATAGATAGATAGATAGATAGATAGATAGATAGATAGATAGATAGATAGATAGATAGATAGATAGATAGATAGATAGATAGATAGATAGATAGATAGATAGATAGATAGATAGATAAATAGATAGATAGATAGATAGATAGATAGATAGATAGATAGATAGATAGATAGATAGATAGATAGATAGATAGATAGATAGATAGATAGATAGATAGTAGAAATAGACCGCTATAATGCAATAAAGGAATCCCAAGGACGGTGCGTGGGGACTTTTGAGAAAGACGTCTTTTGTCATAAAACCTTTGTCTATAGCGAGGTGTGATTGCAATAAAATTGTTACCGAAGGCAATACACTGCAAGGGAAATGAAAAAAATCGTGACTGCAATTCTACAAGTACCTCATAGTATTAGTTGATTTATACCTGGCATTTAAAGCTCAACCTACGCATTCACATGTTGCCATTCCATTTTTGTTTTGAAAATGATTGAACGGGCTTTTCAACTGACAGCGTATGTATGTATGTATGTATGTATGTATGTATGTATGTATGTATGTATGTATGTATGTATGTATGTATGTATGTATGTATGTATGTATGTATGTATGTATGACATGCATTTCCCTTTTTGACACATGCACTGATGTAAACTATTGTATAACAGCAAATATGTATTCGTGAATTTCCTTGATATTGATTGGCAGTCTTTCAATAAACCATCGCAAACCAAGAAGATACGCCAAATCATTCGCGGCCAGCCGCATCCGGATGCAGCATGCCGCGAATGAGTTAAAATATCACCCGAACCCCTACGTTAATGGAAACAATTACACGTATGTGTGAAAAATGGAATTATATTTTTTCTTTCTTACTTGATTATGCTGATCATATGCTGCAGAAAATTAGGTGTTTAAATTTCAAAGGCTACTCGATATTGTTGTATTTTTCTAAAAATCGCATTTTCACAACGAAAAGTTTTGTAAATGTGTTATTCGTTCCGTACTTTTTTTTCCTGTAATCTTTTGTTTTGTTATTTACTTTAAAAATTCTTTCTCATCTTGTGCGTCAGTGTCTTAAAGTGTTTGCATGCTCTTTGCTGTTTAAAAAATATAACTTGGAGTGTAACAAGCAAAAAAAAAAATAAATAATAAAAGTCAGACGGAAACAAAAATGACAAAATATTACATTCTGGTTCCGTTGTTTGAGATGTGTCTCAGTATGTCTGCATGTTTAATGTGTACTACACTATATTCATGTTTTTAAAAAAAAAATGCCGTATTCGTCCGTCCGTCCGTTCATCCATTCATCCACTCATCCATTGTAAGATCTTATTCAAATATATATCTTATTTTCATAACATACTTACAGGTGCGTGCTAAAGAAACAAGCTGTACAAAGTTACCAAGTTTTATTGCGATAACGAGTAAGTTCTCATCGAAAAATATTCCCATTTTTCGCCATAAATACCCTCTCACAAAGAGTTTACTGATGTTTGTGCCGATGTGCGTAGAACAGACTACGCTATCTTGGTTGAGTGCAAGCCAAATAATACCCAAAATAATAAAAAGGGGAAACAAAATAAACGAGAAACAAGAATAATGGAAGCATATCATTCACTCGTCCATCACATTAAGCTACAGGAACACGGCTCATAGTATTACTTTAAAAAAAGAATTGAAGCTTGTTCCTTGACGGTATACGTTTCATAGTTTGACTAGCCGTAAAGAGATGACTGCCAGCAGCGGAAAAGCTAGTTGTAGGTGGAAATAGAACAAGTAAAGGAGAAAACTAGGCCGTTTTGGCACATTTGTATCCCTTGCTAGTGTCAATTCCTACCTACCCAGTGCGCAAAGGCCATCGAGCCGACGTCGACCGCCGTTGGCCCGTGTACAGCTGTGCGCGAGACATCGGCAGCCGACGTCGGCCCGATGGCCTTTTGCGCATTGGGAACTACTTACTTTACCTCACCAACGAATTTTTTTATCATCTGGAGCATACCAAGTTTTCTTCCTTGACTAGCAACGATCGCCCGATTTTTGTTGGTTCTCTCTCCTTTCCGGACATCGAAATGATAAAAGTTCGAATTTTGTATAATTACGTTTGTCTAGAGTTGAGAATTTAGAAACCCCTGTTTGATCCGAGACCAAACCTTTGTGGAAAGGCGACCCCCTGGAAGCTGGAAACTGCGGGAGTGTTGAGCTGTCCGAGATTGAAGCGGCTCTTGGGTGTCTCCGTCTGCTTGGGCTGGAAGCTGGGCTGGCGGGGGCCGCGGAAGAGGGACAGGGTGTCGATGCGACTGAAACTAGGCCTGTTGAAGGAGCCCACGTCTGTGGCCCGTCCCGTGTCGTAGTTGACCTCCGGCTTGTTGTACTTGATGGGCGCGTAGGTCTTGACCTGCTGGAGTGGGGGGAGTGGAGGGAGGGCTGGCTCCTGCTTGGGCTGTTCCACCTTGGGTGGAGGCTCAATGGGCTTGATGTCCACGATGACGTCCGGCACCTTGTGCTCCTTCTGCTTCTTCTCCTCACCGCGCAGCACGTCCTGACCGATGAAGTTACTGGCCGAGATGGCGCCTAGAGGGTTGCCATTAGTGGGACGCACGTACTCGATGTCGGCGCGGACGGCCTTGTCGATCTGACTGCGGTCCTGAGCCGAGTTCTTGTCCAAGTCGTTCTCGTCCTTGGCCCACTGCAAGCGGTTGTAGGCCTGGGACTGGCTGTCGTCCTTGGTGGCCTTGGCCAGCTGTTTGTCGAAACCGTTAGCGGCGGCAACAGAGCGGGCCTCGTCCTTGGCGTCCTTGTTCTCGAATCCCTGGTCGTTGTCCTGGCGCGCTTCACGCTCATTCTGGAGACTAGCACGGCGGTCAACGGAATCCTCGAAAGCGCGGCCCTCGTTGGCAACCTTGGCCTCCTGGTGATTGACCTGGAAGTTGTTTTTCTTGGCCAGATCGGCCTCATCTGTGGCTCCAAACTCGCGGGCATTCTTCTGGCGATCGTACTTGAGGTTCTCGTCGTTGCTGCCGCCCTCTTTCTTGTTGTGGAAGAACTGCTTCCTGCGCGAGAAGGTCTCGTTCTCGTCGTTTTGCAACTTCCGGAAGTAGTCCCTGTTGCGCAGAGCCTCATTCTCGTTCCTCTCTTTGGCGTCCAGGTCTGAGGCGGACTGTGCGGCGGCGGCTTCTCTGTCCCACTCGGCAGCTGACTTGGCGGCCTCGGCGCTGTTTCCTGAGTAGCCTTGAGAGGCAGCGTCCTGCAGACCCTGCTTAAATTGCCCTTGTGTCCTGTCCTGCAGCCCACGCACCTGATCAAAAGCCAGTTTGTCCCTATTGCGCTGATAGTCGTTGACGGCCTCGGCGGAGCTGAGGGCGTTGGCCCTGTTCAGCTGATTACCGCTCTCCAGCTGGGCAGCGTTCTCGCCAAAGCCAGACCTGATGGCACCGCCGCTCCCCTCCTTCTTCACCTTGTCACCGTCCACGATAGCAGCTGCAGCAGCAGCACCGCCGTCATAACCCTCATGCCCGGCAAGGTTGGGGTCCCGACCCACCTCCTGTCCGGCGTATATCTTCTTGTCGGCCACGTTGCGGTTGGCATCTGCGGTGGCTGCGGCCTTATTGTTGTAACCGGCGGCCTGCTCGGCAATATCCTTGGCCAGTCGCACGGCCTCGTCACGCCCGGTCTCGTTCTCCAGGTAGCGCGAGTCTTTGCGGTCAAAGTCCACAGACCTGTCATCAGTACGCTCCCCAGCCTGGTCCACGCGGCGGTCGCCAAATCCGTATTTGCCTGAATGAAGTTAAAAAAAAAACTTTCAGTCACGTACCAGCCTAGTAGTACGCAAAGACCATCTAGCCGAAGTCGGCCGCAATGGGTCCGCGCACGACAGTGCGCGGACCCACTGCAGCCGACTTCGGCTAGTGCGCGGGCTCTCTGCGGCATACTTCGGCCTGATGGCCTTTTCGTATTACATCTACTTTCCAACTAGTTTCGTGCTGTGTGTCGTTACCCTACCTTCCTGGGTCTGTTGCTGGGCGGCGTTTGATTTCCACTCGGCGTCCTTGACTGCTTTCTGCTCGTCGTTCTGTTTGCGCGACACCTCGCTGTCCCCGCGCAGCAGCTTCTGGTCCTTCTCGCGCTCGTCCAGCAGGTCCAGGCGGCGGAGATTGCGCCCGTTCTCCTCCTCGAACCCGCCGTTTTCGCTGGAGGCCTAGAAGTATAGAGGAAAAGGTCATATGTTGAGAACTGGAGATGAGAGAACGGTAGTGCGAGTGTTAGCTATTTGGGTTTAGAACCGAGCAGCAAACCAACGGCGGTCTTTAGTTATTTGGTTAGTTATTTGGGTTTAACGCCGAGCAGGCGACTAAGGCCATATCACGGCGGGATGGATAAAAATCTGGCCAGCCAGACAAAAAATAAAGGTCTTAAGACAAGATGTCAATATATCTTTAAAATATTTCATGCTAAAATGTCGCATTCTTTAAAGGAAAAGTCTACAGACTCTTTAACTCATTCTACCCCAGACACACCACAGCAAGATGAGGATCAACCATGATAGTTTAAGGATGATGCCAGAATAGCTTGGCGCCTGTGGGCGCCAAGCTATTCTGGCATCACCCTTGAACTATCATGGTCGATCTGTGTCCTGCACTGCAATGCAGTCTTCAGAGGACCACGGCAAAATTTGGGGATTTCGGTGTTGGGGTAGAATGAGTTAAAAGGTCAAAATAATAAAATTCACATAGTCTATAAATGCTCAAATCTTACTAAATTCTTTTGGATTCTTCAGAAAACTGAAGATTTTGTCCGGGAGAACATCCCGAAACAATACCTTCAAGGATTCTGCTGTGAAGTGGTTTTGTCGAGGCTGTAGTGCAAGTGTTACTGTAAGCCGACTTCCACTATGACAAGGGTTAAACATAGCCAGCGTTGAACAGTACGGCGTTTTAAAAGGCCCCGACACACCTTTTATGCAAACTATTCGCTCATGACGAATTTCAGTCATTACAATAACATAATTTTATTGGTTCCTTGAATCGTATGCGACAGACATAATGATAAGATAGAAATGATAAGTGTCATAATGATAAAACCATGTGATTTTATGAGACATTAAGTGATGTTCGATATTCGTAGTACTGTGATACGTAAGTTAACACTTTTGTGCGAACATTGTGTGCACTTTGGGCTCCCTCCGCTCCGCCTCCGACCCTCTCCGCCTCCACATCCCCCGCACCAAACTCGGCACTTTCGGCCCCCGCTCCTTCTCAGTATACGGTCTAGCCACCTGGAACACTCTCCCACTCTCTCTCCGTCAGAAACACTCTCTCTCCTCCTTCCAGTCCGCCCTCAAAACTCACCTCTTTCAACAGTTCTAGCACTACCATCACATTCCACACCCTAAGCTGACTGTCGTATTGTATTTCACTATTTGTGGTACGTGAGTCGTTGACTAAAGCGTGCGCATGCGTGCGCGAGTTGTAAGTACGCGCTTAGAGTTATAATTATTATAAGATAAGCGCATTATAAATACCGTAATTATTATTATTATTATTATTATTATTATTATTATTATTATTATTAATTCCCCTTACTTACGAGGGATTTTGTTATATTGTTATATCCGAATATCTATTTTAACTCATTCGAGACGTGCCATCTCCGGATACGCGGCATAAGATACGATTAGACAAGTAAGGTATTATATGGTACGGTTAATGACCTAGCACTAATTTACTTTTAAAACTAGAAAATATCCTGTTGCTTGCTGTCATGAAAACCTCTTCTCCCGGTAGCAAAACGTCTTCGGGCAGACTTCGGCCGTCGTGGAACAGAGGACATTTGCCTATTGGGTCATCGTGATAACCTTTATTCACGTCCACGTGTCTTTGTAATTATAGCCAATATCAATGACCACGTAGCGCACAACTGTGTCCTCGTGTAGAAAACCAAGTGGAGGTAGGTTGCCTCAAGTTTTCTGTAGAATCCTCTCGTGCATGCAACCACTGGTACCATGATAGTTCAAGGGTGATGCCAGAATAGCTTGGCGCCTACGGGCGCCAATAATTCCGGCATCACCCTTGAACTCTTAATATGTCTGGTGGCTGCATGCACATTCTCTTTATTGCCAGTGACGACAGGTTTTGTTTCTTTAATCGTTGTTCATTCAACGCCAGCCGTTCAATGAACAAACATTAAAAGTAGTGTCAGCAAGAGGCGTGGACCTTCGTCAGCCCCCGCTACTGCGGGCGCGGGGGGTAGGGGGTGGGTGGGTGAATGGTGATGGTGGTGATGGTGGGGGGGGGGGGGGGCAATGAAGATCTATGACTCTTGCAGCATGATGGAGTTGAACGTGACGCACGTCTGACCTTGTCGAACTTCTTGTTGAAGACGTAGTTGATGTTGTCGTCGAGAACCTCGCCCTTGTCGAAGGCGGTCTTCCTGGCGTTAGCGTCGTTGGAGCCCTCAGCGCTGTTGAGGTTGCTGCGTTTCAGCTGCGCGTCATCCTTGATGACGTACTGATTCTTCAGCGCCTCGTCACGGATCTGCTTGGCGATGTTGCCGAAATTATTGCTGAGAAAGATGAGTGGGAGAATAAATAAATAAATAAATAAATAAATAATACAGAGAGAAGGCGGTCAGACAGACTGAAAGAAAGCGGACAAAAAGAAAAAAAAAAGACAGACTGATGTTAAGACAGAAACAAACAAAGAAGAAAAGGACAACCATTTTTCGGCACTGACTCATCTGCCCGAGCGAGAGTTTCAGTGTACATGCATCACAATGAAATCTCGCTTTTCACAAAAATGGACTAGTCTGCAAAATTAGGGTAGAGCTGTTTTCAACGGGATTTGTATGATACCATTTATGGATTCTAGGAGCTGAACGTCGTACAAGCAACATCAACAATATTACGACGTAACCGAAGACCTTGAAGGTAAAGTCCCCAATAGGAAATCGTCCTCGGGCCCACGACGGCCCCAGTGGGCCCGCGCACAGCTGTGCGCGGGCCCACTGCGGCCGTCGTGGGCCCGAGGACCTTTGCTTGCTGGGGTAGGCCTGAGTATTTACCTATGGCGACCAAACTGACGTGTGAAGGCAAGTCCACGTTTTGGAAAAAACAAAAAGCCCCACTCTATTTAAACTTTACGCCATATTGCCGATTATGTGCTCTGCCGTTATTTGGCTAAAGCCTGTATGTTCATTTGGTTTTAGAAATGGACATTTTCCTTGTATAATAATGAAAATATGTCTTCTCTCCACACACAAAATGGACATGCTGGGCGGT
Organism: Semisulcospira habei; assembly: GCA_036245525.1. Lineage (NCBI taxonomy): Eukaryota > Metazoa > Mollusca > Gastropoda > Semisulcospiridae > Semisulcospira > Semisulcospira habei. Next base: position 90,938,517 of record BTPG01000005.1, on the reverse strand, counting down.
GCCGGTCCATGCTTTTGGACCTTACTGCCTAGAGCCCAAAGCACAGAAATAAAAGCAAACATATAGTGAAGGGTGTCTATGAGCGCTCACCTTTGGCGACCAAAGTTCTGGTTGGCGAGTCGTGCCCTCTCTTGCAAGGCTTGCTCGTTTTGTGCCAGGGCATTGTCCCTCACTGCACTCTGGCCTGCCCACCGCGCTGCCTGGTCAAAGTTGCCGTCAAAGCGGTTAATGTCGCGGCGCTGACCTAGTCTGGGGAAGGAAGCAGTGTGGAAGCAGTATTATAACAAGGTCGGATGAAACAACAGTTGGATAATTATATAATAACACTTTTTCAGAGGTCGCACACACAGATTTTCTACATGCACTTTTGCATCAATATGAAGTAAACATGTTCGTTTCTGTTCTACGTTGTTTCCATATTACCGAGATGAAGGATCTCTGATCCGAAACATCGTGTTTCATGTTGCATACTTAGCCCTTTGGCTGTCCATAGCGGTTTTTGTCGCGATGATTCCGCCAGGAATCATCGCTACAAAAACCTCTATGGACAGCCAAAGGGTTAAAGGGCTTCACCCTCTATTTTCTGCCGTACTTTTTTACATCGCTTATAGCAAACTCCGTATATAGCAACAAAGGCAGTTTGTTATGTCAGACGTTTATCAGAAGTGATTAGTAAACCTTGACACACAATAACACATTTGGATTGACTATAAAAAAAATCAAAGGGGTGACGTCAGCATATATGCATTGCCCTTTAAATCCTTTCCTGCCAGCTCTCAGGGACTTCGCGTCAGAAACCGCTGCCCACTGATCGACATTCGCGTGAAGAACACAAACGAAACGGGACCAGAAACAGGCATAAATCCTCTTAAGCTCCCGGAGTCGCGGGGGCTTATGAGGATTTATGTCTCCTTTTGGTCCGATGCTCTTTATGAGGATTAATGTTTCTTGCAGCTGGTTAGCGTTCGCCTTGCTCCGGGGTTAAATATCATGGCAGATGCCATTAATTTGGTTCTTAAATTTTTGGTGTGTAAAACTGTTAAAAGTGTATTTGGCCAAAGCTGCAGTGCCTGTGATGTGTATATATAGTTGTGTGAGTGCGTCAGGAAAATGAAACCTTTCTTGAGCTCCATTTTTGAAGTCTTGGTTCTGAGCGTTGACCGACACACGGCCATACTCCAGTCCAGCTCCGGCTCCTCCGTAATACTGGGCGGCCGATACAGCCAGCAGCGCCGCCAACCAGGTTACAGTCTCGAGCTGCATCATCATCATCATCATCATCATCATTATCATCTTTGTCGTCGCCATCATCTTAAGGATAACCCCCACGTTTCGCCAAGTAGTGCTGACACACAACAGAAGTCGGATCGACCACGGTAGTTCAAAGGTGGTGCCAGAATAGTTTGGCGCTTGTAGGCGCCAAGCTATTCTGGCACCACCTTTAAACTGTTATGGTAGATTCTTATCTGATGTGTAGTCTTCACAAGGAAACGCTTCAATTTGCTAAGAAACAATAATCAAACAAAACCTCATGTGTGTCTTTAAGTTACAATTATAATTTTGCGTTTGTCTTAAACAGCAATAACAGTTCGTGCTTTCACGTTAGGAAGAGAGTCTCATTTTCTTTTTCATAAACTAATTTCCATTCTTCGAGTAGGCATGTAATAAAAATTGAAACCAACTAAATATTTATTTTTCTGTGCATTTTCGTCTTTACTTCATTTACCATCTATTGATGAAAAGACATCAGATTGAGGGGATTAACTCAGCCCGACGGCCGTATTTTCCAAAATTTGGAGGTGTCGTCTAATGTCAATGCACCAGTTGCAGAAGATGTACCGACCATGATAATTCAAGGGTAGTGCCAGATTAGCTTGGAGCCGACAGGCACCAAGCTAATCTGACACTACCCTTGAAATCATGATCGACCCATCTCCTGCTGTAGTGCGTCAGAGCTGAATGGGTTAATAAAATCAGACATGCCCTTTAAATATATGTCAAATTGTTATTTACAGTGCAAGCCTGTTTGCTTTTCCATAGTTTTAACAAAGACAACAATATTTATTTTTATTCTAACTTAGTACAGAGACATCATATTGTAACATATGCGAATCTTCATACTTTTTGGTCATAATACGCAAACACATTAAGCTTTTAAAATCTTTTTTGTTTCATGTTAATAATAATAATCATTTTGACAGGCTTGTGTTACTTTTCATAGACAGGGTTGTGTTGCTTTCCATAGTTTTCACGAAGACAACGAATATTCATTTTCAAAATTCTAACTTAATACAGAAAAATCATATTGTAACATATGCGAATCCTCACACTTTTGACCATACATACACACATGACGCTTTTTTCATATCTATTTTGTTTCATGTTATTATTTTTTTATACTAAAATTCCGTCAGCATTAGATCTAATTACAGATGCTCGCGTCGTGAGCCTTAACTCATTTGAGAAGAACTGCATCCGGATACGCGGCTTCAGCCGCGTATCCGGATGCAGTTCGTCTCGAATGAGTTAATTCACATTATCAATTGAGCAGTGATTGATTTTTCATTTTTTTAGACTGGAAATTAAAATAGCAAAATGTTCACAAGGAATGGTTTCCCTTACCCTCATTGTACGGGAAGCGCCAACCTGGTCCTAGCAGCGAGCGAAGACACGAGACAAGGACCACTTCCTGTTCAAAGGGGCGGCTAATCCTTTATATAAGACCACTGGACGAGGAAATAAACTTCAACCATCTCTGACAGACACTGGAAGATTTGTCAGTTTAATGATCCAGCGAATAAGCGTGCGGGCCCTTGCACTGTTGCAGTCTCCAACCAGCACCTCGGGCGGGGTTAGACCCCTCTCCTTTCAAGGAACGATGATGTAAACACCTTCCCCCGGTACCTGTCTGAAAGAGGCCTATATTCTCATGAAGCCCTGCTTTGCAGGGCCTCATGAGAATCTATGCCGCTTGTCCACGAATGGAGACTGATTGGTGAAGCCTATTCCAGCCCACTAAGTTTCAGCGGGGGAGAGAGAAAAGGGGACAATAGGGGAATCGAAGCACTAGATCTTATGGTAGGGGGTTTATGGCTTTCTGATTGCAATCATAACGATAAACGTTGAGCCGGGTTTCGGCAGCGAAACAAACTGAAACTACGACTTGTCATAGCTATATTAGGGTGGTATTACCGGCGGCGTACATGATTCTATCATTAAAGCGTGTAGCGGTCATAGAAAAGCTGTATTTGTTCGTGTAATTTGTGTTATGTAGCTTTGGTGTGGACGTGTTGTAGAGACAAGGGGATGATCCTCTTAGCGGGAGCGCGTGCTCATTTGCATGAGAATGAGTGACAGAGGATGAGTGGGTCAGTGTAGGTATGCAACTGACGTGATGCATTACGGGATAGAGTCGAATGACCACGTGACCTCTTTGTCAGCATGGCGGCTGAGAAGATTCCTTACTGAAAATAACCAGCTCGTCTGCCTGACCTTGTTTCACTTTTAAAAGTTCAACATTTTGTTTTCATTTCATTATCAAAAGTTGGAAAATGTATCCGAATGGAGTCAAAGACAGTAAGTCCTTTTATGTGAAAAGCAAGATTTTCATTGTATTACAATGAAAAGCTCGCTTTTCACAAAAATGGTCTTTTGCCTTCACATGACAGAATGCTTACATTACGTGGGGGGAAAAAAAGCAAACTGTACAAAGTGCAGTGTCAATGTTTTAAGAGCAACGTTGACAGTTGGCGTTTTAAAGATTGTTACAAGGTGCATGTAAAAAAAAAATAAAAAAATAAAAACATAAATAAATAATTAGAATTAAAAACAAAACTGAGCAAAGTGTAAAAAAAAAAAATTCTATGGGAGTCGTAAATATCTTTTAGACCACTAACAAAAGAAACTCACATTTTTTGTTGTTGCAAATTTAGATTAAAAAATAGTCACGTGTATTTTTTTTTATCTATTCAGCTTGAGACAGGAATTTACAGGCGGGGATTGATTCCAAAATGAATAATGACAAACAAAAACTCTTGAATGGCGACATGCAAACATGCCCTCATACACCCTCAATGCAATAAGTTGTAACGACATACCATAAACCTACTATTGCTTGTCACAAGGGATTTGGCTGTTCTAAATTTATCGTAAAAACTCAGTTTATTTCGTTCTTTACACGCCGGGACAGGGGAGGGGACAAGCGTGCAGAAAGGGGAGTGAGTGGGTGTGTCAAACAGGTATGAAAAGGGCGAGGAATTAACCCCTTCATTGCTGAGAACAATTGAACAACCACCAAGCTGCAAGAGATATAGATCCTCCGGTGTCCCCGCAGTTGCGGGGGCTCATGAGGATCTATGCCTCGTGCTGAAACGATTTTGTATCCATAATTCTTTGACGGCTAAAGATCTTTATCGTTGAAGTTACATTGATACGATTAAAAGCACAACTTTGCGATGGATGCAATTCGGCGGAAAAAGCGCATCAGTCTTTTCTGCCGAGCGGATTGTCAGTAGAAGTCATGGGGTCAATAGACCAAAGTAGCCCATTGGCAGTGCCTAATATGGAGGTTGCAGGTTGGAAATAGAGCGAGAACGCTCGCAGCAAAAGGCATTTATCTTGCCGCATTCTCATTGACAAATCTTACGCACAATTTCAATAATTGATTACCACAGACAATGGACCTGGGTGGATCTGGTGACATACTGTTCGACTCTCGTCCGAAAGGTCGTGGATTCAAGCCCAGCTGGGGTCAAAATTTGTTCAGACCTCTTTTCGGTGCCCAGTCTTTGAAATCACCTCCTAAATGGACAAAAGACGTTATGCCCTAAACGTTTAACTTTTAACACTGATATAACTCTTTTATTATGACAGTCAATCGTAGTACTGTCATACTCCTGACTGAGGTAATACAGAAAATAAGAAAGTAAATATGTACAGTACATATCAACAGAAAACAAATATGCGACAATACAGGAATTTGTTTTATATTAAAAGCACACGTTTAATCGTTAATTTATTTATCAAATGAATGCAGTGATGTTATAGAACATACGTCGCATTTGTATCATCAGTACGAACTAAAACGGTCGCTCTTTTACTGTAATGCCAACCCAGTACGCTAAAGGCCATCGGGCTGAAGCCGGGCACATTGAGCCCGCGCACTGTCAGGCACGGGCCCATTGCGGCCGACTTCGGCCCAATGGCTTTTGCGTACTGGGAAATGTGTTGACTTATTACCGTCCATTGAAAGCGCCCTCTAACTCTTGTCAATGCATACAGTTTCTCAGACATACGCTTTCATCTTAAAGAGGCATAGATTATCATAAGCTTCTGCAGCCGCAGGGTCTGATAACAATCTTTGCCTCTTTTACGGACAATCTGTTTTTCTTGAGAGATGATGATGAAACTTTATTACATAACGGTAGAAGTTTTGACAGATACAAATACGTCATTTTTCAAACTTGCCGTTTCTAACGTTGTACGACATGAAATATAATGAAGACAAACAAAAAATATTTAACGCAAACAAAAAACATAACTAAATTAGTGCAGACAAACGCAGTACAGAAAATGATACTACTAAGGTAGCAATAAACAAATACAAAAAAGGAAGTAACACTCCTCAGCACAAATTACATAGGAGAAAAATCATAGCACAGCAAAAACAAGCACAAAGTACCAAGAATCAAACATACATACACACACCTTTACAGCCGTGTAAATGCACGCACTAACATATATACATTTACATAACCTTTCATCAGAATGACAGGATAAAAATAATATATCTAAGCAGTTTCCGTCAGGTATATGTGTAGTTTTGTTTTAAAGGAGAAAAGGTGGGTTAGTGTTTTTAAATGTTGAGGAAGTGAATTCCATAAAAGTGGTCCCGAAAAGGCTAGGCTTGATTTGAATAAGTCAATGCGAGGTAGTGGTAATCGAAGAGTACTGTTCCTCAAGGACCTTTCACACTGTCGTGGAGTAAATTTAGCTGTTAGATACTGTGGAGCTTTATTGTGGAGAATTTTAAACATAAGTATGCACTTGTTGTAAACGAGTTGTTGACGAAGGCCAAGAAGTTTGAGATTTTGCAGTTTTACAGCGGTAGGAATGGGTCTTATATCTACATGTTTGATGGCTCTTTTGTATAGTGAATTTAGTTTTTTTGATATGCACATCACCGCTACCATCCCAAACAGTGGAGATGTAATCAACATGAGATTTAATGTGTGCATGAAAAAACATGAGAGAGAGAGAGAGAGAGAGAGAGAGAGAGAGAGAGAGAGAGAGAGAGAGAGAGAGAGAGAGAGAGAGAGAGAGAGAGAGAGAGAAAGAGAGAGAGAGAGAGAGAGAGAGAGAGAGAGAGAGAGAGAGAGAGAGAGAGAGAGAGAGAGAGAGATGATGATGATGATGATGACGAAACTTTATTTTTTAACGGTAAAACGTTTTGACAGAAAACAAATCGTCATTTTACAAACTTGCCGTTGCTAACTACAGGATAAAAAGGAAGGGAAACTATAAAATATATATGTAAATACAAAACCCAATAGCATCATTATATACAGAAAAAATAATAATACTCATCACACACACATGCACACACGCACGCACGCGCGCGCGCCGCTCACACATACACCCACACGCACAAACAAACACGAGCACACACACACATGCGCACACACATATAAAAACCATCTGTATGAAATACATGAGGTACAGGAAATATTACAGTACCTGAGAAACGTACTAAGTCTGACTCATCAGGTAATCAAAAAGTTTTGTTTTAAAACTTCCTGGTGAGGTAATAGTTTTCAAATGTGCAGGGATAGAATTCCAAGCAAACGGACCAGAGAATGACATACTAGTTTTAAAAAGGTCAATTCTTGGCAGTGGTAGGGGTAAGGTATTGTTTCTTGAGGTCCGTTCACGTTCTTGGTGAGATATAAATTTAGTGATTAGATACTGGGGTGTCATATTATTCAGTATCTTATGCATAAAGACGCATTTGTTTAATGTAAGTTGCTGACGCAGACCGAGAATGTTTAAATGTCTAAATTTGTCTGTGGTAGGGATGGGGCGTCTATCTATCATTTTTACAGCTCTTTTGTATATGGAGTTTAATCTCTTCATGTGGACATCACTGCAGCCGTCCCACACTGTGGAGACATAATCAACATGGGACTTTATATGAGCATGAAAAAACAATTTACGGGTATTTGTATCCGTTACATGTCTAAGCTGGGACAATAAGAAAGTGTTTTTAGCAATGGTCTTACAAACAGCATTTATATGGGTCTCCCAGCACAGTTGTTCGTCAACATGTATTCCTAAGAATTTACGCTCAGTGACTTGTTCAACAGGTTCAGCGTTTAATTGTAATTGTAATGGCTGTAGTCGGCGTTGATGTTTTTGCCGCGTGGCGATTAAGATACTCTTTGTTTTTGCTGTGTGAAGAACCATATGGTTCTGTATACACCAGTCAGATACCTCATTGAGACTGCATTGTAAACTATGGCTAATGTCCGTCGTTTTTTTGCCAGAAACATGAAGACTCGTATCGTCAGCAAATAGATTACAATTAACGTCAGAATTAGTGATATGCAACGGTAGATCATTAATAAATAGTATGAATAGAAGAGGGCCCAAAATAGATCCCTGGGGGACGCCGTATTTTACATTTCCTTGCTTAGAGTATCTTCCATGGGCGTACACCATTTGTTTTCTGTCTTCGAGATATGATCGGAAGAATGCTATAGCGGTTGCATCCAAGTGATAAACGGTTAGCTTATTTAGGAGAATGTCATGGTCCACAAGGTCAAACGCCTTTTTAAGGTCTAAGAAAACTGCTCCTGACATCAGGCTTTTATTGATTGATTCCAGCCAGCTATCTACAATATGTGTCAGTGCTGACTGACAAGAATGTTTCGGTCTAAAACCAGACTGGTGAATATTAAGTAATTTACCTTTTTCCAGAAAATCAAGGAGATGTTTTTGAATGTGCTTTTCAAGGGGTTTTGACAAAGCACATTCATTTAGAGAGAGAGAGAGAGAGAGAGAGAGAGAGAGAGAGAGAGAGAGAGAGAGAGAGAGAGAGAGAGAGAGAGAGAGAGAGAGAGAGAGAGAGAGAGATGAAAATGCGGCCTTTAGATTACCATTACCGAAAATGGTTTATCCTGTGGAATTTCAGATTTCCTGCCTTTTATTTAAACCTGTTTTTTTTTTTTTACAATGTACTGGATGCGGCAGTGCTAATTTATTTAATGACTTTGAACTTTTTATATTATCTTCCACACAGATTTGTTTAACTTAGATCTTAAACAGTGCACGGCATTTAATCTTTTCAAACGCATTTTCTACATGGACTTTTTGCAATTTCTTAGCGGACATTGCTGTTTTGCACAGGCCAGCGCAAATGCAAATCCTTGCTGGCTAAAAGCCTGCCTGCAAATCAATTTCATAAAAAAAAAACGTCGCTATTATCTTATTCAATGGATCAGGACAGAGTTCTTAAAATAGCGAAGCATTTGAAAGATTAACTCCCTCACAGTCCAGATTCACGAAAAGCAATACATTGCAAAAGGCATAGAACCTCGCGAGCCCCCGCTGACGCTTAATGGAGACATAACGTACTGGGCTTTAAAGGCTACTGTTCATCTCTTCACAGACAACGGACATAGACAGTGTTTTTAAATCATTGAAAATCTAGCCTCCAAGATCCACAGCCCACCAAGGCCACAACGTGGTTTCAGTAAGAGGTATGGACCCTCGTAAGAATCTGTACCTCTTGAAGTTGGATGCTGTTCATTCTTCTTCTTGACTGTGAAAGGCTGCTGCTAGAACTGTCTTTGTTCAAGGAAGACTTTTGTGTCTGATTTTAAAGATTTTCAAAACCAACGTCTCCCCCTTTTCAGGTCAGAGCCGGGTTGCCTCGCATCTCAGAAACAACTACTAGGCACTATGTATTTAAGAAATGGATCGGGAACACTAACTCACTAGTAGTGCCAGATGATCTTGGAGTGGCTAAGCTAACTAGGCTCCAGTCACGAGTTATTTACTACAGCCGATCTACCGCCTTAGTTGTCGATGGAAGTGAAATATTAGAACAGGCTTGCTGTCTAAGGGATGTAATTTAACGGTAGTCTTTCCCTGATTTACATTTTTAACGAGGTTGGAAGCGGCCTCTGTCACCATGAAAATGTCATTGTACCAAGAGAAGACAATCTACGGCAGTTTTGCATGGTCTCTCTTCAGGTGCAGAGCTAATTCAGATTAGTTCCTCTATCTAGGTTCGTCGAATGAGACTGGTGTCTGTCGGCAAGAGACATAAATTCACATGAGTCCCTGCGAATGCAGGGACTCATTAGAATCTATGCAATGTGCAGCAGATTGGGATCAAACTTTCAGAGACTGCGTTGACTACACGGAGTTCAACTCAGCAGGACAGTGTCACATCATACAGAACAGATTAGGCCAGGGGAAATAACTGTCATAGTAGGGGAGATTACCCTGCGCGGGCGTGGACATTTTGTGCATTTTCGATTGCCGTAAGAAATGATGGACCGTTTGAACATACCATGTAATGGACAACACTAATTTGCATATGTCGGCTGTAAGAGACATCGACAGCTATACACAATGCGCAAAAACCCATCGGGCCGATGTCAGCTGCCGTTGGCCCGCGCACGGCTGTGCGCGGACCAACGGCGACCAACGTCGGCCCGATGGCCTTTGCGCACTGTCCGGGATAGTAAAAGTTGGCAGACAGCTGTTTAAGCTGATTTTAAGGACGCCAAATTCAGTTTAAGTTGATAGATATTCAAGGATGATGGTTTAGATTTTTTGCTGGAATTTCAAATTTTCGGGACGTGACCCATTTCTTTATGACCTGTTTTTAATCTGTCATGCAGTGACAAGCAGTTACAAAGAATTCTACTCAAGTGTTCACGAATTTATCTTACGAACCTAACAACCTAGTTTGCAATACAGTTCAGTTCAGCTCAGTTCAGACTGGATCTCTACTCTCGAAAAGGCCCATACGCGCTCCACCCACTAGCAGACGTGTTGACAGAGTCGGTATCGTGCCAATATTGGTCTGTTTTAATAATGGCTCTCCCTTGTCCTTTTAACACGTTCAGTGCCAGAGGATGACTCTTTCATAAATCTGCGTTGATTCAACACCAAAAACCCTAGCTGTCCCAAGAACATGGATTCAAAGTGGTGTCGCAAGAGGTATAGATCCTCATGAGTCCCCGCAACTGTGGGGGTTCATGAGGATCTATACCTCTTGCAGTTATAGGCTGTTCAGATTTTGTCGGCACTGAACGGGTTAAGTCTGCCCAACGTCCGCTGCCTTTCTCTACACCTCTGTTTCGGAGGCGATCGATTGGGTGCGCTCTTTTCTCTGTGCCTGGAAATGCTGTCACAGGTTTTTCATCAGATCTGCCCATCCGTAGACCGGGTATGATTTCTGCTTTGCCAGTGAATGTGTCTGCTCGATCATTGCCCTGGACTCCAGCATGTCCTTGGCAGCAGACTCAAAGGCCCACAGATGGTTATACAATGCAGCGTACAAAATGCAAAGAAATACCAAACATCAACACACACAGGTTAAAAAGGACAAGCACAAGACAGTTGACTACATTTTCGGGTTAGACCCTATTTAAACATTGACACAGTCTAAGGACAAGTACTCACACACGGACAGACACACGGTTAGATCCTCTGCCCCCTTATATAAGGCACCAAATCGCTGTCCCCCACCCTCCCCACAAAAAAGAAAGAAAGAAAAGAAAGGTAAATAACATCATATACAGCCTTTAATGTCGAAGCAGTGCAGTGCGATTTTAAATCCATGAAAGTGTCTCAGGAATGACTTCTTTACGTTCCCTATAGTCCCAGCCCTTCACTAGACACAACGCCTACCCTACCCAAGCTCTCCTTACATTCGTTATTATCGTTTAAAGTACGTAAGTATGAAGTCATTCCTAAAGCATTTTCATGGATTTGAAATAACAGTGCATTATGAGTGCTTCGACCTTAAATAATTCCCCTTGGAATGCGTACTAAGGACATGTACAACACAGTATATTAATCTGTCGAAGTTTTTCGAGGTATGTCTATTATGAAAAGAGGTTTAAAATTTCATCAGCTATGTTGCACTTGTCCTTTCTAAGTTTGTTGTTGTTGTTGTTGTTGTTGTTTTGTTTTTGTTTTGTTGAACATTTCTTTACAAATACATGGCTTGATCTTAAAGAACGAAAACACAAGATGGAGTGCAGACTGTTCTTCGGTCATTGCGAGAATTACAAGCATCACAAATCAGGGGTGAAATTACGCTGGGACTTCTGCACTCGTCACTCCGACTAATGTTAACCTCTTTGGCTGTCGGTCGCGGTTTTTGTCACGACGATTCCTACAGGAATCATGGCGACAAAAACTGCTACCTACGGCTAAATTGTTATTTTGGTGGTTTTCTCTTTGAACAAATTGAATAGAAGATCAGCAAAGGTATAAGTTTAATTTCCGAACACTGAAGGTCAGGTCGTGCGCTGATCACTGTCTCCCTTTGATATTACTTTACCCACAGGAAGCAGGTCAATCTTTAATGTCTTCACTGTCGACCGACAGAAATGATATCTCTTAAACCGACGCAAATTTAGGCCCAGTACTTAACTATTTAGTCTGCGTGGGGTACGTGTGTATCTATAATGAGGCTACAAAACTAAGAGACATAGATCTTCAAGAGCCCCCTCAGCTGCGCTTGAGAATCTATGTCTCTTGCCCTTGGGTTTTGATATTTAGAATAATATATCGTTTACAGCCAGTTAATGTCATTAAAACGATAAAATAGGAATATGTCTCAGTGTCGTTACATTCTCATGAAATAAAAATAAAATAATTCAGCATTATACAGGTTTGTTATCCCAATTGAAAATCTCCTCAAAGCACCGCCGCGAACTGAACCCAACAAGCACGCTCACGTGACTCACGCGCATTCACTAACACACTGTACATAAAGACAAAACATTCACGTGGTGCTAAGGGCAAGCTCAAGCGAGATACTGAGGTTTTTGGAAATTTAACTCTTTTGTATTTGCAGTTTGATTAAGTGGGCTTAAATTGATACCAAAGTCGTCACAGTCAATGCATAAGTTATTCCGTCTCTTCCGTTGTGAGGGGGTTAGTCCGACCATTTACTTAGCCTTCGTCGCAGTTTCCCACCCAACGACCCTTCCGATGCATCAACAGTACATTTATTTACACGTCATAGGTCAAAAGTACCGTGATCTCTACCGCTGTGTTGCTCTGTCGACTGTTGCCGTAAATAGAATCATGGTGTCGTTTATAGCAAATATGGAAGGCGTTCAATGCTAATATCCGACGCAGAGGCCACTTAGCATGTTTATTATTATCGCGGTGAAGGGCACACTGTGGGTAATTTATAGTCATACGTGGCAACGTCCAAAATCGATATACACCCCATGGGATCATTTGTCATCATTGTGCAAGGCCCATATTGCTGCAATGACTTTGTGTGGCCCCTTTTGCATGAAGTATTTTGTATATTCATCGATCACGTTTTCACCGACGTGCTCCCAACCTAACGTCTACACAATGTGTTGGTGTGTATCGTGGAAAAGAACCTAAATAATTAAAATTAGTCAAGTAAGTCACTCAGAGCTTTAACTCATTCAGCCCGATGCACGTATTTCCCAAATTTTGGAGGCGTCATCTAACGACTATGCACCTGTTGCAGGAGATGGATCGACCATGATAATTCAAGGGTAGTGCCAGATTAGCTTGGCGCCTGTCGGCGCCAAGCTAATCTGGCACTACCCTTGAATTATCATGGTCGACCCATCTCCTGCTGTAGTGCGTCAGGGCTGAATGGGTTAACTCATTCCAGACGTAAGGCATAAGGATACGCGAATATATCCGCGTATCCGTATGCCTTACGTCTGAAATGAGTTCAGTTAAGTTCTTGGTTTAGTTACGCACAGTAAAAAGGCGACAGCATTGATCAGCTGTAGCTGCCGCCGTTTAAATATTTTTAAGACGTTACTTGTGCCAAGACACAGCCAGCACCACCCAGCTACAAGAGGCATACAAACTCAAGAGCTCCCGCTACTGTGGGGGCTCATGATATTTGTTGCCTCCTGGCTGCCACATTTTGTATTCGTGTTTGTAGGGCAGTTGGTTCTTCTAATTCTTTGGCATTACGATTGTTGTTGGCGCGTTTTCCGAGCGCACGACATTACGTAATAAAATATACATGAGCAAATTGCTTCCAACATGCCATTTTCACAAGCAGAATTCACTTTGAATAACTGCCAGTGTTTCACGCCTTAGTTGTAGTCCTGCAATCCTCATTGTTTAGGTTGAATGTTAAAGTTACTTATTTGGGTTTAACACCGAGCAGGCGACTAAGGCCATCTCACGGCGGCTGAATAGTAAATGTGTCATATTAGGCATGCATTGTTGTTTAGTTCGTTGTAAAAATGATGTGTTCGTGCATTGTGTTTTGCTTGCCATGTGCAAATGTCATTGCATTTTTTTTTGTGTACAGATTTTATAGCGCTTAGAGCTTTGGATTCAGATTAAGCGCTAAATAAATACTCGTTATTATTATTATTATTATTATTATTATTATTATTATTATTATTATTATTATTATTATTATTATTATTATTATTATTATTATTATTATTATTATTATTATTATTATTATTATTATTATAAGCACGAGCAAAAATAGTTCTGGTTGGCATAGGCATTCACCTCATCAAGTTTAACTCATTCGCGGGCAGCCGCATCTGGATGCGCGGCATAAGCCGCGCATCCGGATGCGGTTTGCCGCGAATGAGTAATATAATCTGCCAGTGAAGGCAAAAGACAGTAAGTTAATTTTTTGGTCAAGTTTGTGTATTACAATGAATATTTTTTTTTAATTAAAAAAAAATGTATTATTATTATTTTTTCCAACTGACGGACTTACTGTCTTTTGTCAGCACAGGGCAGACATCCGCCGATCGATTTGTGAAAACCGATTGCATCAAATGACACCATCAGCTGTTCGGTAAGCTTCTAAACATGTGTTGGTTTTGGATTTTGAACCTTACGGCCATTAGCCGTAAGGTCCAAAATCACAGATCACCACACACCTGTATCGTTCGACGCTGAATAGCTGAGTGAGTTGATACTTCGTCAAAACGTTATTAAGATCAAAAGCAGCTTGTGGACTTTTGAGGGCGTGAGGTGTGACAGTATATTATGGCGAGCAAAAGAAATGGGACATTTTTGGAATCATCGGAAACACTTTAGTGTTTCCGATGATTCCAAAAGTGTCGCACTTCCTTTGCTCGTCAGTATACATTCTAACGAGCGTCTGTCAGCTTGATGTTGTAGATGTTTACTGTGAGTTTGAAATATTAATGTCAACAACCCCATTTATAACAGACCTGTGAAATCACATATTACGAGCTAGGTGAAAATATCATTTCAGGTCAGAAAAATATGTAATATTATCTTATAATGAATAATAAAAGTATAATATAAAATAAATTTTAAAAGGAATAATAAAAAGGGTACATACATCTATTCATGATAATTGTGTGCTGGAGTGAGATGTAAAGCTGAACCTTACAGTCTAGTACTGTGATCTGTCCAATAATTTCCAAGGTCCACGGATATAAATGGTATCCCGCAAAATACATAGATCATCATGAGCTCCCGCGGTAGCGGGAGCTCATGATGATCTATGCCTCTTGCAGTTGGGTGGCGTTTGCGTTTTCTCGATAGTCAGGACGTTAATGTTGTTGAATGAGATTGATGCAATTTAGGGCAGTTCTCTTTTTTTCCCCCGTATCTTGTTTATTGTTCAAGTACTCCCGCTTTTTTTGGGTCAAATTGTACACTGGCAATGACCCTGCAACCTTCTTTTGTTCATAGCTTTCAGAAGACATTGGTGGAATGTGCCAAAAATGTAAAAAATATTCTATTTTGTGTTTATATTTGCAGCTGTTATGTCCTATATTTGTTAGAATGTTCATTTTAGTTTTTGAAATGCTTGTGTTGTCCCGCTCGCAGTAAATTGCTATGCTGTATGCATTTTTCTGTGAACATGTATGTAATTTAATTATTGTTATCGCAAGCACGCACAAACGCACGCACGCACAAACGCACGCACGTACGCACGCACGCACACAAACACACACTCACAAACACAAACACACACACACACACAAACACACACACACACCATAACACTCACACACACACACACACACACACACACACACACACACACACACACACACACACACACACACACACACACAGACTCATGCAAAAACTTGTACATAGTAGTTTAACATGAAACAGAGAAACACACCAACATGCATATAAGCACAGCCACATGACACATGCTTGCAAACTCATGGGAAAACAGTTTTTCGTTCGTTGTCAAAGTTTATTACTTTCGAAAAAATATTCGATAGTTCCTATAAATAATACGGATCTCATTGTAGTTTCAAAGAATATATGATTAAAAAAAAAACAAAGCCAGAAAACAACCCACGACACAAAAAAAAAAAAAAAGGACGAAGATCAAACTGTTCAGAAAAATAGATAGAAACTATAGCGTGCAACGGAAAAAGACGTTGTAAATGTTGTAAATGTAATATCAGTATTTAACAAAGTGTCTTTTTTTCTTCACCTTCCTCTTCTCGTCTTGTGCTGATCTGTGATTTTGGACCTTACGGCTGAAAGCCGTAAGATCCAAAATCACAGATCAGCACACGCATTTTATTTTAAAAATGTTTTGGCGTCTCAAATCGCGTCTCAAACTGCGTCTCAAATCGCTAAGCTAGGAAGTCTTTACTGATAGTATTGCTGACCCTGGCCGGTCTGACCAAATCCCTGGCTTCCCTGGCCGAAGGTCTGATCATTCTGACCACCGTAACCGCCTCTGAGACCTGTAGAGCCGAACTGGGAGTTGGATCCGAAGTCGTTCATGAAGCTGGGACTGTTGAAAGAGCTGCCTCCGAATTGGCTGGGGCTGCGGCCGCTACCGAATGACGAACCTCCAGACTGGACGCCTCGGGAGGCACCGAAAGGTGTGGACCCGCTGCCCACACCCAGTGAGTTTCTCTGTTTGTCAGGCGAAAAGACAAAGGCAGCGTCGATCTGCCTGGCGCGATCCTTGCCGCTGTCCTGCTGACGCAGGTCCTTGCGAGCGTCGTCCCACAGCTTCTGGTTTCTGTTCTCCTGCTGGCGCGCGAAGCTGTCAAACTCGCTGTTGGCCTTACCGATGTCAGAGGCCTCCTTGTTTTTGAGAGCGCTGGCCTTGTCGTCCTGTTTCTCGTTGGCCCAGCCACCAGAGTTGTCCTTTTGACTGGACGTGGCGTCGGCGTTGGAGATCTTGCGGGCGTCCAGATTGTTGAAGGACCTGGCATGCTGGTTAGCCTTGGCGTCATCAGCCGCGTTGTCAAAGCGGGTACGAGCCTCCTTCTGGGCGGCTTGCTCCTCGCCCCAGTCCTGGTTGCCTCTGTCGCGGTTGTAGTTGAGCGCCTCATTGTTGAAGCCGTCCTCGTTCTTGTCGTGGTAGAACTTCTTCTCCTTCTTCACCTTCTGGTTGTTGTCCACCT
This sequence comes from Semisulcospira habei, assembly GCA_036245525.1. Taxonomy (NCBI): domain Eukaryota; kingdom Metazoa; phylum Mollusca; class Gastropoda; family Semisulcospiridae; genus Semisulcospira; species Semisulcospira habei. The sequence goes on along the minus strand of BTPG01000005.1, from coordinate 90,921,871 downwards.
GGTTGCGCTTGAAGTTGACGCGCTCCAGCTCCTGTGCCTGTAGGTTCTTGTTGGCAGCCTCCAGGCTCGAGGCGGATTTCGAGGCGTCCACTGAGTTGTCTGCCAGCTGAGAGGCCTTGTTGGCGTTGGCGTCATTGTTGTTGAAGCCCAGGCTGTTGGCGTCCCTCAGGCCGGCCTTCTCGTTAGCCCACTTGCCTTCCTGCTGTCCGGTCACCTCGATGGAATCGTCAACGCCACGGTCCCGGTTGTAGTTGTTGAGTGCGGTGGCGTCGCTCTGCGCCTGGTTGCCGGAGCGCTGGTTGGACAGGTCCGACTGCTTGGCGTCCTCCTTGTAGGAGTTGATGTAGTCGCCGCCGCTTCCCTCCTGCCGCCCACGCACTGTGCCCGGGGCTCCACCCACTCCTGTCCCCACCAAGTCACCACCAGTGGACAGACCGGTGCCAGTCCTTTAATAAACATATACAGTTTATTTCATCACTGAAGAATAGTTATTGCAACATGACAAAAAACTCACGCTGAAAAAATGCAAGCACACCAATGAAAACTATATTTTGGTGTCTAACTGGAGTTTCAACTCGTTCAAATATTTCCATTCGTTTAGCTATCCCCGTGTTTGTAAAATAATTTCCCCCACAAAGGGAATGGTAAAAGAGGCAACACGTTGTTTGGGATACTAAAAAGACTTCTTGTAATATTGGTAAACTGGTAAAATGTTTTGATTTTGACATATTGAGTACTGCGGTTCAACTTTAGTGCTCAATGTGTAAATATCAAAACAATTTACCCAAGAACATCACAACACATTTTCCAATTGTTCACTGATGACGGCCAGGTCATGAGATACATAGCGATTGAAAATTCAAACTGTGACGCTGTGATGGTCAGTCTATTATGGCACCACCCTTGAACCATCATGATCCGTTCCTCTCCTCCAGTAGCTTATCAGAACAGAATGCGTCCACAATATGATTATGAAACTGAACTTACACAGGGCCAGCAGAGGAGCCATAGGGTCCAGTTCCGGTGCCAGAAAGACCCCCAGATCCTGCAGTTCCCAAAGCCAGGCTTCCTCCAGTATCAGTGCCAGTGCCAGTGCCAATGCCAGCGGCTGCGTCGCGCCCATAGGTGCCTCCGCCATAGTACTTGTTGTCCTTAACACCCTTGAGTCCCGAAGCTTCGGCGAGGGCCTTTTTCTCATTCTCAGCACGCTTCTCAGCAAGGTCCTTGGCCTGGCGCAATGCCTGGTCTTGAGCGTTGTCGCGGTGCCAGAACTTGTCGTTCTTCCTGCCAGCGTGAAAGGATAACGTGTATTTACCCACTGGCTCAGACCAGGGCACGTTGAATTGTAACTATGCTGTCGGTAGCGCTTTTTGTCGCGATAATTCCAGAAGGAATCATCGCGACGAAAAGCGCTACCAAAAGAAAGCCTTGTTACAATACAACGTGCCCTGGTCTACGATTTTTGATCTTGCGGCTCGAAGCCGCAAAACGCAAAATCACAGATCACACATATCGGACCGTGTGGTAATTTTAAGTAAGATTTTGTGTATGATTGTCTTTTGTGCTGTCTGTTTAGCAGATGAGACTACGAGATTGTTACCTGTATCAAAATTCTCTCATCCCGTCAAACTCAAAGAAAGTATAAAAGTGTTTGTCAGGAGCACAGGAGATGGGGTGGTATATATCTACAGGTGAAAAGAAAGACAAAACAGTGATGTGAACATTATTCACATCGGCTTTCCCACTTGACTGCCATTGGACGCGGATTTCGCGTCTGAAACCACTGCACACTGATGAAATAGGACCAGACGTGGGCAAAAACAACACAAACTAACAAGAGACATAAATCCTCACGAGCCCCCTCGACTGCGAGGGGCTTATGAGGATTTATGTCTCTTGCAGATGGGTAGAAAACGTCTCCCCCCCCCCTCCCCCCGGCAGTTAAGAGGTTGTCTGTTTTTCGTTTGGCATACAAGCGTTGATACAGCGAGTTTATACATAACGACGAGAATTACTGCATCTACGGTACAGGATGTCAGGATGTGTCGTGGACGATAAAGGCTTGCCAGCCCAGGGCTGGCAATTTGGTGTTACAAGGAAGGCGCAAAGCTTTGATTGTTTTCACTTATCATGCACACCATAAAAACCAACGCCAACAACTAAGATAATGTCACTTCTTTGTACTTAGATGGAAGCAAGAAGTCTTTTGAAGAAAGTTTCCGCTGTCTACAATACTTTGCATCTATTCTGGTCTTAAAATAAGCATGGAGAAAAACCCAGGTGGTCTGGTTGGGTTCAATGAGAAATTCTCACGTTCGGCTTATGCCTGAATTCAACTTCATTTAGGATTTTTAAGGTTCTTGGCATAAAGTTCTCTACAAACATTGATATTTTAACTGCTATTAATTATGAGGGCAAATTGAAATTCAGCGTGTCTTGTATGTATGGTCTAAGCTGCAGCTTATACCATTAGGTAAAAATTACAGTAATCAAAACGTTGGCAGTGTCAAAGATTGTCCATCTTTTTATAAATCTTCCGTATCCTCCAGCTCAGTTTTTGACTGACCTTGAGAGGATGTTGTTCACGTTCTTGTGGAATGGGAAAAAAGCAAAACTGAGTAAAGCTGTTGTCTGTTCAGCTTACGATGAGAGTGGTTTGCAAATGTTAAACATTCACTCATTTTTGACAGCTATGAAGGTCGGTTGGCTTAAAAGGGTCTTTAGCGAACCATGTAACTCATTGGTACGGAAGATTTAGCTGAATTGCTATCCTGTGTTTGGTAACATACAAATGTTTGTTGGTGAATATGCAAAAGTTTTAATGCATCACTGTAATAATCACTTTTGGGCCGACGTCGCCAAACACTACAAAGTTGTTTGTAACAAGTGTATATCTGAAAATTTTGGTGAAGTGCTCTCAGAATATATTTATTATAACAAAAGCATTATCAGAGACCGAAAAACAGTTTATGTCACTGAGTGGAAAGAGAAAGGGATTTTGGTCAATAGGGACCTGCTAGATGAAAATGGCTCTTTATGTCTTATTGTCTTTTGAATCATTTAAGTTGTTGCACCCCGATGAGTGAACACATTTTTTTTAATGTATTCTGGCATTGCTAGTGCTGTCAGGGTTTACTCAAACTCATTAGTAATAGAGCCAGTTATGAACTGTAGTAGTGCAGGCAACAAGGCTTGGAACACTATCTTGCAGGGTGGCAGTAAAACTGTCTAAGCAGCCTTGGTCAAAGCAAGGTCAAAGCCTGTCTGTATACAGAGGTGTCCCGAAGCTTTGCTGATGTAATAAATTGGAATACTGTTTTTTTTCAAAAACTTTTAAAACCACACCTGATTCTCAACTTAGATGGTTTCAGGTAAGGTTTGCGCACCGGCTGCTGCCCACAAAGCGTTCAAATTTATGCGTAAATTATGTGACTCAGCACTTTGTACTTTTTGTAAGAATGAGGAAGAAACTCTTACTCACCTGTTTTGGGACTGCCCTTGTGCACACACCTTTTGGTCTGACATGGGACAATGGTTGAGATATAATTGTGGAAAATGTGCTAACTTTGAGTTCACAAAGAATCTGGTTATATTTGGCACAGCTAAGAACTTTAAGCCTGTCACTGTCATGGATCTGATGATACTAGTTGCCAAGTTTTATGTTTACAAATGCAGACTACTGGAGACGCTGCCTATTTAGGGCACTTTATTGCAGTTTTGAGGAACCGCTATTTATGTTAAAAATATCGATTTGGAATTATTGGCACAGTCATAAATTCCATTGTTTATAGCATCCTTATAATACACTTTTTGGTGGGTGTTAATGTTGTCTTGGGCACCAGTCACAGCCCTATTAGTAGCGGCTTTGTGCTACTGGTGCCACCAATTGCAATACTAGTTGCAGCCATGCAGGGTTGGTTTGAGTTACCAGTGGTGGCCTTTTATTTGTTTTCTTTCTCATCTGGATGCCTCTCTTATTTGGATGCTCTCTTTATGCAGCCACCGGTGCTACTTATAGTACTGGGGGACGCATTCTGAGGGGTTCATAACAGATAGCAGTATGACTGTCCAAAATGTGTCTGACACTGGACGATATGTGTTCGATGTAGCATGCATGTGTATGTGTGTGTGTGTGTGTGTGTGTGGGGGGGGGGAAGGGAGGCTGCTTACTTTGTTCACTTATTTTGTGATCTTTTTATATATTTATGTTTATATACATTTATATGATCGAAAAACAGGAATAAAATTTTTGTAAAAAAATTAAAAAAAGAAAGAAAAGGATACATATAACATCTGTACTCACCTGTCCAGCAGGGCATTGAAGTCGAGATTTTGCTGCTCGGCAGCGTTTTGCTGTCTGTCGGCTGCTCCGTACTGCTGGTTGTTGCCCTGCTTCTGGGCGGCGTTGGAGACCCAGTCACCCTGGCGTTGGAAGGCGTTGTTGTCCTTGGACCTTTTGAAAGCGTCGAGCAGACCCTGCAAGGGAACAACGGGAATCGTTCGGAAAGTATTCCCTACAAGAGACATATGCATATATGTGTGGTGTATTGAGGGTGATTCGTGACCTTTCCTTGATCAGCCCACTGAGACTACTCCAAAGTAATAGACACGAATCACACGCAGGTGAACACACTGCGCGTCTTTGTGTCGGCAAGGGGAGCTCATCTAATCATTTAAAGATCGTGTTCTATTTGCTAAAGATGAATTGGTTCCCAAGGCGCAAAAGGCCATCGGGCCGTCGTCGGCCGCCATTGGCCCGCGCACGGCTGTGCGCGGGCCAACGGCGCTCGACGTCGGTTCGATGTTTTTTTTTACGCACTGGGTTCATTCACCCACGCACAGAACTCGTGTGTGTGTGTGTGTGTCTGTGTGTGTGTGTGTGTGTGTGTGTGTGTGTGTGTGTGTGTGTGTGTGTGTGTGTGTGTATGTGTGTGTATGTGTGTGTGTGTGTGTGTGTGTGTAAGTACCTTGGAGAACCTGTTGTCACTCTGTTTCTCTTCATAGACGTCGAGGTTGTTGTTGTCCTGCCCCACGGCCTCCTTGAAACCCCCGCGTTCGGCGACGTTGGTGTCGAAATCCTTGGCGAAGCCGTAGTCGATGTTCTCGAAGCCGTTGGTGCGGCGAGCGAAGGCGTTCTTCCGCTGGGCGAGGGCTTTGTCACCAGTGTTGCGGGCGTTATCCTTACGGTCGTACCTGAGAAGAATAGCAGTGGACTGCGTTTTTGAAATCATAGTAGCCGTTTGGGTTTTAGCCCCAAAGCAGGTGAAAAGGTCCACCTCACGATGGGAATTCATTATAAATTCAACGTCGAAAAGCCGCAGCCGTCCAAGGAACTTGGATGCACAGTGGTGTCAGCAAGAGGCATAGATCCTAATGAGCCCCCGCAACGAAAGCAGTACGTCACCAGTGTTTCATATGAAGATACGACACGAATTCATGAAAATGTAGTGTTTTACTTCTATCAAAGCATCTGGAAATACACGCCCCTCTCCAGCGGACCCCCGTTCAGTGCCCGTTGACGGAAACTGTGTTTCTGTAGCCTTCGTCAGCTCATCATCAGCAAGAACTAGCTGTCCTAGGAACATGGATTCAAAGTGGTGTCAGCAAGAGGCATAGATCCTCATGAGCCCCCGCGACTGCGGGGGCTCATGAGGATCTATACCTCTTGTATTTGGGTGCGTTCAAAATTTCTGGGCACTGAACGGGTAAAAATAAATAAATAAATAAATAAACAAATCAATCAATCAATCAATAAATCAATCAATCAATCAATCAATCAATCAATCAATCAATCAATCAATCAATCAATCAATCAATCAATCAATCAATCAATACATCAATACATAAATACATAAATACATAAATACATTAAATAAATAAATAATATAAATAAATAACTAAATTAATAAAATAAATAAATAAATAAATAAATAAATAATTTTAAAAACATACATATAAATAAATACATACATAAATAATAATAAGTTTAACAAATGAAATAAATAATAAATAATAAATAAATAAATAAATATTTTAAGAAGTCCAAACTGCAGTATTGTTCCTGACCTGCCCTGAGAATCGAGTGCGATTCCGTGCTTATCGTTCAGATCGTTCTGACGCTGGGTCTGCTGACGCCCAAAGTCACGGTTCTGATCGTAGCTGCGGCCCTCGTGAGACGAGGTAGCTTGCTCCTGCAAGTGTATAATCTCACATCTATATTTAATGTGTTCTTCTGTACGCGGAGTTTGGACCGTACGCAAACGTATCTTCTCTTAGCGTAATCAAGTGGGGATAAAAGAAAGATGTTTGTTGTATCGTGATCGCTCCAAGCCTTACGGTACAAAATGCATAATTATTTGTGTGCAGGTCTGCGATTGTCGACCTTACAGCTCTGAGAGCCGTAAAGTTCAAAATCACAGAACAGCACACACTTTTGTTTTCGTGTTTTTGAACTCGTGGGAGAAGATAGACATTAATACTTAGCACGTGCCATTCACAGATGCTGATTTTAGGGATAGGGTAGGGTGTCCAGATAAAAGTAGAAGGGACACAATCGTTTACCAGCATATTTTGTCCTGAACCAACTTAGTTCCCTTGGCAAAATATCTTTGAAAGATGACACTAAATAAACTCGTGGTTTTTTTTTTAAATATTTTTTTTAAATATTAATTTTTTTATATTATTGTTTAAAACCACTTTCTTGTAATTAATCTTCTGGTTGTTTTTGTTAAAATATACTCTTCTTAGCTAAAATGCTGTTAGTTCTGGTTAAAGACACTCTTCCTGAATACACGTTCCTTTTATTTAAGCTGCTGGTCGTAGTTGTTAAAGGCATTCACCCGTAAACTATCTGCTGTCTTCCCTGTTAAAGACACTCTTATTAACCCCTTGTACATACAGACACTAGTACTGTTTACAGCGGTACTGGTGGCAGCATGACCAAAGGGATTAACTCACTCAACTCCGACACGCCGCGCCACGGCAAGACATGGATCGAGCGTGTTAGTTCAAGGGCTGTGCCAGAATAACTTGGCGCCCATAGGCGCCAAGCTATTCTGGCACAACCCTTGAACTATCACGCTCGATCTGTTTCCAGAAGTGTAATACAGTCTTCAGGGGGTAACTTCAAAATTTGCGAATTTCAGTCCAGGAGCAGAATGAGTTAACTAACCTTCTTATACATTTAGCTTTATTATCATAATTATGCAATATCCTCTAATTACTCTTAACGGTTGTTTTTTTTTTTTTTTTTTTTTTTTTTTTTTTTTTTTTTTTTTTAATGGATAGGCACTAACCTGCTGGTCGTTCTTGTTAAAGGCACTCTCCTTCAGGTCGCCTTGCCTCTGCTGATCGTCCTTTCGGTTCTCTCCGGCGTCCTGTTTATCCTGATGCTGCTTTTCCTTCAACCATTGCGTCTGGTCGCGGTTGGAGTGCTGGTCGCGCTGTGACACCTGACAAGGACTTTATTCACTAACATTGTTTGTTTCTGTTTCATTTTGCTCCCTCATTGTCGAAAAAAATTGATCACCAACCAGAAGGCATAGATCTTGTTGTCAATAGTGTGTATGTGTTTCTTGTCACGTTGGGAAAACTGAAAATGTGTTTTTGTTTGTTTGCTTTAATTGTAACATAAACGGGAAACATAAAATTATGTGAATGTTTTCTGACTCAAACGAAGAAACAGAAGAATCAGAAAAGAACCATGTGTGACATAGACATGGCTCTTTACTTATTCACATCTTATATCATCATGTTTGTGCCTCACGATTCTATTTCAAGCGAATCGTGTTGATACAATCAATGTGTCAATATTAAAATCAATATGTGACAAACATGTTCGTACCGATCACAATTTGTTTTTCATAGTTTTTTCCTTCATATTTGTACTTTATTTCTTGTTTTTACTTTTGCTTAACCCCTTGATTGCTGCTGAAAATACCGTTCGGCAGAAAAGACGCGTAGTTAGGCTTTTTTTCCCCCTGTCGATTGGTATCGTCAGTAGCAGTCAAGGGGTTAATTCAAGCGACAAGATGTAGTAAGCACAGCTAAGTACACGTATTACTGGCACAAGAACATGAACCAATCTAGCAAAGCAAAATTTCCGGCCGACGATGGCCCTTGGATTTTGTCTTATTGAGAACCCATAAACCACACTGGTTGTCTCCCTCGATTCGCTGCGCAGCAGCGAATCGAGGAAGACAACCAGTGTGCTCACTAACCTGGGCAGTTCCGACCTGGTACCCTCCAGCCAGATTGCTGCCCAGAGCGCTGCCAAAGGAGTCGAGCCCTTCGTCGCTCTGCAGACTGCTGCCCGTCTGAAAGTTGACCCCTTGGTTACCGAAGCCAGTGTTGCTCAGCCCCTGGGTCTGGTAGGGCACGCCACCTCCAAGGCCCCCACTAGCGCCATTTCCGACACTGCCTAGGTTACCGCTCTGATCAAAACTGGCAACAGCCGCGGACACCAGCAGTGCAGCTACAGAGGTCACGGCGAGTACCTGGGATTACAAATCGTGAAGATGAAAAAGTGTAACTGGAAAAATGAAAGTGGACATTTGATTGATGGAAATGTGTAAATTGTCATGGTAAAAATGTGTGTGATTATTATGAATGTGTGCAGAACAGTGTATGTTAAAATATTTAACAATAATAATTAGTGAGGGAAAAGTTAGTTCCGCTGTCTGAAGTACTCTCAGTTAATGGTGCCCTATGTATAGCGTATAAATTACAGTATACTACACACATACACAAGTCATCATCAAATATAAAATTACAAGAAAAACAACAAAAAAGAAAAAAAAAAAACAGCAGCGAAAGACCGGAAAACAAACGAACAAACACAGCACTCACAACAATCATATTAAGAATAACTAAAACTGAAAGGACCTATGAAAATTAACAAAAAAATAACTTAACAATACAGTAGTGCTGAAAACTGTGATAAACATAAAAGACATTAACTAATCTTTAAAGTTACTTAGGAAATCTAGACATATCCACTCACACTTAATGTAGTGGGAGTCGAGCCAGAATCTGGAGAGGATGCATTTAAAAAAAATTATTTAGTCAGTAATATACTGACGAGCAAAAGAAATGCGACATTTTCGGAGTCATTTCGGAAAATGTCGCGTTTCTTTTGCTCGTCGGTATTTGTGTATATGATCGCTTTGGGTCTACCATCTGCCACAGTCCACAAAAACACCACTGCTGAAGCCATGCAACTCACCCTCATTGTTTCTGGTAGAGTGACGGCCTCTGCGCACTTTGGGAGGACCGCCGGCAAAACAAGGAGACTAGAAGACCAGAGCTAGCACGTGCGCCATACTAGTCCCCGGACTTTTATACGGATACGCTTGACAAGCCCATAAAACCTCCCCTTTCAATGTCAACCTAAAGACGGACAACGTCAAAGTTAATGCTTACTCCGGCCGTGTTCGCTACGATTCCTGTCATAAGCTGGAGGCCGAGTGTTTCGTGTCCACCTGCTGCCCGAGCGTGTGCTGGTATGTGATTTTGGACCTTAGGGCCTGATGGCCCTAAGGTCCAAAATCACAGACCAGCGCGCGTAAGGTCCAAGATCCCACACCAACAACACAGGTAATCTTGTCTTTTAGGTTGTGAAGTGTTATTTCTGTTCAAACTGATTCGTATTAACGTTTCTTTTAAGCAAATTATGTCCGTCTTAAAAGGGACATTGATCATTATAGGTTTTGGATGATGCGAGGGGTAATTTGGTCTAGGTGTCCGACTGACGTTCGTCTACACCTGTGTTCCTCCGTCGCATGGGGTCATCATACGTTTATTCTGCAACGACGAAGGTTGTATTATCATTTCCTTCCAACGCCATGCCTAGTATTAGCTGCAGGTACGCAGCACCACGTTGACAGTGATTTCTGCGATAACCAAACGGCAGACATAATGTTTCGCATTGTGATGACATCTAAAGGCTCACGTCAAAATAAAATACGTCGAGGGAACAAGGGATACTGATGCTCTGTATCATAAATGTACTAGTCCTTGATTTTGGACCTTGCTTTTGGGGCCACAAGGTCCAGAATCATAGACCAACACACTCATTACAGATATTATGAAGCCACGCTGGCATGGATACTACCGAAATCGAAATATTTGATGGATGGTGATCATCGCCACGCATAAAGACTATACCATAGGAGTTACGAGGATACAAAATACTCCTAAGGTTCGAATGAGTCGAACATTTCCTGCACCATAAAAGGCACACATTGCAAGCGAAAGCACCCCTTCCCGTTTCCGGCTGGGGGTGAACCGATTAAAGGGCACTTAAATCTCGATGCTAACTTATCACATGTCAGTCACTAATCTGCCCGTGTTGGATTATGGTCCGTGGCGCGGCTGGCAATGTTAACTGTCTACAAGTGAAATCACTGATTCACCACTTGACTGCCAGAGCACAACGAAGGACATGCAAATGCAAGAGGCATAGATCCTCATGAGCCCCCGTAGTCGCGGGGGCTCATGAAGATCTATGCCTCTTGCTATCTTTATTCAACTCAGGCAAACAAGGTTATTAGCAGCGAGTCGCAATAGTATCAGAGACATTGTTTGTGTTGGCGTTATATGCTTAATTCTTTCGCTCCTGTCGAGTGTTTGAATCTTTTGAGAGACACAAGAACAAATCTCAGAAGGTCAATACAGCGCGGCTTTTTTCTTTTCAAAGATAGTGCCCGGTAATGTTGGCACCTTTCAAGACCAACCTTAACTCATTCGAGACGAACCTCATCCGGATAGGCGGCTTAAGCCACGTATTCGGATGTCATTATTCTCGCATGAGTTAAAGTGAGACTACTCTAGTAGTCAGCATGGTTTGGCGAAATCGCGAAACAATGGATTCGTTCGAAAAACGCAAAGCCGGAATGATTATCCTAGATCAACCTAGCGTGTTTCCTCACAAGTGGTGCCGGACTGGCTCGCCATCATGTTTAGGTACCGAGCTAATCTGTCACTACCCTTGAGCCATTAGACAATAAGCCTATCAGGTACTACCAATCAACTGTTACTATTGTACTAGCTCCCGCAGTTTGCTTTTGGTGAGATTACAGACAGACATAGGAAACAGAAAGCGCGAAGTTAGCCTCGGGGTACTGTAGAAAGGGAGAGAACCGCAGTTGCAATTTACGACTATAATATCTGACTGACTTTGACAAGGGGGGGGGGGGGGGTGGGAGGGGGAGGGGGAGGAGGGTTGGGGGGGGGGGGGAGGAGTGGAAAATAAACGGGGAAAGAGGGAAAAAGAGGGGAGAAGGGGAGGGAGTTATGTTAACCCTTTTCATCCTGATACACCCATTGCTTGCAATACATTTGATTGATAGTTCAAGGGTGGTGCCAGCACAGCTTGGCGCCTGAGGCGCCAAGCTATGCTGGCACTACCCTTGAACTAAAACAGTTGATCTATCTCCCAATCAGTAATGCAGCCTTCGTAGGACAATAAGCAAATTTTCCAGAATCAACCTCAGGATGTGCGGCTTTGGTGATGTCCCCTGTTTTTAGACTTGATACTGACTGGCATGCAAGTGTACATGAATACATACGACACTTACACAGTTTTCCGTGAAAATAAACGTACAAATTAATCCAGTCAGTAGAAAAAGGCAGAGAGTTTAAATTCTATCGAGACGCGAGCATCCGGATACGCGGCTTATGCCGCGTATCCGGATGCTGTGCGTCTCTATAGAGTTCAACTTGCCCCGTATGCTGCAATTCTCGATAGAGTTATAACTTTCTGACTTTTTCTACTGATCGGATACATTTTCACGGAGAAGTGTGCCAGTTATTGCGTTTGGAATAAACAACAGACAAGGTGCTGAGACCAGAATGTATATATTTTCCTCGCGGCGATTGGATGAAAGACCGAGATATCGGGGAAAGTTTGTCGCAGGAGAAAATTGGGTTAAGCACTAGCGTTTGTGCCACTGTACAAGCGATAACATCCCCATCTCTTTAATAATAATAATAATAATAATAATAATAATATAAAATAATACTAGTACTTCTTCTACTACTACCACTACTAACAATAACAACAACAATAACAATAATGATAACAATAATGATAATGATAGTAATAAAAATGATAATTTTAAAAGTGAAGATATTAAAATATAAACATTTTGAAAATATGTAATTAAAAATAGATAATATGTAAGAATATAGAATCCTACTACGACTACTACTACTAATAATACGAACAATAATACTAATACTATAAATAAGACTGCTACTACTACTACTACTACTTATTATTATTATTATTATTATTATTATTATTATTAGTAGTAGTAGTAGTAGTAGTAGTAGCAGTAGTGGTAGTGCGGTTTAACCACTTCCATGTCACTGCACCTACATTTTTGTTACTGTAACTACATATTTGTTGCTGAAATCTTTATTCATTCCACGACCAAAAGCCAAAACCGTCCCAGAAACATGGATACAAGTTGGTCTCAGCAAGACGCAACTGAAGATCCTCGTAAGCCCCCGCAGTCGCGGGGGTTTATGAGGATCTATGTCTTACAGTAGGATCGTGTTCACGTTTCTCGGCATTGATGAGATTAATTAAAGAAGGCAACACATGTCAGGGTTTAACGCATTGAGCCATGAATCGAAATTTTCAGTTTTGAGAGATTTGAAAGGCTTCTCTTGATGATCTACCAGGGCAGTTGATATGATAGTTGCTGATAGGGCAGTTGCTGGTAGATATGATACATATCTACCAGCAAGAGTTGACAGAATAGCCTGGCGCTTCTGGTCGCCAATTGTACACGTATGACGGGAATTATTTAGCGCAGTTAACAGATAGAGTACATGACTGCCATATACACCCCGTAACCTTTGCAATTGCAAGAGGCACAGATCATCATGAGGATCTATGCCTCTTGCTGAGGCCGATTGATATACATGTTTGTTTTTTTTTTTTTTTTTTTTTTTTTTTTTTTGTTTTTTTTGGGGGGGAGACAGTTTTCGCTTTTGGTCGTTGAATGAAGAGAGACCAATTTGTATCCTCGTTTCTTTGTACCGTTGTAACTTTTGCTCGTTGACTAAACAAACGATTGTAGGAACAAAACGTACTTTCAGTGGCAAGGAAGGGGTTGAATGTTTTCTTAGGGCAGAATTTTTTTTTTGCGGCAACGAGCTGGTGGCAAAAGACTGTGAACCGTTTTACCGACATAAAAGGCTGTCAGCTGGGTGTAGCAAACCTAAAACTGAACATCACACCACCAAAACCCTTTGATTCAAGATGTCTCGCTGGTCCTTACCGGGTGGTCTCGGTTTAATGTGCGTTGCGGGCATGAATAACGCCCAGTGCCTCTGTGCCGACTGTAACGTTATGCCTCTGTTATTTTCAAGTGTGTTAATTTTTTCTTTCTTGGCGTGCCAATAACACAGAATTTACATTACGTTCAAAACAAAATCACACAACCTTGACTAGCTGTTTGTTTGCGCAGTTGCTGCACTGAAACACTGACTCGTTTGTAAGTGCTTTCTCGCGATTTCTTGTGTCTTGTTTGCTTTGTTGTTGGCTGAGATGCACTTGATTGATTATTTTCTTGCGTTAATTATGGATAAAACAACTGTACTGAATGAAATGTGTTTATTTCTGCTCAGGTGCATGTGTGTGTGTGTGTGTATGTGTGCGCGCGTGCGTGCGTGCGCGCGTGCGTGTGTGTGTGTGTGTGCAAGCGTGCGTACGTGCATGTGTTCGTGCGTTCGATCGTTCGTACGTGCGTGCGTTCAGTACCTTTGTCATTGGCTCTTTTAATACAGAAACACTTATGAAAAACTAAAGAGAGAGAGAGAGAGAGAGAGAGAGAGAGAGAGAGAGAGAGAGAGAGAGAGAGAGAGAGAGAGAGAGAGAGAGAGAGAGAGCGAGAGAGAGAGAGAGAGAGAGAGAACAACGCCAAAAACAAAGATGAAAGGAAAAAAAGAAAGAAACAACAACTGTATATTGGTCAGTGAGTTTTGGCCTTACGACTCAGAAATCATATATTTGCACACACATTCGAAATATAAAAAACCCACACATTTCTACTGTTTCTTTTTTCTTTTAATGGCCGATCCCTTCATTGCCGTCTGTGGCGCATAAAAACACTCTTCGGAGACATTCACACGAGAAAAGGTGAAATAAATTTTAAAAATATTACATTTGACTTGCAGATGCAGCAACATAAGCAACATACAACACGATCTTCGGATCGTTCAATATTACATAACCTATATAGCACGTGTACACAAAAAAAGAACGTTGACCTTTTTCATTCGAACAATAGAAAAACATTTCGCGATATAAAGTTGAAGAAGATGAACATGCCCTACAACTGTTAAACGTTCGACTTTTGTAAGATAGGCAACACACAAATGCAAGAGGTATTGAATCTCATGAGCCTCCGCGTCTGTAGGGGCTCATGGGAATCTGTCTGTTGCTGGTATCGTTTAAATTCTTGTTTGACAAGCAGACGATGTTATCCCAAAATATATCTTATCTGATAGACATCATTTCAACGGTTAGCGATAGTAATGGCGGACTTTTCTTGGGGTAAAAGTCATTCAGAATAAGTACAAGTTTGATTGACGTCATCTTTTTCATTTCCAGAGCCAAATGTAGCCAATTTTACTTCCCACAAAAGCCGCGCTACACGGAACGACCGTGTTAGCCCAAAGATAATGCCAAACTCTCGAAACTAATGCGTGCATACTGTTAAGCTGTCACGGTCGATCCGTCCCACGCAGGTGGCTCTGGAGGGGAATGAGTGAATAAGAAAAACAGCTGTCAGCGCACTACGCGCAAGAATGCCCCTCTGCTGTCTGCGCTGTCCTCAAATTCAGGGCTTCCAAACGCAAGAGACATAGATCCTCATGGGCCCCCGCCTACGCGGGGGCCCATGATGATCTATGCCTCTTGCTGGCTTCATTTATAACCTGCTAATTTTAGGCTGACCACATCAACAGTGAAGCGGTTGAGGCTAACGCTGTTCTGAGAATACAAGTTCTATGTCAGGTGTGCAAAATGTACATGGAGACGGTAAAGCTAGCCCTTCCAAGCATACAGTAAGCTTTGTGGACAATCTGTTAACCTGTTGTTGTTTTTTTGCATTCAGTCACGCCTACTGTTTACAGTGCCGTTGGCCTCTTACACAAGTAGGTTGATACTGTCTATTCCCCTTGTGTATGCAAACACCGGTACTGTAAGCAATACAACTGGCTGCATGCAGAAAAGTATAAACCTTATACGACATGTCTATTAACACTATTGTACATGCAGCCACCAGTAATGTAACAATACCGGTGGCTTCATGCACAAGAGTGTTCGCCTTTGTCCAAAGATCTAACCCTTGTAGCCATAGCCGCTGCCTCCATAGGCACCCAGGGTACCGATGCCAACTCCTCCAGCAGGGTAGCCAAAGCCGACCACGCCAGGGCCGAAGTTACCATCAGCACCATAATACCCGCCAGCATCAGCGCCAGAGCGACCAGCATCCCTGTGCCAGACGTCGTTATTTTGAGCCTGTGCGTGGTAAAGAGCGTTTGCCTGGTCCTGATCCCACGCGCCGTTGTTGAAGCCGTTCTGTACGGCTGCAGCATTGTCTTGGGCAGCGGCGTTGGCGTTGTTCCATCCCTGGGCGGCTTTCCTCCAGTCGGAGTTCTGCGCGTTCTGTGCGGCGTTGGCGGCCTGAGCGGCTTCCTGCTGCTTCTTGTTGGCGTCGAAGGCGGCGTTCCACCTGTTGTCGTTGGCGGCCTGAGCCCAGTCCTTCTTTTCAGATTTGTCATAGCCAAAGACGTCATCAGCCTGGTCACGGTTGTACTTGAGACGCTCCCAGTTGTCACCGCCTCGCTGCTTGTTGTTGTAATTGTTGCCCCACACCCGCTTGTTCAGGTCCCTGTCGCTCAGACGCTTGCGCGCTTCATCTTTCTTCCACAGGTCCTCGTTAAATTTGGCGGCGGCCTGATCACGAGCAGACTGAGAAGCAGCGTCGGCGTTTTGGGCATCAGCGGCGTTAGCGGTGCGAGCATTTTGGCTGGCCCAGTCCGAGAAGCCGGCATCGTCAGCAGCAGCAGCCTGGTTGCGGTCATACCCTCTTGTGCGGTCCGCGAGCCATTTGTTCTGAATGTACTGGGCCTTAGTGAGGTCAGACGTGGCGCCGAGGTCACCTTGGCGCAGCTTGGAGACGGCCGCGTTGTCTCGCGCGCTTCCAGCGTCCTTGACACCGGCGGCTGCAGCGTAATCGGCACCGCCGCCAGGGTAGTAGCCGGGCAAAGCAGCGTATCCACCCACTCCAGCAACACCGTAAGCGTAAGGGTTGGCTCCGTAAGCATCAACATCCTTGGCTTTGGCGCCTAGAGCCACGCGCTTGTAGTCGGAGTCGGCGTTGACCAGATCGTTATAGACGTCGCTTGCAGCTTGGCGGGCGTCGCTCCAGACCCTGCTTCCGCCCTGGCTGGCGTCAAGTTTCTGGGCCCAGTCTTTGTCACGGCCGTTAGCGCTGGCGGCGCTGTCCTGCTTGCGGGCAAAATCGTCCTTGTTGGAATCGGCGGTTGCGGCGTTCTGTGCCCAGGCGGACTTCTTGGCGGCCCACTGGTTGTCAGCGGCAGCAGCGCGCGCGGCGTTGGCGTCAGCGTTACGGTCGTAAGCTCCGGCCCGGTCCACGAAGTCGTCGAGGGCGTGAGAGTTGACCTTCTCGCCGTACTCGAAACCTCCGTTGATGGAGTCCTTGAGGTCGTACTTCTTGTCGTAGGCGTAGTCGACGCCGTCGTTGTTGCGTCGTCTATTGCGCCAAGCGTTGTTATCGCTCCACACCTGGTCCTTGGCGTAACGGTTGGCGTCGTTGTTCTGCGCCCACTGGTTGGCGGAGGCGGCGGAGGCAGCAGCCTTGGATGCGGCATTACTAGCGGCGTTGAACGCGTTGTCGTGGTTAGCGGCTTGTTGACCATAACTATAGGAAAAACAGACCACGCAGGTTACGAGAAATTATAGAATCAATAAAGAGACAATATCAAACCTGCATGAGCGGTTTCCGTTTTAATAAGCTGTAGAATGTGCGGATGTAGAATGTAGAATGTAGTTAGAGAGGATTGAGAATATAACTCCATTGTGCATGCAGCCGTTTGTACTGTTTTACATTACCGGTGGCTGCATGCACAAGGAGTGTTCTATTTTATTGTTTGCTTTCAATTAATCAAACATTGTCTGTATGTGTGCGTGTGTTTGAATAATTCATTCTCATGTCTGTGCTGTCAAATTTGTCACTGTTAAACGTGAAACTTCATTAGAAAACTGTGAGGGAGTGATAGCAAAAATAATGTGTCAACGTTTTCTTTTAAACACTTTCTGTGTGTGGGTATGCGGACATGTTTGTGTGTATGTGTGTTGTTTCTGTTTACGTATCTGTTTGTATGTGTTTATATTCCTCTACAATAATCTTCTTAGCTTATTGTGTTTCTTTGAAATTTTGGAACAAAGGGATATTTTATTTGTAACTGTGTGTTTGCATTGTAATGTACGGCGCATGGTTACAGCAAGGACTGAAATACTTTCACTTAGAAATCTGATATGCAAGGAATGCGATACATTTGTGTATAAAGAGAAAGATAGCTGCTACTTCAGACACAAGAGTGCACACAAAGGAGAACGATAGCGAGATAATCAAAACAGCTAAAACTATATACTACTGATCAAACACAAAGCCTGTCATTTTGGCCGATCCCCTTTTTATTGGTTTTTCTGTAACAGACATTCTTCGGAGGCATTCACACGACAAACTTGAAATCTACAATTATAGAGAAGAATGATGATGTCCAGGGAGTTTTTCCAAATTTACAAGACAATAACCATGTACCAAGGCACACATCAAGAATAACGCGAACAGACTTCCTGACAAAAAATTGTGTTCGAAATAGCGTTATTCTGCGGGAGTGCTTTTGACAAACCCATGTCGGTAGCGAATTTAGTCGCGATGATTCCGGCAGGAATCATCGCGACTAAAACCTCTACTGACATTACAGGTAGTTGCTTGCGCATGGGGGTTAAAGTTTTGACGGTTTTTTTGTTTAGTAGTAGCCCTTGCCGCCGAAATAACCACCCTTAGGGTAGGCAGCTCCGTAACCAGCTCCATAAGCCGGGTAGGCGCCGACGTAGCCGGCATCGGGGTAGCCACCATAGCCTCCGATGACTCCACCGACAGGGTACACAGCCCGACCGCCGTCATAAGCTCCGTAAGTTTTGCCGCCGACCGCGTTCCTGTCCGAACCCTTGTCCCAAGCTTGCTGGTTCCTAGCCTGAAGGTCGGCAGCAGCAGCGTCCTGTTCCTGTTTCCAGGCGGCGTTGTTCCAGCCGTTCTGGTTGGCGGCAGCATTGTCCTGGGCAGCGGCTTTGGCGTTCTCCCAACCCTGGGCGTCTTTCCTCCAGTCATTGTTTTGAGCGTTACGAGCAGATTCGGCAGCGCGAGCCGCTTCAGCGTTGTTTCGGTTAGCATCGTAAGCTGAATTCCAAGCGTTTGCGTTGGATCCCTGAGCCCAGTCCGTCTTCTGAGCGATGTGTCGTAACCGTACACGTCATCAGCTTGGTTGCGGTCGTACTTGAGACGCTCCCAGTCGTCGCCACTCTTGAGCTTGTTGTTGTAGTTGTTGCCCCAGACTTTTTTTTCCAAGTCACGGTCGCTCAGACGTTTGCTCTCGGCGTCCTTCTTCCACAGGTCCTCGTTGAACTTGGCCTGGGCCTGGTCGCGGGCCCACTTGGAGGCAGCATCAGCGCTCTTGGCGTCGGCAGCATTGGCAGCGCGGGCGGCCTGCTGGGCCCAGTCGGAGAAGCCAGCGTCGTTGGCCTTGGAGGCCTGGTTGCGGTCGAATCCCTTGTCACGGTCGTTGAGCCAGCTGTCTTGACGGTAGTCGGCCTTGGTGACATCCTCAGTGGCGGCCAGATCACCCTGACGCAGCTTGGAGGCAGCGGCCTGGTCCCATGCACGTGCAGCATCCTGGATACCAGCGGCCTTGGCGTAGTCAGCACCGTAACCGGGGTAGTAGCCGGGCTTAGCAGCGTAGCCTCCCGCACCAGCAACTCCGTAAGCGTATGGGTTACCAGCTCCATATCCAGCTCCATAGGCACCGGCACCATAGCCGTCCACATCCTTGGCCCCGTATCCCTGGCCCTTGCGGTCGTAGTTCCAGTCACCCAGGGCCAGATCCTTGTAGATGTCGCTAGCGGATTTGCGGGCGTCGCTCCAGAGCCTGTTTCCGCCCTGGCTGGCATCCAGCTTCTGGGCCCAGTCCTTGTCGCGACCGTTAGCGCTGGCAGCGCTGTCCTGGTTGCGGGCAAACTTGTCCCAGTTGGAGTCGGCAGCGGCGGCATTGGAGGAGGCGGCGGACTTATGGTCAGCGCTCTGTGCGTCAGCAGAGGAAGCCTGGGCAGCGGCCTTGTCAACGTTGCGGTCATAGGCGGCGGCTCTGTCAGCGAAATCATCAAGAGCGTGGGAGTTCAGCTTCTCTCCGTACTCGAAGCCACCGTTATCGGAATCCCTGAGATCAAACTTCTTATCGTAAGCATAGTCGATGTTGTCGTTCTTCTTGGCGCCCTGGCGCCAGGCGTTGCCCTGAGACCACACCTGGTCTTTGTCGTAACGATTGGCGTCATTATTCGATGCCCACTGGTTGGCTGAGGCAGAGGATGCGGCTGCCTTGTCGGCGGCTGCGTTGCGGGCAGCGTTGCTTTGGTCCCAGTTGGAAGCCTGATTACCGTAGCTATTGACAGAAGAAGCAGATCCTAAGAACGCGTATCGTTTTCGTATTTTCTATGCGGCGATTGTGCGAATACCAAAAAGCACCAGCTTTTTGTACTGCTTCAATCAGTCCAGCATTCACTGTTTCACTGTCATGTTCTTTGTGTCCACTCGTCACATATGTCAGATAAAGTGCGTGTTTTCACGGGTATGGAATTGAGCTTTGGCCGGTTGGGATGATGCACATTATTTCATTCTCAATGGCACGCTGTTCCCAACCCTTGGTGGCTTGTAAATTGGACCGTCTCGAAATCGTTAGTAGTGATATTTTGTTTTCACAAACGACCCCCAACAACGAACGAGAGCGGATAACATGGGTGTATTAAAGCATAGACAACACTCAAAACATCTTCAAGAGGCATAGATCCTCATGATCCCTCCGGGCTCATGAGGATCTATGCCTCTGGGAGATGTTTGGAGCAGTGTCTATGTTTAAGGTCCAAGCTGATCATCCACAGTGACTTCGCTCTAGTTCGCTGATGGAAAGTCATTAGTAAGCCATCATGCTTTCACGACCAACGTTTGAGTTATTTAAAATTCAGTAAAGGAGACCATTGACCCATTTAACCCCAAATTCTGGAGGTTTTCCATAACGACTATTTACCATGATAATTCAAGGGTAGCGCCAGATTACCTTAGTGCCAAAAGGCGCCAAACTAATCTGGCAATACCTTTGAATTATCATAGTTGACCCATCTCCTGCTGTAGTGCTTCGGGGCTCAATAGGTTAAGCGAGAAGAGGAAATATGCACATCGAGGGAGCGGACCATTACTCAACATCGCACCGACGTATGTGGACACACGGAACTTATGTGATCACTTATAACGTATACGTTGCGTTTGATTATATAACACGCACATCCAACGGCATAATGTTTCTATATCTTACATATATTAAAATAATACCATAATATAAACGTGCACTATAAAATGCAACAGGGTAAAAATAATACAACCCATTCAGTGCCGCTGGACGATTTTTGTGATATTTTGCAGGTCAGAGGATATGTACCACGAGAAAAAAAAAGAAAGACAGGAATAAAACGAAAAACAAATACATTTACGCTTTATGGTTGTGACATATTTGATGATTCATTTTCTTTCACTGTGTGTTGTCTTTAGCATTTAAAGTGATCTTTCAATCACACCTGCATCTCAGCTTTCCTCGCAAAAACAGTACTTTCTCTCAGTTGCAACTGAGCATACTTAGATTTAAACAAAATGATAAGCAAGGATGGACTGAGTAATAATGTGAAGAAAACTAGAAACACATTCCGCAATATTTGACATATGAAATAGCCCATCCCGCTTGTGCGAGGTCTAAGCATCTCATTTGAATAGAAGTTTACTAGTGGTGTACTCCCCTAAGTGGATCTATCTGGACGTACTCCGGCAAACGGTATAAAAACGGTCCAGTGGCAAGGAAAGGATAAAATGTTTTCTTGAAATAGCACAACTTACTCGCTGCCTGCGGCCTGAGCCTTGCTGTTGGCCTTCGCGGCGTTGTTGCCGTAGTCGTTCTGATCTCGGCCGTAGTTCTTGGCGGCGTTGTTCCACTGGGTAGCGGCGTTAGCGTTCTGGGCCCAGTCCCTCACCACATCGGAAACCTTCATGCGCAGAAACCATATGTCAGTGAACAAAAATAAGGCATACAATGTGTCCATCTATAATCCCTTCCCTGTCACTGTGCGAACATTGTTGTGTCTGAACTCGACCAAAAGCCAAACCCGTCCAAAAAGCATTGATACAAATTGGTCTCAGCAATTGGTCTGCGGGGGCTCATGAGGATCTATGTCTCTTTAGCTGGATCGTGTTCACGTTTTCTCGGCAGTGTTGGGGTTAAAGAAACAATCCGTGGAAAATATGAGACTAGACAACGAAATTAGAAGGAGGTCACAAACTGTGCGTCTGTAGACGAAAACAGTGGATTAAAAGCTCGGACAAACATAAGATATCGCATGCTTGTCAGGGCTTTTGATCAATTGTTTATGCCGAAACAAGTGCATTTTTGGCCTAATTCATTATTCCTAACAATGTCTATTGTAAAGTCTTGCAAGCAATGGGAGCTGTTATTGACATACATAGAATTTGACACCAAAAGGCAATCTGCAGCAAGGACAAGCTACTAACATTGGAAATGAAGCCCGAGAACTGTAATCATTTGTGCGAGAGCTTCTCGCAGCGCATTGTGCGTGCCGATTCAAAATGGGAATGTATAAGAAAGCATTCTATTTGAATGACGGAGTGTGGAATAGGGAACTGAAAACAAACGCGTTATTTAGTTTAACGCAGGGTGATATATAAACGTCAATCATAAAACGCGTAGCAAAAAGCATAACAAACATAAAACGTCAAATTGTAAAAAGTAAAGAAAAGCTTATGCCTTTCTTTATGATTTTATGAAGTTTGATTTGTTTATGCTTTGTCTATATTTACAGTATATTTACAACTGTTTGTCTGTACCTGGTTTCCAACCGCTGCCACTTTTCCGGCGCCATCAACCCCCACAGGAACCACACCGACACCGCCAACACCAACCCCGCCCACACCGAATCCACCACCATAGCCGACTCCTCCAGCACCGACGCCGGGGTACAGCACTCCTCCCATAGCTCCTGCCACCAGGGACAGACACAACACTGCCAACAGCTGCAACACAAAACGTTACGAATAAATATTTATAAATAATTTAAGATTGACAGAAATCAGAAGTAGGTAAACGTTGCACGTGCTTGGACGAAAACATTGGATTAAAAGCCCGGACAAACATGCGACATCGCATGTTTGTCCGGGCTTTTAGTCCACTGTTTTCGTCGAAACACGTGCATTTCTGACCTAACTGATTTTCCTAACAACGTCTTTAGGTGTACGTTCTCTGTTGTTTACAAGTCGATACACTTTTGATACACTTAACAGACTTTGTTATGCGCCAGAATAGAATCAACAAAGCAACGCAAAAATATAGACTACAAAAACGCGATTGTAAGAACTAAAACAAAACAAACAATATATTTAATGTATTGTTGATGGACTTTAAAAATAATATGACCAGGAAAAGAAAAATTCGTAAATACATTGAAGAATTTAAAGGCCTAAGCTACTACAAATACAAAGATGGCGAAGACACTGGAACCGTTGACGTCTTTTCGTCAACATTAATCGTGATGTCAGAGTCCTAGTCTCATTCTACATTTCTTATAAGTCAATACGAAAAAGTGCGAAAAAGAACAAAGTCCGAAAGAAAAAATTCATACACATAATCAGTGACAAACGGGTCTCATATTTATCTTTAGCAACCGTCCATAATAAAGTATTATTGTATTGTATTGTCACTTTCATAGACTCCTACAGTGTACTGTAGAAAAATCTAAGTAACTCAAATGCAACAATAGTCTAAATAAATTTTCAAAAGTAAAGAAGTAAACAACTTCTAAAACGAAATTTGAATAACAAAAATATAAGAAAAGTCTGCCTCCAAACCTTCATCTTGACGTTGACAGGCCTCAACCGCTACTGCGTAAGGGATCTAGGCCGAGCGACTCGCTGCTCATCTCTGTATCCAGGGCTTTATATACGCAGCATCTCTGCATTAAACTTTACGACTAGAATATATTAAACTCCCCAAAATTAGCCTCTGCTCGCGATGCATCCTTAACATCACGCAGACGTACAGAGGAGAGGACAGAAGGGGGATGGTAGACGTGGGGGAGGGGGGAGGGGGAGGTGGGGGGGGGGGGAGAGGGGGGAGGGAACGGGGGGTTTGAAAAGAAAGTGAGGGGTAAAAGTGAGTGGGGCGGACACTAAGCCTTGCGAGACACCTGATTTGTGGGGGGGAACAAAAAGCGTAAGACAAGTCTAGTATTCGAAAAATTATCATATTTAATGCGGGTTTAACCTGAGCCGTTTCTCGATGCACCTTCCTGATTATTCGTGAGCTGAGAGTAAAAGTGAATACTAAAGTCGAAATTGGAGGCAGAGACTACACAGTGATACCGCTCCTTTAACGAAAGTCATCCATCTGCAAGAGGCATAGACCGTCATGAGCCCTCGCAGCCGCGGGAATTCATGAAGACCCATGCCTCTTGCTGAAGTTTATATCTTTGTTTTGCATCTGGACGAAGCGATCTAGTGTTCAGAATACGATAGACACGGAACATTAACCCTTAACGATGGTCATCGCGAGCTATTCTCACATTCATGTATTCTGACTAAAAGAGCTGGTTGCTAGGCATTGTTTATGACGAATCCATATGTGAGTTGTATCTCGAAAACAACGCAGCACACACGCAGATAAAGGTAAACCCGCTTGGTGTTCTCGAAACGCAATCTTTGAAAGATCAAAGAGCCCAAAACAGCAGGTGTTTTTTTTTGTATTTTTGTGGGTTCTAGATTTATATTTTGCTGAAGCTACGCTCTGAGAACTGGTGCATATACTGATGAAATATGCAAAATATAATTGATTTTAGACGAAAATATTTGTTATTTTTCAACATACTGCGACATTTTAAAGTGAATGAGTGCTTATTGACGTGTGGTGTTTTTTTTAAAATCATAAGATAGTCTGACTTTTAACTGCTAACATCTAACGTTGTACAAGCACCAACAACTCTACTGAAGAGAAGTTTTACGCGAAAACATAAAATACAAATTCAAGATATTATATTAGTCCTTGAAAACAACAACAACAACAAAAAAAAAAAAACAAAAAAAAGAAACAATGACTTGCTACATTGCCAGTCATCACAAATACTCACTTAAAACATTGAAGTTATTAAGACATTAGTGAGGCCCGAAAATGTCATAGATTCTCATGAGATACCGCGTCGGCGGGGTCTCATGAGGATCTATGCCTCTTTCAGTTAAGGCTTCCTCAGACGGAGAAACGAAACGAAACATTTCGTCGAAATGTCCGCATTTCAGACATTTCTCCAACATTTCACGGTTTCACGAAATGCGAAACGACACATTTCACGAAATAGAACCTGTCTCTGTTTTGCGAAACATTTCGCAGAAACATTTCAAACGTTGCCCAATCAGCGTCGTCCGCTGCCAATCTGACGTCATTCAAGCCCAAACACTGAAGATAGCAACGGTAAAGCGATGCCGTGGAATCAGGTCTATTACGGCTAGAATTGCGTGATGTGACGCACGATTCTGTAAGATTTAAGCGGAGAAATCATTTTCGAAATGAAATCTATCAAATATCATCACTAAAGTACCATCAAAATATGATTTTAGGTCAGTTTTCTGAACCCCACTTTCATCGGCTGCTCTGCGAAGCTATCGCGAGACGGCGGCATCCTCGATTCACTTGAACCAGCCCTGTTTACGCATTCAAAAGCGCTTACGTTTATTCGATATGGTCGGCAATTCACTTTAATTGTGTAAGTGAAGGCACACATGTGTTATATGTTTAGTTTTTAAGCGTCAGTAGTCAGAAATATGACCCGATATCCACCCATACAAACCAGATAAACCAGAGCATGTGTCAGTGAAGGGTTACTTCCCCTGTACCAATCGAAATGAATTTTCACCACCGCGTTTCTACGTGTGCGGAGGAGGCATTTCGATGCAATGAAAATGTTTCGTTTCTTGTGCATTTCGTTTCTCCGTGTAGGGAAGCCTTTAGGGGCTCTTTTCAGTATTTCGACGTGAATGAGTTAATGCGCTAATATTGCAATAAATATTACACTCTTCGGGAAACTAAATGCGGATTTTTGGTAACGTGACTCAGAGCTCTTGGCAATCCAGGGGGTGAGGAACAGCGTGCATGTCTGTTACTTGAACCTACGGCTTCGAGCAATAAGGTCCGAAATCATAAAGCAGCACACATTTAAATATCTTAATCTGTGAGAAACAAACGTAATTTCGCCTGAGGAGCATAGGTATAAACAGAACCACTACAATGCATAGACCATGAAGGGCGAATTAAGCTCTACACCTCGAGCAATTCGGTAGTTCTCAGTGTCCCGGCAGTGAATGGGTTAATGTCTTTGATATTAACCTTTGCTGGAGCATGAATTTGACGTGAAGAGGGTGTATATTTTAATCATATTCCACTTTGCTTCCTGACACATTTACGATTCAGATCAAAATAAAGATACGGAAATAGGTACCACGTCATGCTCTCAAACCGTGTGTACATATTATCATATTACGTGTACTTCTGCATACTTAATTATTCAGTTCCTGCATAAACAATTGTGTGGTGCTCTGAGATTTACACCTTACAGTTATAGGCTGTACAGTACGGAATGACAGACCAGCGGACAAAGGATTTTACAGCTTCGCAGTAACGCGAAAGTGCTATGGAGCAAATAAACACATTTACATTAAAAAAAAAAAAAAAAAAACCAACTGTAAAGTAGGTGACGAATCGGCCATAATAGTTAAAGGGCAGTGCTTGACTAGCTTGGCGCCTTCCTGGGCGCCAAGCTAGTCCAGCCTACCTTTGAACTATCATGGCTGAGCCAACTGCCGCAGTTAGAATAGTTTTTATTTTTTAATTTTTATGGACTCTTCCCAAAGCTGCGAAATCCTATACGTTGTGTGATGAATGACGTTGAGTTAAAATTAGCGGAAGCGAATTGAGTGAGACAATCAGTGTTGGTTTCATCACAGATGTCATTGACCTAGTAATTTAAAAAAGATCTACCTTTATTCATGTCCACCCTTAACGATTCGTTTTGAGGCATAAACTTATAACGCTGATCAGAGGCAGCGAATCGATAGAGTGACAACAGTGACAACCAGTGTTAGTGTCCACAGGGGTGTCAATGACCTGGTCGTAGAGGTCTTTTCGAAAGATAAAGACTTCTACATCTTTGTATATTCCCACCTGTATATTCGCTTTGAAATTTAACCCGTTCACTGCCGAGAAAAATGAAAACTACCCAACCGCATAGAGGCATTTGCGGGGGCTCATGAGGATCTGTTCCTCTTGCTGAAACGACTGTGTGTCCATGTGTTTTCGACGGGAATCTTTGACGTTGAATTTACACTGATTTCAAAAACACAATCTGCCTCTACGGGCGGCGAAGAAAGGGCTTGTACGTACATGGGGAAAAAACAGAGGTTGGCAGAGGCATGTGGTTGTGTGGACCGGGACTCGGGAACGGGGAAGAGCATGTCAAACTGAGACCAGTGAGTAAGCCAAGAAGGAAGTTTTTAAACTCACTCACTATGAACGATAAGCTTTTGACGACAGGTTTAGATTCTACCTATAAATAAAATAATCTTTACAATGGACCCTTTGGCTGTCGGTAGTGGGTTTGGTCCAGGCGATTCCTCAAGGAATCGCCTCGACCAAACCCGCTACCGACAGCCAAAGGGTTAAATTTTTTTTCTTGAAGACCAGGTGCGTGTTTCCTTGCTTCATTACACATATTAAAAACTCTCTTTCCTTACTAAATCCAGACCAAACAGGTGATTGCCAAGCATGCAGAATTTCGAAGGAAATCCCCTCAAAGAGAGAAACACGCTTAGAAAGAATAATTAAAACACAATTACACAAAGTATTAATTGTCCATTCTAAGCGTATTTCTGTCTGCTGTGATTTCCTTTTCTGTTTACCTATTGATTCATATCATATCCGGTTATGTCTTGAAAGTAGGACACACATCATTGGAGACGCCTGTACCGTTTATTTCTCTCAAAGTTGTAATATGCTAAGCACGGCTTTGTTTACATTTAACCTGGAAACTGTCGCTCCCATTACTTTACATCTTCCATGTACGATGCAACGCAGTTCACTACACCCACTCCCTACTGCGTCACTTACCGTCAGAATGTCTCTCGGTTTGTGTGTGTGTGTGTGTGTGTGTGTGTGTGTGTGTGTGTGTGTGTGTGTGTGTGTGTGTGTGTGTGTGTATGTGTGTGTGTGTGTGTGTGTGTGATTGTGTGTGTGTGTGAAAAAGAGAGAGAGAGAGAGAGAGAGAGAGAGAGAGAGAGAGAGAGAGAGAGAGAGAGAGAGAGAGAGAGAGAGAGAGAGAGAGAGAGAGAGAGAGAGAGATGAATCAATGAATCAATGAAATGTTATCTATCAACGCTCGAAATACTGACATCGTCACAGACATCAAAAGTGGTTTTCACATTACGTTTATTTGAAATCAGCGTAGATTCGACGGCAACACCATACGACACTTCCGCAACTATTGATGCGGGCCCCTTGAATGATTTGAGAGAGAGAGAGAGAGAGAGAGAGAGAGAGAGAGAGAGAGAGAGAGAGAGAGAGAGAGAGAGAGAGAGAGAGAGAGAGAGAGAGAGCACTGTGTCACCTCTTGTGCCATTCAGTCCTACCTCACTGGGTAGTGCTAACATTACTCAATGGCAAAAGGCTCCGATCTACTCTGGTATCACTCTTGAACTTTCATGGTTGACCCTTCTTCCAAATTGTAATGTACTCTTCAAAGGAAAACTTCCAAATATGGAAATCTTAACCGCATGGCTCAGCTTGTTAGCCATAAAAATACCATATACATTGTTTATCGCTGGGTACGGTTCCAGGTAACCCCGCCTTTAGCAGAAGGCCCACCCTTGTCCTTCTAAGCCCCTCCCCTTTCCCTCCGCATGATGTGCTGTGAGGGGATGAAGGATGGTGGTAAGGGAATGCTGGGGCTGGATTCCCGGAGGAGAGGGGGGAAGGGGTCAGGGACATTTAAAAAAAAAAAAGTTGTGGTATGGATGCTGGATGTGATCCCAGTGCGCAGTGGCCATCAGGCCGCCGTCGGCCCCCGTTGGCCCGCGCACGGGACTTTGATTTTCATCCATTTAAAAAAAAAAAAAAAAAAAAAAAAAAACTTTTCGCATTTAGAATATCGTACAGGTACAGTTATATCATACCAGCAGTCGTATCTACCGGTGAGGTTTACATTTATCTGGAACACTGATAAAACAACAGACCATGTGAAAGTATGTCAATAAAATCAAATAACGCAGACTGCCACGAAATAATTCTTTTTCAATTTTGCAGTGCAGAAAGGTCTACAGTTCCACTTTATTATGTTGGTCTCAGCTGACGTGGCTGAAAATGTGGTCACACTGCGGGCCCAAAATCACAGACCAGCCCACATTTTGAATCTTTCTTTAGACTTGCAGATGAAAGCAAAAACAACGATCCTTAACCGACTATTTACACGAGCTGTTCACTTTGAAATATAAGCTTGATGTATTTAGGCATCAGCACTTTTTCCTGAGAAAGATTCGGTTTAGAGGTCGCGCTTCGTCATATTCAAATATTGTCTGGGATTTATAGTAGGCCATTATTATTAACTTTTGTGGAGCCGTTAAGATGGCAGGATATTTAGTACTGCGCCTATTTGCATGATATGCGTCTCATAAACGTTACAGCATTCGGCTTAAAAGCGCTTAAACTAACGTTACTTTGACTGACAGAAAAAGTTCAACGAAGCCCAAAGGAAAATTTACGAATACGCCGGAATGCGAAAAGGAATGAAATTTTAGCCCGAACGGACACAAATTTACATAACGTTGACAGTCATGTCACTATCATAAAAAGTTATGAACTTCTGTATTTGTATTATGTCGTAAAAAGTCTTTTTTTTTAAATATATAAACTTTTCAAAAGTCTGATAAAGCCTTAACTTATTCAGCCCGACGGCCGTACTTCCCCAATTTTGAAGGCGTCATCTAATGACTATGCACCAGTTGCAGTAGATGGATGGACCATGATAATTCAAGGGCAGTGCCAGATTAGCTTGGCGCCGACAGGCGCCAAGCTAATCTGGCACTACCCTTGAATTATCATGGTCGACCCATCTCCTGCTGTAGTGCGTCAGGGCTGAATGGGTTAACGAGGTTCCGCCGTGATTCTTTTAACCCCTTTCTGACTGGGCAAGGTGAACGCCACGCAGCCGCAAGACACACAAACCCTGATGAGCCCCCGCAGGATTTGTGTCTCTTTTTAATCCTGTGTCCTTTATGTCTGCTTTGGTTCCATTGACGTCTGTGTTTCTCGCGCGAATGTCTGCCAGCGTGTATTGGTTTCAGACGCTATCATTGGCAGCGAGGAGGTTAATGTTTCCGACATTATCTTTATTTGCTTGAAAATAACCGCAAGTCGGCAAATTTTGTGCGCTAGTCTGTGATTTTGGACCTTACGGTTGTTCAGTCAGCCGTAAAGTTCAAGATCACAGACCAGACGCAGTTAATGACTTTCAAAAGAAAATGAAATATGTTATTAAATGTGATTTTTTTCCGGGGAAGGGTGAGGGTATCTGAAGTGAGATGACACGATTATAAGATGAAGGTGGTCGCTAACCCATTCAGCCCCGAAGTACTACAGCCGGTGAATGGATCGACCATGAGAATTCAAGGGTAGTGCCAGACTAGCTTGGCGCCTGAAGGCGCCAAGCTAGTCTGGCACTATCCTTGAATTCTCATGGTCGCTCCATTTCCTGCAACTGCTACATTGTCTTTAGGCGACATCTCCAACATTAGGGAAATGAGGCCATGGAGTCCAATGGGTTAACAAAAAAGAATGCTGTTCTACAGTATAAAAGAGTGGTTCACAACCATCCCTGCGCTCGTTCCAATTGTATCTGATGTTTGTTACTCATTTTCTTAAATCCTGACCACTATTGTGACTGCCACATCATGTAAAATGCAAAGAAAGTCCCAACAATGAAAGAAGCACGCTTGAAAAGGACAATATTGTTGTAAAAGTCTACTTTTAAAAGTGTGTTTCTTGTTTTTTTTTATTTTTTTTATATTTTTTTACGGCTTTTCTTTTTAATTTTTCCTAGTACAGATCAGTCCGATAACATATTCTGACCAAAGTGTAAACAGGTGTGGGTTTTTCTCGAAAGAACTAAATTTTCGCACGCCAACACCATTGATACGCAGTATTACTGACCCAGTAAGCAAAGGTCCACTGGCCCACGACGGCCGGAGTGGGCCCGCGCAGGGATGTGCGCGGGCCCACTGCGGCCGTCGTGGGCCCGAAGACGTTCTGCTACCGCGGGACAGGTCTCTGCCCGCCGACAAGTGGTATGCTCAGAGAGCACAAGGTCAAAACATGGATATAGGAATATTTGTTACATTTTTCTCTCTCTCCCGAAATCAACTTATCACACTGCTTCTTAACTCAATCGACAAATTTGCAGCGTATCCGGGTTCGTCACGTCTGGATTGTGTTAATTTTTGTAAATTCGTGTCAAATAAGCAGGCAGAGAGATAATGGTGGTTGAAGGGTAGCACTCAAATAAATCTGACGCTTTGAAGCCGAAAACTGATAATTCGCATCACAAAATATCTTTTTTTTGCATCTTATGCATGGAAAATCCCCTAACTAATTCTGCCGTTTATGTTCGAAAATCTTCTCGTCATAGTCATAACTAGACGCACCCTGGTTGTCTCCCTGGATTCGCTGCGTTTGCAGAGAATCCAGGGAGACAACCAGTTTAAACTAGTCACCACGTGTAATCTTGATGTATTTCAGTGCAGTTTCAGTCACTTCCTTCACACGATTTTGCCACCCTTTCCGCATTTAAAAGTTATCTATAAACCGTTAGGCCATATGGTCAGCGAAGAAGACAACACCAGCCTCTCCTCGAAGCCTTCCCTTCCCCAAGAGTTCATAGATTCTCATGGGCTTCTGCAACTGCAGGGGTTCATGAGAAACTGGGAATCATGCCGGCAGCAAAACATCCCCATTCATACCCTTAACTATGAGGAGGGATGTAAGGTTAAGTTTGAAGCTTGTGCGACAAATCCATACGGCATCACGAAACGCGATAGCGTTTGAGCCAAAACCACTAAGCCATCGCGCACATACATCGCGAAACGCAGAGCAGTAAGTTTACAGAAACGATAGTTAATACATTACCGCAGACATTCACCGGCGTCAAACTCATTATTGTCTGCTGCCTTCAGTCACTTGGATTGTTGTTTACGGTAGACAGCACCAAAATGAACAGGACAACACGTAAACCATGAACGGAGTTTGTGTAATTTGATTTTATAGCATGTCAAAAAACGTTCCCCTCAACAACAAAAATCAGACCCCGAAACTTTTGCCAGAGAAAACATTTTTGTGTATGGCAGGACGTCAATGAAAAGTACTGTGAAATAGTGTAAACTAGGCCCTTTTGCGCTTGAAAGCGTAAAATTTTACGTTTTAGTGTGATCTTTCAGCTCCCGAAAAACAAGCCAAACAGCACTATTTTCCGCTCCACCAGCAAACATTCTACATACTCGAAAATTCCCAGAACATTGCTTTCTTGGGCTTGCCTCAACTCACATACTTTTAATAAGACTTTAATCGTACGAGTATATAACCCTTGTCACTACAATCAATAAAACAAAGAAGTCACTGAATTACAAATGTTGTGCTTTTAATTTAACAAAAAAAAAAAAAAAGGTAAAGGAAATGTTAACCATTTCCACAAGACAGTTCGTTAAAATTCACGTACGTATTTAACATATAACACATAATTTAATTTCTCTATGTGTTTGGAGATTATTTCATACTTTCTGAAACAATCGCCAAACACATAAAAAATTAAACGGTTCAAAGAGTGACACAAAATTTTCACAATGAGTAAATCGGGTTACGCCCATGTTCGTTTTGGATTCCTCAGTGGAATTTCATTGTGTGTATGAGGAAATGCAGTTTTGACCATTGTCTTACGCTGATAGGCGTTGTTTGTTTGGATTGTTTCCCTGTATTTCCGTCCTGTGTCGTCTGCTTGTCCAGGAACTTTGACAGCGTTTACGTCAGAACAAATTTCGTAAATCTATGACCTGCTGCGGTGAGTTTTATTTCTCGACCAGACTGTCAGAGAAGGGTGACATTTATGGTAGAAATAAAATAAATCTTTCTGCTTTGTCACCATTGTTATACGTCACCATTTTCAGATCCCGCTTCACGTAAGAAAGGTGGACGGATCATGGAGCGTGACAGCTCAAGAATTTACATGGCGCCTTCCCTCTTCGTGGTGGGCTGTACATCACTCTTTCAGATCCAGCGACACATACGAAAGATAAATTGATCTTGACAGCTCAATTGTAGTGCCTGATTAGCTTGGCACCCTTTCCTGCTCCAAGCTAATCAGGCACCACACTTGAGATATCACGGTGCATCCATATTTCACAACATGTGCGTAATACTAAGCGTCCGAGTCTATATAAGTCCACTCCGCTTATAACAAGGTCGGATATAACAACACGCGGATATAGCAACATTTTTTCAAAGGTCCCAACAGCAGTTTTTCAACGTAAATTACTTATAACAAACATCGGGTATAACAGGAAGAAAAAATGGTCCCCCAGGCGATTTGTTTTAATTTTCCAGAGGTTACTGTATCGGTTCTGGACGTAAAATGAGGTACTGATTCATGTAACACGCATGTATACGAACGTATCACCCGTTGCTCGTGTTTGTGGACTTTAAAAAAAACTAATTCCTTATTTCTATTCTCAGGGTTGTAGTACCAGTGCCAGATGACGCATATTGTGTTTCTACAACCTTCGTTGACTGAAGACCAAAAAGCCCTAGTTGTACAGGAACATGGATTCTAAGTGGTGTCAGCAAGAGGTATAGATCCTCATGAGCCCCCGCGACTGCGGGGGCTCATGAGGATCAATACCTCTTTCAGTTTGGTTCTACTTTCCTCTGTTTCCCTGAACTGGTTAAACGTGTATAAATATAACTTATTATATTGCTTATTATCGATATATTCTTGATGGGCTGCATTCAGATAGGCGGCTATATGCCGCGTATCTGTATGTTGCGCATCTCAAATGAGTTAAGCGTGTGTGTATTTTACTCTGCAGATTCTACTGCGCAACAAAAACTATAACACCTTCCCCCACCCTTCTTTTCACCATCCTTCAAATATCAATAAAGAACTCAACAGATGTATTCTAGAATTTCTGTAGTATGTGGATAACTATTATTGCTTAGCAATAATATAAAAGCAGTACACAGACACCATAGCACTTTCCCACAACTAAAGTCCAACTTACAAGAACGTCCTTGATCCCATCTAGTGCCGTAGGACGCTAAAAACAACAACAACAATATAATAATAATAATAATAATAATAATAATAATAATAATAATAATAATAATAATAATAATAATAATAATAATAATAATAATAATAATAATAATAATAATAATAATAATAATAGCATGTATCTATAGTGCTGTAACCCAGCATTTGTCAAGCTGGCTCTAAGCACTTAAAAACGTAGAGACACAAACAAGATGAGGATTTCATCCCAAAGTCGATCGTATTGTTTAGAGCTCACATGCGTTTATCTTTTAGGAACATTCAGAGTTGTTCATATTTTTAGGCTTATAATGCTGATCCATTTCCCTCCTGTCTAAGCCAACCTCTGATCAACACACACGTCGGCGCACACATTTAAACGGACAGACACACGGCACTTCCCGCCATTAGTACGCTCTGTGGGCTCGTGTAGCGACAGGAATCCATCTACTGCTCTAACCCACCCTCTGATCCACACATACTGGCACACATAAATAAATGAACACATAGAATCGCCACGTATCCGTATACGGCGCGTCTCCAATGAGTTAAGTGAGCCAGACATTGCACGGATTTCAAACATTCCGTAGATTCATCCAGACCGCTCCGCCTGCAGCCACATGCAGGCTCATGAGAACATAATTATGCATCTTGCCCGACCGCTTGACATTCAAATTTTGAGATACTGATCTGGTTTTAACTCATTTAAAGGCAAAACTATACAACACTTCCGTAGCTATTGATGCGGGGTTCCTTGTGAACGAGCTAATAGCACAAATGCTGCGAAGGCGCAAGCCGCAGTGATCGGGACGATCCAGCCAAACATTTACACGAAATATTAATAAACTGTGTTGTAACTTTGTAACTGTCTTTTCTAAGCTTGTTTCTTTACCCGTCGGGTTCTTCTCTGCATTTTACACGCTTGGCGGTCACCTTTTAGTCCTGATTCACGTGCGCCACAGGTTTTTCCAATACCTTTCGATCGTAACGGAAGAAACTCTCCCGCGTGCAAAGGAAAAGAAGAGGAAAAACCTTTTATTTTATGATATTCAAACTTCATGATTCAAGTGTGCCATTTGTCCAGCACTATTGTTAGACACACTAAGAATATTTATACAGGTATTGCGAACTAATTGCCCGTTCACTACCGCTGATCGCACACTGTACGTCTAAAACCTGTGTAAACTGAACGCGAAAGAGCTTCATCCGTCCCACGGATAAACAATGGATACAAAGTGGTGTCCGCAAGAGGCATAGATCCACATGAGCCCCCGCAATTGCGGGGGGTTCATGAGGATCTATACCTCTTGCAGTAGTCTGTGTTCCTTTTTTTCCCTACAGTGAAGAGGTTAAACTTCTTGTCTGGAGCAGATCTCTTTGACCGTGTGCCTGGAAAGGCGCCAAGGTAGTCTAGAACAACCCTCGAGCTATCACGGTTTTACCTTCCCAACAACTACTTCAGTCTTTATGCGCGCCTCCCAGACTATGTGGGTGTGAATGTATTAACTCATTCAAGACGTGTCGCGTCCGGGATACGCGGCTTAAAGTCGAGTATCCGGATGCAGTAGGTCTAAAATGTGTTAGAACCATTCTTTTACCACGATTTGTTTTTTTAGAAATTCGCAAAAAATGCATGCTTACATGTTGATATATTTGTATGTGGAGTTTAAAAAAAATTGTTGTTTGTTTGGTCGCTTGATTGCTTACTTTTGTTTGTTTTGTTTGTTTCTATTTCTAATGTGTTCTCTTGATTATTTCTATTTTTAATTTGTTCTCTTCATTACTTGTTTGTTTTAAGTCATGTTTTTGTTTATTTTCTGATTTGTGCTTGTTTTTCTGTTTCTCTTGGATGAGTATGTTTGTATTACTTCAACACGCATCTACTAACACGAGCAGCACGAAACAGACTAGCACGCACGCGCAGGAACACACACTCAGACAAACACACGCACACACATACGCACACGCTCATTATGCTCGGGTATTACTAGTGAAATTGGAGATTGTGCTCGGGTATAAAGTAGGGAAAGGTATGTCTAAATATTCTAGACCATTAATTATATATAAACGTATATATAAATTTTTATTTCAATTCTGAAAATCCTCTTGCTGTGCTAATGCCATGGAATTCCAGGCTGGTAAGCTTGCATTGTGTCATCAGGACATCAGCTGCCCTTTTTTATGACTGCATCGCTCACAAGATCTAGAAAGAGTGGGTAGTGGGAGAGAAGGAATGACAAACCTATTTTTTTAGCCTTCTAGTGAACACCTACTGCATATAGCAATAGGGACCACCCCCAGGCGCCCCTCAATCCGCTGGAGAATATCTTGACCTCCCCCCAAGCGGGGGGGGGGGGGGGGGAGGGAGGGGGGAGGGGGGAGAGGGGAGGGGGAGGGGGGAGGAGGGGGGGGGAGGGAAGTAGTACATGAATATTCCCAAACAGATCTTGGACCTGCTGGGAAGATTTTTGTTTTTGCCGCCTACGACCTGTTTCGCCCCAAGGGAGGGCTCTTCAGGTACGCATACGGCGTAACCTGAAAAGTGCAAACACAACACATGTACCAGAAGCCGCCTCCAGAATTTACTGGTAGCACCACTAGTACAGCGCGGATTGCATTCCTAAAGCTTTATGTATATAAAGACATGACACCTGACAACTATGCCATGAAGTCCTACCCCCGTGCTTCAAGAGGCGGAGGTCTGGCTATTATTTTCAGATCATCACTTCAAGCTTTTATTACATACACTGACTCTTTTGCTTTTGGCCATTCATCCTTTGAATTGGCTGAACTGTCCTTTTCACTTCCACAACAGCGTGTACACTTTCTGCTGCTTTATCGCCCCCCCCCCCCCCCACCCAGCAAAACCAACCAGCTGACCGACACCATTTATCTCCTGAGTTTCCTGATCTTCTCGACCTGTGCTTTGACAGACCAAGTCCCTCCATTATCCTGGGGGACATTAACTTTCATTTTGACTGTGATGGAAACTCTCATCGCGTGAGGGATCTTCTCCTGCAGTATGGTCTAACCCAGGCCGTCACTGAACCTATACACCGCTCTGGACATCTCCACCCTTCCCTTTATTTCTAAAATTTTCGAGAAGGTTGTTTTATCTCAGATGTTGAAGTACCTCCAGGAAAATTATCTCCTACATCCGTTCCAGTCCGCATACTTAATTGGCCGCTCCACTGAAACTGCCCTGATTAAAATCTTAAACGATCTTCTTTGCGCTGCGGATAATAATGAGCTGACTGTCCTGACTCTCGTTGGTTTGTCCGCAGTCTTCGATACTATCGATCAATCCATTCTTCTGTCTCGTCTTCACTTTGACTATGGCTTCTCTGACCGTGCTTTACTCTGGATGGAGTCATACCTCACAAACCGGCGACTAGTTGTCTCTGTCAACGGCTGTCACTCTGCCCCAGCCCCACTACTTTTCGGAGTGCCCCAAGGTTCTGTGCTCGGGCCGATTTTCTTCATTTTGTATATGCAGCCGTTAGCTACTATCTTTTCAAAGTATTCTGTTAGACATCATATGTTCGCTGATGACACACAGTTGCACGATTCTGATCCCGTCCCTGAAGCTGGTCGTTTAATTTCCAACATGGAAAACTGTCTGACAGAAGTTAAAGACTGGATGATTAGAAATAAACTCCATCTAAATGATGGTAAAACAGAGTCCATGCTTATCACAGCTGGTGGGCGTCCTTCGCAGTTGTCCTGTCTTCCCAGTCACATCTCTGTCTGTCAAAATCAAATCAATTTCTCTGACAGTGTCAAAAACCTTGGTGTTTTCATTGACAGAGACCTCAAAATGGATACGTATGTTAGTCATATGTGCAGATCAGCTTTTATTGAACTTCGGCG
The DNA here is from genome assembly GCA_036245525.1 of Semisulcospira habei. NCBI lineage: Eukaryota > Metazoa > Mollusca > Gastropoda > Semisulcospiridae > Semisulcospira > Semisulcospira habei. Next base: position 90,884,187 of record BTPG01000005.1, on the reverse strand, counting down.
CATTAGCAGTGTTAGACAGTATATAACGCCCGACGCAACTGCAATCCTTGTCTCCTCCTTGGTATTATCACGTTTAGACTACCGTAACTCCCTCCTTTCCGACCTGGCTAAAACACAGCTAGATAAACTACAGAGAGTGCAAAACAGTGCTGCCCGTTTAGTTCTGCGCGTGCGTAAGCGTTACTATATTCGCCCCGCCCTTGAAAACCTCCACTGGCTGCCAGTACAAGAACGCATTCTGTATAAACTGTCCTGCATGTGATTTAACTCTATCAACCTGACTTCTCCTGCTTATAGCTCTGACTTACTCCATCTGTATACTCCATCTCGCACCCTCCGCTCTTCCCGTCTGACACACGCAAATTTCGCCTTCCTATTTTCAAATGTAAAACACGTGGCGGTCGTGCCTTCTCCCATCTTGGCCTCGCCACTTGGAACAGCCTCCCCGCCCCAGTCCGTAACTGTCAATCGCTCTCCTCCTTTAAATCACTTCTCAAAACCCACCTCTACAACGCTGCCTTTCACTAGTTCATTTCCCCAGCCATGCACAATTCATCACCACGGTCACGTGTGTGTGTGTGTGTGTGTGTGTGTGTGTGTGTGTGTGTGTGTGTGTGTGTGCGTGCGTGCGTGCGTGCGTGTGTGTGTGTGTGTGTGTGTGTGTGTGTGTGTGTGTGTGTGTGTGTGCGCGTGTTAGCTGTTAGCGTTTTTTTAGTATCTGCGATTATAGCTACTTTTAGAATAAGCGCTTACAACAAATCTCCTTTATTATTATTATTATTATTATTATTATTATTATTATTATTATTATTATTATTATTATTATTATTATGTGGTGTTGCAGTGGAAGAAGACAGACTAATTTTCAAAAGGCAACACCTAGAGATTTTTGTGGTGTAATTATTCTTTACTTTAAACAAGAGCATTCTCAGAATTGAAATGAAAAAAATACGTCCCTTGGAGCTAATTTGATTGAGTGCATTTTTGGCTTTGGGCGACGCCTTTGTTTAAAAGTAAAGAATAATTACACCACAAAATTGCCTAGGTGTTGCCTTTTCAAAATTAGTCTTCTTCCACAGCAACACCACATAAAGCTTTAGGGATGCAATCCGCGCTGTACTAGTGGTGCTATCAGCAAAAATCTGGAGGCGGCTTCTGGTACATGTGTTGTGTTTGCAATTTTCAGGTTACGCCGTATGCGTACCTGAAGAGCCCTCCCTTGGGGCGAAACCGGTCGTAGGCGGCAAAAACAAAAATCTACCCAGCAGGTCCAATATCTGTTTGGGAATATTCATGTACTACTCCCCCACCCCCTCGGGGGGAGGTCAGGATATTCTCCAGCGGATTGCGGGGCGCCTGGGGGTAGTCCATTTTGCTATATGCAGTAGTTGTTCAGTGGAAGGCTAAAAAAAAATAGGTCTGTCATTCCTTCTCTCCCACTACCCAATCTTTCTAGATCTAGTGAGCGATGCAGTCACAAAAAGGGCAGCTGATGTCCTGATGACACAATGCAAGCTTACCAGCCTGGATTCCATGGCATTAGCACAGCAAGAACATTCTCGGAATTGAAATGAAAATTACGTCCCTTGGACCTAATTAGAGTGCATTTTTGGCATTGGGCGACGCCTTTCTTTAAAAGCAAAATATATATATATATATATATATATATATATATATATATATATATATATATATATATATATATATATATATATATATATATATATATATACATACATACACACACACACACACACACACACACACACGCACGCACACACACACACACACACACACATGAATAAGCACAGTTAAACATGTTACATATTTTTATTGTATAAGTCAAAAGAACAACACTGGAAGTGGATTTCGTGATGTAAAAGAATGCACTCTGTATGATCTGTTTTCGCCGTTTTGAGAAATACAAATTACAACTTAATTCGACCGATACATCACAATGCGACTTTCTGTGTTGGCATTTCTCTGCCAACTGGTATTTTGATGCTTTGCAATATCATCTGGTTTACTTTACTTTTGCGAACACCAACTGTTTACAAAAGTTAAAGTAAACCATACACAGTGTCTTTAAGAAATTTACCCTTTTAGCCCCGAACCATTAGTACAAGACATGTATCGACCTCGATAGTGCAAGGCGCCAAGCTGTTCTGGCACCATCCTTGCACTATCAAGGTCGATCTGTCTCCTAGACTGCAATGAAGGTCAAATCCCAGATTTGGAATTTTGACCTGGGGGCTGAATGTGTTGACGTAAATCCAATTGTTGAAGCAAGAGTCTATTGATACTGACGATCATTGGTCAGACCTCCCTGGGTGCCCCCACCCACACCAGCCTGAGACCCCGACCCGCTTTTCTGGCCAGTTGAGAAACCTGTGTTGAAGTTATCCTCACCGAACACGTTGTTAGTGTCCCCAAAGTCGTTGCCGTTGTAGCTGGTGGTGCCGGAGCGAGTGAAGCCAGAGCCGGTGCCAAAGTTGGAGGAGGACTTGCTGCCGCCGATCACGTTGTTGGAGGAGCCGGTCAAGCCTCGGTCGAAAGAGCTGCTGGACCCGCCGACTGTAACACCGCCAAGGCCAGAATTCAGGTTGTCTTCGCTCAGACTGTTTCCAAAGTTCCCAGCGCCGGACAGGGAATTGCCGGTACCAAAGTTGCCCGCGCTGGTCAAACCGCTGCCGCCGAAATTATTGCCGAGACCTCCCGCACCGCTCGAGAAGGACGATCCCCCGTTCAGACCGCTGCTGGTGCTGCCGAAGTTGTTTCCTGTCGTGCCGAAGTTGCTGCCGCCGTACTGGTTGTTGTTGAAACCCCCAGTGTTGCCGCCAAAATTGCTGGTTCCGGTGAGAGAGCCGCTAGACAGGCCGGTGCTGCCCAGTCTGCCCTTGTTGTTGAAACTGGACGTGCCGCTCAGTGTGCCTGACGTACCGGTCAGGCTGTTGCCGAAATTGGTGTTAGTACCGCCGAGGAATGTCTTGCCGATAGAAGATCCACCCAGAGAAGATCCACCCAGAGATGATCCACCCAGAGATGATCCGCCAAGAGATGATCCGCCTAAAGATGATCCGCCCAGTGCGGTGCCCTGGTTGAAAGTGCCAGACAGCGCGTTGCCGGTGGGAGACACCGAGTTGCCAAAACCAGTGTTACCGAAAGGATCATTACCGCCGCGCTGTGTGACGGAGGTGGTGTCCACGTTGCCGATACCCGATGTTCCAAGAGTTCCAGTGTTTCCGAATTTGTTGGTTGATCCAAGACTGCTTGTTCCAAGGCTGGGTGATCCAATTTTTCCAAAATTGTTGGTTGATCCAAGATTGCTTGTTCCAAGGTTGGATGTTCCCAAGCTGCCAGTTGATCCCAGGGTTGATCCACGGTTCAGGCCGCCTTTAACGTTGCTGATTCCGAGGTTGCTGGTTCCAAAGTTGCCGCTTGAGGTCAGGCTGTTGCCGTTGAGGCCAGAATTAAATCCGCTGTTCAACCCGCTGTTGAGACCAGCTCCTTGTTGGGTGAAGCCGGTGGTGCCGCCAAGAGCGTTGTTGTAACGGTTGTTGTTCAGACTAGACCCTCCCACACTGCCAAAGTTGCCGCCAGACAGGCTGCTTCTCTGGGTGCCGAAGTTGGTGCCCCCGAGTGATGACGCTCCCTGATTAAAGTTGGATCCCGTGTTGATGTTTGAGCCGGTGTTGAAGGTAGAGGGTCCTTTGCTGAAAGTGTTGCCAGAGTTGATGAGCGACGACCCGGTGTTACCGAAACCGTTGTTGTTGGAGCCAAACGTGTTGTCAAAACCGCCAGCACCCGTGTTGCTGTAGCCCTGACCAATGTTGCCGGCTCCGGTGGAAGTGAATCCGTCTTCAAAGCTTCCAGTGTTGTCAAACCCGGTGTTGCTGAATCCCTGGTTGTTGTCAAAGCCGAGAGAGCGACCGACGTTGTTGCTTCCTGTTCCGAGAGCGTCGGTCAGCACGTTGCGTCCGCCAAAGCTGTCAACCTGATCAGAGGGATAGTCGATGGTGCCCGCGCTCGTGACGGGGCCGCTGTCAAAAGCATTGTTCCTCTGGGATCCGCCAGAGGTCGTGGTGACGCTGGTGGGGAAAGCACCGCCTTGGTTAGAGTAGACGTTGCTGCCGGGCTGGCCGAAGTTTGCTCCTGTATTGCCGAAGTTCGTGTTGGTGCCGGTGTTGCCGAAGTTGGTTCTGGTGTTCCCGAGCTGAGTGTCGAGGTTGGCGGTTCCCGTCAGACTCCTGTCCAGGCTGGTGTCGATGCCCTTGTCGATTCCGCTGCTGATTGAGTTGTCCTGTAGACTGCCGGTGATGTCACCTCTTACACCCGACCTGTCCGGGGAAAAACGAATACTTTTTACTATTCTGAAAAACGCACACGCACTGGCCAGTATACATGATTCAGTGAACGTTTCTTCTCCGTCTGCTATTCACGATACCGCTCGGCAAAAAACAACAACAACAACAACAACAACAACAAAAACCGTAGCCACGCCACTATTTAACTACGTAACCACGCCACTATTTAACCCTTTTAGCCCGCGGGTGCATTTCCCAAATTTTTTAAATGTTACTTAACGACTATGTACTAGTTGCAGGAGGTGGATTGACCATCATAATTCAAGGGTAGAACCAGATTAACTTGGCATGGTCAATCAATCTACTGCTGTTGGAACTCAGGGTTAAATGGGTTAACTACGTAACCTTGCGGCTTTTCTGCCGAGCGCTGTCGCCAGGAGCAGTCAAGGGGTTAATCTCTTTATCTTGAATAGTTGTTCTTTTCAGATCTTTGGTAGAACGTCATCATTTCATTTTTGTGTCTACAATATTGAAAATATGGTAGACTTTGAAATGGGGCTCGTCGGAGCGCATTCCGGAGCATGCACATAACGTTTATGGCGTGCCGGGCAAAACTTCTGGCAAAGAAGTAACAAGATAATAATGACGTCACGTCTAGCTACGCAAATCTTGCTAGTCAACATCTTTTGGCGCCATGCGCCATATGTTTGTGTGTGTGTGTGTGTGTGTGTGTGTGTGTGTGTGTGTGTGTGTGTGTGTGTGAGTGTGTGTGTGTGCGCGCGCGCGCGCGCGCGTGTGTGTGTGTGTGTGTGTGTGTGTGTGTGTGTATGTGACAGCGACTAGAGCCCGCGTTTGAGGACGGACAAGCCTGAAATTGTATGATATTGTCCCTAAAAGAATGATCTCGAGGTTTTTTTATGATTTTTTTTTTATTAAGAAGCTCATTGGCGAGAAAATGTCTGTTTCACAAAAACCGGTTGATCCACACTGGAGTCCTAATTGTTTTATTTTTACTAGATATTTTGCATATAGCTAGATACAGCGGAGATATTAAATGAGTTCGTTAACCAGCATTGTACCTCAAGAACCATTTCTGAGTAATAATTATATATATTTACGTTTTTGGGATTAATTTCACGAATTATTTGGATTAATCTTAAATCAATTGAATCTTTTTTTTTACGAAAACAGCAACAACAACAACAAAAACAAAACAACAAAAAAACAACAACACACCAATCTTCTCATTAAGGTCAGTTGTGACCTGTACGTCCTAGGTGTGAAAATCAGACAATTTTCTGCATCACTTTTTGAGTCATTTGTAAAACAGCTGACATAACTTTAATTTTTCTTTTACCAAAAAAGAACTATCTTCTCATTAATACCCACAGGATTTTTCATAAACAGTGTTTGCATAAGCCTGCTGTTTGTCCCGGCTCTGGGGTAGAATTAGGTCAATTTGTGTGTGAAAATCAGCAAAATAATTGAAAAGTTTGATCCTCTAATACGTCAAATGTTAGTACTGCGATGAGTGACGTATAACATCGAGTCGTCACTGTGAACACGGCGTCGTGGGACTAATGATGCCACGACGTGAAGCTTGAAGTGACCTCATTTCGCTGCTTCTTCAGAATAGTTATGCTACGCCAGACCACAGAGCTTTAAATGGCGGGAATCGCCGTGAGTCCGTCTTTATTTCTGTGTGCTAGTGTGTGTGGATCAGAGGGTGAGTTAGAGTAGAAGGAGATGGATTCCTGTCGCTACATGAGCCCACAGAGCATACTATCGGGAAGCGCCGTGTGTCCGTCTTTATTTGTGTGCGCCGACGTGTGTTTTGATCAGACGTTGGCTTAAAGAGGAGGGAAATAGATCAGCATAAAAATCCTAAAATATGAACAACTCTGAATGTTCCTAAAAGATAAACGCATGTGAGCTCCAAACAATACGGTAGACTTTGGGATGAAATCCTTATTTGTTTGGTTGTTTCGTTTGTTTGGTTTCAGTAGTGACGCTGACTTTATGGACCGCCTCCCCCACTCCCCCCCCCCCTTCCACACAAGACAGGTTATACAAAATAAAAACTATAACGATTATAAAACAAACAAAATGTACCTACAGTGTTCATATCGGGCCTATATCACGTTTTAAATACGTGCCTCAATCTACCACTTTCCTGGTGTTAGATGACAAAAGAACACAAGAAGATTTATACAATAAAAGAAAACAGAAGCATGACTTTCCCACAAGCAATACGTCTTAGGGCTCACGACGGCCGCAGGGCCCGAGGACCTTTGCTTACTGGGGACTTGTGTGGTGGTCAGCATTTGCCAATAACACGTCCGCTGATTTGGACCTTACGATTTGAAACCAGAAGACAGACCAGCACACACACCACGTTACTTTTTACCTGTATCCATCAAGCTCAACACCGACGGCACTCGCCGGGTTGAAGTTGTTGCTGTTGCTGTTGCTGCCGCTGTTGAAGAGCGACGGGCCGACGCCGACGTCAAAACTTCCACCAGTGTTGCCGCCGACGTTGTTGTAGGCGACGATGTTGCCACTTCCGGTGCCAAATCCGACGTTCCTACCGGTGTTGAGGGAGGGACCGCTACCTCCGGAGCGGGAGAAAGAGTTGCTGGAACCAGTGTTAAAGCTTCCACTGCCCCCGGTCTGGGTACCGAAGTTGTTGCCCCCGGTCTGGGCGCCGAATGTGTTGCTCCCGGCCGGGGTGCCGAAGGTGTTGCCTCCAGAGCTATACCTGCTGAACATGAGACTTAGAAGTAACCCCTTGACTGCCGCTGACGATACTGTTCGGCCGAAAGACGCGCATTTGCGCGTCTTTCCGCCGAACGGTATCGTTATTGAGAGTCAAAAGGATGCTTTGCAGACACCGTAACCAAAGTCACAGGGCTATTCGGCTGTGGGATGGGTCCCCGACTATGCCATCGTGATAAGTTACACGGAGATAAATATTCCTTGGACGTGACCGCTGGTCGAAATTTCTCTCCAGGATAATTACAATTTCACTTGTGATGTAGGATAATGGCAAAAATAGTCAGGAAACAGTACAGTACATGAGTAGGTTATCGTTCTGTCCCGTACTGTGCTTTTTCCTAACCTCTTTGTACTTTATCATGTAGTTTAAGTGCTGGCAGTTACCCATTTTGGTTTTGCTTATGAAGTTTTGTATCTGGCTAGCCTGGCTTCCTTCCCGGAGAAATAACAGAAAAATGCTTGTGCAGGCAAGCTGGCGCTATTCTCGTGGCATTGGGCCCACCCAGGGGGGAGGCAGTTCATTTCCCACTAGTGAAACAACTGTGAAACAATTTTAAGAATATGAAAAAAACTAGATCATAGACCAGAACACAAATCAATGAAAAGATGTTAACATTGACTGTTGCTGACGCGTCTTTTCCCCCAAAGCGGTATCGACAGCAGCAGTCAAAGGATCAACGGTTGAAGTTTCAAAAGGAGGGTAAAAGTTCAAATAGATCAGTGAACGTATATTATTATACATGTCATCGTTAATACAACAAAACAAAACTAGACAGGCAAGAGGTTGGTATGGGGGAGTTTCATGGAAACAATTAAATGTACTCGCCGGTTGTCGCCTAAGCCGGAGCCGGTGTTACCTCCCCCGAGGCCGCCTCCCACTCCTCCAGCACCGCGATTCAAAGCACCCCCACACACCAGCGCCACACAGGCGGTCAGAACAACGGTCGTCAACTGTTGGAAAATACATGCAATTATTCCCTTCAGTATTGAGATCACGATCCATCTGCAAGAGACATAGATCCGTATGAGCCCTCCTCGATAGCAGGAGCTGTTACACTATAAGTGTATACGATCAATATCACGGTCGGGTAATTTTATAATTTCCCTTGATATGAAAATAACGAGGGGATACTTAGTACCACGGGCGCACGTGGAGTTGACAAGTGGCCGGCCCTACTAAGCTGGGACTAATTTATGATAATTGCGAGTGGAAATACATCGATCTCACTTTAGCGGTCCCGATGCGGGCGGTAGCGAACTGGGAGCTGGGACTAATGAGAGTCAGTAATAGGTTACTGGTCGGCTAAGATCAGAGGACGCTGGCCACCATAATAGATGTGGGATAATTAGGAGAGACAGTAATAGGTCCCTGGTCAGCGAGGATCAGAGGACGCCGACCACCATAATAGATGTGGAATAATTAGGAGAGACAGTAATGAGTTCCTGGTCAGCTAAGATCAGAGGACGCTGACCACCATAATAGATGTGGAATAATTATGAGAAACAGTAATGGGTTCCTTTGATAGCTAGGATCAGAGGACGCTGACCAGCATAATAGATGTAGAATAATTATGAGAGACAGTAATGGGTCCCTGGTCAGCTAGGATCAGAGGGCGCTATCCATCAGAGCAGATGGGGGATAGATTATGGGCGACAGTAATAGCTCCTTTGACAGATAGGGTCAGGGGACGCTGGCCACCATGATAGATGTGGAATAATATGGGTGACAGTAATAGCCCCTTTTGACTGGTTGAGACATAGGGGCGATGCCCTCGGCCAAAACGGGTATATATAGTGGGGGGAAACACCAGCACGGGAGGAGAGCTCACAACGAAGGGAAGGAGATAGATGAAGAGAGCTCACAACGAAGGGAACGAGATAGAAAGGGAGCTCGCACAATGAAGAGAGAGCACACAACGAAGAGAGAGAGATAGATAGAGGGAGCTGAGAAGCGAGAGACCGAGCTCCGGTATTTTCGCCATTTTAGTATGCCATGCTAGTAGGTTGGTTGTGCCCAACCTATTAGACCCACGATGACCAAGAAATAAACGACTCTTCTGGAAACACTCTTGTCTGGCTGCGTCTTCCATCTACAACACCTTGCGTGTGGCTGCGGTAGTGTAACACTACCTTATCTTTTTATTTGGTGCCGTGACCAGGATCTCGGAACGGGAAGGAACAGAGGAACGAAGAAACAGAAAAACTAGACTATCAGCACCAAATCGACAGCCAACGACGCGAGGGTGGAAGAGCAGACCAGAAAGAGAAGAGAAGAGTGCAAGCCAACAACCCGAAGAGAAGAGAAGAGTTCGAGCCCACTTCAAGAAAAGCAGAGTTCGAGCCCACGTCAAGGAAAAGCAGAGTTCGAGCCCACGTCAAGGAAAAGCAGAGTTCGAGCCCACTTCAAGAAAAGCAGAGTTCGAGCCCACGTCAAGGAAAAACAGAGTTCGAGCCCACGGGACGTCTGCGACTCATTCAAGACCAACAGCCGAAAGGATCACGGGGTAAGTGACTTTTTTCGTTTAACCCTTGTTGAGTCTTATATAGGAGCCAGACCAGTTAGCTAGAGTTGTGTTGTTGTTACATTTAAAAAGAAACAAAAATGGCAGAGGAAGTGTTTAGGATTTTAGGCGAAAAAGTAGAGGAAATGAGTCAGGCGATTAACGCCCAGAGTATAGGGCAGATGGTAGGAACGTTTGACGGAAAGCCTACCAAATTTAGGGAGTGGATAAAAGAAATTGACAAATATGCAGTGCTAATAAAAGCCCTCAACAGGCGCCCGGTCATTGCTTATCAAGCAAGCTCGGGAGTGGTGAGTGATTTTATCCACCGATTCTTACAAACGGAAGCGGCAGGGGATTGGGATGAACTGAAAAGGCAGCTAACCGTAAGGTTCGGCGAAATCGCCGATGAAAATCATGCTTTTGCGTTGCTACAGCGGGTGAAACAAAACCCGAGGGAAAGTGTGCCTCTGTATGCAGAGCGACTAATGACTCTGGCCGGCGAAGCCTTCCCGAGTCAGATGGGCGCTGCTGTGGTACAACGGCAACTAACAAATTTCTTCGTTGACGGATTGGCGCATGACTTTCTTAAGATGAAAGTCCTGAGGGATAACTCAAATACATTAGATAGGGCCGTGCAGGTGGCCATGCAAGAGGAAAACCTTCGCCATAGGTTTGAGCTACGCACGATAAACAATCGGCCAGTTAGTCAGCCGAGAGCGACAGCTAGGGGTGGAGAAGAGGCTATGGAAGTAGACCATGCTCGTCACCGTAATTGTTTTAAATGCGGGAGAGTAGGGCACCAGGCAAGAAATTGCCGAGTGATAGGGGCGGTTGGTCAGCAAACAATGCGTCCCCCGATTCAATGCTGGAAGTGTGGGGAACGAGGTCACATTCAGCGGAAATGTAGAAAGGCCGGAAACAGACGGCCACAAGGTCAAAGAAGGTTTCTGCCGAGGCAGGAAAACTAGAAGGTTTTGCGGCACACGAAGCCGTTACGCAGGACCGGAAAGGTAGAAAGAGTCAGTTGTTTAGCATTAATGTAGCGGGTAGCCCTAAGTGCATAGTGTTCAAAATTGGGAAGCAGCGATTTCGTAGCTTGATCGATACGGGAGCAGAGGTGTCTTTGATTAGCAAGGGGGCTTACGATAAACTCAGTCATAAGCCAAAGTTAGGAAAGGGAGATGTGTCGTTACAGTCAGTTAGTGGAGAAGCTTTACAAGTATTGGGGAGTTCAGAATTAGAATTTACGGTAGCGGGGCAAAAGTTTAAACATACGTTCTACGTGGTATCAGGGCTCAACAGGAACTTTATTTTGGGAAATGACTGGTTAGACAAAAACGGGGTGAGGATTTATTTTGACTTGAAGAAACTCAGAGTCGGAAGTGTTTATGTGCCCTATGAACAGGACATCCACATTTCGTCTTTGGTCAGAGTGACTAAGACGAAAGTGATAAAACCTCAGACGGCAGAAGTACTCCAGGTACGGATGAAGAATGCTCCGTATTTTGCAAGAGAGACACTCTTAGAGATTTCGGAAACAGACAAGGGATTTATAGCACAAGAACCGGGACTGTTAGTGACAAGCACTGTAGTCAGGCAAAATAATCACCAGACGTATCCCATACTGATAGTAAACAACACAAACAAGACGTATAGAGTTAGAAGGGGTTGTGTTGTGGGGAAGGTAACAGCAGTTCAGGAAGTACATGAAGTACAGATAGGGTCGGTTGATCGGCAGGTATCGGCAGTCGACTTGACGGAAGTCACTGCGCCGGAGAATATGAAAGGTGTAGTGTCAGAGCTCATTACGAACAATCAAGACTTGTTCGCGAATAGCGACCTTGATTTAGGGGCTACTGACACTGTCACGATGAAACTAGATACCGGCGATCATCCTCCCATTAGGATAAAACCGTATAGAATCCCGCTTCAAGATAGAGAGATTGTTGACAAGGCTCTAGAAGAGATGTTACAGGCAGGTGTGATAAGACGTTCTCAGTCCCCATGGTCTTTTAGTTTAGTGATTGTATCCAAGAAGGATGGGTCGAAACGTTTATGTGTTGACTTTAGAAAACTGAATGAGGTTACAAAGAAAACATCGTACCCACTACCGCTGATAGATGACATTTTGTCACTGCTTGGAAAGACCAAGTATTTTACCAGTCTGGACCTTAAGTCGGGATACTGGCAGGTCAAGATGGCGGATCAGGAGAGTAGGGATAGAGTAGCATTTGCATGCCACAAGGGATTATTCGAATTCACGAAAATGCCTTTTGGTTTGGTGGGAGCACCGGGATTGTTCATGATGCTTATGAATATCGTGCTAGCCGGTTTAGAAGGTTTTGCCTGTGCCTATCTCGATGACATTTTGATCTTCTCAGAAACAATAGAAGACCATCTGTGTCACCTTCAGACAGTCTTTGATCGATTGAGACAGCATGACCTGAAGCTGAAACTCAAAAAGTGTCAGTTCTTTGAGGAAGAAACCAAATACTTAGGGTTTGTCATTAGTAACCAGGGGATAAAACCGGATGAGGAAAAGGTAAAAGTCATTAGGGCTATGGCGGCTCCGACCTGTGTCAGAGAGTGCCGTTCGTTCATTGGTATGATTGGGTTTTACAGGAAAATGATTCCTAATTTCTCCCAGATGGCTGAACCAATCATAGCACTGACACGAAAGTATGCGAGATTCAGTTGGACAGAGGAATGCCAGAAAGCGTTTGATTTGATGAAGGAAACGTTAGCTGTAGCACCAGTGTTAGCCTATCCAGATACACGGCGTCCGTACATTCTTTACACGGATGCCAGCGACACATGCGTGGGGGCATGTCTCGCGCAAAAATGTGATGAGGATTCAGACATTTCCCCAGGCTCAAAGGTAGAAAGACCTATTTATTTTCTATCCCATAAACTTAGTACTAGCCAAAGAAAATGGTCGACAATAGAGAAAGAGGCTTTTGCGATCCATTATGCGCTTCAAAAGCTAAATCACTATTTGCATAATGCGGAGTTTGTCATCCGCACGGATCACATGCCTCTTAAGTATTTGCTTAATTCACCAATGCAAAATAAGAAGGTGCAGATGTGGGCCCTTGGCATTTCAGGATATAACTGTACTATTGAATATATCCCAGGTCCTCAAAATGTTTTGGCAGACTTACTATCCAGAATGCCGAGTGGTACTCACATGCCAGAGCATGAGGAAGAAGTAGAGGTAACCAGAGAGGTCAATGACAATGCTTTTGTCATTGGAGTCATAAACTCCAACCAATTCACACCCAAGCAGTTCGCTAGTTGTACAGTAAGGGCAGGGTGTGACGAGAAGCTGGAAAAAGTTGATCTTCCAGGGTTTGATATTATTGAGGAACAGGAGAAGGATTCTGAAATAGTGCGCTTAAAGGACTTATTGATTAGTGAACAAGGAACCATGACAGTCAATAGGAGGTACATGCTGATAGAGGATGTTCTATATTTCTTGTCTCATCCTGATGATGAACCAGTAGCCAGATTGTATGTTCCGTCTCACTTGGTAGAGTACGTAGTCAGACAGTACCATGACGAAAATGGTCACTTAGGAATAGACAAGACGCATGACACAGTCAGCAGAAAGTATTACTGGCCTAACATGTACAAACAACTGTATGAATATGTTAGTGGGTGTGTCATCTGTCAGTCTAGAGTGTTACAAAAGAAAAGGGAAATGGACATTCCTCCATACCCATTCGCTAAGTTGTCATTGGACTTGGCAGGTCCGTTTGACCGCTCCCTTAGCGGGAATCGCTATGTCATAGCATTCATCTGTCATCTGACAGGTTGGGTAGAGGCGTTCCCTGTACCAGATAAAACGCCGCAGTCAGTGGTACAGCTGTTCGTAGAAGAAATTCTACCCAGACATGGCTGTCCATTGCAGATAGTATCAGACAATGGATCTGAGAATGTGAATAGGGTTATGGCAGAAACGCTGGCAGAACTGAACATAGATCATGTCACGACCAGTCTTTATCATCCACAGTCCAATGCTAAGGTCGAACGTTTTCACAGAACTTTTAACGACATTCTGTCCAAAAAGATACAAGAAGATTTTTCGACATGGGACGTGCATATTAACCAGGTACTAGCAGCTTATAGGGTTTGTGTTTCGGAAACTACGCAGGATTCTCCTTTCTTCTTACTGTACGGTCGCGATCCAGTGCTACCGTTAGATAACATCCTTAGACCCCGAAGAAAATACGCTGGTGAAGATTTTCACAAGATAGCGCTTGAGCAGCAACACAAGGCCTTCACCCAGGTGTATCAGCGAATTAAGAAAGCACAGAAGAAGGGGGCTAAGTATGCTAATAGAGGTGTACAGCCTGTCGAGATTAAGGTCGGTGATCCAGTGTACCTTCGTAATCACCGTAGACACAATAAGTTAGACAGTAAGTGGAGGTCGCACTATAGAGTGGTGGAACAATTGTCGCCTGTCACATTCAGGGTACGACATCAACTAGATGGCACTGAGGTCAGTTCACATGCTGAACACTTGCGGATAGCCAAAATTAGTGAGTGGCCTATTCCAAAAGCCAGGGGGAGAACATTACGTAAAGCCACACAGGTTGTAGCTCCAGAATCATCTGATAGCGACAGTGACGATGCAGTAGGGCAAGAGAACGCACGAGACAGACTGACTAGGGGGGTGCGAAAAGAGCGTGAGAATTCTTCATCCGAGGAGGACGTTCCGTTAATGGAGTTAAGAAAGCGCCTAAAGACAAGAGAGAAAAGATCTCTCTCAGCAGTAAACGTTAGTTGTAACAAGGGCACATCAGACAGTTCTGATGATGCGGAGATCGACGACAATCGTTCGATTCAGCCTAGTTTACAGACTAATGGGGTTAGGGAAATTCTTGAAGCGATACTGACTCTTCTGCCAAAGAAGGCTTCAAATTAGAAATGCGACTCTCAGACGGTATCTGGGAGAGGACTATTGTAATGTGTAAATCATGAAGCATGATTTGAGTTTTGTCAGAGACAGTGGTGTAAGTCTCTGGTGATATCTCGTACTGCAGACAACAACAAGATGAAGTTTTTCTTGAGTCTGATAGTATTGGGGCTAGCGCAGGGTTTAAATATTAATCACAATGTCGTATTTCAAAAACTTGATGAAGTTACCACTAGTAACTGGAGATTCAGGTCGGCCTGCGCCAGAATCAATGACGGCTCAGTATGACTTAGAATCCACAACAATAGCAGTAGACGCGCAACGTACGCGGTTCGCGTTCCTTACGGAAGCTGAACTTGAAGCTTGTCCCAAACCCTTGATAGGATTCTGTGCGATTCGAAGTGCAATATATCCTATGAACATTAATCAGTTTGTGTTACGGCGCTGTTTTTAACCAATTCAGACGTAATTGCAACACACTGCCAAACAAAGGTCAAGTTGGGTACAGTGTTACCTATGGCACGGTATATAATGGATGGGCTATGGGTCATTAGTAATCATAGTCCACTAAAGATGAGTATTAGTTGTCACGGTAAAGGGGTCACGTACCAACAAATCAACCACCATTATCGCTAATCTGCCTCAATGAATCATGTACGGCTATTAGTGATAGATTGATGTTAACCCCTTACTACCAACAAGAGAGCCAGTATCAGGTGGAAGACAGATTGATAGGATGGATGGAAAACTATGCATTTTCCAATGTAACGTTATGGAAACCATTTCATAGCGCTTTACCAGACTACGATCCCATCTCTTTGTCCAAGGAGTTAGATGAAATTAAGGAAATGCCAATGGATCATCTAATTGCTCGACGTCAGAGCATGCAATTCGTTAAGCCAAAACAAGAATGGGTGATATGGAAACAGATCATCATTGGTTCTATCGTAGGGACAGTTGTAGTGATCATAATTGGGGTAGGGTGTAAACGATATAAAAAGAAAACTAGCGCATGGTTTGGCTCCATGCTATCACGACTCAGGAAGGGTGAACGTGAGGTCACTGTGCCTACGTTGATTTCGGCGGCTGTGCAATCAGCAGACGTGAATGACGTCGCAAGAGCGAAGGACTCTACGCCGATGATGGAGGGAGGAGTGCAGTTACTCCCCGCCTTGAACGTTGTCAAGTTTTACCCGTCGTTGGGGTAACCAAGGATCAACGCTGTTGTGATCCAGGAAGGATCGTGAAGAATAACGAACACATGTGCAAAGACATAACTGAGTCGACGATTTTGATGTGAACATTTATTGGCGTGATTACGCCGGACAATAATAATTTTTAATAAGGAGTGACCGATTTAAATAAGCTGTCATTCCGAAAATGATGTATTTTGTGGATAACATGTTTAATTGTTTGAAATGATTTTGTGGTCTGAATATTGTGTAATGAAAAAAAAAACGAATCTTGTGAATTAAGATTCCTTTTTTTTTCGGGTAGGTTTGGGAGGAGATGTTACACTATAAGTGTATACGACCAATATCACGGTCGGGTAATTTTATAATTTCCCTTGATATGAAAATAACGAGGGGATACTTAGTACCACGGGCGCACGTGGAGTTGACAAGTGGCCGGCCCTACTAAGCTGGGACTAATTTATGATAATTGCGAGTGGAAATACATCGATCTCACTTTAGCGGTCCCGATGCGGGCGGTAGCGAACTGGGAGCTGGGACTAATGAGAGTCAGTAATAGGTTACTGGTCAGCTAAGATCAGAGGACGCTGGCCACCATAATAGATGTGGGATAATTAGGAGAGACAGTAATAGGTCCCTGGTCAGCGAGGATCAGAGGACGCCGACCACCATAATAGATGTGGAATAATTAGGAGAGACAGTAATGAGTTCCTGGTCAGCTAAGATCAGAGGACGCTGACCACCATAATAGATGTGGAATAATTATGAGAAACAGTAATGGGTTCCTTTGATAGCTAGGATCAGAGGACGCTGACCAGCATAATAGATGTAGAATAATTATGAGAGACAGTAATGGGTCCCTGGTCAGCTAGGATCAGAGGGCGCTATCCACCAGAGCAGATGGGGGATAGATTATGGGCGACAGTAATAGCTCCTTTGACAGATAGGGTCAGGGGACGCTGGCCACCATGATAGATGTGGAATAATATGGGTGACAGTAATAGCCCCTTTTGACTGGTTGAGACAAAGGGGCGATGCCCTCGGCCAAAACGGGTATATATAGTGGGGGGAAACACCAGCACGGGAGGAGAGCTCACAACGAAGGGAAGGAGATAGATGAAGAGAGCTCACAACGAAGGGAACGAGATAGAAAGGGAGCTCGCACAATGAAGAGAGAGCACACAACGAAGAGAGAGAGATAGATAGAGGGAGCTGAGAAGCGAGAGACCGAGCTCCGGTATTTTCGCCATTTTAGTATGCCATGCTAGTAGGTTGGTTGTGCCCAACCTATTAGACCCACGATGACCAAGAAATAAACGACTCTTCTGGAAACACTCTTGTCTGGCTGCGTCTTCCATCTACAACACCTTGCGTGTGGCTGCGGTAGTGTAACAGAGCTCATGAAGATCTATACCTCTTGCTGAAACCAATTTGTATCCATGCTTTTTGGGTGGTTTTGGTTTAACAAAAATTTCAGAAACAACAATATACGTACAGTGGCAGGGATCGAAGATGTTCAAAATTAGACATGTGCTCAAAACTAATACAAATGTCCACATTACAGGCAACTGCTTAGGTCGATGATTTCAAACAAATCCTCATGTTGGCTAAATGCAAAGATATCAATTTGCTTTCAAGAAACACTGCAACGTTGTTCCAGTACAAAGTACATTCGACGATCTTTTCATGATTGCACCGGTTGTAAATTGCGTGATGTAGCCATAAAACAATAAACTTGTTCATAACGGCGAGTTTTTTTTGTTCAGTTATTGAATTGTTTCAGTGCAGTTTGAAAGCAATAAAGATCTGAAGTGTATCTGAGTGTGCTCTCTGAAGTCAAAACACAGTAAGTCCAATTTTGTGAATAGCGAAATTTCTCGTCATTCAATGAAAATGAGGTTTTTCACAGATACAAACCTTTGTCTTTTGCCTTCATGAGACAACCTTGCTGGAAAATATCGGAAATTCACAAAATAAATGCAATCTGCATGATAATAGACTACTCCTGGAAATCAGAGGTAAAAATTGCACGCATTTCGACGACAAAAGTTGATTAAAAGCCCGGATAAACATACTATGTCGCATGTTTGTCCGGGCTTTAGTCCACTGTTTTAATCAAAACGCGTGCAGTTCTGACCTGCTTCTCATTTTGGAACAATGTTTATTGAAATAAAATAAAGTAACAAAAAAAAAAAAAAAAAAAAAAAGAATCGCTATTTCCAGTATATTACTTACTTCCCCTGACAATGAACTTGGAACTAAAAAAAAAATTAAAGCGATATTGATATTATTAAACGCGCAAGCCTTTACAAAAGATCAACATACTATCAGAGTAAGCTGTATATTGATAAGCTGCATCGAAGTGGGCCAAGGATAAACAGGCTCACAACTCTATCCTTTTGAAAATTCATTAATTCCACATAAATTTAGGATGCAAAGTTCTTACCATGATAAAATGCCCCGGCCTCTCGATCCCTCACGCAAGGAAGATGAAACAGAAATTGTGAGGGAGACGACATATCAATTGAGTTAAATCAACTTTATAAAGACCTGTCGCACCCATAAAAATTTATCTCCACCTCTGCTGACATCTCAGCAGCCGATTCCGCCGAGTGAGACAGGTTTAGTGTCAGGTGTCTTATTTGAAATGCTAGAAGAAAGCAGGATTGGACGTTGGCAGGCCCGACAGGGGAGACAATCTAGTGGGTGAGATCGGCTGGGGAAGGCGACCGATTTCTGTTGGGGCGATCGTCAATGGGGTTTAATCTGACATATTTTGATTTGTTGATTGCTTGCTGTGATACAGTCTTATGCCGGTACCTAGTGAGTAAAGGTCGACAGGATGACGTCGGCTGCAGTTGGCACGCGCACGGATGTGCGCATGCCAACTCGGTATCCGACGTCATCCTGAGGACCTTTTGTCTTATTTAATTTCTTCTGAGCTATGTTGCCGTTGTTGGTATCTATTATTATATCATCGTTCAGCATATAATGGAAACCTTATTCAGTTCCATCCTCCAAGTGGCCTAGATCTTCATGTGCTAGCGCAGGCATGCGGCTTATGAGAATCTAGGCCTTTTGCCACGAGCACCAGTATAGATCCATAGGATGAGATGCCGTTGCGAGCAGGACTACACTTGTGTGTTGTTGTGAGTGTAATTCGCAGTGAATTAACCCTTTCAGCGCCATGGGCGCATTTCCCGAATTTTAGAAGTGTTACTTAGCGACTATGTACCACTTGCAGGAGGTGGATTGACCATGATAATTCAAGGGTAGTGACAGATTAGCTTGGCGCCTGTAGGCGCCAAGCTAATCTGGCACTACCCTTGAATTATCATGGTCAATCAATCTCATGCTGTAGGGTGTTGGCGCTAAAAGGGTTAACAAGTACAAGCCTGATCAATGACAATTAACACATTCGAGACGTGCTCATTCGGATACGCGGCGAACAGGCAATGAGTTAAAGTACCATTACGCATACATCTGAAGACCCATTTCAACACCAATTGTGTTTGTTATGCCTTGTCGACACACCTAATGAACTTTAACAGCAGTTTGGACACGCAGCAAAAGCACATGCATAATCACACTTATTTATTATGCGCTGCCGTTAGCATGTCAGTCTTTTTTTGTAAGCAGTTTCTCGCACTGATAGCGTTGTATTTCTAGAACTGCGTGGAGTCATTGTCAGGTGATACTGGATATGAAGACGACGTGTGCTGAACTGGACTGTCTTGTGTCTAAATGAACCATAGCTAGACCTGTGTGTAGCTTTTCGTAACCATCTGTTGCAAAAGTGTATCTTTGAAAAGTTACGGCGGTAATGGGCCTTTAAGACAATAAAAACTAAACTGACAAAGCGTTTCAGTACGCTGGTGTAACTGAAAGCTCATTTATCTTGTGCCACTGTCTATGTATGGACAAGCACTGATCTACCATTAAAAAAATGCTCTCGTATGAAACTGACGTACGCTATAAGTCTAATTTGGTTTCAAATGATAATTTGCACATTAACTCATATTTATCGTGTAAGACTTGACAGCAATATATTTTTAATTACCAACATATATTTGAATACGAAAATAGGGTAACAAACAAAGATCTTTAGCAAGAGATATGAAGGTTCTGCAAACAGTTATACAGAATGGGAGGGAGCGGGTGATTTCAGAGCATTTATGCGCAACAAATGCACAAGCTAGCATATCCATCTTTTGCGAAAAGCGAGATTTTCAATGTATTACTTTTTTTAATAATTTCGCTTTTGACAAAAATGGACATTCTGGCATTTGACGCCGCAGGGCAGGTTTGGAGTATTCATAAGATTTTATTGGAATCCCGATTTAACGATTTTCAGTTTCACAGCAACTGTACCTGATTGACTATGCATTTTTTTTGGGTGAACGGTTTGTCAGCAGAATTATTAAGTGCTAAGCTGTGATTGTGCACCTCATTGTCCTAATCACGCCTATCTTGGCCTTAGCGTTGTAACTACACATGTAAGAACTCATGTCCATCGAGACTTGATCCGCAGTCACAAGTGAAAGTCTGTTGACTGGGGAAGTCAATCCTATCTTAGAGTAGCATTGACATAAATGGGACCAACAAGAGGTATAAATCCTCATGAGCCCACGCAGCTGCGGAGGTTCAAGAGAATGTATACCTCTTGTGGATGTGTGCGTCTCGTTGATTCTAATCCTTCTGTCATTGATCTTGGACCCGCCGCAGGAAGCCTTATTCTTTGCACGGTCACATCGCCAAAACCTCGTTCGTCTGAAGAAAACAGACGTAAAACTCAGACCAGAAGGAACCCGAATGTGTCCAATGTCCCCCGTCAGATTGACCACGAATATAGAGCTACCATCCCAGCAAAGGAACGTTTAGAATGCCTTGCTCTTCGCGTTGTTTTGTTTTCAATATAAATGGTGGACGCTTGTCATCGATTTATTAAATAAACATTTCAATAGTTCTGGTCGCTATCGTCCTTTCATTTTTAACATTAGGTACTGGAGATGAGGAGTTGATCGTGACTGTACATGATACCAGTAAGCAAAGGTCCCCGGGCCTCATTGCGGCTGTCGTGGGCCCGAAGACGTTTTGCTACTGGGGGTAGTGCTTGATTACATCGGCAGATCGAATCAGACGCTCCCTCACAAATTGAACCAGGCACTACCCTATATCTGTCCCTGCACTTCTAGTGTATGCAGCGACTGTGGTCACTCAGTGATTGTCCTTGATTACCCTCGCGTCTCACAAATCGATTCATGCATTAACACAAAGCTACCGTGGTCTATCTATCTTGACAACATTGTACGGAAAGTTTACGCTGCTAGAATATCACATGATTCTGGAAAACAGACACTAAACACACCTGTCATACCGGCACTTTAACAAGATGGCCGTTAAAATGGCCCATCTTGAGTCCCGGAAATGCGCTGGGGACATTTCCTGATATATTACACACACACCCCACCACCTGCACGAGGCACGGATTGTCATGAGAGTATTGCCCACATACCGTTCCACATTTACGTGCTTTCTCAGTTTGTCATCAACAGTGTTTTTGACGTCTTATGATGCCTGTTTTGAGAAATCACTTTCTTTTGCAACACAGGCGCTCTCTCAAGAGACGTTTTGCACTGCAAAAAGGATCACCTGCCATTAAAGACCATCATTTAGGTGGCTGAAGCCACCTAAATGATGGTCTTTAATGACAGACGGTCTCTCGTAAGGGTGGTCGCTCAAAACAAATTCTGCTGTGCTGTATTCCAGCTCATTTCATATGCATACATTGTCATAAGCCCCAGCAACCGCAACCTTGTGCTCATGACTATCTATTCCTCTTCCCGAAGATATATTATTCCAGCAAACACTTGCATCTCAACTCCTCAAAAGTAGGGGGTCCTGGAGATCTTTGACTGTGACTGGTGCAGAGCCATCCTGCCCTGTGAAGGCAAAAGACATGAAATCCATTCTTGTTAAAAGCGAGATGTTCATTGTAGCACAATGAAAATCTCGCTTTTCACAAAAACTGACTTAGTGTTCTTTTCCGTCACATTGCAGCATGCGCGTGTAGCGGAGTTTATACGAGGCGACACCTTTAACCCGTTTAGTGCCGAGAAAGTTTAAACACCACCCAAATGCAAGGGGCATAGATCACCATAAGCCCCCGCAATTGCTGACACCAATCTGAATCCATGTTCCTGGGACATACAGTGTTTGTGGTCTTGTAATTAACAAAGATTTGCAGAAACAAAGTGTGCGTCAGCTGGCGCTGAATGGGTTAAACGTACGTATCACGAAACTGCAGCGAGCAGACTATGAAGGCAAAATATCAACAATCCCGGACTTTTGAGGTCATATCCCAGCTAAATTCCAACCTTTTGTCGGCAGCAAAACAAAACAACAACAACAACAACAACAACAACAACAACAACAAAACAGTACAAAACGACCGTAGGAAACCAAGTAATTTTGCTCTGTTAACTCATTCAGCCCCGACACACCACAGCAAGACATGGATCGTGCATGATAGTTCAAGGGTGGTGCCAGAATAGCTTGGCGCCCATAGGCGCCAAGCTATTCTGGCATCACCCTTGGACTATCATCATGCTCAATCTGTCTTTAAAATTGTAATACAGTCTTTTAGTGGTAAACTTCAGAATTTAGGGATTTCGGTCCTGGGGCAGAATGTGTTAAAAGGATACTTGTGACCGCCGTTTTCTACGTCTAGGGATCGGTGTCATCTTATGTGTGGTTGCATCAGTTTCGTCAAGTCTGTCCTTCTTTGGCACATGGGCAGACATATTCTACATCCAAGAAATTAAATGAATGTGCGCGATAAATTTTATGTTTTCGTTCCCAACAACGCTTGCGCGGCGGAAGTAAACGTAATGGATTCCAGAACCTGGTGCTGAATAGGAATGGAAAATCAAGAGAGTCGCCTGACTCGACGAGGTGAAATCTAATCTGCGTTGCGTCGGGGATTTACCTCCCCTCGTCAGGAACCTCTCGCCATGATCCTGCCCTAACAATCGCCTGGTTGCTGAATATTATATGATATTATAAAGACAAGGCTTCAATATGTTGTACACATACCAAGGGGAATTACTCAGCGCTGAACATACACACAGCTAGATCCCCCCTCCCCCCCCCCCCACTTTGGCACTTGAATAGTCTTTGTTGATCCATCTCCTGCTGTGGTGCGTCAGGGCTAAATGTGCCTTGGCACTTTATGTCACAGACAGGGGACAGGGGATCTAACTGTGTATATGTCCATCGCTGAGTAATTCCCCTTGGTATATGTACTGTTCTACCAGCGCTAGCCTCAGCTATCTGGTTTGTGAGTTCAATATGTTGTGATATTGTAACTTCGAGAGTTCTTTTCCTGTATCGATCCAGCCAGGCGAGCTCGTGATAAGAAATATTTCTTAACCCGTTCAATGCCGAGAAAATTTGAACACCATCCAGCTGCAAGAGGTATAGATCCTCATGAGCCCCCGCAGTTTCGGGGGCTCATGAGGATCTATGCCTCTTGCTGACATCACTTTGAATCCATGTTCCTGTGATATCTAAGATTTTTGGTCTTGAATTAAAGAAAACTGCACAAACACATTCATTCTATGTCAGCTGGCGCTGAGCGGGTTTAAGTTACATTATCACTGTATATTGACGCCTTTTCTTTACATCACATAATGTACGCATTTAATATATATAACAGTCCTAAACAAATTTTCACACTACACACACACACACACACACACACACACACACACACACACACACACACACACACACACACACACACGCGCGCGCGCGCGCGCGCGCACGCACGCACGCACGCACACACACACACACACACACGTATGCATACACACACACACACACATGCACGCACGCGTTCACGCATGTTAACACACAAGAGCGTGTACAAAACATTCAAGATCATGAAGAATGTTTTAAACTATTTAATGAAATTTATCACGTTACTATTTAATCGGTCGTAGAAATAATCTAAATAGTAGTCAGAGGGAAACATAAATACATTCAACCTCATATGGTACAATAGGAGACAGATCGACCAGCCTAATTGTAGGTTGCACCGAAACAGCTTAGCGCTGTATGCTTGTTTTTAACCCATTACACACTGATGATGGAAATATCAACTTATTAAAGATATCCTTTGAGGTCTGCATCACTGGTGACAGTTCAACTTGTGTCAGAATAGCTTGGCGCCTGTGGGCGCCAAGCTATTCTGACACCATCCTTAAACTATCATGGTCGATCCGCATCCTGTCGTAACAAATCATAGCTTTATGGGCTAATTTAGAAAATGCGACAATAACCCTCAACATGTGGTGTTTTGTTTTTAGTTTTTTTCTTCTTCTTGATATCGTTTCGTTAGTAGTATTAGATAAATAATTTGGATGAGCGTCATCACCCAACATGTGTAAACAATAAGGTATGCAATGTGTGCTGGCCTGTAATTTTAGACCTTATGACCTAGAGCTGTTCGGTCTAAAATCACAGACATGTATCCGTACTGAAAACGCTAACAAGACGTTTCTTGGCATACAATTTAATATATAGCTAATTTTATTGGATTTTTCTCCCAAGCGACCTAAATTATCAAAGTAGCTCTCTTAAGTATCATTCAGTATTTATAATTAAACATATTTATTTGTATATATAAAAATTACAACTAAATCCCTATACCCTCAAATACAGGTCAGCCTCAGTATATCGCGATAAGTCAGACCGCGGTGTTGGCGTTTGCGTCAAAGTAGTGCTAAATTTACACGGACTTGTGGAGAATAAAATAAACAGAAAGCAAAAGGTCTTCTGGCAGATGTCAGCCTTAATTTGCCGGCGCACAGACGTGCGCGGGGCCAGTTAAGGGTAACGTCGGCCAGAGATATCGCCTATGGAGCCACATATCTGATGGCGTTTAATCCGATTTCGTGATATTCTGATTGCTGAGGCTGACCTGTACCACACAACAAATAATAAGAAATAAAACGGGATAATATCAAGTAACAATCTCTGTACAAAATATGACAGACAGTGCGGGCTGGTGAGATCTGCGTCAATAGGTGATTTTCGCAACCGTCCGTCATCCACTGGAGCGTCGCGCGGACAGAGAGTTGTATTGTGTCGTTATTGTATGTCCATTGTTCTGCGGTTAAAATCTCGTTTTTCCCGAAACTGGACAAACTGGCTTTTGCCAAATTATATCGTCAGTATGTATGTCTCGCTCTCTGCGCTTCAGAAAGGCAGGTCGATGGGCGTTGTGAAAGTCCCTTAACCCATTCAGCCCTGACACACTACCAGGAGATGTTTCGACTATGATAATTCAAGGATAGAGCCAAGCTAATCTGGCACTGCACTTGAATTATCATGGTCGATCCGTCTCCTGCAACTGGTGCATAGTCTTTAGATGACGCCTTCAAAATTTGGGAAATACGGAAAGCGGACTGAATGAGTTAATATTTTTTCGAAAAACCTTACCGACGAAGATATTAGTTAACACTACTTAATTAAAGATAATATTCCAAACAAAGAAATACAAACAAAATAAGAACACGCGAATGCAAACAAGCACGAATGAAGCTACGAACAAAAGAACGCGCGCGAACGAAATAACAAACAAACGAACTAGCAAAAGAAGGAATGAAGGAACGAGCGAAACAACGAATAAAGGTGCGCACGCATGAACAAACAAACAAACGAGAGAATGAATGAATGAATGAATGAATGAATGAATGAAATGAATGAATAAAACTTTATTTTTCAAGGATGGAGACAATAGGTACACATGCCTCTTTTCATATCTTGCTAAACTACGGATTGAACAGAAAACAACAATTCAATACAGGCAAATGACATATACAAGCATTGATAAAAATAAGCTTCGTTTGTAACCAACAGAGAGAGAGAGAGAGAGAGAGAGAGAGAGAGAGAGAGAGAGAGAGAGAGAGAGAGAGAGAGAGAGAGAGAGAGAGAGAGAGAGAGAGAGAGAGAGAGAGAGAGAGAGAATCAATGAATCAATGAATCAATGAATCTTTATTTTACAACGGTAAAGATATTAACAATGCCAGAGGCAATGCCATTTTTTCAAATCTGCCGTTGCTACATCTACAAATACAACAATTACATTACATTAATACATGTATACGGGTGTGTTGGGGGAGGGGGAGCAATGGTAAGGAAGAAAGAAGGGGGAAAAAAAAGCAACAACACAGCAGCACTATACATACACAGCAGAAGAATGGGTACATTACTAACAATAATATCTACGTATAGAAAGCAAAGCTTGCAGATAGTTATGGCTGCGAAGATAAATGTTTAAAAAGACTTTTCTTGAAACATGATACCGTTGGAGTGGTCTTCGTGTGGGATGGAAGAGAATTCCACAAAGTCGCCCCCGAGAATGCTAGACTGGTTTTAAATAAGTCTATTCTGGTTTTGGGTACTACATACAGGCTTTTTGTATCGCCATAGCGGGACTATGACCGGACTAGCAGCTGGGTTAGATATTCCGGAGTGTTGTCATTCCGAATCTTGAAAAGGAGAACACCTTTGTTGAATGCAAACTGATTCTTGAGAGAAAGAAGTCCCGCTTTGTGAATCTTATCATCCGTTGTCAAAGTAGGATCAGGTAAAATTAATTTCGCTGCTCTTCTGTGTAAGGAGTTCAATCTTTTTAAATGTACATCTCTGCACCCATCCCACACCGTCGAAGCATAATTAATGTGGGACTGAATATGTGCATAATAAAATAATTTTCTGGTTTCAAAGTCAGTGAAGTGCTTCAGTTTGGACAGCATGAAAATGTTTCTTGAAACAGTTTTACACACTTTATGTGTGTGTGCCTGCCATTTGAGCTGATCATCTATGATAATTCCAAGGAGGCGGTGTTCAGACACTTGTTCAATAGAATTGCCTTCGAAGGACAAATCAAGTGAAAGGGGGCGTAGTTGGTGTTTTTGGCGTGTCGCAATTACCATTGACTTAGTTTTTGCTGGATGGATACTCATTGAGTTACGTTCACACCAGGCGGACACCTCATCAAGGCTCTGTTGCAGGCTTTCTGCAACCACATTAATGTTTTTATTTGCCGTGTGGAGCGAAGTATCGTCAGCAAACAAGTCACATTCGACAGATTCGGACGTTAGGTGAAGAGGCAGATCGTTGATGTATAAACAAAATAGAAGAGGCCCTAACACTGACCCTTGAGGTACTCCACACTTAACCTCCTTCACTTCAGAGTGTGATCCATTAACTACAACCTTTTGCTTTCTCTCTGTCTCTCTGTCTCTGTCTCTGTCTCTCTCTCTCTCTCTCTCTCTCTCTCTCTCTCTCTCTCTCTCTCTCTCTCTCTCTCTCTCTCTCTGTCTCTCTCTCTCTCTCTTTGTGTGTGTATGTGTGTGTGTGTGTGTCTGTGTGTGAGAGAGAGAGAGAGAGAGAGAGAGAGAGAGAGAGAGAGAGAGAGAGAGAGAGAGAGAGAGAGAGAGAGAGAGAGAGAGAATCAATGAATTAATGAAACTTTATTTTACAACGGTTAAGGCATTGACATCGTCGTTGACACAGCCATTTTACAAACCTGCCGTTGCTAACAACTACAAGACTATATAAAATATGTTAACTGTTTGGGACTTAAGGTCTTTTGTCCACCACAAAGGTGATTTCAAAGACGGGGCACCGAAAAAGGGTCTGAACAAATTTTGACCCAAGCTGGATTTAAACCCGGGACCTTTCGGTCGAGAGGCGAACACTGTTACCACCAAGCCACCGAGCTCCCCCACATGCATATAAGTAAAAACATAATACTTGCAAACAATTGACAACACTGTTCTCATAGGCAGATATACTCATAGACTCTCAGACAACCCCCTCCTTTACCCCCCTCGCCACTTGCCCCACCCACACCCACACACACAAACACACACACACACACACACACACACACACACACACACACACACAGAGAGAGAGAGAGAGAGAGAGAGAGAGAGAGAGAGAGAAGAGAGAGAGAGAGAGAGAGAGAGTGAGAGAGAGAGAGAGAGAGAGAGAGAGAGAGAAGAGAGAGAGAGAGAGAGAGAGAGAGAGAGAGAGAGAGAGAGAGAGAGAGAGAGAGAGAGAGAGAGAGAGAGAGAGAGCGCTAAGTAGTTCAAATGATAAATAAAAAGGACAACAGGCTTAATTGGGAATAAATTGGACCCAGCAAATAAAGAGACATATTATACATTTGTTAAGGCATCCCTAGGCCCTACGAGTGATCCGCGAAATACTTGCAGAGACCTTTTTTTTTAGCGAGGAGGCGGATTTTACATGGTCGGGAAGCACATTCCACATATGTGTCCCTAAGAAGGATAAGCTGGTTTTATATAGATCGATGCTTGGTTTTGGGACTATGAAAAGCTTTCTGATGTTTCCAAGCTTGGACTCAGACTTGTGGAACAAAGTGGAGATGTAATCAGGTGTTTTGCGCTTCCACACTTTGAACATAAAAATTGCTTTGTTATATTTGAACTGATTTTGAAGAGGCAGGAGACCTGCTGTATTAAATGATAGAAAGAACGAACGAACACAAGAAGGAACGAACGAACGAACAAAAGAGCAGAAGAACGAACAAACGGACGAACACCTGCCATTGAAGACCATCACTCAGGTGGCTACAGCCTTCTGATTTATGGTCTTTAATAACAGTTGATTTCTCATAACGGTGGTCGCTCAAAACAGGTTCGCCTGTATTACAGGATCATTTCTTTGTGGAAATCTTCAGTATTGAAGTACAGTGAAATATGAACATGACTTTATCTATTTATCTCATTGGTGTACAAGAAATGTAGGTGCATATGTATCATGCGCTCGATGAAATAATTCCGCTCGTGACTGCTACTGGCGATACCGCCAAGCAGTATGTCAATGGCAGTGAAGGAGTTATGCTGATACAGGTATACTTTCATAAAATGTCACAATTCTAAACGGACATAACTCGAGCAAGCTGAATACAAATTAAAAACAACAACAACACCAAACTCTCACTGACGTAATGAATGTTACTATGATCAAGAGCATTGAAGGATTTTGCAGTTGCAGCCAACAGGAAGTTGGATGAAGTCGAGGCCTACAGTTCTTGCAGAGGGACCGCGCTCACAGTAGGACCACACAGGCACTCCGCGCTGAACGGGCAGGCATCTGCTGGGACCGTCTGGGTGGCTGCATTTAGAGCATTCCGCATTGCTGCAAAATAAAGTAAAAATAATCCAAATTCATCCTGCTATTTAATTACGGCAGAACCTGATTACAGCGACCTGTTTTGAACCAGAGAGATCACCTGTCATTAACCCCTTCGCTGCCGAGAAAAAGCGAGCGAGTGCGGTCCAACTGCAAGAGGTTTAGATCCTCATGAGCCCCCGCGACTCCGGGGGCTCATGAGGATCTATGCCTTTTGCTCAGACCACTGTGTGTCC
Organism: Semisulcospira habei; assembly: GCA_036245525.1. Taxonomy (NCBI): domain Eukaryota; kingdom Metazoa; phylum Mollusca; class Gastropoda; family Semisulcospiridae; genus Semisulcospira; species Semisulcospira habei. Next base: position 90,855,021 of record BTPG01000005.1, on the reverse strand, counting down.
GTGTTCTCTGGACAACTGCAGCTTTTGGTCGTTCAGTGAACACATATTTCAGAAACAAATGTGTACGTCCTTTGGCAGGGCAGGGTTAAAAAAAAATCGTCATTTTGATGGTCTTTAATACAAGGTGAGTTATGTCCACATAGCGCTGTACAAAGCTGTGCCATGGTGACCTACCTGCAGTTGACGTGCTGTACTTCCTGTAGTTCTGGCATCACCACGTAGCAACGGCCGCCATGGTTAGTGTATTCCCTTAGCAACATGGGCTCGGCGTCACATGCGTTGGTTATTTGTCCTTGGCCTTGGCTTGTCTGGGGCCTGAAACAGAGAGAATAATCATGGAATATGTAGTATTAACGGATACGCCCGAAATGAATTATCATTCAAGGTACGTCGCTGACTTGACATGAATGGTGTTGTGCATGAATTGTGCGGCTTGCCTGGAACGCTCACTCGCCCGTATTCAAAGGCGTTACATCTAGAAAGATATTTGATTTTTCATTAGGCACGATTGCTGTCAACAATTCAAGTAAGATCTCGCGTAAGTTACAACACTGGAAACGTTATTAGACACAATACAGGAAAGACGGCCTAAACAAAAGGTCACACAATGCGTTTAGTAACATTACCAGTGTGATTTTATATTATAAGATATGTAATACAGAACAATGTAATAGTGAGATTTCGTTTGAACGACTCACAGCAAAGTCACGGCGAGTAAACAGCGTGTACTTCAAGCATAGACTACACCCCAAACACCTCCAAGAGGCATGGATCCTCATGAGCCCTTAGGGTTCATGAGGATCCATGCCTCTTGGAGATGTTTAACTGTTCTCTATGTTTATGGCCCAAACTAGTCATCCGCCATGACTTAGCTCTCGTTCGTTGCTGGAAGTCGTTCGTCGCAAACGAAACCTCACGAATAAGAAAACCTACGCTGCCTGTCTTTTCCGCCGGATGGATTTCGCAATGGGAAATCTGTTTCCAAGGTCAAAGGGGTTGGGTCCATCAAAGGCGCCCGGGTTACTGGAAAGCCCGCCGTTATTACCCTGGATCCCATAGAAGTCAAAAGGGCTGCTGACTCGCTGTCTGTTCTGAGTCTGTGTAGGGCCGGCCCCAAAGAGGCTGTTTTGGTTCTGAAAAGGGTTGCCGTCACCAGCTGAGGCGCCGGAGAAAAGGGAATCAAATTTACTGTTCATGATGTCGTTCTTATTGCTTGGAGTTTGGATTCCGACATTTTGGGATTTGACGTTGCCGAGGATATTTTCTGAGTTGATGTTGTCTTTCTTGCTGTCGTTGTTGCTGTTGCCAGGCCGTAAAGACTCGGATGTGGCAAAGGCAATGTTGTCTCCAACAGGACGTCCAATGTTGCTTCCAAAACCGCCGATAGGGTTTCCGCCAAAAGAATTTTCTTGCAAGAGATTCAGGCCAAGAAGACTGCCTGCATTGTTGTTGTTGTTGTCGTAGTTATTGAGGTTGCTGCCGGGAAAGGCTGGAAATGTCAGTCCGTTCTGTGTTGGGCTGCCACCGTTGTTATTATTGTTGATGCTACCGGGAAAGGTTGGAAAAGCAAGTCCATGTTTTGATGGACCGCCACCATTATTGTTGTTGTTGGCGCTTGGAAAGGATGGAAAAGTGAGTCCGTTCTGCGGTAAACTTCCTTCATTGTTGTTGTTGTTGTTGTTAGGAATAGGTGGCCGCGGCCGGAAAGTATTCCCACCAGGTGCTGGACTATTTTTGCCGATGTCAGGGAAGGCTGATCCGCCGGACTGGAAACCACCACCATTATTGGCCGTAAACTCTCGTTGTTTTACTTTTGCTAGTTCCTGCAGGGCTTCTTCCGCTAGTGTTCCTCTTAGAGCCAAGCTGACAATCTGTGTTATCTCCCTGTAACGAAAAGAGAGGGGAAAAACAAATTCGAGTCGTGCCTCATCCGGATACGCCGCAAAAGCCGCGTATCCGGATGAGGCCCGTCTCGAATGAGATAATCGCCTACACTGCCCACACAAGTCATTTGTGAAATCGCCTTTGATGGGTTTGCATAGACTGTGGTAGAGAAATGCGTTTTCACGATATCTATCAGTACAGTTTTTATTTTAATTCTCCTAGTCACTGTAAAACAAGAGAATAACACAACGAAGAAAGAAGCATGCTTACAACAAAACAGACAAACAAACACGTATGCAATTTACTAACCTTGTCAGTGCGCGGAGAAAGCCAAGTGACAAGATAAGTAGCGCATTGTATACTTGTTTGTTTCCCTATTATACAAATAAATTGTGTTGTAACGTCTCTTCTAAGCGTGCTTCTTTCTTCGTTTGGTTATTCTCTGCATGTTACGCGCTTGGCAGCGGTCAGTCACCATTTTGGTCTGGATATTGAAAAACAAGACTTCTTTTATGTCAACTAGAAGATATAAATAAATGCCTTAGCCTATGAATTACTGCTTAGTGCTATTTTTGTGAAACTTGTAATTATTTGTACTTATCACGAACAAATTTACAACTGTGATTCAGAACTACTTACGCTGAAAATGTAGACTCGTTTTTCGGTTGGTAAACATCTTCCGCGTCGACTTTGAAAGAACACCCATTGTCCTGGCCTTGTGTTGGGGAAGGGCCACTCTGACCATCAGGTGTATCCTTCGCAAAGTCGTCTCCCGTGATAACGACGTCAGCTGCTTGAGCAGCAAAGGGTTTGTTTTGGATCACTGTGACTCCTGTGGTTCTGTTGTAAACAATATTACACATGAAGACTATAGAACAGTGTTAAAATAATTTTTAAAAAAATCATAAAATCATTCAGGTTTAAGCGATCAAAACTGTTTTGCGTCATATCTAGTATCTTTTAGTCAAAACAAAAATAGTGCAGAAAACCTTTTTAAGCAAGCAACTTTTTGTGTGTGCGATAAAAGTGGTTTTAAAAGATAGTTGCTATCGCAATAGAATGAAATTTAGAATGGCACAACGTGTCACCTGTCACCAAGGACCATAATTTAGGTGGCTACAGTCTTTAACACATTCTACCCCAGGATTGAAATCCTCACATTTTGAAGTTGCCATCTGAAGGACTATATTACAATTCTAGAGAGAGATCGAGTATGATAGTTCAAGGGTGGTGCAGAACAGCTTGGCGCCCATAGGCGCCAAGCTATTCTGGCTCCATCCTTGAACTATCATGCTCTATCAATGTCTTGCTGTTGTGTGTCGGGGCTGAATGAGTTAATGACATGTGATCTCTCCTAAGGGTTGGTTCCTGTCTATCATTATCGGAAATTCAGATGTTTGAATTTTGTGTTTCCTGTTGCCAACAAGGGTAATAGCATTCCATTTTGGCTTAATAAGCATGCAAATAGACAATAACAACAAACAAACAAACAAACAAATTACAAGGCACAGAAATCCGCAGTCCACATTTTTCTCTCAGAATTTTACAGTTAGTTATTGGAGTTTAACGCCGAGCAGGCGCCTAAGGCAAGCCAAGAGGTTACAGCGCTGCGAACCTCTCCTTATCGGAGGGGACAAAACTCATCATTGGGAATGCAGCGTCGTCTCATGTTAATGTATAGCGGGAAAAAGATGCTGGGTTCATTGAAGGTTCAGTTTTGTCAGGTAAATTTCATGGTATGTTCGTGCCCTTTAACGGTGAAGGGGTCTGCAAAAAGTAAGTTTAGCCCCTTCTCTGCTACTGGACGCATATTTTATTTCTAAATTATGCGTTGATTGAACGACCTAAAGACAACCGTCCAAGGAACATAGACTCACATTCCTCTCAGCAAGAGACATAGATCCTCATGAGCCCCCGCAGTCGCGGGGGCTCATGAGGATCTATATCCCTTGCCGTTAATTGGTTCGTGTTCACTTTTCCTCGTCAGTGAAAGGGTTAATGACACTGCCATTATGTCAAGCACGTCAGGATCAGCCTTAATATAATGCGCCACAGGATATCGCGGTATAGGATACAACCTCTCCGGAGTCTGATTAAAAGCCCATGAAACAAAATGTTCTCGGGCCGGCGACAGTCTTACATGGCAGGAGCACAGCCGTGCGCGGGCCAGCTAAGGCAGACGTCGGCACAAAAATTATATTTTTTAAACTGTTTTTTTTTTTTTTTTTTTTTTTTTTTTTTTTTTTTTTTTTTTTTAGCTCACTGGGTGATAATTATTTTCACGCGTAAACTCAGCAGCTGCACGTTGGCGTGAACGCTAAAAGCGCTGTCTGACTCTCGGGAACTGCTCTATGCTGTGGCTGGCCAGTAAATTATTTTTGTCTGACGTGCTGAGGACATCAACTAAACTGACGAGCAAAGGAAATGAGACATTTTTGGAAGTCATCGGAAACACTATCGTGTTTCCGATTATTCCCAAAAAATGCCGCATTTCTTTTTCTCGTCAATACTAAATAATGTCATCAAACCTGTTGGGAGAAATGTTGTTAGGAGAACTGCCGACGGGGATGCCGTTGCCTGGTGCGTTGTTGCTAGGGACTGCAGGGATAGTGTTGCTAGGAACAGGGCTGAGAGCGGCGTTGCTGGTAGGGAAACTGTTGTCAGGGACACTGTTGTAAAGAACATTGTTGCCAGGAATACTGCTGCCAGGAATATGATTGCCAAGTACAATGCTGTTAGGAATACCGTTGACAGGTATTCTGTTACCAGCGACGTTGTTGTTTAGAATATTATTTCCAGGAAAACTGCTGCTAGGGACACTTCTGCCAGGAACGATGTTGTTAGGAACAACATTGCCAGGAGTGTTGTTGCCAGGGACGTTGTTTCCAGGGACATTGTTACCAGGGATTTTATTGCCACGAAAGCCGTTGCTAGAGGAGCTATTGCTGTTCTCACGGAGATTGTTGTCAGTAGAGTCGTCAGCAGGGTCGTCAGGGAATGTTATGGCAACGGGATCTATATCGATGGCGGCGATGTTCTGTGCGGCTGCTGAGGTCAAGGTCAAGGCCAAGGCCAAAGCGACGACAACAAGTACCCGAAACATCGTCTGAAATAAAAGGGAACGTCTTCATTTACAATACAATACAATACAATACAATACAATACAATACAATACAATACAATAAATACAATACAATACAATACAATACAAGGCCATCCTGTCTTTATTTGGCAAAAACCAGTATGTCCATTTTTTTTAGAAAAGCTAGCTTTTCATGTTATGATAATGAAAATGTGGCTTTCTCAAAAATGGACATATTGCTTTTTGCCAAATAGCCGCAGGATACAAGTCATAAGCAGTTATACAACAAAATTGTAATACAGTCAGTAATACTGTGCAGCTTTTAACCCCGTTGGGCACGCAGCGACCAGTACCAATGCACAAAGCGAGTGGACATCCAAACGATTTCAGCCGGAACATCCAACCATTTGGCTGTCGGTAGCACTTTTTGTCGCGGGGATTCCTACAGGAATCACCGCGACAAAAAGCGCTACCGACAGCCAAAGGGTTGTAATTGTAGTGCCAGATTAGCTTTGCGCTTTGAAATTTGCCGGGCTGTTCTGGCATTACTCTTCAACAGCTATGGCAGCAATATCTCTATCTCTCTCTAATGCAGTAGATACACAATGTGTATACACCCTCCTAGGACATCGAACATGCCATTGCGTTTCTTCCTTCTTATAATCCTTACAGTTCCATAGCTTAAAACGCATTCCTGCAGAACCAGGTGCACGTGTAAGTATACTAACGAGCAAAAGAAATGCGACATTTTCGGAACCGAAAAATGTCGCATTTCTTTTGCTCGTCATATATCTGTTGTTGTTTCCTGTCTATTTGTTGTATGTGATTTATTTGGTTTGTTTTATTTTAATCCTTATCATTCGGAATACGCAGTGGGGGGAAATAAGTTTGACTAAAATAGTTCAAGGGTGGTGCCAGAATAGCTTGGCGCCTGTAGGCGCCAAGCTATTCTGGCACCACCCTTGAACTAAAGCCATTGGTCTATATCCTTATCTGTAAGTACTATAATGTAGCTTGCATATGGCAGTGTACAAATGTGAAGCTTTTAGCCTCAGTATGATATGGGTTAATCAAACGGCTTGACTCCTTCACTGCTACTGACGATACCGTTCGGCGTAAAAGGCGCGTATACAGTAGTTACACGTCCCTTTCGTTGAGCTGTGTCGTCGGTAGTGGTCCAGCTACCAACCCTTTTGCTGTCGGGAGCGGTGTCTGTCGCGATGATTCCTGCAGAAACCGCTACCGACATCCAAAGGGTTAATAACTGTAAGTTTCGTAGTTCTGCTCATATAAATTTCAAAAGATACACTGCAATTCCTCAGCAACAATAAGGCTGACTTCTACAGTCAGTCGTTTACATAATCAATGAAATTACGAATTCATGACATAAAATGAGCAATACTGCTTCGAAGGCAACAGATTGCAAGTCCACTTTTGGATGAAAAACAACATTTTCATTGCTGCCCTCGGAAGGTTAGTTAGTTATTTGGGTTTAATGCCGAGCAGGCGGCTCAGGCCATTTCACGGCGGCCCTGGGAAGGCAAAAGACGGTGACCAATTTTTTGTGAAACGCGAGATTTTCATTCTAATCCGATGTAAATCTCGCTTTTCATAACAGTAGAGTTACTTACTTTTGCCTTTGTATGGCCGTATAAAATATACTGCTTACCTTCTGATTATGATTTGTCGAGAAGAATTTTGTCACCTGGATTTTGCTAGAAGTTGTCACCAGGATATGCCCCCCTTTCTCCCTAACCCCTGTCCGCTGGACACGGCAAAATTGGAAAGACGGAGACCTAGCCGGTGTTCATTTCTTTGTCTTTCTTGACCCATCACGTATCATTGATCGTTTTGACCGCAACATCATTCGGAGTGAAGACTTTAAAATTGACCAAGCAGCGAGGAATCTACAGACAGAGATGGATGCCTACGGAGTCTGGCTGTGATGGTTGTCAGTTTGGCCATTACGTCTGTGTGACGCTTGACAGCTTTATTAGAAATTTGCCATTAAGTCGTAAGGTTGGCACGATTGTTGCCACAGAACCTACACGGGAAACCTTGTACCACGGACGTATGTGAGAACATTTTCTGTTGAATCAGAATCATCTGAAATGGTTATTGAAAATTGAAGAAACGCCTTACCTAAAGTCAGTTAAATCTGCAAGAGACATAGATGCTCATGAGCTCATGTGTACGCAGGGGCTCATGTGCATCTATGTCTCTTGCTAAAATCGTTTGGCAGTCGTAATTTAATTTTGTTCCTCAAGCTGAGCGCGCAAACTTCAGTCAGCTGACACTGTCACTTAAAAATGTTTCACATACCCTCTTTCGTCTGCTAGAGACATAGATTCTCATGAGCTCCTGCAGCTGTTAGGGAGCTAATGAGAATATATGTTTTTCGCAGACCGATGTCGGCTCTGGTACGGTCTGTCCTCAGACAGTGTTAATCCGACTCTCTTGACAGAATTAATCAATGCCTCTACTAGTCAGGTCAGTTCCATCTTAGTGCAAGAGTCATAGATTCTCATGGACTCCTGCTGTCGCAGGGGCTCATGAGAATATATGACTCTTGCTGATGTCGATCGGTTTCACCTTGTGTGCCTCAGACTGAGGGGAGAGAGGGTGGGTCCGTCTTTTTGCCGAGAGGATAGGGTTACGTCGAAGAATCACTTGCACTCTCGAACGGAAGGGTCAGTGTATACGTGATTTGAAAGAGTCGGACACTGATTGACGATTGTGATATTGTGATTTTCTTTGAACACCTGTCCGTAACCTTTGTTGTACCGTTAGCATCAGCAATTATTATTGATTTATTAGCATATGGATGGATAACTTTCGAAACCAAATGACTTACATTTTTTGTATAAATGAAAATAAAACCAGCATGTACTACTACTATTTATATGATGATGATGATGATGATGATGATTATTGTTATTATTATTATTATTATTATTATTCAGAATGATGATGATGGTGATGATGATGATAAACCTATATTATTATTATTATTATTATTATTATTATTATTATTATTATTATTATTATTATTATTATTATTATTATCATCATCAGAGAAGCAGGCAAAAACTATTCATAAACTTGACACTTTCTCATATTTGGTATGAATGTCCGAGTATTAATATCTATTGCTAAATCCTTTTTACTAGGCAGTGAAAATAAGTGTGATATGTATCTATAGGCAGTGATATTATGTATCTGTGATAATATGTGTGATGCATTGTTTTTATGTGTGAATATATGTTATGTGTATGGTTGTTTTATTAATTTCCAACTGAAACAAGACAGTGTAATTTATCATCTAATGGGATTCATATTTTTTGTGAATTTGAATCTTGAACTCCAACCCCTAACAGCCCTCCCCACTTACATCCCCGGCCACCATCCCTCTCACACTACTTCTTTGTTCTTCGTCTGATGAGTGCTGGATTGTGCTGGACTGTGATTGTGGACTTTACAACAGGCCTGCATTCCAATACAATACTTGCACTTTCAGCTACAGAAAACAAATCCCATCATCACTGAGGATGCAGATTGGTTTTCTGAAATCTTGGTTCATTCAACGCCACAGAGCTCCAGCCATCCAAGGAACGTGGATACAAACTGGTGTCAGCAAGAGGCATAGATCCTCATGAGCCCCCGCGAATGCGGGGACTCATGAGGATCTATGCCTCTTGCAGATGCGTGGTGGTCAGTTTTTTTTTCTTCTCGGCAGTGAACGTGTTAAAGGGTCAAGCACCGACTGAATTTAGTGACGTGTCCAGCGGCATTTGTAACGGTCAGTAGGTCTCAGTACGTCCTCCTCCTCAGTAAAAAGCAAAAGGACCACGGACTGCGTGCGGGCCAACTGAGGCCGACGTCGGCCCGAGGACCTTTCGCTCACGGGGGTGGGGGGAGAGGGGGGGATGGGCGGAGGGGGGTGGGGGTGGGGGGTGGTCAGCTGGTGGTACTGGCTTTAGTGCCAGCCTGTGTCCTGCGGTCATTTTATCGCTGACTGACCTGTGGTCATTTCGCCCACACGCTCGTAAAATGTTGAATAAGTTCCGTGCTCGCGATTTCAAATCGGCACTACTGAACTGCGTATAGGTACAAGTGGAGCTGGAGACAAAGCGACCCTTATAGCTTAAGCGTAGTATTTGTCCATGGGGGTGGAGAGGGGGTGAGGAGGGGATAGGGGGTGGGGGCTGGGGGTAGGGTGTGGGTGCAGGCGGGAAGGGGTGGGGGGTGGGGCGTGGACAGATATTGTTATCCCATTCTGCCCGCGACACAACACAACAAGATATGGCTCGACTGAGACAGTTTAAGGGTAGTGGCAGAATAGCTTGGCACCTATAGGCGCCAAAATATTCTGCCACCACCCTTGAACTATCATGGTCGATCTGTCTCCTGAATTGTAATGCAGTCCTCAGAGGATAACTCCAAAATGTGGGTATTTCGTAGCTCAGGCACAATGAGTTAAAAGTCACGTCAGTTATTGAGTCTGATATCTCTCTTTCTCATTGTTTACCACTTTGTTGTAGTTCTTGTCACATGGCAACATTGGCTAGGAAAGCCGACGATCTGCCAATATGATTTTTTTTAGGTCCATCCTAATTATCGTTATATTTATTTCGTTGATCTCTTTCTTCTTCTTTACCTTCTCTTTTTTTTTTCATTCCCTTTCTTTTTGTTTCTTCTGCTTCCTCTACTTCTTTTTGAGGTGGGGGTTGGGGAGTGGGAAGGTGAAGTGTTGGGGTTGGGTGGGATGGATTTTTATTATTTTATTTTATTTTATTGATTTATATGATTGATTGATTGATATAATAATAATAATATTATTATTATTATTATTATTATTATTATTATTATTATTATTATTATTATTATTATTATTATTATTATTATTATATTACTATTATTATTATTATTATTAATTTTATTTTATTTATTTTCTTTTTTTGGGGGGTGGGTGGGTGGGGAGGGGGGGTGGTTGTGGAGGGGGGGGGGCGCGGGGGGGGGGGGGGGCGCGGGGGGGGGGATGGGGGGGGGGGAGGGGTAGCGGCTTTGGTCTGGTTTAGAAACCACGGACAAGTGGAGAGGGCCAACGCTGGTCCTCTCAATATTGGGGAAGCTGGGTGGCTCGATGGTAGAGCGTTTGACTCTCGAGTCTCCGGTTCGAATCCAGCTTGGGTCAAAATTTGTGCAGACCCTATTTTGGTGCCCCGTCTTTGAAATCACCTTCGTGGTGGACAAAAGACGTTAAGCCCTTTTACGTTTGTGGTTGTGTTATTCTTTTGATAACATATGCTTGTTGATCATAGGAAAGATCCGATATTCATTTTAGTTATTTTGGATAAGATTTACGTACCTTTTTAGTAGGATTCATTTTTATTTATTTATTCCCAGATGTCCCTGTCCCAGATTGGACTCCGCAGTCACGAGCATGCCTGCAGACGCCGTGGGCAACCCCTTTAGAATCTTCGTTCGCGAAGTCAAGCCAAGGTAGGAATCAATTTCTGTTGTGCAGCTAAAATGACGCGTCTTTTCGTTACATTGTTGCTATATAGTCCGACCTCGTTTGACCTATAACGTTCTCGAAACGGCGCGATCATTTTAGTGACCTCAAATGTGACTTCAAAGTTGTTGGGAACATTTCGTAACTTTGTATCGGCGAATGCGCCTAGATTTTAGTCGAAAACTGTAGTTATTTCTAGAGGGTTGTTTTTAATGAATATTAATTGGTTTTGGTTACGTTTTCTTTTCTAGAGGTTGTATTGTGTAAATTTCCTGGATTATTCTGGAAATGTGTAATAGTATAAAGACCGTGTTAGGAATTATGTGTGTACATTGTATGAGAGACGCAGTGTGTCAAAAGTATGGATGCGTTTTAGAGGAGACAGTGTATCAGTGTGGATGCATTTGTGGATGGATGCATTGTGTTGAGAATGCATCGCTGCAATAAAATATTGTTGGAACTGTTACTCCAATGTGATCTACAACCTTGTGCCACGTGTGACGAGTTGCAGCTGCGTGAAGTTTCTTTACGTGCGTGTGTCTGGTGTGATTGCATCACACTACGACTACGACTATCACTTAACAAGCCCTACACGTTTAACCTTTTCCCCCCCTCTCAATATTGAGACAATTTTCATTTTCAGAATGAATCAGACACGTGTGTCTAAGACGGCGTATACGTCGAAAGGGGGACAAGGAAAAGGTGCGGGTACAGACGTTTGTATGTGTGACGCATAGTTTTATATGTGCGTGTATTTAAACCTTTCACTGCGGAGAAAATCGAAAATGACACATCTGTAAGAGGCACAGATCCTCATGAGCCCCCGCTGTCGCGGGGGCTCATGAGGTTCTGTGCCTCTTGCTCAATGACACCTCTTTATATGCGTGTTTCATTGACGACTGGGGATCTTTGACGTTGAATTTACATTGATTTGTTTTAAAAAAAAATCTGTGTCCAATGACAGTGATGGGATTAGGGAAAATAAGTAGGGAGGTAAAGGAGAGTGAGGACGGAGACAAAACAAAATGTAGGGAGAAGGTAGGTGGTGGATGGGTGGGGAGGCCGTGGGGGGGGGGGGGAGGGAGGTGAGGGGGGGGAGGGAGGTGAGGGGGGGAGAGGGAGGGGGGAACTGAAAACACCTGTGGTTCAGACGTTCTAAATATTCACGAGTCAAGTTCAACACCCGGCTGAAGATTTTCTGCTGCAAACTACTAAGGAAAAGGAAAATAAAATCTACACCGAAAGGTGACTGCCAAGCGTGTAAAAGCAAAGACAATCCCCGCGAAGAAAGAAACACGCTCAGAAAAGACAAGCACAACACAATTGTGTTTTAACTGTCTGTTCCAAGCGCGTTTTTTGTTTGTTTGTTTGTTTGTTTGTTTTTCTTTGAGGAAATTTTCTTTGAAAAGGAAATCATCTGTATCAAAAATAAAGCCGCAGGTGTTTAACTGCGAATATAGTTTCAACATATCCTAACCTTTGAACCCGTTCCCATATTCCTTTTTTTTATCGTCAACTATTTCTTTGTCGAACTCTATGAATAAAGAGCGAAGGAGGGCTATAAACTCTTACAATATTAAAAAGCCAGACAGCTCTACACTGGTCATCTACGACCGACATCGACCTGAGGAACTTTTGCTCACTTTAACTTGACTTGTCAATCAAACATGTTGTGCCCGCCTCCCTTTGTATTAGAGCTGTCACACACACTATCAATCATGTCTTTCCCAAAAGCCAATGGCAGCCTGTTTGTGTGAGGAACAGTGAGCAATAATATTGGGCAAGAGCGGGAAACCGCACAGCTATAGTCTTTGATTCGTCTTAGACATGTAAATCGCGATCAACAACTCCGTCTCATAACAGCGGGATGGATCGACCATGATAATTGAAGGGTAGTGCCAGATTAAGTTGGCGCCTGATGGCGCCAAGCTAATCTGGCACTACCCTTCAATTATTATCGTCGATATATCTCCTGCAATTGGTACATAGTCGTTAGGTGACACTTTCAAAATGTTGGGAATGCGGCCTTCCTATTAAATGGGTTAAATGCGGCTCTGCTAGCAAGTGGCACAGATTCTCCACATCGACAACAACAATAACAAAACGAAACAAAACGAAATAAAAAACAAAACAAGTCAAAGCAAAACATAAAAAATCAAAGCAAAGCAAAGCAAAACAAAACAAAACAAAGCAAAGCAAAGCAAAGCAAAGCAAAGCAAAACAAAACAAAACAAAACAAAACAAAACAAAAACAACAAAACAAAACAAAACAAAACAAAACAAACAAAACAAAACAAAACAAAGAAAACAGAA